>CM021312.1:1188749-1301744 GCA_010645155.1 Tigriopus japonicus | reverse complement strand
ACGAGGCCTCAAACCGCCAGAAACACCAAAATCTGGCGGGCCAAACCGCCATCTGGCAGCCCTGGTGTGTTGGACAAGCTTTTTTGCGCGAGGTCGCAAGGTAGGGTCACCTAATGTAGAGCACTATAATAACAGAGTACAGTCATAAAGTGCGCCATCTAGTGGATTTCATGCGGCAACAGCCCGCTGTTCCCATGATACTCACATTTTTGAAGATTGCGACGGTCATTCATCAGTTTTGGAAAACTAAAGTGCCTAAAATGTTAATGGCTGAACTCCAAATGATACCTTAGTGTTTTTCTGATGAATTTTGACATAAATCATGCTTAAATCACCTTTATAATAGTCAGATTTCCATGCCATTTTGAGAGGGATTTCACTAATAATTTCAACCAAAAACCACCACAGGTCCATTAACAACACTCAGTCAACATTTGAGGCACTTTAGTTTGTCCATAACTGATGAATGACCGTTGCAATCTTCAAAAATATGTGTATCATGGGAACGGCAAGCTGTTGCCGCATGAAATCCACTAGATGGCGAACTTTATGACTGTACTCTTTTATTATAATGCTCTAACCTAATGGAGATTTCGTGTTGTGCTCAGCTATATCAGCAAACTCAAATTTGAGTGTCATTTGCAACCCTGTTCAGAAGTCACAAAAGTTAGGGACGCCGTTCCGTTCTCCTTGATGAAAAAACAGGTTTTTGAAGATTGGTAAGCAAAGAGGAATACGATTTCACAAAGGTCAATTGGCGACACTACCTTACGACCTCGCGCAAAAAATCTTGCCCAATACACCAAGTCACATCACTAGTGGCTAGTAGCAAATTACGACCATTCTCATGTGGATTAGTGATGTGAAATCTGGGCTTGGGCAAGTTTTTTCACGGGAGGTTGCAAGGTAAGGTCACCTATTGGAGATTTTGTGCTTTTCTAACTAACTCAAGCAAACACAAATTTGAGGTTAATTTGCAACCCTGATCCAAAGTTACAAAAGTCAGGGGCGCGTTTCAGTGCTTCTTAATGAAAAACTGGTTTATGAAGATAGGTAGGCAGAAGGGAATATCATTTCACTAAAGGTAAATTGGCGACCCCAGTGTACGATGTCACGAAAAAAAGCTTGCCCAAGTCACATCACTAGGGACGGGCATTTCGTGTTAAAAAGACGATGGACGTTATATGGAATAAAATTCCACGTTCACAGACGCGGCTCATTCTATCCAACTTGAAATCAATTGAATTCAAGTTGGAGTGACATTAGAAGTACTCCCGTAGCTGTCCTGTTAACAGGAACAAAGACAAGGCCTATTGTGAGGTTCTGATTTGATTTCATAAGAGGTGAAGTTGTTTACGCTCAGCAATATCTTTGAAGGTGAATATGTATTCAATTTAACGCGCATGCTCTTATTTGCACGAAACGCCCGTCTCTGCACATCACTAATGTGCATCTTGCTCTAGTGCAGGGGTCGGCAACTCTAGTGCAGGGGTCAGCAACTCTAGTGCAGGGGTCGGCAACTCTAGTGCAGGGGTCGGCAACTCTAGTGAAGGGATCGGCAACTCTAGTGCAGGGGTCGGCAACCGTTTTTAGGCCAAGGCCCACCAATTTGACTGCGTGCTGTCAAGGGCTCACAGACGTTTGAAAGTCCAGGGGCCCACATATTAACTAACAAAGAGCTTTGGGCCCACGAGCGCAGTACTATGGATGGCTCGCGGGCCCACTATTTTGGACTTTCCTTATAGTTCCTAGGCCCACCAACGACCACCCTTGGGCCCACATGAGGGCCGCGGCCCACCGGTTGCCGACTCCTGCTCTAGTGTATCTATTTTGCTCTAAACGTTGCGCTACATATTTTTGCTAAAGCAAAAACGGTCTTGGTTGGGGCTCTGAATCTTTTTGGTACATGTAACATAATTTTAGATATGCGATGGGTTATGGCTATTTTCCGAGTAACATAAACAGATGAGAAATTAAGAAGACTGAACAAAGAGACGGAACGCAATCGCTCTTCACATTATGTACTGCTTTTGTGATGATTCTAAATACATCAAAATTATACCTTTGCAATCATTTTCTGATATACAGCCTACAGAGGGTTAATAAGCAGAAGATGAGAGTGAAAAAAATACTGCGTTCATACAGGTCAGTCAAGTAATCATCGTAAGTGTATGTAATGTACAGTGTGGTCCAAAATTGGCTTTACACAGTTTTTCGAATTTTTCTTATATAAAAATGATGGTATGATATGAAAGTGTGTGGTGAAGCTTTTACCAAAGGTAGGTAAGAAAATGGACTTGGCTTACCGCTCAAACTCCAAAATCTGACTATAATTTCAGTTTACCTAAAACAATTAAAGATTGTTTGGTCGTTTTCAATGAATCTGATCAGAGCAGATTCGCCTCAGAAGTATTCTACCTATAAAGCGGAGATTTCAATATAATCTGAACTAGCTCTTTAGTTAATTATTATTCGGTGCTCATGACAAAGGGATGAAGCAAGTACCAAAATTGGGCATGTGTTTTTGGAGTTTTGACAATCTTCGAAAGTTAAATAGGACTGGATGTAAACTTCAGTAAGTCTCCATAAAAAGGGGAGATGGTTGTAGCGCAGTTGATTAACGCGCGACCGAGCTGTGCTAGGGTTCATGGGTTCAATCCCAGGTCTCCCCCCCCCACCCCACCCCTCTGTCTAGTGGATAATACGCCTCGAACGGCGCCTCCTGAACCCAGAATGGGCCCCCACACGACTCCAACACATATATATTAATTGTATATATTGTATATATCATAGTGTATCCAATGAGACGATCAATCTCGCAATAAACATTATTATTAAAAAAAAAGGTGTTCTAGCCCACTAAGCAATGTTACATCAGAAAGACCCATAGCTCAAGGCAAGGGTGGACAGGGGCGAAGATGGGCCGCTTTTTTCTTTCAAACATATGTCTTCGGGGGAAGAGATTCTACCGTAAGTTGATATTTCATTGTTGTTATGGACTACCGTGGTACATACATATGTTCATTTTCCTTCTTCTTTGCGATCGCCTCAGTCCAAAATTTCAGATATTTTACTTTATAAATTACAGCCTTCTTGAAATCTAATTAAATGAGACTAGCTAAGGTATCACATGAAGAACTCACAATTTTTCTGTCGCAAAACATGATTTAGAACCACAACGGAACATCTTCGACTACATTAACGTTTTCAAATTCATCCAGTAGAAAGTGCCTTAGCTTCACCCAAAGTCATTTCCAATCCCCCATAAGATATCCTTGGAAAAGTAAATCAACACGAAAGATTACAAAAATGCTGTCGTTCGTCAGTCCTTTCGACCTTTTCAAGGGACAACGAGGAATGTTCCTTTAGGTCGACGGATTGACAAGTGTGAGAGTCATCTTCGAGAAAGCGTCTACTAGCCCTTCTCCGAACGAGCCCAACTTCCAAAAGCAGCAGTCGCCAATCTCGTGCATTGACGTTAGTCACAACTGTTTTTTCACCAGGGAGCAAACAGTTAGCCAGCCAGCTTTGATGAACATCGTTGAGAGTCTTGTTGCTTCGTTCTCGTCTCCAATCTGAGATGGTTCAAAGTGGTCCACCCCCTTCTTACAATGAGTCAATCAAAGGCCATCCTAATCCACCCTCCCGTCGAAATAGCTTTGGCACTGGTGGCTCGGGTAAGACATATCCTTTGTTGAGCTCATCTTACAATCCTGTTGCGCAATTATTGGCATTGAACTTGATGGAATCTTGCTTTTCCCGGCTCATCATAATTAATTGATTGTCATCGCGCTCATCTTGCTTTGTTGATTCAGGTGGTCCCACTTGGCTCTATCATTTCCCTCAGCAGAGCCAATTCAATTCGCCGTATTCCAGTCTTCAATACGAAGAAATAAGTAATTAAAAAACGACAATCCCAGTCTTGTTGCCATGCTATCGTTCAGTCTCGTTCAAAATATCTTTCCAGGTCCGTCTCGAGCCCTTTCTCAACTACCAGCAAGGTGTAGTAAACTGAATTTAGGTGAGGATCCCGTTCACATGACTTGCCCCTATTGTCATCAAGTGATTGTGTCGGTGACGAGTCGAGAAGTTGGATGCTTTGCATATGCTCTTTCCGCCAGTTTGTGCATTATTGGGTGAGATCAAGATTGGAACACTTCGGACAAAGTGGTTCAATCACTAATGGGTCGTTTCAATTTTTGCGTGGTAGATGTTGGCCTTGCGCTTTTTTGCCGTGCTGTATCTCCGACCTCCTGGATGTGACCCACACATGTCCCAAATGCAAAAGATTTCTCGACACCTTCAAGCGAGGAGGTTTGTAGACTTTCACTGTTAAAAGTTGGTGGGAGATCTGGTTTTCTTATCAACCACTTCATCACTTTTTTCTCTCACTGTCACCCGTTCGTCTCTTTTTGTCTCTGCCCTTAACCACCTTTTCTAAGAAATATAATCGTTTTCAAGTGTATTTTTTTACGCTTGTCCTTGGTGCGAACCTTTTTTCTCCTTGAGACGTATTCATTACGTTGTCTAATATCTGGTGCCTCGCCTTATGTGAAACCATTTAACACCATTGCGTGTGTGTGTGCGTACGTACAACATCCAACTAACTCGCTGGATGTACGAGTACTTGGTGCGACATCGTACATATAATCGGGTGGGGCTAGATCTCATCGGAAAATCTTTATTTTTCTTGCATACCCGTGCAACCTTGACTGAGTCAACAAAACACATCCAGCCAATAAATGAGATCCCATTAAAACCGGGGCCCATGGCCAAGTCGTGAATCGTCAACGTAGACGGAATACAGAATCTGACGGAATCACGTGGAACGTTTTTTTCATTTTATCCATCAAAGCGGCAAGGATTGAGCACCTCTATAAATTGTAAACATAAGTGAGATTTGAAAGGGAGCATCAATAAATGCCTCTTTACACCCTCTACTCTCGATGGATGATTTTTAACAGCCAAATCCAAAAGAGGCACCTGAGAGAAACTGAAAAGATCTTCAGAACTACAGATCAGTCAGGCGTGAAGTATGACACAACTAGTTTCATAAACGTCATTCGATTATTTTTAACATCAACCAAATCTCGAACATGTCGAGCAGGGGTCTATAAATGGGGGCCTAAAAATGTTAATCACGCTTTTAATTGTTTTGCTGTGACTGAGGAGGTCACTTTTTCTATCAATATCAATTTAGTTCTCCTGTTTTAAGAGAATGGCTTCGTTTTTTTTGGCATAATTCACTTTCTATTAACCTTTTTGGATTGGTCGATTCCTAAATTCTGGATAACAATAACATGACTCAATGGAACAAGAAAGATCGACTGTCTCACCAAGAAACTTTGCTCCAAGACTAATGAAAGGAAAGACATAAACAAGAGTATGCTTAACTAATTTGAAAAATATATATTGGGCCTGTTTCTAACATCAAAGAAGTTTTTCGAAGCTTGGCTCACAAGGCTAGGCCAACCTGGGCTCAACCATTGCTACTCACTCGTTGTTTAGCCATTCTTAGCTCAACTAACTTGCTGAAGAACTTGAATGTCAATATACTAGTCTTTTGAAGGCCAACCGTGGAAACACACTTAATTGAATGGTCTTCAAATAGGTCTCGTAATTTTTTTTAAAGTTTCTTTTGGGGTGAAAATGTGTCAACATTTAAGGCTTAACTTTTTCTTGTCTTGAAGCAAAGGCAGAGATAACACAATGAACCGCACGCGTTTTCGGGTTAAACGCCAACTGGGCGGGGTAGAACCAACTCTTATGATGGCTTACTGCACAAAGATTATTTTTGTCGTCGCGACGGGCTCAATCTACCGTACTACATCTTGATAAACCTACCTCCTTTTCCTCTCCGGGCCAAATGACTGGAAGACTCAACTAATAAAATGGTTTGGTATGTTGTTAATGAGCACTTGTGGAATAGAGTTTGTAAACTGCTTGGATACTTTATTGCAACGTGTTCCAGCCAGAAGAAAGGAGCGGCTTTTTAAGAAAATAATTTTGGAAATTGAGTTATAACCAATTATTAAATCTTTGTTTCTACTGAGGCGGAACTCAGGCTTTGAGATTTTCAGCATTCCAGCTTTCCTCACCAACAATTACTTCCAAACAGGAGCAGAAAAGTGTCGTCTCCTTATCTGGAGTTGCTTACTTACGGAGGTAAAAACTAAGTTAGCAAGTGATGGGAGTTGTTCTCCAAATGATATGCATTTAACCTTCAATGTCGATGTCATGGCCGTTGCAGGTCTGAGATTGAACATGATGAAGAGGAACAACAGCCACAACTACATACATCTACAGCAATACGGTAACAATTTAGACACACACACCTACACCTTGGGAGGTTCCTACAATAACGAGATAAATAGAAATTCATCTGGGCAAGAGACGTTAGTTCTTCGTAGGATTTCAAAGAAAACACTTCTAATCTAGGGTTTTTCTTTTAAAAAAATCACCATGAATTTCAAACATGTGATTTTATTTGTCGTGTGCCTCTGCTTGCTAGAAGAAATATCGGCAGAAAAGAAGCGAAGACTAGTGAAACGATTAAAAAAACAACAGCCTTTGGAAGGAGCTGCCAATGATGAAACAATTGTGGATAATTCACGCTCCGATCTTTCTGAAGTTGATGGAGACGATTATGTGGCCTCAAGCAATCTCGATCGTCCCCGAGATGCCCGATTTATTCTCCATTCAGTTTTTGGATCAACCACCAGTACTCCCCCGCCAGTTTACTCTTCATACCAATACACCCCATACAAACAAGAGCTCTGGGGTGTAGAATCGTCTCAGCAACAAGTTCCACAAGTTCAGACAGTTCCACAATACAACTATGCTTTGGCCAATTCAGATCCAAACTTGTACGCTCAACCAGGTTTTCCATATGAGTACGAAGGCCCCGAGAATGCCTATTATCGTGCGTACCCAACTCCTGCTGGCTTTGATGACAATAATGTTTTGCAAGATAAAACCTTTGACAGCATTCAACAAGTTGTCACCAATGCATTTAATGGTCCTAATGGCCAGAATGAGTTGGATGATAATGCCAAATTGGCTAGGGCAGTCTTGCCTGCAACTGTGGCTGCTTTCTTGGCCCTTACCGTCAGTTCAGTGTTCTTGAACTTGAAATCCGTGAATGCCACCTCCAAGGAGGAAGTACCTCTGCTGTGGAAGCTTCCCATCGATTTCCAAAGACCCAACCACAATCAACAACGTCAACGTCGCCACGTCGAGGACAACTTTATTCTCGAAGATGACAACGAGGATTTTCCCCTATCAAATACCCTGCCTGACTACGGTCAACGATTAAAGGATGCCATTGTCATGTTGGCCATGATCGAGACCCACCCTGATTGTATGACCAAGATTGCTTGCATTTTTGGGCGAGAAACGAAGCGCTCGGACCAAAGAACCCTCATTACGGACATCGTGACCAAATTAATGCCAAAGAGACTAGACGGTTTCACGCAAGAATTCATTCGCGCAAGTCGAAACGACAATCGATCTTGCGAATCTTACAATTGCTCGACTTGTTTCTCGGTTTGAACAACCAGTACTGCCCTATTGACGAAGGTCTACATGTGTTTGTCATGTTCTTGCCCCTTATCTTTGCTATCCATTATCGTTACCAAGCCCACATTCTTTTTTAATAGTAAAATGAAGTAAGGATATAGGGGGTGATCTGCTTGCAAGTCAAGGGTCAAGAATCGAATTATCACCTCATTTCATCTAGCTACTACGTAGTTCTAACTCTAGTATGTGTGCACATCAATTAGCTACAGAATATAAACTCAGCAGGGGAATCTTTGCAATCTCGATGAATCCCGGCGTTTCGTTGGGAAATAGTGGGGTAGTGTTCGTGTAGGTTCCGATGGTTGAAGCTTGATTCTCCCGACAGATTTTCAGTTGAAATTCCCGTTTTGCTTCTTTAATTTTCTCTTTGCCTCTAAGAAATAAAGATAAGGCTCATCTTTACTGGTTTATTGATATCATTCTCCCCATCAAAATAGGTACAATAACAACAGCGTACACAAGTACAATAACTTGTGGGATTGGGTGAATACAAAAAAGTTCAATAAATAAGAGAAGATCTGCTTTTTTTGACTCATTTAACTTGGATCAACCAGGTCATCGTCATCGATTTTCTCTGGTAACAAAATAGAGCGGGTTTGGATGGTTTTCAATGATAGTAATGGACTACGATCTGTGTGATCTGAGTCTGCTTTTCAGGTCGCCAACAGTACTGCTTCTAGTATGTATTAGGGGTATCGTTGACTTCAAAATCAAAAATTGTTATTTTGCGGACACAATTTTCTTGAGCAATTCGTCTTGTCCTATCACAATACCAGCCGATTGTGAAATGTAGTTGATGGTTCTTGGGCCGGGTAGACACACAGACAGGGGCTTACGGCTACATCCTTTGATTCGCTTAGTTTTAATGGGGAGCTAGTCAGATCTGCTAGTTTTTAGGTAGAGAAGTTCATCATCCACTTTTTGTTTCGCTTTTCTCGTCACTCATGACTTGACTCGAGTGCGAGCATGTAGCTGGGACGAAGACGACGACGACGACGATGATGATGATGATGATGACGCATGATGACTAGCATGATCGCTTGCAATATCGTATGAAGACGTATGTGTCAGATGACAATGGCGTTCCAAATGAGATTAACAGGTCACCTGAAGCTTTAGGGGCAACGGGCGAAGGAAAGAGTAAAACCCTCTCTTACTCTTAGTCACATTAGGAGCTGATCGCCGTCTTGTAAGGGATCGGTCTTCATTTGGGGCAACTACTGCAATGATGACTAGACTAAAATCCTTGACTGAATGAAAGGGCAATCCAAAGTTGGGGGGCATATCAGGACGAGAAAAAAAGGATTGGGGGTCATGATAATGATAAAGGCGATGCCTTTGTTCTCTTTCGTTCAGGCTAGCTGACATTAGAACATTGGAGAAGTGGTTTCTTGTATGGCAGCAGGGTAAGGGGGTGTTTATGATTATTTTTGTTGTTGTTGCATACGAGGAAATGAAAAGGGGAACTGATTAGGAGAGTATGCACTGTCATCCCTTGAGTCATATTCCTATTTGCCGGAGTACGACGGCTGCTCCGGGGAACTGTACGAAGACTGGACGGGACTAGATTGAGGAGAGCCATAGGAATCAGTCTGTTCACAGATTTGACAAGTGTAGGTGTTGGTGCACTGTTGAGTGCATTGTTGACGGGGCACTTGGTTGCACTCTTGGCGAGTGACTTGCTCGCATTGCTCTCTTGGGACATTATAACAATTCTGCTTGGGCACCTGGTCACATTGTTGACTGGGCACCTGGGTGCAAGCTTGACGAGGGACCTTCTGGCATTCTTGGCGCGGCACTTGTTTGCATTCTTGCTTGGCCTCTTGTTTGGGAACCTTTTGGCAAGATTGACGTGGGACTTGTTTGCAGCTCTCCCGGGGAATCTTGTTGCATTCTTGTCGCTCCACTTGGTTGCACTCTTGACGCGGCACCTGTTTGCAGCTTTCCTTGGGCACCTTCTGGCATTCTTGGCGGTAAGTCGGGTTGCAAACCTGTCTCGGGACGTTGTAACAGTTCTCACGAGGAATTTGCTTACAATCTTGACTTTCCACTTGCTTGGGCACGTTGGTGCATTCCTCTCGCGGCACTTGTTTGCATTCTTGTCGGCTCACTTGGCGAGGAACTTGGCCACATTTTTCGCTAGCTTCTTGACGAGGCACATTCTGGCACTCTTGTCGGGGCACTTGTCGGGGGACGTTGTAGCAGTTCTGACTCTCCACTTGTCGGGGTACTTGATTGCACTCTTCACGAGGCACTTGCTTGGGGACGTTGTAGCATTCTTGTTTGGGAACTTGACGGGGGATCTGATTACATTCTTGTTTGGCTACCTGTTTGGGAACGTTCTGGCAGCTCTGTTGGGGAACCTTGACGCAGTTTTGTCGTGGTACTTGGGTGCAAACCTCGTTCTCCTGTTGTTTGGGAATGTTTTCGCAAGCTTGTCGAGGCACTTGCTTGCAGTCTTCTCGGGGGACCTGTCGAGGTACATCGAAGCACTCTTGTTTCTCCACTTGCTTACATTCTTGCTTGGGAACCTGCTTGGAAACTTGCTCACACTTCTGCTCGGGAACTTGACGAGGCACTTGGCGAGGCACCTTGTTGCACTCCTCTCGGGCTACTTGACTGCAAACCTCCTTGGGCACCTGCTTCGGCACTTGCTTGGCAATTTGGTTGCACTCATTGCGGTAGACATCCTTGCAAACTTCTCGAGGGACATTGTTGCAGTTCTGCTTCTCAACCTGCTTGGGCACTTGCTTGCACACGGGTCCTTTGGGGGCTCCATAACCGTCCACCTCATTGGCTTGAGGAGATCCATAGCTATCAATCGATTGGGCTTGAGGACTGCCGTAGGAGTCAGTGTTTCCAACGGCGGGAGCCTTGGGAGCGCCATATTCATCTTGGGCTTCTTCGCACACTTCCTCGTATTCGGTCTCGTATTGCAGTTGGCAAACTTGTTCATAAGTTGTCGAGCACTCTTTTTCAGGAACTTGTTGGCATGATTGCTCGTATTGGGTCTCGTATTGGGTTTCATACTTGGATTCGCATTTCTGGTCATACTTGGTTTGACATTGCTCCTAAGGGGTCAAAGTGAAATTGGGATGTATCAGGGATTAGAGTCACGTATGCACATCGTTCGCTTTTCTTTTTGGCATGAATTTACTATGGCAAAAAATCACTAAAGTACATACAATTTCGTACAATTTCGAAAAGTCCACCAGTAAGCAAAATGACATCCATTCTTGTTCTTCAAAAAAGCCAAATCATCCTTCAGTTTTGACGATTTGATTATGTGATTATAGACTCACCTCGTAAACGGTATCGTACTCTGTTCGGTATTCAGTCCGGCATTGTTGGTCGTATTGGGTCTCATACTTGGTTTCGCATTGGGATTCGTACTTGGTTTCACACTTCTGGTCCATCTGAAATCCACCATTTAATTTGACGCTACTATCCAGCTTAACAATAAGCTTTGATGAGGTTGTTTTACTTACGTGGGTATCGTAGACGGTTTGACATTGGGTATCATATTCGGTGTGGCATTGCTCTTCGTAGGTGGTCTCATATTGAGTCTCACATTTATCCTCGTAAGCAGTGTTGCACTCATCGACCTAAGTTTGATCAAAATTGTAGGTACATGAATCTTGTAATTCTCATTTTAGGTATTTGGTTGTCAGTTCATCATCTTCTTAATCAATTCTTCATCGAGCTCCAGCAAATGACTCGGTCAAAGGTCCAAGAGTTAACCAAGAGGTCAAGGAGTGTAACTCACTCAAGTGGATAGTTCATGACTCGAATCTCTTGGCCATTTGCATAATGGCAAGTTAATCGCAAAATTACTCACGTAATTAGTTTGACACTTCTCTTCGTACTCAGTGACATATTTGGTCTCGCACTTCTGATCGTAGGTGGTATCGTACTTGGTCTCGCATTTCTGTTCTTGAACGGTATCGTAAACGGTGGCACATTGCTCCTCATACACCGTGTCGTACTTCGTCTCACACTTCTGCTCATTGACAGTGTCGTAAACAGTGGAACATTGCTGTGGAAAAAAGGAAAAAAAGTGAATCACCAAGGCAATTATCAAGTCAAACGCAAAATCACTCGTGGAAAAATAAAGAAGATTATTAAGTAGATTGAGTGCGTTATTTGGTATTTTGAGAACTTCGGTCCTTGTTTGTTAGCGACTGAATCTGAACTCTACCTAAGTCCCGTTCAGTGTGGAATTCTGGTGTTTGAAACTTACCTCGTCGTAGAAGGTTTCATAAACAGTTTCACATTTTTGATCGTAGATGGTGTCATACTTGGTCTCACATTGCTGCAATGAGTGAACAGAAATGCATACGGTTATTCAAGAAACATCACAGCTGGCCAAAGAACGAACGAACGAGGCGATTCAGTCATGGTTTTGCCTTTCAGGAAACCCTCGTCCATGGCTGCCCAGCCACGCCAATCGTTGAATAATGTTTACTCATTGTCAAAGGCTTACTTGATCGTATTCGGTATGGCATTGCTGTTCATAGGTGGTCTCATAAGTGGTCTCGCATTTCTGCTCATAGGAAGTGTCGCACTTTTGATCCTGTTCCGTGTGGCATTCCTGCTCAGTAACTTGATGACATTGTTCCTCGTACTGTGTTTCGCATTGTGTATCGTAGACGGTGTTGCACTTGTCCTCATAACGAGTCTCGCACTTGTCCTCGTAGACAGTCTCGCATTGGCTTTCATACACAGTTTCACATTGGTTGTCATAGGTGGTCTCGTAAGTGGTCTCACATTTCTAAGGACAAAAGGAAATCTCATTAGCAGGGGTCGAGCAAATATTTCAACCTGCACTCGTCGGCGAATGCATCCTGGCACTTTGACGAAAGTGGATACTGTGATGTTGGACTTACCTGATCATAAACTGTGCTGCATTGGTCATCGTATTCAGTTCTAAAAGCAAAGAACAGATTTGAATGGAATGGTAGGATTGAAAGAGATATCGAAAGTGAAAGCAAAGGAACCAAATTCCCACGGTTTTCATAGGACTCACCAAACTGCTGTCAACCACCCATATTCATTGGTACTATACTGTACATAGCATTACATATTGCCAAATGCATCTTCCGTTTGTTCCCGACGAAAGTTCTGCTTGGTCATGCGTCAAGACAATTGGTAGATATTTTTGTATTTCAACTTACTTGCATTCTGATTGATAGACCGTTTCACATTTGTTCTCGTAACCAGTTTCACACTTTTGCTCGTTGATGGTTTGGCACTGGTTGTCGTACTTGGTCTCGCACTTTTGTTCGTATGTAGTGGAGCATTGATCCTGACAATTGGGAGCATTGGCATTGCACTGAGCTCCGGGCAATGGGTTGGCAGTCACCTCACTTCGGCAAGTGGGTCCCTTGGGCGAGCCGTAGGTGTCGACCGCATTGGCTTGAGGTGAACCATACGTATCTTGAGGGCTTGGTTTGGCCTGAGCAAGGCCTATACACCCAATGACGAGCAATACCTGAAAAGAAACACGGGGAGAACTCGTTAAATGAAGTGAATCTTTGACAACGGTTTTTGCCCATTACGAGAACATGGTGTGGAAAGGGCAAGTGAGAATGAGCCTTCCCAAACAAAGTCATCGATAGATGCTTCACTCTAAGAAGATAATAGTACCCAATATGTTCAGAACTCGCCGGAGATGGAGAGAGGTCATGTAACCATTGACAGACTAATGGCTTGGATCAATCAAATTAATTTATCATCCGTCGATATCAAGATTTTAGGGACCTTGCCAACGTGAGAGTGACGACCGCCGGTGTGGCTGAGCATTATTGATTGTGTCAATTTGTCTATCCTGTCTTTGACGGATCTTGCCACAGAGCATCCCGTCAACGCGATTTGCACTTCCCAAAATCGTCGTAGGGAGATCTATGTACCTGGCCAAAAGTATCGGACCTTTTGTCTTGGCATGTGAGAGAAATTTTACATGTACACCTTTTTCTCTTTCACTAACGTAGTTATCCTTTAGAATTTTGTTATGAAATGGCTATGGACCCTACTACTGTGAGATATTTGCATTCGATTTCAAGCTCTTTTGTCTCAAGGTTCCGCCGTCATTAAACGTTATTATTGGGAGCTAAATGAGAGAGGAAACCCCAATTGTGCCAGTGGGGCATTGGAATAGTTGTTCTCCAATGGTAATGGAAATGAAATCTTGGAAGATAATAGCGTCTGCCACCATGTGGGATAATGGAATTCCAATGATCCGTTAGGCGATCGCTGAACAATGGAAAGAAAACAACTTCATCGCTGCTGGCCAACGAGCGAAGGAAGTAAACCACCCATAAGGCACCATTGACCTTGCCAATCTTTTTGGCAAACGTAGTAGATTTAGATTTGCTGACAAGAGGGTAGGTACATCGTGAACGGATTTGCAAGTTCAAAATGCCCGGTGAAGACCTTGGCCAAGGAAGATTGATTTGGGAGTTTTTTTAGACTCGTGGTAATGCAGTCAATTAACATCCAAGCCGAAATTCAGCTTCGATCCCGCCTTCAAAACTACACCAAACCAAACCATGAGAGTCAAGTGACATCTGCTCCCAAGTTAACATCCTTCAAGATAAGTTTTGTCCACGGAGTACATCTCGAACACATTTTTTGTCGTTAGGAGAATTTCACCTTGAAACTGGATCAATCAATGATTAAAAACGTATGCATGGATTCAAAATACTCACAAGTGAGTGATCTTGTGTGATTAAGAATGGTCTAGGGTGCCAATGATCTTTAAAGCGGAAACGGTGTGTCCAATGTCATTGATATGAACATATTCGACAACATCTTGAAACCAGTTATTTCTTTTTTTTTTGGAAGAGAGAGAGCCTTCTTCAATCATATTCAGTGGGCAAAAAAAACCAGAGAGAAATTGTTCAAGGATGAAATTTCTTTTCATGTTAGTGAATTTAGAGGTTCGCAATTGAGCTTGAAAATGGTAAGGCATGAGCAAGCAAGTCTGCAAGTCCGAAAAAGGAGAAGGATCAAAATAATATTTGAATCAAAAAATCTCCTGCTCTACTGTTGGTATGTACTGAATTTTTAACCGTTTTGTATCTAGATGGGGTACTGAAAGTGTCTCAGTTTAGCAAAAGAGAATAATACATTCATCGCGCATTGAACTTGCCGTTGAACCCAATCCCGTTCTTCCATCCAGCCTGACGCCTCCAGAGGAATCGCTCTGTTTTGCAATCTTTTTGCTCCCATCTCATCGATCTCTATTTTGGCATCGGAGCTTGAAATTCACAAATTGCTCTTTGAGTTTGGCACTCTAAGAGGGAGAAAGGGAAGCTCCTTTTTATGGCTTATCAGAATTTGCCCTCTTTTGAGTGGAGCCTAAAGTGTTGAATGGATTTGGTCAGGCCAAAGTGATCATGACGACAACCACAACGTGCTCGTTCAATGCCGGTCTTGGTCTTAAAATGTGTGGGAGGACAATTTCTTGAGCCGAACACTCACTCGTCATCTTTGAACTTTGAAAGGAGAGGCGCCCATTACACAGGAAAGCGAAAAAGGAGCAATTGTTGTTATTGTTGATGATGTTGAGGAGATCCTGCATGTGGACTCCACCAAGCCCATTTTGATCTCTGTTGGACTCTGCCCCACCCAAATTCAAGGGACTTCACTCTGCTATGCCATGTATATATTACAATGCTGAGGAAACCCAGAGCTGAGATAAATATCAAATTCGTCATCATGACTGGACAAAAGTAATTGCTATTTTGGGCCCCAAACGTTTTTCTTGGCCGTCCTGTCAGAAATTCACTTCTTGGCCATCCATGTCTGGGACCTCTTTCTCTCGGTTGTTCGTTCGTTCGATCGATATCATCGAGTCCATTCGTTAAACATGCTTCGTCAATTTATGAAGCTAACTCGAGAGAGTGAACCACGATAATGGTCTTTCTTCGAACAAATAATGATGCAGCAATTTGCCTGTCACAATGTCGTGTTTACATTCCTAAAAACCGAGAACAGTAGTAGTCGTAGTCACGGTGGTAGTAGTGGTAGGTAGTAATCCGATTGCCTGATCTACAAATGGTTGAAACGCGCTCACTCAAACCACACAGCCACACACAAAGCCAAAGAGAGCAAGTCGTTCGTGAACACGTAGGTAGATGAATGGCGCCAAAAAGATGAAAGTCAAGACACTACTCTGTACACATACACACATTCAAGCTAGAGGCACTTTAACTATGGGGGTCTGACAACGCGGGGTCAAGCCTCAGCTCAAGAATTTCGCAATTTTGACATCCGGCTGTGCGTAAACCGGGTCAAATTTTTGGTGGGACCCTTGATTGTCCGCCCCTTGATTTTGAATTGGTTTATATTCCAACATCAGTGCCAGACCATAGGCGGGCGATCATTGATCAAGAAACACTACTCCCTCACTAATTACCGTGATCAGATGAGGTATCACCATGCAACCAGCATCTTGTTATCCGGCTATGGAAAATGCCCTTTAACCTTGGTCCAAACAACCTTGAATTGAGATGGAGGCGAGTGAGCGGGCAACCAATTTTCGACATGTCACTTAAAGTTCGGTTCACTTCAAGACAGGGAAAAGCTCTACCGGATTGTCCAAAATCAGCCTCCACTAGAGTCATCATATAAAGTTCACATAAATCATGGACAAAATTCTAGGTTCTATCTTAGAGATACAAGTTAACTTGGGTCTATGGGACAATGACGTAGCAAGTAATTTTATCTTCACTCATTGTTTTGCATTTTAGTACTTAAGAAGAGAAATCCCAATGACCTTATTCTAGATGATTATTTCGAAGCAAAGAGTTTTGAGCAACTGCCTAAAAGGGTTTCCGTTTTCAAACATCATCGTTCGTATATTTGGATTCTAATGAAGTCTTGAAGGGAATTTTAGAATTTGAGAAGGAAAAGAAGCATTTGAACCGACATTTTGAAAGTGCGGCATTTGCCGTGGGTTCGCATCAAATGATCATTTACATCGAAGAAAATTGAGAAAATGAGACAAAATCAAGCCCAATTCACAAGCCTTGAGTATGCTTTTAGCCCAGGAACTGAATACATGAAACACAAATAATGACCTGAGAGGACGTTTGAGGATCATCAATCTCATTTCATGCTGGTATACAATAAATTTTCTTTTATCGGCGTTAACATGTGACCTTTTGCCAAATGGCTTTACCAGTGAAGAACCTTTCTATACCATTTATTTGGTACCAAAGAGGGAAATCTCTAAACACATTTGCGTTTTAGCAAAGAAAATCAGCCTTCTCCGAAATATTGCTTTACCGGGGTCGGCAACAACATTGTTGAGGCACGGAACTTGGACCAAAAAATAATGCTAGAGCACCAAAATCCATGGAACGTGTTTGATGCAAACAGGGGAGTCTATACGACCCAAGCAATGGAAGCAACAATCATTTTATCAAATTGAGCGGGGCAAAACTATATGAGTGAAGTGGACCTAAAAATTGTCAATCGAAAGGGTCTTCATCCAAAGAACATTCAAAGGGAATTCAATCGAAAGGGTTGAATTCATCGAAGTGAAATTTATGGCTTATGCGCCGATCTTTCGTGACTTCCGCAACACTTCACCTGCTTGTCCATCAAAGAGAGCAGGCAAGGCCTATCTATCTATCCAAATGAGTGCCTTGGTGCGCAAAGGCACACTGAATATGTCTGTAAGCTGACACGTCGCTTGATTCTTAAAGGGATCTGCGACTGAAAGGGAGTGATGCAAAAAAGTTCTCAAAACCATATATCAACTTTCCCGACTACTCTAATGCTCAAAAAGGCCGCTCGGACGAAACGATGGCAACTCAAGACGTTTGAGAGTAAAATAAGCGTTCTGTTACTAACTTTGCGTCCTTTTTCAAGATCTTTACAACCCAAGAATGATTCAACGATGGTCGAAGGATCAAAAATACAAACATAGAATAATGCCCTTCAGGATAATGAAAATTCCACAAAACTTGAAGCGCTCTTGCCCGAGTTGACAAAAAAAAAGGTCTTGAAAACGGGACCCTTCGATGGTCCCAAAGTTTCAACAAAGTAAGGCACCAATGAAGCACCGAAAAACTCTTTTAACGAACACAGAAGATCAACTTCTATTCCAATTAGTTAGAAAGTGAGAAGTAAGGCTGACAACTAAAGATCAAAGGAACAATGTGACTAATTCCCTTCATGTTGAGTCAAGGTTGTCGTGAACGACGCAAACGGCGTTGTCTAATTGGACTTGACATTGCCTATTTGTTAAAATTGTCTCGACGATGACTGAAGTTTTCAATCGCTAATCAAACTCCCTTCCTACCGAGTCAATATCAAAGAATTAGAGAGATGGGCAATTTTAATGTCAATGATTTAGTGTTCCAAACCGGACAATAGCAAACATGCATTTTCGCTCTCATATCACGATTTTCATCGAAACTTAATTTCATAACCTTTTTGTCCTATTAAAAATAGCCTTTGCTTTTTTTCATTCAAGAAAAGCACTCTATTCTCTTAGGAAACGGATGCCAGTGCTGGTTCATAAGTTCCGAGTAGGAAAAAGACTCTGTAATGAAGGAAGGAGAAATGCATTTCGTGATGCTCTTTCCAAGGACCAACTATGGTTCAACGCCTTTCCGGTGAATGGCTCGTCATCATCGGTGGTGTATCCCTAAATGCATTTGTTGTGCCGTATGTATAGGTTCAACAAGGGCCCCCAAAGGGTTCAATGAAAAGAATTGGGAACTCGGTCTTTGTAAGACTAATTATCACTTTCCATATATCTTATTCCACGTCAAGCGCGATCTCATTAGAAGGGGCAGCACTTTGCCGTGACGAGGGAACGGAACGATCCGAAGTAGAATATAAGATTTTTAGTAGGTTGTGTGATCTTGATCTTAAAGGTGTCAAGGCAGCAACGCATTCGCTCCGAAATCTACAATGCACACGGCAGGATCCTTTTTTCCGTGACCATGATGATGGAAGCACAAGCGATAGTTGAGATCTCCAAAGAATGGCTGATCCAGCGGCAAAGAAAAAGTTGGCAACGAAGATAATAGATCAGTTGGCGCCGAGTTTGATTGTGGCGCCAGATCATTTCATGCTCAGAACTCACTCACTCACTCACTCACTCACTCACTCACTCACTAAGTGTAACTTAGTGGTCGGTCGCTGGCTGATCGTCCAATTTCGAGCGGAGCAATATCCCAAGCCTGTCACCCGGCATCCTCATTACGCGTTCAATTTGCGAATTCGACTAGCGCTGCCTTTATCGTGAAGGAAATGCATCATCGAATAACTGGATACAAGGCTAGCTAGAAAAATTAGGCCCATATGGAAGCAATTTCAGGTCAAGTCTTGCAGCTATAACGAAGGCTAAGATTTTGAACCAATTCGTTGTAGCATAAGTTGGATGAGAATCACCAAAAACAATGGAAAGCTTCGTGAGCAAGTTGACGATTCTTATTTTACTTCTATTTTACCGACGAATCTTTTAACCGCACTCTGAAGGTTTTGTTTATGGATCGAATTCTTGTGCCAACCAATTGATATCTTTTAATTGAATGACAAGTCAGAAAATGCTCAACATATTTCAAAATGAGTAACTTTTCCTTTGCAACAAGGTCTGCAACTTTAGCTTTTCTTTTTCTCAGGACTAATAAAACATGAGAAAACAATTTTCAACCCCGAACTCTTTCTGGATTGACATGAAGCAAAAGCGATTTTTTCCTGGCCTTGAACGAGTGGGAGGATGAAATGAAAAAAAAAACTTGACGAGAATGTTTTCAGTACCCTTTCTGACATGACTTATGAGTGGAATTCGAAATCCCGGGCAAGGTAGGTTCGAATGGGGTTGGAAGCACTCAATATACGTTTTCTCATAATGGGATCGCCATGAATATCAAGTTGAACCAATAGATAGACCTGGTCTATGCATTCAGCGTGGTCCAAGTCCGAAGAAAGAGATATGAATTGCCAAGTTTGCCTTGGAATTGAACGGAGATTGGATCTAGTGCGACCCATAAACGGAACTATTTGCCCACATCTCCTTTTCTTGGTCGATCCCCTTGGAATGGGCTCTAATTTTCCATTTCAGTCATTATCCACGCCGCTCATATCGGGTCATGAGGTGACTATGGCTAACAAAACGATGACTCCATAGACCCAAGAGGCTGAAAGAGATGTGATCTTGTCTGCTCGGGCACCCTCAAAACCACGTACAATGTGTATGTAAGCGTGTGTACGTGTGCGTCCAACGAAAGATCTCTGAATATCCATCCAACCATGAATTCCCTCTAATTATAGTCATGGCCAATGCCAAGTCCTGAATATAGATAATCAGGAACGAGATTTCCGATGTCCTCTCAAATGTTCGACAGATCGATCGGTCGATCGATCGGAACGTTCAAATTGATCAACGACATCCCAAAAAACAAGAAGGAGAGGGAGAGACCTCTGCAAAAAGATGGAATTCAAAGGGCCCCATCACGGTAGCACTCATTTGGGACAACTTCTCCAGAAGTGGGAATTCTTGAAATCATCTGGGGCAATGAAAATTAAAGCACAGAGATCGTACATGTGAAGTACATTTACAACCATGAATTGTCTGTCGGTTGATGTGAGGGGACAAACATGCATTGTGCGTAATACAGTTGAAGGACTTTTTCCCTGCAACATCCATTGCTGTCAACAGCTGGCACATGTGCAAGAGCAACCAAATTAAGTTCAAGACATAACCTAAAGACGGGATTCCAAGGACAACGAGTTTAGTGGTGCTCATGCTTGTGGACCAATCAATTGGAGGCCAAATATTGACAGACACCATTGCATTGGGAAAATGGACTAATGTTTAAACTTGAGCAATGGGTTCTGTGTGTCCATGCTCAAAAAGCCAATGGCTAACCGAGTAAAGGAAACACCATACATGGGAATAGTTTGCATTAGAGGCTGTGCATGCTTCTAAGCCAGCTGGGGTAATAATAGCGGAAGGACGCTTAATGCTTACTCCAAAGAATCAACCTTTACTTACTCGCGAGTAGTACTTCAGGTTGGTTGCACCTCAATCTTTTTCGAGTGAGCAACAATTATGCTTGGTCGGGGGATCTAATCTGATCATCTTCGCCCTGGCTTGTCTCTTTCCTTCTTTGGCCTCTGCAATCTCTTATGAATACGTAATTTCTAGGGGGCACAATTTGTTAAAGACAAACTAATTTCCCTGTGACGACTCGCTCGCCGATTGGGAAGCCTTAATGATGCTCGCATGATGAGCAAAGATTAGGAAAACGATCTACCACTATGAGATTGTCAAGAATTGGTCCTATTCTAGTCTCCCACATTCTTTTGGCTCATCAGCGGCTCATTTTCAAAAGGTAGATTCAATATCCAAATTCAATTCCGGTTTTCAGGCGTTGGAAAACGAAATTCTCAGTACTTCATTTATGCCCTCAATTTCAATCATTCTACCTCATTCCAAAAACGTTGAGATTTATTTCTACCAAACCATGAATAATAAGTTTGGTTTAAGTTTTTGTCGGGATCCATTTTAAGGTCATGCGGAGTCTGAATGATATGAAAAGTGACCCGAATACAAACATCTCCATTGTATGGAGTTCTACTCCATGGAAGAAAAAAAACTAGAACACGGCATTGCTTGAAACGAGCGGAACAAAAGCTCGTCCAGAAAAAGGTGCACAGTGAACTGTACTGAAGTGATGTTAAACGGGAAATAAGGATGCAGCTGGGCAGAGCTCTTTTTCGGTTGAGAAACATGACGAAGTTGATGATGTTTCTTTCTTCTTTGGCTGGGTTCGCCTTCCCATTTCAATGAATGCTCATTCCCAGACGGTAAAATACATGAATGCCCAAGAATGCCACCAAAATGGAATAGTGTGTTTGGAAGCCAAAATCCTCCATTGGGTTTGGTTTGTCGATTCATCATTCAGAAAATACCTTTTCCGAACGACCTTGCCTGTTATTGGTCTGCTGTGAACCGCCGCCACCGCCGCTCGTCGAAAAAGCGAAGAAAAGCCAATTTGAGCCCAGATCATCCACATCAAAACAAAATGATGTTTGAAGCCCAGACGCATTATCGAAACGAACAAAAGTATGAATACGAGATATGAGCGCAGCCTTCAGACTCGTCCTATTTTATACCGTCGTTTTTGTTTTACCTCTCAACTTTTAGGGAAACGAATTGAAATTTGACTCTCAGTGGTGCGCTCATCAAAAAGGCGAAGGATCAAAAACACATCAAGGATCTGCGACGTCATCTCGAGACCGAGCTGCTTTTCGGTCGAGTCGAGGAATGTAGGCCTTCGCTTAAACTCGCCAAAATGGGATCAAAAACGGCATGATCTGGAAATGTGTGCGACACCATGGGAACGATGCCTGCTGGATTGTGCATTTCACTACAGAACGGAGAACATGTCTACGTATGGACCAACGAGCAAGAGAAGGAGCGATCATGGGCATCATTCCATATGAGTTTGACACCAAATACGGGAAAAATGCTCGAGTTTTTCCTCATGAAACGCAATGATCATCACACTTGATATGGGCAGGAAGTGGTGTTTGGCAGCAAACCCAATGCTTAGTATGGGTCGTTCTTGGTGTCTCCTCCTGTTTCATCGCAAAGATCGAGAGGTCAAGTGATCCCTGGAATGTACGTGAACTTCCAATGATACGGCCACCACATGAACATAGGATTAGTTAGGGTGCGATGCCGTTCTGCAATAGTTTATGCAAATATCAAGGCCGAAAGTTTCTAAGACGACCCTAAGTGAGCTTGATCGACCTCAAGGTCGCCCGGTTCCGGTTATTCACGAGAATATTTGGTTTGAAACAATCAGTTTTGAAACTTAAGATGGTTTCATATTTCTCAAGAGCACGTGCTCGTTAGAGGCGAATTTATACAAATTACCCTTTTTGACGTTAACAAGGAACGTAGCAAATGCAAACATTCTGTGTTTGGCGAATATCGCGAATAGCCTGGTTTGGTACGTACCATTGATTTAAAGCCCGTTGTAAATGTCGAGATAAAGCTAGGCAAAGAGTTTCATTGACCTCTGAGGTCAGCAAGAGCAAAAGATGGGTCAAACTTGAATTTTTGTCCAGATTTAACTGAAGGCTATCTGCATTCCTGACGCCAGCCAAGAAAGGTTAACCATTCCCACCACAATCGACAACCTAACGAACGAAATGGGGGAAAGTACAAGACCATGTACACAAGGGCCCAATGATGGTTTCCTCTTTCATTTTCAATTATTAGCACCAAATGACCTGAACGCGAGGCTAATCGATATTCTCATATGATAATTATGATGCGAATTCGATCCGATTCCGTGTCTAATGTCTGAACTCCTGCTACAAAAAAATATAATCAAATTCGTCAAGCATCAAAGAATCAGTTTATCTACGCTGTATCATTACAATTCTTTTTGTGGTTTTCGATGATCTTGGGCCCTCTAAATGCACGCAAGCATTCATACACACAGAGTGCGTCGAGTATTGACCAGCGAATGAGCGAAAGAAAAGTGCTACTATTGATGGGATATGAACCAGGCGAAGGTACACTGTACACTAACGGCGGAAAAAAAGCCCAGGCATAATGACTAGTTCGTCGACTCCATCGTAGAGCATGTTTTCCACGATCTCCCTGAACCGGACATTGATGTGGTCATCAGTTCGGCATGGTGGTGATTGTGTGAGATGAAGCGGAGGATAGGCCTACAAGCCCCAAATTAAAGAATTGCTTTTCTCGCGTCGGCCCAGAATTGTGGACAGACCAATGGACATGCTATGAGACGCTGGCAGAACTTTGCATGAACAGGCGTCTCGAGCTCTACCCGATTCTATCTCTGGAATATGCTTCAAACATGCATAAAGGCATCATAGGTAGAGCATCAGAAATGAAATTCGGACTGCAAAATCGATTTGGAATCTGGTTGATGAGTCAAGAAAATGCTATTGTCTTGGAGTGTTTCTCGAATTTGATGGGATTACGGATCAAGCGAGCTCCACCGCGTCTTCGTTCCAGGCTCTCATTCATCTTTACTTTGGCTCTGCCAACGTTCTCGAAAAGAAGATGGTATGGCGATAATGCATGCATGCAACCATCACCACCGCCATCAAGACGACGACGACTACGTCGAGGAGGATGACACTGAACCTGCGGACTTTCACCTTCAAGGTCGCCCAAATCCTCAATAGTGCTTGCGTACGAATCGACTGCGTACGCACGCCAGTGCAAACATTCAAGGGCCGTTGGGCCCCATGTGAAACAATTGAAGTTGATTGAAGCCCTCCCACCTTTTTCAGGCACTTGAGATTTCAGTGAAAAAGAACACGGGATTAATTGAAGAGAGGCAAAAAGAACCGCTGATTAATGATTCAATATCTCACACTCACTCTGCCAAGTTCGAGCCAATAGAAACCATTCGGAAACAAAGAGAGCCCTTTGCCGTCTTCCGATGTGATTTCAGTCTTTTTCTCCGTTTGTCTGAGTCTGACATTAGCTGTGGATCCGTAGAGCAGAGCTTGTCTGCATCCGTGTATTCTTCAATGAAATGAGTCGTCCCCTGGTCCTACTCAATTTCAGGCATGGTATCTGTTTGTATCTATCATTGGCTAGATTAGAACATGTCAAGTACAAGGACTCGGAATAAACATGTCGAAGATCTGCCTTGTCGAAGATGGATCCCCCCTCCCCCCCTCTGTCCTTATACAAACCTAGCAACGGTGGTGGTTGTAGTAGTGGATGATGAGCAAGAATTCAATGGATCGTGATCGAAATGTTATCTAGATTAACCTTCTCGCCGCACCCGATAAGTTTCTTCAGCTCCCCTCTGGCTGCTCTAACTATGTGCGTGCTTTGAACGAGAACCCTAGCCATCTCATCACGATCTTGTACCACACGATTAGAGTCAAAATTGGTTGGATGTGTTCAAGAGTTCGTCGTCGTTTGTGGCTGGGTTCGTCAAGTACCATCCTGAGAACAGAAGTGATGTACAGTACTTCTACAAACTTGAAACCCAATTGAGCGCACTCAGGTTTACTTGGCGTTTTTAAGCCCAAACTGGGAGGGCCTTTCATCGAAAATGATTGCTCAAAACTAACTCGATTTAGACACTTTGATGATTCGTTGGTTTTAGAAATCGTCTGCAGAACCTTCACTTGATCAAGGGTATACATGTATGTACGTAGTTAACTACATCTCTTGGATCTTTTACCCCAAGTTTGAGGGCGTTGAAATGCAAAAGTGGCTTTAAAGTTGGAAAAACGGCAGGAATAGTTAAGTGAGACATTGAGATTTCTACCTAATTCAAGCAGGATATTGCCCCACACCATGGCAAATGCTTAAAGAGCCTCGCAATGGCAATTACTATACAAGTAGCACGTACTAATTGTGCATTGACGAAGTATGTACGAATGCGCATGCCTTGATTGGTACACATCCACTTTTATGAGACGAACGCGCCAAGAGTTGAAGAATTCCTTCGATGATGATTATGAAGGTGATGATTATTATAATGGTGATGGCTCTTCTCTTCTCTTCTCTTCTCTCTCTGATTCTCTTTTTCTCTTGCAAAGGAAATGGTCGGGAGATTGCGAAATTATCAGCGCATCCCACTTGGTGCCTATGCCACCTAAGAGCCGTGTAATTGAGAAAAAAATGTCCCCACCAGGGAGTCAAGGTATACATTTTGACAAAAAGAATATTTTGACAAAAGGATACCCATAGTTCCCATACAGATCTCCCTTGTCATAAAAACCACTAACTCACCGAGGGGAAATGCAGATTTCTTGCCCGGGACCTTGATTTGATCATGTGTTAAATGAGTAGGGTGGCTTGGGAAAACGATTGAAAGTGATCATTGCTTGTTGCATTTATTATCGACGGTCCTTGAGGGTCGCATTCCGGATTCATCCTTCCAAGCAACGGGCGCCCAATAAACCACGATCTTCTAGGCTACCTTCCTAGTACTGCCTATGGATCTATCAAGTATCTTTGTACCGGTATGGGAGCCATGATGTGTGTAGGTCTACTCACAGACAGACATGCGCCTGAGAGACAACGTACGTACTGTAAGTTTACGTACACTATGTGTACAGTACTATGTGTAAGAGTCTTCTTGGCGTGTGTGTCGCAATCCTTTGGAATGCTTGGGCCCTAAAGCACCTCCAAGGGAGACTCAATAGATGATGAGGCGAACATAGAATGGATGCATTCGCAGCTTGATGCAGACATTATTCGACCTGTTACTATCCTGGTTTGGACTTCCATCAACTGCCTCTCAGTAGACCTCTCAGATCGAGAAAGTAGGTCTCGGTGGCTCCGTGGATGGAAGTGCTCAATTTGACTTGGAGTGGGGGTCAATCACGTCAGTGTCATGTGCATTGAATGCATTGCAAAAAATGTGCGAAATAGAATGAACTTTTAAGACTTCAAGTGCTTCATTCCTGACTGGTAAAGGAATGAGTCGATTCAATTGCCATTGGATAAAGCCAAACAAAATATACTCGAGATTGCCCTCCATGGCAGAGCCTCAAGTGTTCGAGTGGTTTTGCTCTTTTGCAATGAGACGAAGATGATTGGTGGCAATTTCGATCCAACCAATCGACCCAACCGCATTCCTCCAAAGAAAACCCCATTGCAATGTGTTCATATTAATAGGCGTGAGGAATGTGGTTTGATAAACGATCGGCGAAATGGCTAGGGCTGCCTTTAATGGAATTGCTAAGAAGATCACAGGGCGCCGATTGGAAATTCACTTGCTCAAATGAATACTGTTTGACTAATTCTTTGTATGACCGTACGTACAAAGAACAATTGAATGAACTTGGTCGGTTCATGGGTCAGTTCAGCCAATGATACTGCTTTTGAAGCGCCCTTAAAGCCAATTTGTCGTCATAGAAATTGATATTGACGGGAAAAGCGTTGAACATAAGCCTGGAAATGGGCCCCATGAAAGAAAATGGATGGATGTACGCGTAATAACGGTGCTACGGAAAGTGGATAACTGTAGATTAATTGAGTTAACGAGGGTTTCAACCGCCCATATAATCATACCTGCTTCACTTCCAGAGGTTATCACAAGACCTGAACATGAATTACGCCCTCCCACAATCTTTGAAAACGAAATTTATAACAAAGAGAGCCCACACTCAACTGGCACTGAGTGCTCGGTACTACTAGAAAAGCGACAGACATGGAGCGATGGAGCAAAACCTCGTTTCCCCATTGTTTCGTCCATCCTGCAAGCATCTGCCACCTAAGAGAGATGAGTAAAGGGCGGAGATTGGTCTTATCAAGTTCAATGCAAAGGTCATCCTTCTAGCTATTCACTATCAAGAGGTCATAGGTTATGGAGACCAAGTTGGTATGGTCAGTTTATCTCTTGAATCCGGCGATTTTGCAAAAAAATGCAGCATCCCTCTCATTTGCAAATGGGTCCAAGATCTAAGCCAATACTTTACACATTTAAGCATTGGGTACAAATCAACATTTCATTCTTGAAAAGCTCCAAGACAATACTTTGTTTTGTTCCTTCAATGTGAATCCCCATATTGCACTTTTCACTTGTCTGGATCCCTTCTGGATGTGACAAGAGCTTGCCTGGGTTGCTCTGGAGTTGATGGATTTAGTTCCCTGAAGGAAGCGAAATTTCCAAGCACCAATGCCGACGTAAACGATCATTAAACGATAGAATTTTCATTTCTTCAGGGAAAACAGGCAGAAGGAAATTGCGAGGGGGTGGGCGATGAAGAATAGCAAGCGCAAAAGAGCCCTAATCTGTCTGTGTGATTGGCATTCCAAAGAGAAGAATAGCGTCAACGAGATGGCTGGCCAGACGCCGTAAGGAATGTGACCTTGGCCAACATTTGGACCTGTTTCTCTCCGAACAGGTTGAATGGTCGTGAACTACTCGTATTATTGAAAGACGCACGAAATCTCTCCCGCGTCCAATTGATGATGGTATTTTGGCCATGCTACCTGCCAACTGGATGGAAACACAACTGGGAACTCCTCGTTCACTCTCGCATATATTCAGATTCCCGAATTGAAGGCATTGGTCGCGGTCGACCAAGAAGCCAACTTTGTAGTCGACGTCTTTATGATGAGAGGATGAAAAGAAAACTTTGCGGCCTGGGCACGTCTCCAGAAGAACGTGGACGCAGTCAGACTTTTCATTTGAATTGATAGCTCTTTTGGCCACTGGTGTCACATACCTTTCGTTCACATCATACCAACGGCTCTGTCACATTATTTGCTTTTGGTCAAGCTCAATTGTCATGCGGCGACCTTGCCTCTGATTGAGTTGGGCCCGACCATCAACAATCACCGTGATAGTAACAACAACAACCACAACAATGTCACTCTCGGCTGGAGATGCCCTTTCATTGTGTGTCACCCATGAAGGTTCATGAATTTGAATATCATACTAACCGACTTGGGAGGGGGGAATTTGAAGGACTGACATGGATGTAGTAGTAAGACAAAAGTGATGGATCTTCCCGACCTTCAATTGGACCTTAATATCAATGCACCTCCCACGCCATTTTTCGCCCAACAGACCAACGTGACTGATCGCTTGTGCATGTGTGTATGTGTGTGTATGTGTTGTAGGTGAATAGTAGGTACAGTATTTGAGAACCATTCACCGGTCGTCAACGACTGACCCTGATCTGTTGTTTTGTCCACTTCCGATCTGCCTCTTTTCTCTTAGTTACTTACTTTTTCTTACTTGGGGCGAAGATTGAGAACGAACGAGCGAAGGAACGCAAGAAAGAGAGAAAGAGGCTGCTGAGTTGCGTTCTAATCAGTACGAGAACGAATTTTGAAGACATCCGCAAGGCTAATGTATGCCTCCAGTCATGATGACATTCGGAGCAGAAACTTCGAGCTTGCTCTACTTACCTTCTACAGAGGTTTGTTTAGTAGAAGAGTTTCGAGCCGACACGACCAATCCTCATGATCTTTCTCATGCAATAGTCGCATAAATAACCATCGGACTGTTACCCGACCAATTCTAACCAGGCTCATCAAATAATACACCAACTATCATATCGATGCTCCAAGATGGCTTTGGCGAGGTCTAATCGAATCCCCGAAGTGAGCCATTGCTCCCAAGAAACATTTCCAACCTCGAAATTAACAATTCATTGGGCGAACCACACATCAATTGGAAAAGGCATGTACATGTACCCCCAGTCACCACCTAAAGCGAATTCCCTGGAAGATGGTAATTTTCTCTCAACTACTCTCGGCACCGAAAATTGATGCACCTCATCAAGAATGGAAGAAATACCCCTAGGGAGCTGAGGGAAAGGGGAAACAATAACTTAGGGAGGAATTTCATTCAAGGATACTAGCAACATTATTGTAACCATCCCTTGTGGTGGGCTAATGGACTTTTAAAAGTGCTCTAATAATGTCAAAATAGCGCACACCACGTGTTTGTGCCAGGCCCCTGAACCGGCTTGAAAACACTTTCATAAAAGTAATAGCAACAAGAATCGCAGCAGCAGCAACAGCATCCTGTGCATTGTGGATTGCCAAATTGCATCACTAGCACACATACTCCGTGCATAAAAAGTGTGGTTTAAACCACAGAGCAGGCAAGCAAGCAACTGGGTCCCTTGCCTCAAATCACTTCTTCCGTTTTGCTAATGAAAGCATTGAAAGGGGGATTGAGAGAGGGGGGCTTGGCAGGATACGAAGTACATGGATACGCGAGAGAACAAAAAAAGAAAAAGGCCTTCAGGCAAACTCCTCGAAAAGCTGTTGTTTCCATGTCAGTGATTGTTGGAAGCGATGGGCAATTAATGGATAACACCATTTGTCAAAGTTTGATCGTCCCTCATCATCTTGTGAGGCGATAATTCCCGTCATTCTTGAGCCCAGAAAAAAAGAAAGAAAGAAAGAATAAGACGTACGCACTACGTAGTGCTGCCAAGCGCCAACTCAAGATAACCAGGGGCAAATGGAAGTGATTTGCAGGTGGATGAGATTAGGACACTGGGTGAAATGTGTTGAGAAAATGCGCTCTTCAGGGATAAGTTGAACCCAAGGACAGGTGCAATATTCAATGATTGAAGCGATAGGATCGATTTTCTTTGCAGCCATGGGCTGTTCTTTTAACGTCGGGAACAAGCGGATGATAAACCTGAGAAGACTTACCTGAAAATGAAATGAAAAGCGTGAAAGAGTGAGTAAGTGAGTAAGTGAGATATTTACGAGAGTTTCAAATTTATGATGGGATCACTTTGGAATTTCAAGGTAGTTGCTTGTCCTCCACCTTGAGAGTGGTGTTGACCGACTCGACTGGTTTTTTTGTTTCCCTTTTTAAAGATGGAACCGGTTCGAATTCCAAAGATCCTTCATATCGATCTTTGGCTGGCCCTTTTATTGATGCTTGGATATTAAACCTTACGACGGACATACACATACTACATACGAAGAGAAACAGCTTTTTTTGACCATCAGGGATGTCATTATTGGCTGGAAAGATGAAAGGCTAGGATGGATGATGATGACCAAGACACCGATTGTGTCTGAACAGAAACGCCAAAAAAGTCAAGGACAAGCAAGCGGCCAAGATAAGGATGGGACCGTCCTTTTGTGAATGGGAGGAGGCGTCTGTGTCAAGTAGTTGAGTGAACTTGCCGCCGCGCCGAAGACGAGAAGTGATTTGACGGGCAAGAGCATTCATTACATGGAGAGACATGGATCGTATCGAGTAAAGCTTGAATTGACGCATTCCACGATTTCCCACCGACAATAGGTGCTCGTTTCATTGGAAATCAAAGACGGAAGAGGATAAATATTACAGGCGTGAAGTAAATAATGACTCTCTAGCCTTCTCACTAACTGAGAAAGAAAATGTGTGCAACCAATGCCCAAACTAAGCTCGGGATGACGCCATATCGGTTCATAGGTCGAATTGGATTGACGTAAACGCGTCAAAAATGACAATTTCAAGATTCCTGTCTTCGGCCTCCACCTGTCAATGTAAGACCTAATACGGGGTTTAGACGGAAATTGATTTCATAATATTCCTCTTCAGAACTGCAGCCAGACTCAATATCACGGGCCTATTTCGGTATCACAATCAAATTTCATTCCGTTGAGCGGTCGACAAACTAGTGCTGTGTTACGATACCTCAACTTGTCTCGTCAAACGAAGAAATATTTTGACACTCTACACGTGAGATGTCTATAAGAGCAAGTGGAATCCCTTTCAACCGAATAACAAGTCGAACACGTGTAAATCAGCTTGGATATTCTATATGTCTATCTAAGCTTAACCAAAATTATGACCAATCCATGTTTCCAATCGTCAAGGAGCGCAATTATACGTGCCAATCATTGCACACAAAACGAAAATTGCTCGAATGTTTCTTTGAAATGACTTCTCGTCAAGACCAAGATTGCAACCTACAACAACACGAATTTAATGGGCACGACTCGAGTTCCTTTTCGGTGGATACCACATATTTGGAGGGGAGCCACATGTCAACACCAGTTTTCGTCCTTCTTTTGTGCCCATGATGGAAGAGCGGGGAAACGTCAAATCTTAATTAAACGATACCTATTTTCCAAGCGTCCGAAATGAAGGCGGGGACGGGTTGTTTGGACAGTGATACGATCTCAAATTAAGTGCCTCTCAGGCCGTCTCGACTTGTTTCAGCCTCCGCCTCCCGTGTGTGTAAGTGTAACCCTGGAATGACCTTCCCCATTTGATCAGGGCCAAAAGTAAAACTTGCTGACAGATGTAATAAATAGGGAGTGATTGGGTATCCTTTGCCAAAGAGAGGATTTCAAGTTGATGGGCCTGAGATCAGTCAAAGAAAAGAGCCAAGTGGGCTCTGTTGAAGAAAACACTACACGTAGGCTACGAAAAATGTAAAGAAATAATAATTACGAGTTTGAAAATCTGCATAACTCCTGGCCTCAGGGGTTTCATCTGATAGGTCTGAGAGATTCGAAGCAATTCGTGACACCAAGAGCACATAATAGATTGGGAGGCATTCTGGTCATTCTTTTCATTCGCACAAAACCAATAGTGAATAAAGTTATAGAGGAGAGGAGAAGTTTCACTTTTCAACTCAATCCAGGACACGTACCAATCTTAAAGTGGATTTCACATAACTTTGACTCAAATTAATTTGACCAAGCTAAATTAAAGTTGGTTGGCATAAAATCTGATCTGCATCACCAAAAAGTGGTTTATTTGGCTTTAATTTTCATGAACACGTTGTGCAAAATTGTCAAGCAAGAACTAAGGAAACTGAAGAGTTGGTATTCTATAGTGTGTTCTCTAAATTGACTCCTTTTTTTAATCCCCATTGAAGATCATGTCAACCAACGAGAGAGGAATCTGCCCAAAAATGTTGGACTTGAGTACTGACAAGGTCATGACTCCAGCTTGCTTCTCAATGGATTCAATTCGCTCCAAAGGTGTGCAGAATAAACTGTCCGTAATTAGGTATTGCCTGAACCATGACAGACTTTCCTCATGGTTGCACTAGCCATGAGATCAAATGGCAGAAGCTGAATATTCTGTCCATGACATTTCAAGTGCTCTAAAATTGGCGTGGAGTTTAAAAAAAGACCTTTGCCTTATGTTTCTTGGCAAGAATAAAGAGCACTCGGAAAACTTAAAGCTTTCACAAAACTTTATCCAAATATCTTGGCTTGCTTATAAAATGAACTTTAAAACCAAACACAAGACATCACCAAGGGAAATCACCGTATTATAATGCTGGTGTTTTTCCCCATAATGACTTGCTTGCAAAACGAAACCACCTGAAAAAATTGCGACAAGTCATGCTAACTCGAATCCCGATCAAGAATTACTAACAAGAAGTCTTCGTCTAAGCCTTCGTGCAAACAAAATATGCTTTAGCTTGAAAGATTTAAGGCAGTTTCTTGGCACGCGAGACTTGATGTGACTACGTACATCAATAAGATGGCACGACATTTCCACCGAATATACTTGTATATCAAAGGCTTTGGTGACAAAATGCGTCATCGTTCGTAGAAACTGGCGAGAAATTTTAATTGAAATACAGATAATAAGAAAATCAAGCTGTTTAAATAAAGAGGGATAATTATTTTCCCCGTTAATGATGGCTCATTTCTTTTCCATGTTTGTGAGTAAGCCTTGTGGCACGATTTAGCCATGAAAAAAGAAGTCAAATATCGTTATCAATAGGATTGGTTTTTGTACGTACCCAGATGTCTTTTTAGGGCATGCTTTTTACGCACCGAATGGTCCATGTGTTTATTTGCACGATTTCACGAAGGAGCTCATAGTTGTTGGAGTTTTTACTTGCACACTGGCCTCGGTTGTTGACGAAAAAGTTCGGACTTCGGGAACGACAAAAAGCGTTCAAAGTGGTTTTGTCGGCAAGGAATGGATTCACCTTGTGGCGGAATATATAATGGAATAATCAGCTTTACTCTTTTTTTACTGGCCGATTTTTATCCTGATGTGTCCATTTACTCCATGAATTCAGACAGACTCGCTCATCCATCTTCGCCGACCCTGCGAAAAAACCATTCTCAGCCGGGAACGATTGAATGACACCTGAGGTTGGTCATGATCATGAAGAAGCCTTATCTACCGTTCTGTGGTACAAAGCACGCGTTGGTTTCGTGGCTTTTATGTATGCTTGCCTTCGTTCGGGCGTCAAATCCCCAACTACCCTAGTTATTAAAGGGATGGAGGGGGCAATAACAGTAGACCAGAGAGGTTTTGAAGTGGGTCATTTTCTCAGTTGATGGGGAAAAAACTAGAGCGCAATTTTGTACAACCGGCCTCCTTGGATGGAGTAAGTAATGCACGGGAAGGCAGGACACAATGGAAACAGATTTGAATTACTACTCCCATTGTTTTAGTGCCTCTCAACTTGTGGTCCATGGCTGGTGTTCCAGAATGGCAGGAAATGGACGGCAGACCACGTCAAGACATTGGTGGTGGCGATGATTACTGGCCCTCGAGCTTCTCAATTGCTACTTATTATAAGAGTTAATTTGCTCATTGGTGCTCCCCTTGAATCATATTGGCCACGCACCAAATATTGTGTCATAAAAATCCTTCCAGTGGAAATCAAAGGCAGATACAATTCCATCGTGCACCTACCAAGAGGGAACCAGGAACAAAGTATCGAAGGGCTAAGAACTCGTAATAACCTGGGAATTAGAGTATTTGACAAAAGAGACTTGGTGTGTATGTGTGTAGTTGTGCGATTGCGTTGAAACAGACGAAGCCCTCACTGGTTGAAGAACTGTAACTCGAGCGCTTCGAGCTGAATTGAAATGAACCCTGAGGAAAATGCTGAATGGCGAATGAGTGGAGGGGGTGCGTGGGTAATTTCTTCGCCATCACCGTCACAACTGTAAGAAGACTCACTTATGTAGTCACTTCTTCAAGTGTGCTTTGTGCGCTTGCAGGTACGTAGGCACTTTTGGCTACCTCGAAGAGTTATAGAACGGTCAATTGGTCTCACTGTATTATCCTCGGGTCAAATGCCACTTAAAAGCTTCCCTAACGATCTATTCTAGAGTTAGCTAGCCAACCAGCCTTGTTGACTTGACCACAAGACTTACGAGATTCAAATGACCCATAAATGAACAATCAACGCAATGGAGCTCAGCTCCCGTGTCATTTCAGCGATTCATCTCTTCATACCATAAGATTTCCCGTGTATGAAGATTGAAAGGGTTTAAAATTCCTCTTGGATTCTTCTCATATGGCCCCAACATTGAGAGCCTCATAAAAAGGTTATTCGTTTTAGACCACAGTGGCATCCCGATTTGGGCATGGGTTGACACGAGGTAGAAAAGACACTTCTCCCAAATTCGACTTGGACAAATATGTCGCCGATGACGACCTTGCATACCGGATAGCACGAAATAGCGTTCGAGGTAATAGGATTTGTCTACTCAATGGGCTACAAATCTATCCATACCATCGCCCCCAAAGGTTTGCCAGACCATCTTGGCGAAATCTGAAATGGTTCTTGCACCACTTGACTTTCAAAGATGAGAACCATTCAAGTGGTTGACTCCTCTTGGCGCCCCCAAAAAGAGAGTGACACCGAGATAGACCTCAATTTAACAACAATAGAACATGGAATGCGTATGCGCATATTTATGAGCGAGCGTCTCATCGATAGACTCGAGATTAAGCGGATCCTCAAATCATTGGATGAGAAACAAATAAGCATTTTCATCTAGCCCCTAACACCTAAGCAGTCCTTGAGCCAATGAATGGGATTGAGAGTGGGGGTTTTTAAATTTCAAATATTGTCACCGCAAAAAGTAAACCTTTAGACGCATTAGCGTGTCCTGAATCTCAATCACGTGACAATCATCGTGTTATCACGGGAAATAGAAATATCATGTGTGTGTGTATGTAGGATGTTCAACATTGACAGATCGACTTGAGACGGTAATTTGGCGTGCCATGTTTGCCTGAACTAAAGACAAAACAAGCAGATCTATGTCCATACAAAATGAGCCAGTGAACGTACTTCTACTATCCGGGGGTCGGAGGGTTCCTCCCAAACAAAGTGATGAGTGACCGTCAAGTTTTCATGGGTGCATGATGTTCCTGATGCATGCAAGGTCTACTACGTATCTTGCGGGTTCGAACTTTAAACGTCCCATGTTTGCGTGGTCGGTTAGATTTCGGAAACTTAATGGGGACTGAGAGAGACAGAAACGAACAGTACCTCGTTTACAACCCACTGTTTCTTTTAATCCTACCAAAACTGCGGTCACGAACCAATCAGGGTCTCAAAGCTTGTCTTGGAATGGACTCTTTTCTCCGCCTCACCTATCTGATCCTTCTCTCAACAGTACGATTTGAAAACATGGCAAATTTAGAGGGTGTCCTTCTGATCGTTTGTCTCATATCATTCATTCATGACGTGAGAAGTACGCAGTAGAAGTAATGTTCCGGGAAGCTAATCGCAGTAGTTCCTTTGCGTTAAAAGGTGTTGGTAACGTTTGCTCTCGTTGTAGAAGGGCACATACTTTTTGGAAGACAGAAGAACCCGTGGCTAAAGAACTTACTAAATTTGTCCTAGGTTTTGATCAAGCCCAACAGTATTCAAGAATGATGCCGTACGTTTACATACAGGGTGTACATGCTAGCTACACAGTACTTGAGTTTGCCGACCACAATTGGGCAAGATGTATCGTGGGCGAAGTTTTCCTTTGTCTGTTGAACTAGTCGTTCATCTCATATTACACCAACCGCACTCAATCTTACCCAACCCAGGTGGGAGTCTGAAGCGAATGAATTTCACATTCCATCGAAAATAAAATTTGCATCCCCAGCTCCCGAGAAATCGGTTATCAGCAGGTGGTTAACATCTCTATCTCACTCTCGTTCTTCACGGAAATGAACAGCTTGTCGACCACAGAGAAGTCATGGCATAGCCACAGAAACACGGTAATTAGGATCATTATTGTTATTTTCATAATTACGGCACGCTTTGATCTACCAAATTTAGAATGCTACGGATGCGGGGAGACAGAGAGAGAAAGAGAGAAAGAGAGAGAGAGAGAGACTGTAATGGGTAGAGTATGTGCCAATCCCGATGAGTAATAGGGTTGCATTTGCTTGAGATTACCACGTTTCACGGGTGCCAAGAAGAAACCATTTGGCCCTAGGATTGATTAAAAAAGCTCTTGGCGAAGTTCAAAACGTACCCTTCTACCCTCTTCAAATCACACCTCGAACGAACCCTTGCTTCAAGATGGAAACATTTGTGAATTGCCGTGAAACCAGCCTGAAGTTGGGAGCCAAGCCAGCGTTTTTGCTATCCTTTTTGCGATCTTGTCGTCAGTTCAAGCTGAAGTGGCACTTTTTGCGACTTCCATGTTTTTCTTTCAATGATTGCCCAGCATGCGGTGGTTCTATATCTTTCAAGTCATTGCTCGTGAGATGTTTACTTGTTCATTTCACTTACTTATCGAGAGAGTTGCCCAAAAAACGTTCTGCACTAATGGCTTCAAACCCAAACCACAATAAAGTTTAATAGAGTGAATGAAAAAAATGTGACCACACATGAGTTTTGAAGCTTATTGTGTCGGCCTTGCCCACCTAAACGAAATCGCTCAATCATTCCGCAGTTTTCGACTTAGGTGCAGATTTTTTTGTACTTTCCTCGGTCTCTCTGCTACTCCGTTACTTGTGATTAGAGACGCTTAATGCACTTCAAAATAATAATGAAAATATATTAAGAGGAGAAATAGTACCACAATGGCGACACCCACCGCTTGATTAATATTATTTTGCTCTGATTAGCTTATTTCATGGAACAAGGAAAACAGCAAATTGAAAACTGAAGTGTCAACTTCCTGATGAAGCCACACACAAGGTTTGAGTCAAGGATTCAAAAATCATCCAGTCTTGATTGATCCTTATTGAAGTACGGCTAAAATCATGTGTTCTCTGACAGTTCAAAATCAGGCAGGCTCGAGTGGTTTTCACATGTCTGCCACGTGATACGTGTAATTTGTCAAAGTGACAAGTCATCAGCGGGTTTCAATATTGCAGAATACACACATTTTTAGTGAAAGAACAATGTGATAGAACTTCCGTGATAGAAAGTACTTACGGCTCTTTTATGATAGACCTCATCGCTAGTCGATGAATATTCAAAGGCGAAATTGCGAGAACCATTGAACCACAACCAATCCAAAATGCCTTCGAAGTCTTCGGATGAATTGAAACTTCTAGTGGATCTGTTCTCTCTGTCTGTGTGTTTTTTTCATCTACCATACATGTACATTCGAGACATATTAGCATGATTTGAACGAACGAATGAACCGGCTTCGCCATTCCAAGGAGCTAAACGAACGACATAGCCGTGCACATGTACTTCATTGCGGCGTTCCGCGAGGTAATAGTCGTCAAGCATGTGAGTGTGGAAGAAAGCGGGAGAAGCAGCGATCAGCAGAGGAATTGTAGAAGAAAAAGGAGAAGAAGCAAAAGAAGCTGGAGAAAGAGAAAAAGGTCTCTGATGTCGGAATGGAAACTGGTAAGGTGGTTGTGAAATGTTTTGACCGGCTTGGGAGCCTGGCGAGAAGAACTTCGTTCACTTTCCTCGGAAAAATTCATGAAGACAAAGGCACACAACTAACAGGATATGAATCAAGGAGAGGCACAGTCCCTTTTGGATGTTTTGGCATCAAGTTTTTTGACGACACCCATGAAATGAAGAGCAGGAGGAGAAAGATGTAAGCCAACTTACCCTGAGAGAGGGCCGCATTGTGTTTCTGTGTTGGTGGAATGTGTTCAAGGGTCCAAGTTCAAAGTCACGACAAATCGATCGGAGCGAATTTTTCACCCAACTCACTGGATCACAACAGAGCAACAACTAACCTCCCCAGATGTGTTGGTTGTTAGCTTTTAGGCACTTTTAATGAGCAATCAAAGCACGCACCAACGACAATACACCAATCTCGAGGGTATCGGGTTGATCACGCAACTGACTTCGGAAAACTTGTTTCCGACGACCAAAAGTTCCTCGTTCACCCTCACAACCACCGTCTTGTCCTTTTCGATCGAGAGCAATGAGTACCGACCGCCAAGTAAGTAAGTACCTATGGGTGGATAACTGAGCGAGGGACAGACGAGGATCGGTAAAAGCCAAAGCCAACCATCGGGCCTGGGCTTCTTCATTCCAGGAGCTCCTGCCGATTTTCTAGGTTTCGTTTTTGCGTCACGTTAGTCCTACTGAAGCACCCAGGCTTGCTATGTTTGGTACATACGCACCTAGGTCCTTCCTCCCGTCGTTGGTTCAGAACCCTCTCACCGCTATGTATTCGCTTCCTACGTAGTACATGCGTCAGGGAAATCGCTCCTTTCAACTGTGCTGCCCTATTTTGATCTTGCGCGTTGGTTGGTCCACCTGTGAACGCTGTGCTCGGTCCGAAATCTGTGCGCTTCGTACGTACCATATTCGTTAGTTCTCTGCATCATGGACGGACTGTGGAAAGGTGGGGATGAGTACTCACGTTCTCTGGCCCAACCAACCATCTGAATATCATGATGCTTGGAGACAGGTAAGCGCATCCCAACTGGGACAAGGGTCACTAATCAGAGGTGAGATGAGCGACCAAGAAGGAAGGACCCACGAACGAGGGTGAGCGTGAGAGGAAAAAGTCAACACCACAGACCGACATTGGCCGCCGAAAGAACACGAAATGGACAAAATCCCCAAAAATGGCCGCTGCCATTGGCAAGAGTGGGCAAGAGGCACACCATTGACCGGTCACGAGAGACCGACCCCAAAAGCCGGGAATAGAGAGCGTCATCGGAATGGCCGCTGAATGCCGGAATGAACGAGACCACATTGAAACACATGTGTGGTGCAATATCCCCAATGACGTTTCACCCATCTGCGCTGGCTGCGCACAATGGTGGCAGAATCAAAGGAGGTTTTGGTGCTGCTTTGATGGGTGCTTATTTTACAGGGTCTCAAATACTGTAATTGTGATTCCCCATTTTCAAGTGTTAACCCGTCGTCCAAACCAGCAAGTTTTAGTACACCTGTTTTTAAAAGCCTTTCCAGGACATTTGGCCATAACTTTTAACTTTTAATATGAAAAGTCTTTTCTTATCACTGGCTCCTTCATTGGGCACAAAAAGGGCCCACTTGGCACACCGTCTATTACAACCAAATAAAGACGTTAAACCTGCAATTTGTTATTAGTAGGTTATGGGCCAAAATTGACTCCTTGAAACCATTATTTTCAAAATACTACATAAACAATCCAAGAGTGAGTATTCAAAGAGACTACTACGCATTAAATAAACTCTGTTGTGTTCCAAATGGGTTGATGCAGTGGAAACATTTAGTTTTTGTAGGTCTCTCTTGGATTTCTCTCTCGGAACAGTTTCCCAAACCAATAATTTTGCGAAGGCCTCTTTGATTTCAAATTTCACAAGCTCTCCAGATCCACAAACTGAGAAATGCACTTTGCGATAATGTAACTAATTATTGAAAGAGGACAGTGCCAAATCTTAATGATGACCCTCAAAACCATTGGTTTAAAGACTTGAAGCAATTGGCTCTCAGCTTGATTCAAAGTAGTCAACCAAACTGATGCGAATAAAAGTTCATACATATCAGCCCGTCCACGGTTATTTCAAGACTTTTACGTAAAATGGCATATCTAAAAGGTTTACGGTAGTTGTGAGGTTAGAATTAAAACGCCCTATGTATAATTGACACCCTGTAAACACAAAGCTCTGGTCTATCGGATGGTAGTGAAAACCAATAGGGGAGAGTGAAGAAATGAGAGTGGGTAATGCATTCCACTCAAACTATGGCACACGGAGGGATTACATGGGTCAACACTGAATCTCGTTAAGTTGGGTGTCGGAAGATTGTCGGTGATGATAGAATGAAACTGGGAGAGACAAGCTCGGGCTATCGGGAGAAAGAGCGAACTTGACTTCTTCGTTCGTACTCTATTGCCCGAGAAGCGTTCAAATTCAAGGCTATGCTGGAATTTTCAAGCCCAACCAGTCCCATTGGGCGACGATGCATCTTGGGCGCATGTAGTTCTCGCATATGTATGTCCCACAGGGCCACAACAGATAAGGACGACGACTACTATCGAAGCAGTTTTATTCAGGTAATCATCAAGGCTTTTTCCTCTGCTCCGTAACAACGACATCAGGATGTACTTTGATAATAGATTAACGCGAAACTGACCTTTGGTTGGGCATACTTGCCCTAAAAACTCATTAGATACGTTTAATTGCTCGTTCGAAGGAATGCCTCTAAATTCCAAATTCTTATACTAGGGGAAAGGAATGATAAATTCCATGCTACCATTTTCGTTGTGAGGTTTTGGCATTCAATTTTAGTATAACAGATTGATCTTACGTTGCTGTCATCTAGTGACTAGCTGTTGGTTTCCGCACATCAGTTAACCTTTTATATCTTTAATTTTAGCGCTAGCTGTTAGTGACGACGTACGAATTACAGCGCAAAATCTAATTTCCTTTCAGAACTATTTCCTCGAGAGTAAAAACCGTAAGCACTAAAGGCATCTGATTGCACCAGGCAGCAAGGCTAATGACAAAAACCACAGGACTGGATGGTGGTGATGCTGCTGCTGATGTTGTTGTTGATCATCTTCATCTCATTCTTGTTCTTTGTGCCCAACGAATCGAAACAAAGGAAGAAAAATGAGCAGCTAATTACCATAGCGTGAAGCGAAAATTGTGAATTTTGTTCTTGGACGGCAACCTAGAGGCCTCATGCATCAAATCCCGTGGCTGGATCCTCTCGATAACTTTGGCCCCGGGCATTTCATTGCCCATTCAAAAAAGAAGCAGATTTGCGTATGAATGCTCGCTCAGTCAGTCTGCGTATGTAATCAACCCTACACGTTTGCCTTCAAAGCCCTCAATGCGAACCTTCTCGAGGGGTCCCATTTTCCATGGCTCTACTACTGCCAAATGATTCTTGGATAGGATACGTACCGATGATCTATCCATAATGATTCGAGTTTGAATGGATTAGAGGGAGCTTCGCTGAAGACGCAGATTCAGCTTCGCCATAGGTCGTCTTTGTCATTCAGAGGCACCTCACAAGGAGGTCACAGAAGATCTATGGGCAAGTCTGTTTGGCGAGTTCCTATGGTCTTATTTATCAATACGGCCGAACTTCTCCTTTAGTTGATAAGGGTATGTGACCAACGATGCTTGTACAGTAGTATTTTTTTTTTCAAAATTGAACATCATGTCCGAAGTACAATTAAATAAGTATATCGCACTTCAAACCACACACGCAGTTGCTCTATCCAGCGATGGAGTTAGCCGAGTTCGCACAGATTGACATGTTCCCTCATTTCCGGGCAATGTGAAAAAGCCCCTGAGAAACTACTTGCTATTAATCTCGTCTTGCTTCGAGGTGTGTTTGGTCATCCAACTTCCTACATTACAAGTCACAATAAATCCCTTGCGGTTAAAACCTGCTGAAAAAGAGCTGACAGAATTAAAGCACACAATTGTGCCATATCGAGGTTCATGATTATGCGTCCTTATGCAAGTCCCCCTCCAAAGGATCAAACATGGCTACTAAAAGGATACCTATGATCGGGGTGGATTTTCCCACGAATTGCGAAAAATGGCACTTCAGATTGCTCCGACTTTTTCGCTCGGTCATGAGGGCAATTTGGAGCACGACAAGAAAAGTTGTCATGAGCGGAAACCACGGTGAAATCTTTCAAAAGACAACTGATCTTCCTTGGCTATGTTGGTCGATTGACTTCATCATGCTTGTGGTGGTGCTTTGTAGTTGCACTTTATAGCTCCGTACTGAAATACGTATGAACCGACGTAGAAGTTGGAACGCCAATGAGACCAAGTGGGGAGTCTTCAAGTGTTCAAGTAGTAAGGTCAAACAAGGCAAGATTGCCTGAGGAGGATGCTTGGTGGTTACGTTTATCGTGGTGATTTCGCTTATTCTTTCGCTTATTCAAGATGACCAGCCACAAACGGCTCAGGAGACCGTTGAAAAAAAAATCTATCTTCCCAAATGTAATCCTTTTACCCTTCCACAGACAAGTAAATGAGATGCGAAATCAGGGCATCTGTGAGTTTTGGCCCACCAGCCAAATGGACGTCCTGGAAATGATCACTGGATGACCCTGATACATATGCATTATCTTTGTTTTCTGATTGTTGTTTTGCTACACGATACCGCCATGTGGATATAAGCAACGCGTTCACGCCACCGGCTTGTTTTGCAACACTGTGAGAAGGAAGGAAGTGAGTGAGTGAGTGACAATTCTATGTCGTGTTCTAGAGACTTGGCGTTGGCCATTGCGTCCAGTTTCCATCCATCCAGAATGAGGAGTTGCCGTGTGCCCTGTCTCCTCCTATCCTCCTCCTGCTTTGTCCAGTAAACCTGATTGGACTCGAAAAGATGTTTGATTGAAAACAAAATATGCACTTTGTGGCACATGGAGACAGATTCAAGGCCAAAAGTCTCAAAACATGCGCACGCACTCGGACACACACCTATGTAGATAGTAGCTACTAGCTTGAGACGTTGATCGACCAAACGAGAAAATAGTACAAGGGCGTGCATGGAAAACATGGATGGTAGTCTAATTTGTGAGAGGTGTTGCTTGCTAACCCCAAGCTGAAATCAAATCTCCGTCAACGACAGTCCTGACCACAAGCTTATGATATCCTTACTCTGTCCCGGATTCAAACCAAATCATTTGATTTATGAACCATAAGAGAACTTATTGACAGTAAAAATGGAATGAATTCATCTTCCAATTTGATACATCCGCCTTTATTGATATCCAACCAGAACATTAGCCAACTATTATCATCATTACTTAGACAAACAAAATTTGGAGCAGAGCAGAACTTCATGTATATTTATTTGGTGCAATTTCCAATTTAAAACCTAAAGTCAGTTCCAAATGGGCTGAGGGGTTGCTCTTTGTTGATTTTGAAACTCATAGGACGTGCTACGGGCAAAGGTTTAACCACATCTTGAGACCGGAAGAGCCTTCGTCTTCCACTTGCAAAAGTGAATCGAAGAACCCAATAAATCACCTCTGCAAAAGTGATCAGCGATACTCCTGTGAAAAGTCCCAATGTGCCTCCAACGGCAGAGATTTGGTCAAAAACGGTGATTCTCATCTCAAGGGTGATCCGCGTGATAATTGGGGTATCAAAAAAGAAGTTCAACACGGAAATGTCCTCCTCAAATCGTTTGGTTGCCAACTCCGTGTCGTCTAGACCATGCATCATTTTGGTCAAATTCTTGGTCCAAGGATCCATAAACACGTGTTCAGGATCGAGAAGATAATTGGCCAATCGTCCAGTTTTTGTCTTCGCATCCCACCAGAGATCGGAATCTGTGGCTGTGGCATCTGAATAAGAATACCGATTCATGGTGGAAAATATGTGTATACCCTCGCAGTCGTTCTTACAATCGCAGTCTGTCCTATCTTGCAAATCATCTTGATAATTGGCTAAATTTTCTCTGAAACACTCATTCCCGACCAGGCCACACGCTGGAAATTGCGTTTGGTTGAGGTACCATGGAGCGCATTGGCAAATCGGAGCAATCTTGTTGAGGCGGCATTCCAACAAGCAATTATCTTGGGTGTAGATGGAGAAGTAATTCAATTTCCTGTCGTCTGGAAAGTAGCAGGCCTTCATGTCCTTATTCCATACCTTGAACTGCTCGGAAGAATCGATGTAATGAATACCGTGCAGATAAATTGAATGCTCCCCGTGATAAGTGGGATCCATCTTAAAGGGGACCTTGTGTGTTACCACACCAGGAACCGTCACATACACCTGAAACTTACTTCCAGGCGTCAGTCGCTTGCCTAAAGTGGCAACCTTGTGATTGTCAATGATGACCCTTAAGCCTTTGCTTTTTCCACATCCTTGGACTTTGCGCACTTGCACCGCTTCATTTGCCGCTCGATCGTCAAACCCTAAATCAAAGTTATTGAAAGTGTAGCAGAGGCCATGATCGTTGAACGTGGTTTGAAACGAATGACAGTAATGCTCGTCGTAAGCCCCATACTTAATCCCGGAGTCCAACTGATCTCTAAACCAACAGAATGGGAAGAGCGGTTGTGGCATTTGACGGATGGAGAAATCGGCTTCCACTTCTGCCACATGCGGGGGATGAATGGAAAATCGCATCACGTCCAAAAGTGTCTTCGTCAAGTTGAGTCGAAAGTGATTAGTGATGCTCAAAAGTCGAGACTTGTCTATCTCGCCGTGATCGTTGAGATAATGTACCAAGTCAGGCAACGGCATGTCTTCCCAAGTTCCATAGGCCGCACTGTACAGTTCGGGAAATTGCGACCGGGGAAAGAATGAATGATAGAGATGTGTCGCATTTTCATTATCCGGCAAATGAGCGAAGACCCAGCTCATAATTGATCCTGGCGGGATTTGGGATAGGTCAAGAGCACTTGGCCCACCCAGGAAAGTGTCCAAATCCTTGAGAAAGGCTAGATCTTCCCTTATCTCGGCACAGGTTGGTAAATTTCCCGCTTTGGTCCCCGATCCCAAGGTTGGAAACATTCGGAGGGGATCTCCTTCCAATCTCGTCACATTGATCTTCGGCAGGGGTGCTAAGCCTAGCCGCTCGTAGATCATTTGTACGATCTTTTGACCATAATTTGCCTCTCCTCTCGTACTTGAAGGAGAAGGATCGTCGCCAGGGCTCTCACTGAAAGGCTCCAACCTAATCGAATTCAAGAGTGTCTCAAATTCGTTGATTAATGTGCAGTTGTGAGCAGATGCCTCGGGCTCATTGGCTGAAACTGAGTTGACCTGACCACTTCCATCTGTGGCGTAAGTCAAATTTCCTCGTCTTGCTTGGCAATAAATTACAAAACAATCCTCTTCCAAGAAGTCACCTTGAGCATCATCTTGAACACCGCGATCGCGGAGAATTTTATTCAGGTTCTCATCCAGAAATGTCTCAGACAGATAGTTCGCCTTCGCTTGGGTGTTTTGCGAATTCTCAAACGTGGGGCTTGCCGTTGATCTGAAGTTGTTGGAAGGGCTCTTTGTCTGGTCATGTCTGGTTCGCCTTGAAGTGTGAATAAGCGAGAGTGCCTTTATCATGGCCAGTCCAGTGTCAAGTTCATCCGGATTGGGACGGGTATTAGCAACAAACTCGGGAAAACCAAACCTGATTGGAAAAAGAATAATGAGAAAAGGATTTCCACCTTCCAACGACGGACGCGACGTGTTCTATGTGTGTACTACTGTTGTGAGGGACTTGGACGTGCATGCATCATCCCTCATCCGTTCATCAAATGTGACATACATAGTACTTCACTACCTTGTTGGCAAACTTTACAAGTGGGTTTCTACGAACTAAAAGCTAAGGACCCACGACTCAGACACATTACCAGAGTTTACGACAGCAAAAAGAGGCCCAGTAGATAAATTTGAAGTCAATTAAAGTGAGGAACTCAAACTGGTCGTCATTGGACAAGAAGCAGCCCTTGTTGCCATTTGAAAGGATCGGCAGGGTAACTTGCAGATTACGCATCAACACACTTAGAGCATTGTGTCTGACTGATGTTAATGCGTGTATGAAATAAATTAGAGTTTACCAAATTGTAATCTGAGGCTAGTTTTTTAGACCAACAAAGATCGATCTCAAGATCGGACTTAATTACGATCTTAAAATTGATCTTTTGCGTCTAAAAAACTAGCCTCTGTTGTTTACTTTGGTCTGTATTGCCTTGTTTATGATACTTACAGTATGTGCTTAATTCAATAAAGGGTTACGTCCAGTCAAGGAAATGAGATCAAAATAATTTGTCAATGCTACTTGTATTTCTTCTGAAAGCGTTTTTGTTGCCCCATTCCTACACGGCTAGCCTAGGTTGCTCGTTAGCGTCGACAACTCGACAACTGGTATGTAGCCTTGGGAAATTTGTTTAGCGTCTACTAGGTGACAAAAAAGGTGTGGTTTTTTTTGATGCCTCTAGGGGGAACGATGGTCAATATGAAGAGCCCATCAAGTTTATTGTGGCCTACATTTCTTAGATGCCAAGAATCGTAGAGCAGTTAGCCCTTTAAAATTAATCACAAATTTCTTTATGGCCCAAACTGACTCTTTGAGCAATTCCAAAACTCCAAGAATAATATACACATGTCTTGTATTTAAATGTGTCGTTGCTTGGAAATTGAAAATGCATGTTTATACATGTAGGTATATGCTCCAATTTAGATTAATGCTCCAAAAGTAGGCTTAATCATGGCTTTGCAACTATTTGAAGTATTCAAAAAGAAACTATTTGTTTTTCAATGGGGATTTTCAAATGTTGAAAAACAAAAGCAAAATCTGTTTGGTTAAACATGTAGTAAAAAGCAACAAATTTTGAATTGTCGATTCTAAAAAAACATTTCTATTGGAATCGGTTGCTTTTCTGATGCAATAAATCAAACCTAATTATTAAACCTGCTAGTCTGGTGTTGGATTTCTCATCGAAAGTATGATAAATTAATCAAATTAACGTGTTAACCTAAATTCGCCACCTTCAGTAGGTTTGTGTTTGTAGCTCGTGAGTAAGAAGCATAAAGCGATTTGCAGAAAAATAATCTTGCCTTTCTCACACGGGCGCAGAAAACGCATTCATATTTCCAAGTCAACTTATTTGTTCTCGCAATATTTTACATGACTAAGTTGCAATTAAGATAAAATTAAAGCTTGAACCATTTTAAAACTGAGTATGAAGTGTACCTTCCTTACATTTATGTTAAGGAATCTATGACAAGCTTGTTAACCCGATTTCTTTGACAGGTACTTCCTATCAGGTACGAATGTGGAATAACTCTGAATAGACCGGGTTATGTCACTAATCATCATGAATCTTGTTGGACAAGAGTTCCTGGTATTTCGAGATATGTTCGTTTTTATCATAACAAGTTATTGAGTTAAATCCAGTCAACAAGGAAAAGCCGCTTCGAGACCAGGAAGCCATTGATCATCAAGTGATTATTAGTCTGTTTGAGGACCTCGGAATCTCTGGACAGCTCCTCATTAACTGAAAATCAATTACACGGAAATGGAAGACGAGCATGGCTGGCGAAATTCACCACGCAGTTTATTAGCATTTTCCGAGGCCTTCGTCAAGGTGGCATCTATTCTTTGATGAGTGAACTATTGTGCTACTACTCCAGTGAGTGAGTCGGAAGCCTTTGGACGAAGTCACGATTTGATCGTTTAAGAGACAGAGAGAGACAGAGAGAGAGAGAGAGAGATAGTCTGGTTCTCTTGCCTTGTGTCTAAGGGCCTCCATATAAGATGGATCTAGAAGATTGCCTTGAAACAGCGAGTTTCGTTTCATTTTATTACAACAACCATGATTTGCGTGTCTTGTTGACGAGGAAACCTAATTAAACTTCATGCGCTCCGCCCTATTTGCTCGGCGACGACAACCTCTGAGGTTTATTGTATCGCATACAAAGTTGTAGGTATTCTTCGGATCTTGATTTCCTCGTTCAGTTGCCCAGTTGTACTGCTCAGCTCGTCCAGGCTTCGTTGGTCTTGTATGCAGGGCATCTGACACAGACCTCATAAACACATTTTCCAGAATGATCTCGTTGGCCGTTTTCGATGGAAAGTGCATTGTGAGACACGAAACTGAACAGGAAGTAGCTTCACAAGCAATGTACGTATAGCTGCCACTCTCTATTTGACCAACATGATCTTTCCATCGATTTCGTCAAGAAAATTGAATTGCCATTTTGACCGCGTCAGAACGAGACAAGAAACAATTATGACCATCAATCAAACCAAAAATAATAAGCGTATGACACGACTGCAAGCGACAGTGGACGATGGTCCAGCTTCAAAGGAGGAACGAAAGAAGGAAGGCTGAGCATCGGCTTTTGGTTGGTAGTAACTTGCTTTGCAAAGTACACATTCTTGAAGCTTCCAAATCTAGTTCTGATGTCTTCCTTGATTGTATCAAGACCTTCATCCGTTTAAGGTTCTACTTTATATTAAAAGGACCGGGTTCTCTGAGAGTTTGACGTAAACTCACTTCCTCCGAGCAGAGCAACGCCTATTCAGAGCATCTAAGCAATCAACATTTTAAGTCATCAAGATTCCTACGGACGAGATAAGCCTTTGAATTCGTGACACAAGTAGAAAACCTTGACGAAACATTACTGCAACGGCTGTCCGGAATGTGAATAAAATAAATGATCGCCCCTAGAAGTGGTTCGTTCGTTAATGGCACATCAGGAATGTGCGAGCAAGTGTGTGGGTCTGTTTGATTAGTAGTCCATGTCTGGCTTGGTTCCGACCACTGCAGACCACTGACATGGACGAAATTAAATTTCACATTGCACATTCCCACCAGGAGTGTTGCAAGCCATTTAGGCTTGAATCTGAATGAGTTAATAATGCCTAGGATCAATTGCAAAGTAAGACTGCCGAGGAAAATAAATAGCGAGGGACTATCATTTTCCATCAGAAAATTAAAGCGTGAACAGAATAAAGCGAACTCGTTAACCTATGCGAACAAGTCGGACCCTGAGCTTCAGACTCACAAGTGACTCACATAAAATGAAATGAAGTTGCTCATTTATCAGGCTTGTCTGAGGACGCCACTTCACTCAATGATGGTGGCTCACGGAACAAGTTTCCCTTGGTCAGAATTTGTGGCCAGTTGATAGGTATGCATATGAATGTTTGTAGATGATGAGATAGGTCGAGATAGACGATTTTACCTGGTGTCTCCTATTGGACAAATAGTCACGGAAGGAAATGGAACCTGTTCAATAGGAATCTGAGTAACCGACGTGATTACTGGGTTGTCTTTCCAAGCTATAAAGCTATTATTTATGATCAATGCCGCACTGATTACACCAAAAAGCACGATCATGATCCAAAATCCTTTGCCCAAGGTCGATCGGGATTCGCCCCAAAAATAAGTACCATGAATAGTGGAGGATTCGCAAAACTTGGCAAACATGGAGCCAAAGTCCTCAGGCTCAGCGACGGGCTGCTTTTCTGAATATCTGCTTTTGGACATGATGAAGACGAGAAGAGGACTGACGGTCTCCAGGACCTTCTTTCATATGCCCATCTGGTGAATGGAGAAATAATTTCCACTTCGCTAGCAAATTTTTCGCCTTGACATTTGGTCATCCTTAGACCTGATATTTGCTTTGAAGGTATGCAAAAAAAAATTATAAGAATCAATGAGAAGTCTACCCTGCCGATTGGCACAGGGTGGAGTTCCTCGCTGGCCTCTTGTGGAGCTTAGGATTACGATATCAGATATGTTTGATGAAGTCTCATTTGCATATTTGCATCCAAGTCTTCCAAATGACAGAAAGAGTGAAGTGGACAAAGAAGGGGCTCCTACAGATGTGACTCTTGAACAAGTTGCTCGTTTGTATTACCAGAACACTATGGCCAATGATATGCTTTGCAAATCAAATGACCGTGGTTCGAATGCCTGAATTCCTGTGCCAAACTTGAGTTGTCCCCGGGCATTATTGTGGTTATGAAGTTCATTGTGCTAATGCCGTTTTCAGGAAACAAACTCTAAATATCGATTATCGCCCCCTGAAGTACCTTCAAATGATCAATGATGTTTTCTAATTGGAATATTTCCTGCTAAGGAAATATTAAACGCCCGAGAGCGGCAGCACAAGTGGTAAAAATATTTTTTTTCTTTTCTGGCCGATATTTTGTTGAATCAAAAACATCCATTGTATTGTTCTGCTGTTCTAAGTGCCAGAAAGCTATGCAGCGACTAGTATGTTTCAAAAGAAATGGAACACCCAATTATATCGTCTATAACTCGTAATTGAAAGCACATATGAACCTCACTTTCATTGGATATGATTGGTCAAATACTTGGCTTGAAAAGTCAGCAAAAAGCAATTTCACCAAAGTTTAATATTTAAGCGTCGACAATTTTTCCCGTGAAGTGCCAATTTTGAAAACAGCGGTCGTGACTCCGATTTTTTCTCACCTCTGAACTTTGGGTAAAATAAAAAATTAGGTCACTTAAAGGGAATAAAACCATATGCATCTTAAGAATTGTCACCTGTCACGTCTTTTTGAGCTTCATACATTTTTTGTGAGATCAGCCATATTCGAGTTACGGTCATTGTTTCCTGTTCGCTTTCTTAAGAATCGCCCGGTATTGCGTCAGAAGCACGAATTGGTATGGTTTTCTGGCACCATAAATCCGTTTTTTCCATTTTCCAATTCAGTTAAAAAATTCAAAATTCAAACATATTCATAAAGCTGAATCGTATTGAATCGCTCATCGAGTCTTGAAAACTCGACCCAATTCTGCTCGAGGAAATTTTCAAAGTCATTCCTCATTTGCGGTCAAGACCAAAAGCCGTCTTCCCATGGCTACTAATTTCATTTCAAAATAAGCAGGTGCTCCTCGGGCGAGATCATTTCATTTCTGAAATCAAGGCATCGTTCGAATACATTAACCATGTTTTCCGATTAACATGCAAGGACTCTATGACAGGCAAGAAGGCGAATTGCCAAGTCTCCCTGAAGAGGGTCCGGGTTCCTCCTACTTCTACATACTTTCAACTCCCCCAATTTGGACTGTCGAATGGCTCACGAACAAAAGCTCTTCTGCCCATATCATGAACACTTGCCAAAGTGACCCATTGAATTTGTAGAACTCTAAAGATCCTATATTCTTTGACCTCAAGTTGAAATTCGTGAACTCGTGTGCGGACCATTGGAGTGTCAATTCAAGTACGCATTCTTCAACGTCAAGGACAAAGCTCAACCGAAACAACAACAACAACACAACAACCGGCAGGAAAAGTGACACATGTCACTTGAACTTGTTCAATTCTATGATTTGAATGAGTTGAGTCTGAGCAAAAATGTGAAATATATTATGTAAACCAAGTATTGTGTCAATATAAATTGAATTTTTGGCCTTAAGCTTGATTCAATGAGGCATGCAAGGGGAGGTTTAAGTGATTTTTTCAAAAATCTTATCACGGGCGGATGAAAAAAGAGAAAAGGCTTGTTCCTCAATGTAAGATTTTGGTCAGTGCAAGGGTTTTCGCGTTTTACAGACCGCCCTTATGACTTAGATATAATAACAAAAAATGTCGAATTGCCAGTTTGGACATTTTGACTCTAGGTTTTGTAAGAATTTGCAAAATTATTCTATTGATTAAAAAATGGCAAGCACTTAAAAAAGACCTTTGATTTTGAAGAGAAACACGTACAAAAAACGGCATTTTGTTTGATACCATGATGGTTTTGGAGCTTTACAATACAAATCAGTGCTTATAACATCACTTACACTTGTACTTACCCAAAAAAAGTGGCCTTTTGTTGAGAATTTTCTCGTGCAAGAATGAGCAAATAAAGTGTGCATTTTTTTCCAAAATCCTAACCAAAGGTGTTCAAACTTGCAATTTGACATTTTTCATGGCATCTAATTCGCAAGGCCGGTCTGTAAATTGCGAAAATCCTTAAACTGCCCAAATTCTCACGAGCCACCCACTGTTGCCAAACAAGCCTTTTCTCTTCTTTCATCCGCCCGCGATAAGATTTTTGAAGAGATCACTCAAACCTCCCCCTGCATCCCCCCATTAGGTTTGAAAATAACTTGATATTTATTGCCATCAAGATCATCAGATGGCTCCGACTAGAGACGGGCAAAAAGTGCAAATTAACTTATCGATACGTTTGGTGTTTATTTGCAGGATTTTGTACTTTTCAGGCGTTTGCCAAAAAATGATTTTCACTGAACAGAGCTGTTTCTAGCAATCTCTAGAAAGGTTCTCATTTAAGTAATTTGTGTGGACCCAAAAATAAATTATTTTTGCACTAAAACTGTTTGATAAAGTCTTATTTGCATATTTGCATCCAAGTCTTCCAAATGACAAAAAGAGTGAAGTGGACTGAAAACAAAGAAGGGGCTCGGCTCCTACAGACAAGGTTGAGAGGTTCTTGGGAAGCCTCTCGGACGCTTTTGCTTGTAAATTAGGCCACTTTTGGCTACTTTTTTTGAAGCTTTCAGCCACTTTCAGCCACTTTTTTGATGCCCTCAGCCACTTTTGGCCACTTTTTTGAAGCTTTCAGCCACTTTCAGCCACTTTTTTGAAGCCTTCAGCCACTTTCGGCCACTTTTTTGAAGCTTTCAGCCACTTTCGGCCACTTTTTTCTAGAAAATTTATAAAAGGAAGTAATTAATGAGCAAGATATTTTTGGTACTGCATGTGTCAAATAAAAACCAAGAGTTCAAAAATGCCTCTTTTTGAGGAGCGTTTTCAGTAGAGCTGAAGTCAGACTTATAGATGCAATACGTCCAAGATGATGAAAAGTTTGATGAGCATATCCAGTTGAAAGTGGGGAAGGCATTTCAAACGTGCGGCTGGATCTATCATACTTTCAAGTCCAGAGATAGTATTATGATGCTAACTCTGTACAAGTCGATTGTTCAACCGCATCTTGAATGTGCTTCCCCCATTTGGGCTCCAATGAGTTCAGCAGGTTTGCAAAAGGTCGAGCAGATCCAAAGATGTTTGTTTCACTAGCAGACCTGTTCAAGATACTTTGAAAAAGTATCTAGATAAAATAGTATTTTCCGCAAAGTATCTAGATAAAGATAGTTTAAGATACTTTCCTGAAAAAGTATCTAGATAAAGATACTTTAAGATACTTTCCCGAAAAATGTATCTAGATAAAGATACTTTAAGATACTTTCCCGAAAAACTATCTAGATAAGATACTTCAAGATACTTTTCACAAAACGTATCTATATAAGATAGTTCTACATACTTTTCTTCATTATGCATAATGTCAAATTATTTGTGCATTATGCACATTGAAAGTGAATGCATTATACATGTTAAGACTTGAAAGTGGGCGAATTATGCACATTGAGAGTCGATGCATCATGCACCCTTGCTCAAAGTGGATAATGAATGCATGCTCAGATTCCTCACTCAATGTGCATGATGTGTCCACTCTCAAGTCTCAACATGCATAATGTATCCACTTTCAATGTGCATAATGCACAAGTAATTTGACATTATGCATTATGAAGAAAAGTATCTAAAAGTATCTTATCTAGATACTTTTTGGGAAAATGCATAATGCATACTAAACAATGCATAATGGATGCTTTAACACAAAAGATTGAGAGAACACATTATCTAGATAAAGATATTTCAAGATAGTTTTCCGAAAAAAGTATCTAGATAAAAATACTTTAAGATACCTTCCCGAAAAAAGTATCTAGATAAAGATAGTTTCAGATACTTTCCCGAAAAAAGTATCTAAATAAAGATACTTTAAGATACTTTCCCGAAAAAAGAATCTAGATAAAGATAAAAGATAAACTATCTTTTATCTTTATCTTTTATCTAGATAAGATAATTGAACAGGTCTGTTCACTAGGAACATCACAGGAATGAGAGAGCTCTCGTATTGGGAGAGACTCCAAAAGTTAGGGCTGTACACTGTGCTGTACAGTACTCAGAGAAGGTATGAAAGGTATCTGATACTGTATGTCTTCAAGAGCATTCATGGGCTTTGTCCTAACCCAGGATTTGAGATCAGTTGTAGCGATCATAGAGGTTTTACATGTGTTCTGAGAGCACCTGCAAATCTTAAGGAAACTAGGCTAGTTCGAACAATGAAGTCCTCCTCTCTTCTTTATCGGGCTCCGTCATTGTTCAATTTGTTACCCATTAGTCTTCGTCGGGAATATGTAGGAGCTGATCCTCTAACAACGTTTAAGGCTGGATTGGACAAATTCTTAAATACTACCGTATTCCTGACCAACCCACTATTCAAGGGTTGTACAGATCTGCCAACAGTAACTCATTGGTAGATCAAATTTCATGTAAACGGTAATCTTATAAACTAATTTAATCATTAACTCCCTCTACAGGGAATTCCATTCCTTGTAGCAGTATTAAAAAATCCGCCCTCCCCCCCCCCTCAAAAAAAAAAAAAAATGTTCTCATGGCCAGAAATCTTTTTCAACCCAATAGTAATCTTTTCTTTTTGTGTCTGTTAGCCAACACTACAAGTATAAGTTAATTTGTAAGTGTGGATTGTATTTTGTTGGTGCAAAACCGCAACTGACAATCAAATTGTTACTTTGCCATTTGCTTTGGCGTTGAACTTTCTTTGAAGCTATTATTTGCTTGGAAATTTAAGAACAACGCTTAAGGAACTTGAAATGTAAGAAAATCCAAGTATTTGGCCGATTAAACAAGAAAAGACGAATAAAATTGCCCGCAAGACAAAAAAAATCGCGACGAATAAAGGTAAAAAAGAGGAAAAAAGACAAACAAGTTTATTCGTCAAAAGTTCTTGTCCCTAGTGCCCATCAAGGTTAGATTAGATATTGGTAACAATCACAAAGCTTCATCATAAATAATTAAATGATATTCATAAAAATAAATATTGTATCACCATTGACATATTATGAAATGATAGAAAATTTAATAATTATGGTAAGTTTAATATAGAAAGCCTTTGGGGCAGCAATATTTTGGTCCTCAACACTTGCCCGTCACTGCCAGTGGTGCCAGAGTATTCTCTGGAAAATACCCCCAAAAAGTCGTAATTTACGTCAGTAATTACCCCAAAATTTTCCCAAGTTGCAAAATTACCCATTTTGGGGTTAAAATTATCCCAACATTTAGACTGGCCAATGGCCAAAAAATTGTGCAAAATATGTCACTTTGAACTAATGTATCAGTGTTATAATGCTTCAGCTACATCAAATTGCATATTTGGTAACATTGTTGGCTCACTATCGTGAAATGTTACCCATTTTGTCACTTCTTGAGTGCACGCACAGTGTGGGTGGGTCCTGAATTTTGTCCACATTTTGCCTCCATTGAAACCATTGATATGGGGGCACAGTGTTAGATCTTGACTTTTTCCACATGCCCTCTTGACTCGTTCAAAAGCTCTTATAAAGGAAATATGTTTTTATATAAATCATTCAGCTCCTGAAAACATGAGGCTGTTTTAAATTGCAGCTTCCCAAATCCATGCGCAGTTTTTGCTTTTTTAAAGTTATAAAACATTATTGAAGGTTTTATAGGTTTTTAAAATCTTATTTATATACACAATATATGTTATCGACAATTTATTGCTTATTTTATCAACTCTAGAATCATTATTTACAATGTAACTCCTCAAAAATGGGGACTTGCAACCTAGGAACTCGTGCTTTACTTAAATGGGCATATCTAAGAATCTAGATTTTGCATCAAGAGCCTCTACCTTTAATGTATATTGAAGTAAGAATATATACAAGTACGTCACGTTGAACCTCGCCAACCGTGGCTTCTGGAAATTCCACCATCACTTGACCTTCAGCTCGAAAAGTTATTTAGTGGCACTTGAAACCCAAAAACTTATGTGACTCAACGCCAAAATACGCTCGAAAATAGCCCAAGAGTGAACGTCCTCAAAAATCGAACATTCATCCTTTTTGCTCATAATTCAGCAATGGTCTCAAACTCTCGAACAACGTCCATGATCTGAGACTCGAAACGCAAACTCTAATCTGACCGGCGAAACACTTTGCTCGCGAGCTCGCATCGAATCGGCAGTGTTCGCTGATGATTTCCATCTCCGTCTCCACTTCTGCCGAGTCTATCCATCCGGTTAATCGTTGAGTGCTCTCTGCCTGGAAACACCGCGTGTTTTTCTCCTTCTCCCTTTTTTCCTCGCAAATCCACCCGAATCTAGATCATCTCCCAAGTTTCCTGGATTTCAACCATGACTGACGCCTGGAACACCGCCACCGAAGACGATCCCTGGGGAACGGGCACGGCTGGAACCGTGGGAAGCGGCGACGAGGGGGAGGATGCCAATAACAATCGACCCGCGGGCAAAGGATGCTTTAAATGCGGCGAAGAAGGACACCGCAAGAGCGAATGTCCCCAGGGTGGCGGCGGGGGATCCGGCGAGAAAAAGGGATGTTTTAAGTGCGGGGGCGATCACATGGCCAAGGATTGCGAGCAGCCCGATAAATGCCGACGATGCGGCGAGGAAGGCCATCGCGTGGCCGAATGCTCGCAAGAACCTCAAACCCGCGTGGTCGACAACGAAGACGGCACGCAACGCGAGATTTACGTGCCCAAGGAGCGCACCGATGAGCAACTCTTTGATACGGGCATCTCGTCCGGTATTAACTTTGACAAGTTTGACAAGATTCCGGTAAGTCGTACATGGATGGGGAACATTCTTAGACCAGGGATATTTGGTGTCAGGAATTCCAAATTTAAATCTTTAGAGGGGGGGGCCGATCATTGTTCCCTAATGCGAGGATCTCTTAAAACCTTATATTTTTAACTAACCTTCTATATAACATTGTTTCTCGGTATTACTTAGTTCGGTTGGACAGGGTTTGGCATCTAAATGAAGGGTTATTTGTTATCGGAGTGGTGAGCGCTCCTGTAGACTCAATTCAACATGACTGAAGTTTTATTATGACTGACTAGGGGAAATTCGGACGAATTGCCTCTTAGGCCGTTCGGATGACCGATTTATAGCATCAGATAGACGTGCTACTCCACAAAGTAATTTCGATCAACCGTTCAAGAATAAAACTATGTTTACTGACGATAATTTTAGACGTGAAGACACCTAACCTTATAGACTTCTGACTGAAGTAGTAGCATGGGGGAAGCAATCGGACTATCCATTCAGCTCGACCCCATACAAAGTTATGTCTCGTAGCATTAATTTGTGATGTTAGACCTCTGATTCAAAATTATTTTTCTGGCCGAGCAGAAATTCTAGAAGGTTGGTGCAACTAACTCTTCTTTACTGGTAGTGTTCAACTGACCCAAGCTGATCTTCTTCATGAAACGTCTTGAATTTCTCTTCTGCAGGAATAAAGAAACATTTCACAGATGTCAAATTTTCAGTCATTTCAGTAAAGGAATCCCAAATTCTGTCGAGTATTGATTTAAGCAAATGAGAGAAAGTAATGGCTTGTTGGAGTATTCATTAATTTATCCTAGTTGGGAACGTGCGCAACATTATTTCCCGAAATACAATTGTGCTAATAGACTTTTTGGGAATAATACGTGCTTGGAAAGATAGTGATAGAAATCGGCTTGTAACTACGTTCCGACAACGAGATGATATCTTTTATGGCAGAACATCTTAGATGGGATGCTTATTGATCGCCAAGTGTCGAGTGTTCACACTTCGTTCGCTGTCTGTTCAATTTAGGTAAAATGTACTGGAAGTGATGTTCCCAAACCCATTGGAACTTTCGCTGAAGCTAACTTGAGATCGCTTCTTTTGGAAAACGTGACGAAATCTGGCTACACCCGACCCACCCCTGTCCAGAAACACTCTATTCCTATTATTTTGGGCAAACGCGATCTCATGAGTTGTGCCCAGACTGGTTCCGGCAAGACAGCCGCATTTCTATTGCCTATCTTGCACTCAATTTTGGCCGAAGGATGTGAATCCAACATGGGTGCTTGCCCGCAAACGCCGCAAGCCGTAATTGTGGCCCCAACCCGAGAATTGGCTATTCAAATCAAGGATGAAGCAAGAAAGTTCGCTCAAGGGTCAATGTTGAAATGCGTGGTGGCCTACGGAGGCACTTCCACCGGATACCAATTGGGAACACTGAGCAGAGGTGAACCACATGAAATGCGCCATCACTCGGCAACTTTTGTTCTCAAACTAACACTTACGATCATTCTTTGACACAGGTTGCAACGTCCTCATCGCGACTCCTGGCCGACTCAATGACTTTGTAGAGAAAGGCAAAGTCAGCTTCGAAAACGTTCGGTTTTTGGTTTTAGACGAAGCTGATCGCATGTTGGATATGGGCTTCATGCCCGCTGTGGAAAAAATTGTATCGAGTGGCTCTATGCCACCTAAGGGAGTTCGACAGACCCTGATGTTTTCGGCAACGTTCCCTGGCGAAATCCAAACCGCCGCCAATGGTAAGGACAATGGTCATTGTCCCCATCAGAGTTCTTAAACGATGTTTCGAATTTCAGATTTCCTCGAGAAGTACGTGTTTCTCACCATTGGAATAGTGGGAGGAGCCAGCTCTGATGTGGAGCAAACCATTTTCGAAGTCGAAAAATTCGGGAAGAGGGATAAGATGATCGAAATATTGGATGACAAGGACCCAACCGATCGAATGCTCATTTTTGTCGAAACCAAGCGAAATGCAGATTTCTTGGCCACTTTCCTGTCTGGAAAAGGGCATCCCACCACGTCAATCCATGGCGATCGGCTTCAGAGAGAACGAGAGGAAGCTCTTGCCGATTTCAAATCTGGAAACAAGCCCTTGCTTGTAGCCACGGCGGTGGCTGCTCGTGGGTTGGATATCAAGGGCGTGGCTCGTGTTCTGAACTACGACTTGCCCAAGTCTGTGGACGAATATGTCCACAGGATTGGCCGAACCGGAAGGGTTGGGAATCTGGGCAAGGCTTATTCGTTCTTTGATCCGTAAGTTGTCAGATGAGATAGAAAGATTTTATATTACAAGTAATAACTGTCGTGTTTCAGGACTCAAGATTCTGATCTTGCCCCAGGACTAGTCAAGATTTTAAGCGAGAGCGACCAAATTGTTCCCGAGTTCCTGTCAAACTTTGCCTCTGGTGCTGGAGCCGGATTTGCTGGAGATGATGGGTTTGGTGGCAAGGATATCCGTGGCGACGCGGCCGAAGAGGCTGATGAATGGTAAATCTAGCAATCCATGTCAATTGAGGATTGCCTATGGAGAAAGAAATATTATGCCTTGCCATTGCGTAACGGCTCCCCTTGTTATGTTCGTGGAAATGTCGAAAAATACAAAATATAGTCCTAGTGGGACTCGTTGAACCGAGTTTTCTATGATTGTTTAAGGAATCTGCAAAGAGTTGGAGAGATCTGCAACTAGCTTAGTGTGCCTCTTGCATTCTCTCACCAATTTTGTTCCAAGGCGACAGGCTCGCATTGATAAATGCGAGTGGTGTATCTGCAAATTATGAGCAGACTCACTATTTTTAATAAGCGAGAGAAACTTAAATTTTAGATTTATTCAAAGGAAGAAAATCCTCAAACCTATTTGAGGGTTTCGTGAATTTTCTGGCCCAAGAACTTACAATCCTTAGGGCTAGTCAGTTGATAAAGAGGGCGTGGTAATAATTTCGACTCGAGGTGGCCAAATCAATCTTAGGGCGGAGACCTGAAATTATTATACAATATAAAGAAGGGGAGGGGGCGAGAGCAAAATATTAACAGAGTAAGACATCAGAGGAGAAAAAATAAAGGTTATTGTAAACCGTTATAAAAAAAGATTCTCGATCAAAAATGGCACATGACACATGGATCAAGAAAAATTGAATCGAGAGAAAAATCATAAAAAAATTGTACCAAGGGGAGAGGCTGGCATTGAAAAAGGGGAGAGGCTCGCATTGAAAAATGCTAGTGGTATATCTGCAAATCATGAGGAGACTCACTATTTTTAATAAGCGAGAGAAACTTAAATTTCTAGCCTTCAATGGTTACGCTAGACTTTAGTTGGAAGTCTTTAGTTAGAGGGTTGAGCCTCGCCCGGACAGTGAAGCTAGCCATCAAATCGTTCAAATATTACCGATGGACAATTTCAAGTCTGGTATCGGAATGGTTCTCCGTTTGTGAGTGTGGAGGAACGTCTTTAAGTTACCATGAGAAAGGTTGGGGAGGAGAATCGAACCTGGTACCTCTCTTACTATTTAGGAAACTGCGCTAACCACGACAGCACGTCTCTTCCTCACTACGGGAGGAGAGAATCTTTTACACTAGGTGCCATTGTAGGACTTGCAGAAAAGCAAAAATTATGGTCAAGCCCGTTGGAGTATTGATAAGTACCACAAAAGTAAGGAAAAGCGCATAAGATTAAAAATGGACACTTATTTTATTTTTAGAATGAATGTACGAATTTAATAACTGAAGGGAATATCCAGAGGCTAGTGTTTTAGACGCAAAGATCGATCGAAAGAAATCGTACTTAAGAGTAAATTTTGACGTATCTTTGGGTTCCATGGTTGACCCCATAAAATTAAAAATACAGTGTCGGCATGAAACTTGTGTGCCGCTTTAAGTTGACAAAAAATACAAGACAGTGAATAAATCATAGGTTGCGCGATTCAATTTAAAAACAATCTTTCATACCAAATCTAACAATAGAAAGTAATCTACCCTCACCTAGAGCGCTATAATAAAAGAGTACGCGCATGTGCCATTTTGGTCCCAAGACGTCGGTTCCATTGTACTGTGGTTCTTGGGTTCGACCTGTTTAAGACAACTTTACCTATATACTATTTACTACCAAATTGACGCTCATGATCTTAGCTTACCTTTGAAAGCATAATGTTTGACCTTTTTAGCCTTTGAAGGCCAAGACTGGCCAAAAACATGGGTGCCGGAAGATAACCTTCTCGTTCTCCTTAAACCTCGATGCGCGTTCAAGCCCAGTGCTGCTGTGAATTGACTCGGTAATGTCAGCTCTTGATGAATCTCCTCTCTGATTTGCATTGAATTTCTTACTTTTCAGGAAAACTTAATCTAACCAGATACGAAATTGATTGGTGAATATTTAGAACGTCACTTGAAGCCATTAGAGCGTTTTCCTTGCGCACAATATTGCATTGTCATATGAAATGACTTTTTTGTTGAACAATTATCTGGCAGCCCTGGTGACGTTGCGCATTCGTAGCAGTCGTCAGGCTGACTGTGCTACAGACTGTTGTGCCTAACCATGTAAAAAAAAGTTTCGATATATTGTACTCTTAATACATACTAAAAAGCTTCTTTAGTTTCATGTAATAATTAGTGACAAAGTCAAAAATTGAAAGGTGAATTGCAAAAACTTTCTTAAATAACTTCTGTCATCTGTATTTTGAGTACAAAATATCCAAAAAAAATACTTTGTTAGGCATAACAGTCTGTACCACAGTCAGCCTGACGACTGCTACGAATGCGCAACGTCACCAGGGCTGCCATACAATTGTTCAACAAAAACGTCATTTTACATAACAATGCAATAATGTACACAAGGAAAACGCTCTAATCGCTTCAATTGACGTTCTAAATATTCACCAATGAATTTCGTATCTAGTTAGATTTAGTTTTCCTAAAAAGTAAGAAATTCAATGCAAATCAGAGAGGAGATTCTTCAAGAGCTGACATTACCGAGTCAATTCAGAGCAGCACTGGGCTTGAACGCGCATCGAGGTTTAAGGAGAACGAGAAGGTTATCTTCCGGCACCAATGTTTTTGGCCAGTCTTGGCCTTCAAAGGCTAAAAAGGTCAAGCATTATCCTTTCTAAGGTAAGCTAAGATCATGAGTGTCAATTTGGTAGTAAATAGTGCATAGGTAAAGTTGCCTCAAACAGGTCGAACCCAAGAACCACAGTACAATGGAACCGACGTCTTGGGACCAAAATGGCACATGCGCGTACTCTTTTATTATAGCGCTCTACCCTCACCTAGTTTCAACCTTAACAATCATGACATAATTGAAATGTTAGTAGACATAGGAATTTCCATGAAATAAATGACGCAACCTCAGAAAATTGCCAATGAAATTACAGCCGAGACACTGTTTTTTAACACTTCGAAAACTCATGAAAAGTCACAAGATCAAATTGATGAAGTCAACCAAAAGAATTTAGTCATATGTTAGTGCTCTAGCGAGCTCGTCTCATATTAGTAAGTTTCTTGTGGAGCCAAATAGTCTTTGGAAAAGGTCGAGGAAGAGCAGCTCAGTTGGTTTCTGAGAACGGTCGAGGCTCAAGCTCGAACTGGGAGTGAATTTTATGTCCGAAAAACTCTGTCGTGAGAGGATCGATCAGAAACTTTCCATTTTTTTCCGTTCAAGACCCTCCGTAATTTTTGACGCAGAGTGTAAAACTCGTTTGTCTCAAAGCGGGAAAACGACGTTCGCTCGAGCTCTGCTGACATGAAGCTTGAATTTTTGGGAGGAATCAGTTCAAATTCAACAAAGATCGAGTTTTAAAAAACTAGCCTCAGGTTCACAAGACAAAAATCCGAAAGTGATAAGATTATCGTCAAATTATTAACCCCCCTCCCTACCCAACAAATTTATCTTCCTGGACAGAATGTAATTAACCAGTGTTCCTTTCATTGTGAAAGGTTCATTTCAAGAGAAGGCAGAAGAACCAACCACATTCCTGGAACATTTAAACAATTTTGTTCAACATATTCTGATTTAATTCACCTTCTCGGAGCTCATGCCCATGTTGGATAAGTCTGGAATATTTTTGTCCCCTCTGAGTTGGCTTGAAAATGACGGGAAAACAAAGTTACTTTGGAGAAGCGCGATGCTAATTTTCAGATTTATTAGTGTAGTTGTGAACTCCGTGAACTTAGAGAACTCGATCTGATGATGACATAATCAAGGCGCCGCAACAAGTGTGCATATGTTAAAATTAATCAAAGGCTCCTCATCGGTTGCGATGCCGATGAGAAAGTATCACATATCAATCAAGGTGAGTGACTGGTTTCAATCCAAAACCCTTTGGGTATCATGATCACTTAAATCCAGACTCTCGTCGTCCGTGAGATCACGTTGAAGTTGATGCACAAGATTGTTGATCTTGTTATGGACCTCGCCTGAAATAGAAGTCAATTCTCACATGGTGCCCAACTTTCCAAATGTTAACAGTCCTACGTACCAACTGTATCGGCGGCCGCCATTCGCGATGGAGGAGGGTCTCTTTGGTGCTTGGCGATATCTAGTCCAAAACACGAAACCAAGATTAGCGGCTAATTTCACCCTCTCACTCATTGAGGCGTTCGTTCATACCTGATCCGGTGGAAGTTATGGGGTCATGCGAGTACAGGTCCGTAGCCACCACGGATTTGGATTGCAATGTGCCAAAGCGATTTCCACCCATCTCAGCACAATCCATGTCCCCGGTGGCATTCACCAACTTCCTTAGTCGACTGAGTTGAGCCTCTAATTGGACGTTGTGCTCTTCCAGGATTCGCATCCGGGCTTCGGTCCGCTGGTTGTCTCGCTTCAAGCGTTTTGTTTCGCTCTTTAAGGCATCTGCGTGGGGAATCGGGTTGTTTTCGCGATCCACTTGAGCGTCTCGCTGTTTCTCGGCCCGAAGTGAGGCTCGGAGATTCTCATATTCTTCGTGTAGCACCCGGTTTTGCTCTTCCAACTCTTCAATGATGGTCTCCAAATCCTCGCCCTCATCCAAGCGTCGCAAAAGGGTCGAGTTTGGACTGGTCAATACCGACGAGGAAGAGTGGTTCTGGGTCTCCGAGGTAGTATCGTCATTGTCGGAGAAGCCATCCTCTACAGCCTCGTCACTCACTTGGTGGAGAATATCGCACAATTTGACAATCACAGCATGCTCATCGTCCTGACCAACGGTTGGACGTGCTCCTTGGATGATCTCTTCTTTGGTCTTCTTCTTCAAACTGTCGTCCGGATTCGGTTCAATCAACTTGGGATGAAGAGTGCTACTGAGTGACGAGCTGAAATCTCCTTTCGAGCCCAAGGACGAGTTATGGTGGTCCAAGGTCTCAGCCGAAGTTTGAAATTGGCACTCGGAGCTGTTATTCGATCGAACAGGTAGATAGCCCAATTTGTCTTGTTTCTTCTTGAAATATTTCTTTGTGCGAAACGAGTTCCGGAAGGCGGTTCCGAAATTCTTGAGGTTCACAGAGGCTCCAGTGGAAGTGCAGTATTCCTGCATGGGATGCTCCGCTTTGTGACCACGAGCAGTTCGACCCACAAAAAAGCAATCGTGGCACAAATCAAAGTTGAAGCATTTCAGGCAATGGTATCGGAATCCAACAATCGGTGAGCGTTTGCACACGCCGCATTTTGCCGAGTGTTTGGCCCCCTCAGCCGAGGCCAAGCGATGTAACACGGGCAACCACACCAAAGATTCTGGTTCTTGTCTTAACCATTTCAGGAACTGCTTCGCATCCACGTGGTTGGGCGACTCTTTTTTGGAAGGAAGAGAGAAACAACTTCTGACCGACGGTTCAACGTCCGGACCACCAAAGGCAGCCACTTCTCCGAGGAATTTCGGGATTTGGATGCAATCATGGAGGAGTATTCCGAGCTGAGCTGGACTCACCACTTTGGATTGAGCCACCAATTTGAAGAGGTGAAGGTACTTTTCGGTCAAAGGACCTCGGCACATGAGAAGGATTCCAATCTTCAAGGCCAACACGCGCAGCTGTCCAGATCGGGCTCCATCGTACACATTGAGAAGCCAATTGAGACAAAGGTCGACGCACAAGGCCACATTCACTTCATCTGGCTCTTCTTCGTGGAGAGTTTCGTAAATCGAAGTGAGAACGAGAGTCATTTCTGGGACTTCGATGGTCATCCCGTGTCGATCCTGAGTCAAGCCGTGCTCTTCAAAGCCGAAAACGGCCGTTTCGAGCTCGAGGAGATCCAAGCACAACTTTTGTTGTATCTTTCGTAACTTGAGAGACAAGCGGTATGCCGAATATTTGACGGTGTTGATTTCTCCCAATGACTTCATGAGGTCGGAGAACATGGGATGGTCCCAGTGGGTGATCTCGTGATTGTGGTCCATGAAGTACGGAATCTTTTCTTGGGTTAGCCCGCGTTCCCATCCTGGGGGCAAGACGGAATTGAACCGTTCCATCTCGCTCGAAGGACACTCATCCATGGGCGTGGCTGTTGGGAGCCGTGATGTGGACGAAGATGAACTGCCCTGGTTGAGAAGACGCTTGTGATCACTTTGAATGTCTTGTTGAAGACGCTTTAGTCGCTCTTGCAATCGCTCGAGCTCAAGCGACAATGGAGGACTCAAAGGTGGAAGACGATGGGTTTGCTCTCGTAACGAGTCCAGCATGTCTTGAAGGGATTTCACTTCGACCGAAATGTTTTGAAGATGCTCGAGATCAGATTCGATGTCCTTATTCTTCTGATAAAGCGCGGCATTGTTCACCCAAGTGTTGTGATTCACTTCCATTTCGTTCAATCTAGTGAGTGACAAATCAGAATGTTAATACAAGTCGTTTCAGAAACTGATCGAACAACAATATCTGCGACAACTCATCATCGGTCAATCAATGAGAAATGCATTATGTTTCAGAGAGAGTCCTGGCTCTTGAAAAGATGCATAATGAGACTTTGCGATGGAACCCAAAACACTCGGCCCAAGAAACATAATCTAATTTGCTACAAAAATTAGTTCTACGAACACTGTATACGTCAACTAGGACAGGTTTGTGAATATGTACAGTAATTTTTTGAACAATTGTGATTGAGAAAGTAGAAAAGGAATGTGGTTCTAAACTACGGAACAATAAAAAAAACGGAAAATAGTTTTCTCAAAAACTAAGAAAAAAAACCTTACTGTTGGATTAAGACTGTTTTAAGTGGATGGACTGAATAATAGATTCACACTTAAAGGAAGAACACGAGCAGGCTAGTAGCACACTCCCATTTAGCGGCTGGATAAAAAGAGGGACAAGATCAAGAGATTGTGGACGTTTGTAATCTAATCTCGTAATAGGCACTGTTGATGGCTGCTTGGTTTGCACTAAAGGTGGATCAAAAGAAGGTGTGTACCGACTCGGACAATGATTAGGCCTATAACAATACACGATATGGCACTCTATTCGTACGATCGTTCAGATCAGACAGTAGGTTTGGTTACGAGAAGAAGACACGCACAACCACGAAAACAACATTTGGGGGGGTTGGTCTATGGATTAGTAAAAGGAAACAAACCAATGATTGCTCACCTAGATTGGGCAGTCTTCAAATCGGTTTGGAAAATCCGCATGTTCGCCAGGGCATTATCGACCCGATTCTTCCAGGTATGAGAGGCATCGTTCAACCCTTTCCACTCATCCTCCAACAACGCCAAACATTCCCGAATATCCTCCCTGGACAATTCTTTTCCACTGGTGATGTCGTCGAAGATAATTGGTCTCCGCTCCTCAATTTGTTGGCTGCAATGAACAATAGGACAAGTTCACTCAAGGAACACTCGTCCACTTCCATTCCATGGGGGGTGAACACGTCTGACTCATAGGGAGAAAAAGGCAGAGCAAGGGAGAAGGGAGAAGCAGAGGAAGGAAGGAAGGAAGAAAGAGAGAAAATCCTCGCCATTACACCGACCACTACACTCCACATCCACCACCACCTTTACCAGGGATGGATGGAGTGGCGTGCTTGGTGGCATTCACTCACTCTGGCCACTGACTCTGTCATCTGGAAGGATACAACTCCCCAAATTGTACTTAGGACTGATGACGGTCACTATCGTCACAATGCAATGAATGATGGCCAACGAGCTAATCCATCAGGAGCTATCAAAGCGGGAATCCATGGACATGGATTAATAGATCAATAAACCTGACTGAACCTTCTCAGATGGAGCGTCAATCATTCATAACCAATCAACTCCTTGGCACCTAGTAGTTCGTTCTCGAGTCTCATTTAGGTACGTAGGACAGGACGTAAGGAGGAGGAGGAGGACGAGGACGATGATAATGAAGGCTCGCTCGTTCCAAGAGCAACGCCATGTAGCAAATCTTTACGTAAACGTCTCTGGTTTCGTTGCACAGCAGATCCTTGGACGGATTAAAAATGTTATGACCAAAGAACAACGTTGATGATGAAGGAGGCAGAGGAGGAGGAGGAAGAGGGTGAACATGAAGCACGGCTCCCTTAGCTAATAGTCTCATGTAGTGCGTACTACAATTCTGCTACGAGTAGCTTACCTGAACAGGGAGTGTTCCTTCGATTGACGGGATAACTCATCCACATCCCCAGACAGATTAAGAGCTGCCAATTCACCTCGCTTGCGATGGATCCAATCACGATGATCTCGCAATGCGGCATAGATCTCTGGAGCTCTATGTCGAGTGGTGGCATCGACAGATTTGGACGTTTTTTGCACAATATTGGTTTTCACTACACTTGGCGACTGTTTCCTCTTGTGGTTTGATCCTTGTCCAGCGCTTCCACTGGCAAATCCACTGCTGCTACTACTCGCTGATTTGGACGAGTTCCCATTGGTCGACGGCCCGTTGGCCATCTTTTTGGTGGGGGACTCGGCAGTGGGTTGGATCACGACAGCCTCAGCTAGTTGGTTCCATTTGTTCCTTAGAGTGGTCACTCGATGAGCCAGATCCTCTTCGACCACAAACCCTTTCTCTTCCGTCTCTTGAACGAGCATGTCAAAGCGTTGGAAAATGACCAAAATTTCGGGCTCTTTTTCCTTGATTGATTGTCTAAATTTACTGGGCACAGCACTTTCGGAAGACTTGAAATGGAGTATGTCCTTTTTGGCATCTTCAACCTTATTCAGCATTTGTTTCGTCCACATATTACTAGTTATCACACTTGAGATTAAGTCCTTCAATGATTCAAATCGATCCTCGAGTTCTCGTTGCTTCTGAGGCAGCCGTTGCTCGACCAATTGGTTGAAGGTCACATTGAGCTTCTGAACCATGTCACTGGACAAGGCATTATTCGAATCACAGAGCTTGTCCATTTGCATGCGCTTCTCTGCAATCACGCTCGGTTCGAATGTGTCCTTTAGAAGTTCGAGGGAACGGGTTAAGTCAGAGGTGTCGCTGGGATTACAAGGGCGGTCCATTTTCTCCATGGATTCGTCCACCCAATGGTTAATATAGTTCAAGTTGTTCATTATCCGATCCCGATTCATCTTGTCGCGATGGGTGGCCAAATGAGAGAGCACGAATTTCCATCGTTTGAGCACCTTGTCCACTTGATTCTGGATGTCATGATGCTCTTGAGCTGAAGTCTTGTTCATGATTTCTTTTCCCAAGACGGCGAATTCGGTGACGGCCTTATTCCGCTCTGAAACTTGTCGCTCAATTTGCTGTCGTTCTTGAATGGCTTTGGAGTTGGTTGGACTTTGGACTAGGACCCGCTCAGTGTGATCCAACCATCCGTCCAACTCTCGAAGCTTAACCTCGTACGAGGCCATATTCTCCTTCGAAGTCACAAAAATAGCTTGTCTCTCCCCGAATCTCTTGTTCACTCCTTGCCATTCGCACTTGAGCTTCTCACTCTGTCCCACAATGCGCTCAAGATACTCGACCGACAACGAGCCCGTTAAAACATCGAGATCCTTGGCGGTCTTCTTGATGGAGGGACGGAGTTTTTCCAAGGCCTCTTTGACAGTTTCAAGGGCAGACGCTTGCAAGGGCAAACTTTCATATTGCTTGCTGGACAAGACTTGGGTTTTCAATTGTCTATCGATGGCAGCGACAACTTCTCTCATTTTGGTGATGCGCATCACGATCTCTTCGGCAGCATTTCGACCCGGCGTTCCACTGCTGTTCGACGATTTCCCGGGGGAATCGGTGGATGGCATTTCATTGCTTTTCAATGGATACTGCCTAGCTCGATTACTAAGTTTCTCCCATTGAGAATTAACAACACTCAAGGCAACCTGATGGGCATCCAATGCATTTTGACTCTTGAGCGTGTTGGCAATGTTGTTGACCTCGTTCATGGAATCCCGCTTTTGGTCGATTTGGTTAAGAAATTCCATTGACAAGCACTGAGCTCTTAAGAGTTTGGAATTGGCTTCGTCGAACCATTTTTTCAAAGCATCCAGTTTGACATTCAAATCTTGAGCCGATGCTTCACTGGCTTGGGCAGACGAGGCCTTTTTCTCAGCCATTTGTTTGAGGCCCAACCAGCTTTCTCTCAAAGATTTCACCTTGACTTGCAATCGGTCGGCCATTTGAAGATCTTGCCGATGAATCATGAGCACTAAGGTGTCTCCTCGGGAAATGAGTGTAGCTACTTCTGCCTCGATCAACTTGGTTTCCATATCAATGAGGTCTTGGCGAAGTCGCAAGTCTTTCTCGGAATCGAGTTGGTTGATTTTGTCTCGGGCTCGCTCTAATTTGGCCAGCATTGCGCACACATTCTCTTCGAATTCTTTGGTTTCACGGCTCTGGTTCTCTTGTGAAAGAGTCGCACCAAATCTCGAATAACTAGCCTTTCGCCTTACTTCTGCAAGTTCAGCGTGAGTCTCACTAAGAATCTTTTCGATCGCCACGGTTTCCTTGGCTAGCAATTCGTCCTCATTCTCAACAACAACCGAGTCTTTAGATGGATCTGTCTCATGTGAATCGGCATTGCCATTCAATGGTTTCAAAGCTACTCGAACGGGAGAATCGGCCTTCTGGATTGATGGAATAGTCTTAGTGACTACCAGTACTTTCTCCGGCGATTGCGAAAACCTTTCTTTTTCTTCGGCAAACCATTCAGGAGTAGGGGGCTTAGGCAAAATCTTGGGAGGAGATTTCAAAGGTGACATTAACGGCTTGGGCAACGTTTTGGGAGGTTCTTTCTTCGTAACAATCCCGTTGTTGAGGTTCGGATTTTCCACAGAGACTGCTACCGAGTCATCGTGAGATTTCAATTCTGGAGTTGATTCGCGAGATGACAAGAGAGCTGATGGCTCCTTGAGTTCAGCCAGGGCCTTTTTGCTCTCAGACAAATTCAGATCAGGAAGAAGCTGTCGCTTGAGGTTGGACGAGGTGGACGAGGAAAAGTTGTCATCATCCTCGGGAAGAGTATCAATCACCTCCTCGTCCATTTCCGAACTCGAAGTTCCGGCGCTGTGCAAAGCCGACAGGTGGGTTGACTGTGAGATGGAATTGCCTCGACTGGAGTCTCGATTCCCATTGGTGGAAGGAGGTCTAGCCACAGCCACACGTTCTTCAGTTTTTCGTTCCACCATTTCCCACCGTTGGCAAAGCTTGAGCATTTCAGGTTGGACGTCTTCATGTTGCCCGGCTGAGACCTTCAAAGACTGATCGGCCAATTCCTTCAAGGCCGATATTTTGGGCCGCCAAGTTTCAACTTCGGACTGTAGGTGTTCCGTTTGGTTGGGGTGGATCAATTTCCCTTCAGCCGACTCGAGCCATTTGGACGCACTTTGAAAGGCTTGTCGAAAATCTTGGAGCACTTGGGGTTCCTCTTGACCAACGGATATGGTTCGTTCGCGGGAAGATACCAGAGTGTGGACGTCAAAATTGAGATCCTGTACGTCTTTGACCTTTTTGGAACCGGACTCAGCTTTCCGAAAATCTTGAAGCTGCTTTTGCAATCGCGCCACTACTTTGGCCCATCGACTTTCCACTCCGCGAACACTCTCCTTGAGAGCAATTAATACTTTCGGATTGCCCATTTGGAAGAAATCGTCTTGAATTCTGCAACAAAAGGCAATCAATTACGTGAATGGGGATTAAGAACTAATCCACGTTTAGGAGAGCAAATGCTTACTTTTGAATGGATTTGAGTTGATCCTTGATTTTGAACATTTCTTTATGCTTTTCTTGCAGAAACGATGCAGTTTTCTTTTTCTCCAAGGCTCCAAGTTGATTATCGGTGAGAGCCAACCAAGACTGAACGTTATTGAGAACGTCGTGGAGTTGCTCGGCTAATGTTAGCGATTTCTCCAACACTCGTTTGGCATCCGTCACCTAAGGCGAAAATTAGCCAAATTTGGTCGTGTTTGATTTTTTGAGAAACCCGAAGATTCTCTTACCTGTGCTCCCACTTCATTGAAGTCCGCTTTCAAGGCATCGATCTTCTTCGTCAAAGCCGGTCCGTTCTCAATGGCATCGGAGTCCACGAGTTTGCGGCCCATTTTGATGACGTTTTCAACCTCGGGTTTGATGTCGGAGAGAGCGTTGTAAATGCATTTGGCATGGTGTAACTGTCCTTGAATGCCCTCTACTTCAGATGAGGCCAAATCAGTCAGATAAATGTTTTGGCGAATATCACGAAGCTGCCGATGAACTCTGTCCAATCGAGGCTCATACTCCACAGGAGGTTGCTGTTGGAACAATTCAAATTTCATGAGAAGCTCTTGAAACCTCTGATGAATCAAGTGGAGTTGATCTTCCAAACGAGCCGCGGCCTCCTGTTTTCCAGCTTCTCGATAAGTATCCACTTGCTCATCCATTTCTGACAAAAGGTTTTCTTGGTCTTCGAATTCGCGAAGCATTTGCTGAAAAGACAATTCTAAGTCAATCGTCGGGTTTTACCCATTTGGGAACGGCTAAAGCTTCTGTAGGAACGGCAATACATAATGAGATTGTTAATCGACAGCCCAGATAAGGAAAATTGAAGAGCAAGCACACTCAAGTGAAGATTTCCAACTCACCTCTTTCTAGAGTACGTACGAGTCCGAAATGAAAGTTGATTAGTCGATATGATGTGATTGGATTGGGTTCGAATGTCCGAAGAAAGTGTTGGTTGTTTGGTTGGTTGATTGGTTCGTAATTCATCGTTGGATCAGGTGATCGAAGGGTAGTGTCGGGAGTCAAGACCCCGAAAATGTTTTAACAGTGACGAAGAGAGTAAAAACATCGTGTGGGATATTTTTGTCGGGAGGTGGTGAAAAGGGAGTGGGATCAGGAGCAAAAGAGAGAAAAACACGGGATGAGTGAGGGGGAAAACCTCCCATTGGGTTAGTCAAAAATACAGTAGAATGGATCAGTTTAAAATTGGGCCTAAGTCAAAATCGAGCATGCATGTTCGATTTTTTGAGCCCAATGTTTTCGTTTGCATGTTTGTTAAGACACTGAAAGCTGTCAATTGCGATATACGTTAGTACGGGTACAATGTAGCGTTTGTTTTAAAGCATCTCTACAGTCAATCAAAGCTTTGTCTACTTTGTCAGTGCTGGTTGTTTTAAATTGGAATGCGACGGACCTATGCTGCTGCTTCTGCTGCTGCTCCACCACTGATCAAAGCAATATTAACACGGCATTTGAATTCCATCCAAGCAATACTTGTGTGAGAGTACATTATCACGGCATACCTGAGATTCGTCCGGAAGATCATCCACGGTGAGTTCTTGCTCTAAATGCGAAGTCAAGAGGGTATCCTTATCACTAAGCCATTCTTGGACTTCGATTAGCTTGTACTCCCATTGCTGAGCTTCAGCAATTGAGCCTGAAATGTACCACATGAATTATTGACGGGACGCTACGAGTAGTTTGCTGGCCAATCAAATCAGAGGAGGATCTTCTTACCTTCTAAAACTTTTGTCCGAGATTTGGCTCGGAGAGACAGTTCATTCCATCTCTCCTTCAACTTTTTGGCATCATTAGTCACTCCCGGAATGAGAATATTTTGTTGACCAAGACATTTTGACAATTCCTCGAGGTTGGCCATTCTCTCTTCAGGGTGGTTATTCAAAAAGTTCTCGATGTCATCCAACTCCTCAGAAATCTCCTCGGCATCGGCGGCTGAATTCATCGGCTTTCTCAATTTCTTTTCAAGACGTTCCAACCAATCCGATTCTTGAGCTGCTAACGTCTTGAACTCTCCATATTGTAAGGAGGCCGATTTTAATTGGCCATATCGGTCCTGGACTTGACTTGACGATTCCTCATACTTTCCAATGACTTGAGAAAACTTCTTGACCAGGTCATTGTCCATATCGTCTTTGAGATTGAAATCCTTGACGCACTCCTCCCCCAAGGCTTTGAGATGGTCAAAGGCGGATTTCTTTCGCTCGATCCTCTCTTTGAGTTGCATCAACTTGTACGACCTTTGTGAGAGTTCACCCGCTTGAGTAATGGCGTTCTCATTGGGAACATCTTTGTGGAGATGTTCCAGCAACTGGTTGAGCTCTTGAACGGCCTCAACGAGCTCACTTGACTTTCTTTGACATAGACTTAACTTCTCGTTTTGCATCTTGGACGCGGAAACCGTGTCTTCCCACTTTCCGTTCAGAGATTCGAGTTGCAGACGAATTTCGTCAGCCATATCTGATCCCTGGGCACATTTGGCGATGATGGTCCGTCCACTATCATTTGTAGCCACAATATTTGGTTTCAAAGTCTGGATGTCGTCCCTTAAGGCGTTGGATTCTTTTAGTTGGGCATCTAGTGTTTTCAAGTCGCCAAATGCAGGATCCTCTGCGTGTAAGAACGCATGCACCTCATCCATCCATTTAGTGAGACTATCGACTTCTTCTTGAAATTTCTCGACACTCTTGACCAAGATATCGAGGCTACGGATGCGAGCCTCCACTTGAAGACGGATCTCTTGTGATTTCTCGTCATCTTCGCCTAGAGATTGGATATCACGTTTGAGTTGAATCATTTCTTCCTCCATGCTGGCCACACGATCCAAGTACACGGGCGAACTTATTTTATCCAGCCACTCTTCTGTCACATTTTCATTTAGGTTTGCCGTCTGGCTGCCCCCATTGGCTTTCTTTTGAATGCTGCGTTTATGTTTCACCAAAGCTGATTGCTTCTGCGAAATCTGATTCTCCAGCTTGTCCCACTTATCACAGAATGCGTAAATGTCAGTCTTGACCCGATTGGAAGGATCCTCAAGAGCACCAGGATGAAGGGACACCTCATTCGAGAGTTCCTTCATATCATGAACAATGTGATCATAAGAGTTTAACATGGACTTCTTCGAGGCACACACTTCCAAAGTGCTTTCAATAGCATCCAGATCCCGACAAATAGCATCCATGTTCAATTGGTCCAGCCAATGCTCGAAGCCATGCACCTTGATCTTTAGAGTCTCAAAGTCACTATAGAACTTCCGTTTACATTTGAGGTACTCGCATCGATTGGTTAGTCGATCACTATCACAGTTAAGAGCCTCTTGATCCGACTGAAGGGAATTCACTTTGTCAGTAACATTGCTAAGATAGTCAGGGGGGAAATCCTCCTCGGCCTGAATGTCTTGGATGAGTTCCTTGCCTAATCGAAGGGCTGCTTCCGCATCGGGAAAGCCTTCATTCACGTCCTTTAGAATCGACTCGTAGAGCGCAATCTTCTCCTCCTCCAGACTTTCATCGGTTGGGAAAGACTCTTGGCTAACGTGCTCGGAAAGCGTTTGCGCTGAAAAAAAACGAACGAAGACAGGCATTAACTAACAACGCAACGTCTTTGTGAAGAAATCATATTGCAATCCGTATTGGGTGTCTTTCTATGATGTGTTTCTACAGTTTACATGAGCACCAGTCAGCAGTGAGGGTGGGTGGGTAAACGGTGTGGGTACTGATGACAACGAGGAACTCAAATGGACGACAAATTTATTTGCCTGTCGTAGAATTTCCCTCCCATTAATTCTCACTCCGAAGCAACTCACCGGTCTTTTGAAGCCAAGACGAAATTCTGACAAACTGAGATTCAAACTCGATTCGTTTCGTTCCCGTGATCTTTCGCTTCGTCAAAGCTTCGTCAGGTACTACAATAATGGGAGGCACATGAAATGAGAGAACAACATGGAGTAAGGGAAATGTGTTCACATCAGGGCTCGGCGAAGTAAAACAAAGCTTTACCTTTGTCATCCTCTTCTCCCCCACCCACTTGAATGACATCTGGAACACTGGATGGCGTTTTCGATGGAGCATTGGGAAGTTTATCCAGTAGGTCCGTCGGATTCTTCTTCAAGCGGAAGCCAAGGCTGGAAAAACGCTGCTTTTGGGCTTCCATACTTTCGGTTAGAATCTCCCACCTGGAAAAAATACTAGCCATTTAACTCGAAACGAAAGAACAAAACACATACAACTGTTTTTGTGCACCCTCAATGGCAAACCACGCCCAACAACTAGCGAGGTGCACATACTGTACAGACACATACATTAAATGGCCGGCCATGTCTCTCGTCAAATGAGCAAAGTAAGCATCAGGGGTGCGTAATTCGTATGGGGGTGTTGAGCCATTGACGGGTATTGATTTACAGTCTAGTTTGCAGAACTTGTGACTAGGTCTTATGCTAGGGCACAAGATGAAAACCATTTTTGCAAGAAAACATGCAATCAAAAAAAATTGTATTTAACATCGTCTCGCTCTTAATGGGAGTAGCCTTGAACCTATCAAGATGGAGACTTTGCAAACAGATGCCTCATCTGAGGAGATTGAGTTTCATGCCCAAGCCTGTTTTTTCACAATGATGGCTCGATCGTGTTAGTAGATTACGACTCTTGAAAATCGAATTGAAGCAAAGGCCCACATTTTTAGATTTTAAGAGTGTAAGGCTATGACCATGCATTGTTTGTGGGAAGGTGAATTATCTGGTGGTGGGTACGCCAATTGAACATTATCTTCGCATATTGATGATTTTCTACCCGATTTAACGGCAGAGTTCGAACGTAAGGTCTAAATTTTAGCAGGGCAGTCTATACGGCAGAACATGTGAACATGGTCTTTTCGATTTGGCAACCAAAATTTAACACTCACGCAATCGCTTTGGCGTAAAACAATCGCTGCTCATCTCACAATATCGAAGCAGCTAGATGCCCATGACTAAAAATTCACACATGGCAATTTGAACCTCTCCCCTCATTATTCTCTCGCTTTACCTAGCCAGGTGTGGACACACGGTTGGCAATGATGCTACATTACATGTGAATGAAGTTCCAATTACCTTGATAATCAAAACTACGCACGTACGTTCGGAGAGCCGCCAATCACAATATTATCGCATTCTTTTCAGATGTTGAATTTTTAACAGCATCAGAGTCTCTTTTTCAAGTTTTGTCTGATGTCTATAAAAAGGATCTACAGTACTTTAAATAAGTGTTAGTACTAGCATCACGTAATGCTGTCTCTGAACAGTGATGGTGCTATAGCTACCGATATGGATAGATTTGGAATTGTTCCGACAATGGTAAAACATATGCTAAGCATTTAGGGTGGCCCTCAGGTTATCTTTCGTGTCAAAAACTGTCAATCGACGGCAAAGTGCCCCACCATGAAGCCGCCTGCTTGTAAAGTCAATATTTCCAGAAGGAATAGTCAACTATGCACGAAAGAAGTGACATTAGGACAACAGAGGAGGAGGAGGATCAACGAAAGAACACTAGTTCTTGCTTGCCTGAATGCAGGAAACTCTCAAGAAGCGAATAGCGTGAGTCGAGTTGTTCACTCTTTAAATATGGTAGGGGACCGAACCCTCAGCCAGGACACGCCACTTGTTCCTCGTCTTCATTGACGGGCATTTATCACACAACCAAGATCGAAGTTCATGGTCATTCCCCATGAAGACAACTGAAAACAAGTCGTGTTTTTGGACACATGCTCTACGATCAACCCATCGGCACACACTTGCCCTAAATACTATGTGTATTTAGATGGCCTGAGCAATCACACGAGTTCTTCTTGTATCGAGTCCAGAAGAGGTCTGGATCTTCTTCTTCCTCTTCACTGTTCCTCTCTTTGAATGAAAGATGCACGGTACTTCCAAAACGACTAACTTGAACTCGTTGATCTGTCCCTGGCTTCGTGCTCACTGACATGGATGAGACGTGAGGAGTGTGTATGGGTCTCAGCTCAAAGACAGAGAGGGGCATGGATGGATGTTGCACTTCGACTTGGAAGCAGCGGTCAAAATGACTGCAGTGCGACCTCTTCGCTGGACCGAACTCACGAGGATATGGGTCGTCGAGATCCGTTCGAAGACTGCGCGCTCTCTCTCGCACCCACTAGAATTGGCACCTGATATGAATTTCCATGAAAGCTCGTCCGAAACACGGAATAGATACAACTAAAGCGTCTCTAGATACAACCGATAGCATTTAAGGACGAACTTAGTAAGTGTTCTACTTGTTCTACGTAGCGCTCAAAGGCTGTTTGTTGTTCATGCAATAACTGATTTGAACGAACCCGGACCGGCGGGTGCGCGAAATCATCAAGATTGAGTCGACAGAGGCAGCAGCAGCAACAACAACAACATGACCAAGTGGAGCATGATGTGAGATCTTGAGAAAGCTTGAGATTGGCTCAAATGTCTGATGTGGACATCTCTTTTTTGGGGGAAAGGGGGTAGTTCTGGTTAGCTTCTTGGCTACAAAACCTCGACAAGATCCTTCCAAATAAGAAGGGGGAACGCAGATTTCGAGAGGGATGCAAAATATGATCCCACTCTTGGTCGACTTGGGGAAGAAATAGACTCGGAGTTCTTGAGGTATGTAAAAAATGTGCAACTTTGTTGATCGCACAAGGCGTGCATTGTCTCTTTGTGAGAGATCACAATACATGGAAGAGCATTGGTGGCATTCCGCAATCTTTCTCATCTTAGGCATGCCATTTTTGACGGGTGAGAGGGGGATTCGATTCAATTTAAAATGCGGAAACTCGTAATGAGATACTGCTTCAACTATTGCGGCCTCTCGGGATTGGACTTGACATGAATTTATGAGCCTTCGCGTTTCACCTGATTCGAACGCAATATCTTGTCACTCGCCGTGAAATCGTTTTTAGCGAGGGCAAGTATTTGAACAGGATTTCAAAAAGTCGTACCGAAACAAACGATGAGTGTTCTTGCCTCAAAAATTCTAAATTCTGGGGCAAATTTTGTGGCCTAAAAGAGCGACAGAAAAAGCGAGTATCCAATTTCTCTATGCCTAAGACCAGGTTGCGGACGTAGCGATTGTGTCTACTATGAAATGTAGCCAAAAACGTCCAGGAGTTCGGGACGGGAGAACAATGGACAAGCACAAGAAACAGCATGGATTGAGCGCCGATCAATCTGACAACCCAAAGCATTAACTATCCGTGACTAAAAACTTGTCCAAGAAAAATTAAAATTGTGTCATTAGATGAATGTGACCTGAGAGAGCACGCGAACCGAGTGCCTCATAAATGAAACTTACCTGTCTTGAATATCCTCCATTTGTGCTTCGATGACTGCTCTGGCCTCCTGGTTATCCTTTTCAAATGTATCCAACAATGTGTCCGATAAAGCTTCCAAATTGTTGAAACGCTTCACTTTGTCCTTGATCAACTCATCTTGAATGCTCTGAAATGAAAGGTGTTCAAAATGAAGGATTTAGAAGTCTAGCTCAAGGCATTGGTTAAGCCCCTCAGAGGGACCCTCGAATCCATTCAATGTGGAAGAGGTAAAATCTTGGCCTCAGAAAGTTGCAAAAATCAGTGGACATAAGTTAATGGTAGATTATAAGATCTAGACGGAGGTAGGTTACGTGTAAAAAGGAAAAATTCCGGACGCTTCAACCATGAAAGAGCTCTTTAGATAACAATGATAATTTTGTTGTAAAAATAAAACTATGACCAAAAACAGTTTTCATTTTAGCAATAGCTACTCACACACAAGTAAAACTAGACTGTTTTAGAAATATGAAACAATAGTATATAGTAGGCACACGCGTTTAAAGGAATGTCCACGGTATCGTGAATCACAGAGACCAATCATTGCTCATGGGAAAATTCTAAAGATGTATCTGAGCATGCAAATAACTAGTTAAGTAACCTTAGTTTGCGAGTGTTGCCAAATTGGTCCATGTTTAGGTCTTTTCAAAACGTTCTATACAACCTGCCCTTTTAAACAGTAATAAACTTAGAGTCAAAATGGCAGCACTCCCAACTCGAAACACATCACTAGTAAATTTGGGTCCCACAAGGAAATCGTATGACATGGAAGCCTTCGCTCAGGCGTTCAGCTTTGGATTTTTTTCTTAATCAAATTTCATTCAAGTAGATGATTTTGGATTAATAAGATTGATTGAACAACAATTTAAGGATGTCGTTTGCTGAATTTCAGCATCATGCGTTCCTCTGTTCACGAGAAACAACATTTCGAATAATGTTCGGTCGGAAGAGCGAGCATTGCTCTTTGCTTCAAATTGCTCTAACTGACACAAAATTCAGTCGATCAAGCTGAAATTAAGCAGGTGAGCTTAGAATTACCAACTGAACACTGGTTTCACTAAATGTTTCTTTATCTGGCACAGAATTCGAAAATGGCCCTTGCCAGTAGCCGAAGCATCCAGGTCTTCAGTAATCCTTGGGTACCAACATCGAGAAAAATAGCATCTTGTATTTCTCGCTCAAATATATTTGCACGTTTGTCAAGGATTCAGTATTGCGTAAAACACTAATAATGATGTTTTAAGTTCAAATATTTGCACGTTTGTCAAGGATTCAGTATTTCGCAAAACATTACTAATGATTGTTGAAGTGAGAATAATCTTGGAATTTTCTCCTTATTATGATTATACACGTAGAGAGAGTAATGAATGAAATGAGAATCTCAATCAGAATCAATGCCATGCCTGATACCTAGAAATGTTTGCATTTTTGTAAACCCTTTTCGTATTTTAGATTTGCGACAGCGAAGAAGGAGATAAAAAAATGATGACAAATCTACATCAAGTATTTTCTCTTTTGTCGACAAATTTTTACTTCCTGGCAGATTTATCTTTGGCATCGTTCGCGCATTCAAACTTGCTGGATTCTCATAGTGACTTCTCGGGGTGCCACAAAAACTCTGATCATTGGCCTTTATGAAACAAGATTATTGCGCCATGTAAAATCGATTCGCGAAACCTTTTAGATGATAACGGCGAGGTACTCTATCAGTACTATTCGCACTGCATTTGTACTGCCAACTTTTACGAAAAACCGCCACAACAAAAACGATGAATTTCCTGGAGAACTATAACTTGGTACTCGTCGTACTCTTATGGATTACCACCCTTTTGAACCCCTTTGTTCGGGTAGCGTTTCAACGCCACTTTCTGTGATTTTGCAACAAGAGTACTTGTGGCTAGGGGCAAAAGGCTAACCAACATGCAAAATCAGGGGGCACGCAAGAAAATGAAAGTGACCATTGACAAATGACGTTAGAACTAATAACGCACATATGGTTCCCGTAAAAAACATGAAGCAGGTCGAATTTGAAAGTCCACAGCCGAAAATGCTCGTCCAAACGCAAAGGCTAACTAGTGATGGATCAAACCAGTCTCCAACTGAATCCGAAAACCTATAGACTACTCGGTGGTTCAAAAAAATGACTTCTCCCGAATTGGATGCAAAAAAATCAAGTCAAGAAACGTATTTTTCGACTTTTAAAACATTCGATCTTACTTCTTCAAACAAACCCATTGGAAATTCAAATGCTCTTCAGATCAATATACGTAGTTGTGGTCTAATTTATATGTATATATTTTTTCACTTTCGGTTCTGCCTAAAAATTATTTCGGCTTACTTTCGGTTTCGGTTAGGAGTTCTTTTGGTACATCACTACATTTCGTTTTCGTCAAAAAAGCGTCATAATTTCGATCACAATAAATTTTAGTCTTTCACTAAGTCCTCCGATACCTTCGTGCATTCTGTGGTTTTTGATAATCAAATCCATGATCAAAAAAATAACCCATGAGTACACGATGTTGTTGTACTTGGCCCATGGGCTACCTCATTAGGAAGCTTCTTTTTTGCCACGCTAGAGGCTGAAATAATGCATAGCGATCCTGTAACAGATTTTCCTTACGAAGGAGGACTGAATCGTGAAGAAAGTGAACTTTCAAGAGCAGGGCAGAAAACTCAATTGAGAATCACTTCGAGGTGATCTTGCTTGCTTTGGTTTCTTTCCTTTCAAGCAATCTGTTGCACGATTGTATGTGCATAGGAGATCGAGCCCATCGTGCCACTCAACTCTTAATGGACACTCCACCAGTTGTTAATTGAAAATATCGTTGGCTTTATTGTTCCGCCCCAACTGAATGTTCAACTAATGCTCGGACCATCCGTCCACTGAAGAAACGAGCGAGGGGACCAAAGAAAACAGGAGCGAAGAGAAAAGGGGCATAAAACATGGAGCCAGAGTGGAAACATCACTTGCGAAAAAGGCGGAGAAATCGACTATTCCCAACTTTGTCGATGGTTCAGGCCCTCGAAACACCTGAGGAAGCACCAGAGAGGAAAGACCATTTAATGCTCCGACACTTGACCATTAGTCGGCAGCGAACTAGAAATGTTAACGAACCTCTTGGATTAGTGCCAGTTACATTTGTGTCTTAAACGTGATCGCTTCAATGGGATCTAGTTCTCTAAGTGATATGTTGTTTCGAACCATCCTTTTAGGATGGTTTTTGGGTTGCTCTTCTGTGGTGGCTGTGGATCTATATGCCGATACAGGCGTAGAAATGGTAGGAGTACCACGGAACCCTCGAGCTCTCGAGGGACAACGTCACTCATTCAGACGAGAGAACAATCCGTTCCAGCAACACGATCCCATGGACAGGTATTCCTTTAACGACGGACACCCGCATGAATTCGCAAGTTTTGCCAATGAGCATCTCATTGAACCTGTTGAGACGGGGCATCCTGCAGTTGAAAGCAAGGTGGCGGATGATGTCTTAGATCCCTTCTATTCCGAACTGGATGCGTTGGATTTTGACAAGAACGCACATTTGGGTGAACACGACAAACATCAGAAATACGCTCAAAATGATTTCCATCGCTTACACAAAGCACCATTGAAGCAATCAAAAAAGAGGGCTTATCGAAAACGGAAAAAGTCCGCCTATGGACGAGGCAAACAAAGCATTGACCATGCCTGGCGAAGAAACCCTCAACAATTTGAAACTGAAGACCCCACATATTACCATTTGGATGATGAGGTTGATGAAAATCCAAAAATTGAACGCGAGGAGTCGAACAACCAAAGCAGACTCGACAATATTGGCCAAAAGATTCCCAAGAGCATCACGAATATGATCAAAAAATCCGGCCGGAAGGTGCTTGATTCAGTGCTTCGACAACAGTCTCCCTTCCGGACCAAACAAGCTAACGACGATGCGAGCAGCAACCAGGGCATGTTCAGAACCATCATGACCAGCATGTCAAAAGCTTTCTCACCGGATCATGTCAGCCTTCATATCATAGCCAATTGGGTGAACGTGTTAGCCATTTCAGTGATCTGGGTGGGTCTGGGATCAATGTTTGCCAGTACTGTCGCCACCGGCCGCGAGTATAATCCTCCATTTTGGGATGAGTTTCTTCCCGATAAGGAAGAAGTAGCTCTGGCCTTTAGGGAAATTGCGGAAGTGGCTGAGACCTGGGGCCACGACGAGCTCTAGATCTATTCCAATCCTTAGTCGGATGCTAAATTTTAATCTAAATTGATGCCGGTATATTTGACACACCCACTCAATTGGTTGCACGAACTTTCGGAGACTTTGATAACGCAACCTACTTTAAAAGTAGAAAGCGTCCTCGCTTCAGTCGTTGCTAGTTGAGTACATTTATGCTCCTAAGCAGAAGCAATCTTTTGAGCACTTTTTCTTAATGTGTCGTCTTCACAATAAACCTTGTCAGTTCGTCACTTTTTCAATGACAGACACACATTCTTCCACGCTTTGTTTCTTTCTGTACTCTGAAGTTTAGGGGTACATCCATTCTGTTTTTATTAACTAGCAGTAGAGTGCAATTGTAATTCTTGGCTCCCATGAGTTCATTCAGTTTCAATGATCTAACTTCCAAGACTACAGACATGATGATACTGTTGAAATACACCTAAAACTGACTTACTGTTATCACTCTGCATTGCTCCTCGAGTTCGAGATGATCCTCGGTTGGTGAGCGTTCCATTTGACGGAGAGATTTTTCCACTCTTGAGAGCCATGTCCTCAAAATTTCTTGCTCCTTCTCCACTTTCTTCCACGTATTGGCAACTTTGGTCAGGAATTTCCATCTCTCTTCGATCCACGTACACAGCACGGTCCATCGCTCACCAAGAGCCATGAGTTGACCTTCAAGATCGCCAGATCCATCATCTCCTTTCAAGTTTCCACTTTGGCGATTTCCTGCGGCCGACGGCGACATCGACGACGATGACGCCGAAGATGAAGAAGGCACAATGTCGATAAATTCGGAAAACTTGGCCTTTGAGAAGAGAAGAAGATTTTTTCAATTATTTCCGTGTACGGACGTCATCAGTTATCACTGCATCAACAGTCAGACTTTTTGCAACATACAAGCATTTGACATTCAGTCAACAACAATTGCAAACTTTTTGTCTTAGGCTTGCAAGCTCGATAGTCTCATTTGGAAGGACGGAATGTGAAAATCCAGCGAGAAGTAACCATATTCTTTCATTCTCATACGCAATTTCTGCTTTCGATCTTTGGAACAGGCCCTCTTCGATAATGCTAAGTTGATAATCGTCGAGAACCCCAAATTTTGAGTTCTTAAGAACTAAAGTCAAGGGAAAGCATTCGAAAGGGAGAAAGCTATAATAAAATACTTGATTCGGCAATGTCTGGTCATTCAATGATCATTCCACTAAATAAGCCGGATGCATTTGTTAACTTTTAAACGCACTAAGCTTGTACCAACTTTCAAAGATATTAGATAACTTTACTCTTGGCAGGCAAATCACACATTATGGCTATCTCTTGCTTTCTGTAAGGCAGATTTCATCTGCAATGTCTAGCAATAGATATTGGACAAAAGCTTTTTTCAACGCTTGAATATGCTCTAATTCAAGGATACCACAGAGATGATGTCAGGTATTCTCCTTGCCTGATGCTTGATTAAGTTTTCTTTTACTAGCATAATTGTTTTTCTTTTTCTTAGCTTACTACTGGTTCCCTTCAAAGTTGGCTGGATTGACCTTTTTCCCTAAAAAGGCGTTAGTTCTTGGTTGGTCGGTGAGCCTTTGTCTTGGAAACAACAGTCTGGGAACAGAACCTCTACGCACTGCAGAACAGTGTCAAAAAGAGTTGATATTCGAGGATCTGTTCCTTTTTAGCCCTAAACTTTGGACTAGAACCATCATGCACCACAAACCATGGCCACAAAAAATCGAGAAAGAGGCTATAAAACGATTTAGGGATCGATTTTTTCATCATCTAGAAAAGTTGCTAGAGGATTAGGAAGCCGTGCAACACCAAATGAAAAGCGGCTTAGAGCTTAGAAAAGTTCTCTGCAGGCAAACCGTGGCTTGGATGGTTCATGCAACTTACCTCTTGCACCTCAAATTCTTTTTGTAACTCGGATTGCTCGTGAAGTTGCTTTTCTACCAGCGCAATGGAGGATCCACACAAACCCATTCTAGTCCAAAGTTAAAAGTTAAGGTGGTCTCTTGAGAAGGTGTAACTGGGATATTCAGTACAAAAAAGGGCCTTTCTATTACCTCGAGATTCTATCTTCTGTGGAAGTCATCCAGTCTCTGATTTCTCCAACTTCGATCTCTTGGAGCCTCGTGACCACCTCAGTTTGCTCGTTTTGACGTTTGAGGGCCATTTCTCGGAAAGCTTCCCATCTGAAAACACGAATTGAGGACAGATAAGAAGTGAAAAGCCACAAGAAGCGACTCTCAATAGGGTTGGGCCGATAGTCCAAATGTTTTTAAGCAAGTTTGAGCATTTGCCTTGGCACCATTGCACACAAAACATTAAGGGGAAGAGGCTGGTTAGCAAAGGAAAAGGAGTCATAAGACCCTGTTCTCTATCGTTTACAAGAGGCTCATACGAATCGCATCATGCTGGACTCACCGATCACTAAGAAGCTTTTGTCGAATGCGGACGTCCTTCGATTCAAATGCAGTGAGCGCGGCCCGCTCCAAAAGTAAAGACCCTTCGGACAAGACCTGCAGGAGAACAATAGCAAAGAATGAATGAATGAATGAATGAATGAGAAGGACCATAACTCGAGGGCAGAAGGGAAAACAAAGTGACATAAAAAAGAGACGACTATTTGCCAAGAATTCAGAGAACACAAAGGACACTGGAATTCGATAACCCAATTGTAGGGGGTGTCCATTGTGTCAATCAAATAATGAAGAAATATGTCGTACATTGTATTTGCTTGCTGTCCTAAAAATAAGAATTAAATCGCTAACACGTTGGCACCAAGTTTCTTAATCAGCTTTAAGAATCAAAAACTGAAAAAAATCTGTCAGAGCGACTCCTTCGCCAACTAGGTTTTCAATTTCACCATGGAAATTTTTACATGATCTTACGTACATTTATTAGGGTGTCTAGGCGGCCAAAGACAAGAAAAGTATATCATCGTAGTAACTCGATAACTCCTGAAGCTTATCTTACAACAATTTTCGACGACCTTACAAAGGCAATTTGTATTAGTGTTGAGAGCTCCGAATTGAGAAAGAAGTTTTTTCCGTGCTTTTTATGGATCACTTTCAATTGGAATTTCTTGTCAAGAAAAGGCTTATGACCTCCAGAAACTAAGATTCTCGAGGGGTTCTGCTTACCAACTTGTGTTATCCGAAAGAGTCAAACACTTCGTCTTCCGTCGGCTTTTGTTTAACTTATTTCTCATCTTGAGGGAAAGGAAGAAAACAGGGAAGGAACGAAAGAACGTAGAAATGAGCTCGGGAGGGAACAGGCAAAGAAGAAGAGGGAGAAGAAGAAGAAGTAGTAGTTGAAGAAGTATGTACATCCATATGAATGAGCTACGGAAGCCTATCCACAACTTGACGAACCAGCACTTTGCCGTTCGCGTCGGACTCGAGTAATGAGCACACATCCAAACGAAGCGAACAGTTTTCAAAACATTGGAGGGGGAGCTGGATTTGAATATGACCAGAGAGATATTGGGATATTAAATACGAATAAGAAAGATTGTGAATACCAAACAGAAAGAAGATCACAAGAGGGGAGCTCATGAGGTTGCACTTGCAAGAGTTCGGCAAAACTTGTCTAATTAGTCCATGGCACGACTGTTGTTGCATTCCCAACAGAAACGAATTCGAGAGTATTCAATTTCTGTCCCATTTAAAGCGGGATACGAGATTAATTACATTTCGGAGGTTGTTTAGTTTACATGTTGTGTTTGTCTCCAAGGCTGGTCGAAAATTCTCGAGAATCTCCTTCAGTTAAACAAACGTGTTTAAGCGTATTGTACGATTCTCAAAGCCCCACAAGTGCTTTTTTCCTCAAGGGTTTACGAGCGTTTCTTTTCGGTGCAACACACGACCGACTAAGATGAAGAAGCCCTTCAAGGAATATTCACTTGCTCTCACAGATGTGTTCTCATAGTTTTCAGATCTCACAGTCACCCGTTTACCAACTACATGTTTCGATTTTTCATCATGTTATCGCGCGTTGACTAACGTAACTAGAGAATTAACAATAATTCCAACCATACCTCGCCTATCGATCCGTGTTGATCGTGAACTTCAGCCATGAATGATCCATCCCTTAGAAACTGACTTCGAGCCTCAGCCAAGTTATTGCTCACCGGCTCCAACTGTTTCAGCTTGTCCTCCACATCCAATAACCACTCCAAGGCATCCTCGTGGACTTGACAAAACATGTTATAGGTCATGGGCTCTCCTGAAAAGATAGTAGATCCTTGCTTCAAATTCAAGGTCTTTCTCATTCTGGATATCTGCAAAAGACTCCTTCACATTGGGTTGTCATAACCCCCTCCATGACATTCATTCCATGTCCAAAAAAGACAAGAAGGGGGAAATGACATACAAGTCGAGTCAGAGCATCTGCACGGATGCACATGTAACCGCATTTCTAATTTAGCACACTAATACGCAGGCGGCCTAGAAAAGTGGGTTCGCACATTCTTGCTGTCAAAAAGAAAACCCAAAGTAAAGTCAACTCTCCTGACGAAGAGGAGTTAATTAAAATTCAGAGCCAGATTGTACTTGACTGGGAAAATGTTTCCTTCCGAGTAAATGAAATCCTCTATCTCAGACTGCATGTCGTGGGTAAAAAATGTATCTACCTTCTATGCTCAATCGCCAATTAAAGGTTTTTTCCATGGACAATGTTAACGAGACAATCAATTCAGAAGGCAGTAGTTCGTTCCCTCCTATCGCTTTCTGAAATTAGGTTCGAAACTGTACTGCTATGCTGTCATACATAGATGAGACTCGACCAGCATTTCCGACGGAAAAATTGACGAGGTCAATCCAAACCCCAAATGAGGGGCCATCCTTATTTCGTTCTGCTTTCTCAAATGTCGGTCTCATAAACAGAAATACAGTTTGTCGTTTTCTTCAGCCAAGACCTGCGACGAAGTTATCAACCCTGAATCCTTCAGTTTGAGGGGCAATGTAACCGATTGAGGCATAACAAATAATCCAGTGGCATGGATTACAACATTCAATCGCAACGCAGTAAATAATACGCTGTCTATCGAGGGGAGGAAAATTTGAGGGAACGAAGGAAACGCCTGTCAAAATACTACGCGATTGAGCCGGACTACAAATTCATTGGAGAGTAGCAATTTGAGATATTTGGGCAACATGACGAATGATGGCAACGAGACTTTTGACATGCAGATGGCTCCTAAGATTAATCTAGTCGCTTACCTTTGGTCAATTCCTTGATGGGGGTTTTCAGAGGCGAGCCAATGCACTCTTGGGATCGTTGCAATTCGGGGTCTGATTCTATAGACACATCCTGGAGCGTCTGGAGGTCGATCGAGTCATGAGGCAAAACGTGAAAAAGGCACATCACATAGGTCATTACCGACCTCTTGTCGGGCCGGGTACCGATAATGTCTTCCGGATCAAGGAGTTGAGCAATGTTCAATTTGTCCTTAATCTTGCGGAACACGTATTCGAGTCGATCTCGCGGAGACTTCTTGGACACCATCTCCCAATCAAACAGATCGGACTTTGAACTATGCACAAGGGCCGCAAAGGCCAAACCATCCTGCCAGGAGGTGGAAAAATCACCGATATTCACTCCACAATCTCTGTACTGTGCCACGGTTTGCCGGCACCAAGCCAGCAAACTCGATTCAAGATTGGACACGTGTTTCATGTCCTGGCCCAGCACTTTGTCAAACTGCCAATGCAAAATGATCGACCACACGAGGGCCAGCGTGATTTTGGGATTACCATCGACAATGTCGACATTCCCAATGTTGACCAACTTGACTTGGTTCTCCTTGAGCACATTAAGCACGGTATTCACGTTGGAGAGCTTGTGCACTCGCAGAGAGCCGCGCTCATGGCGGATCTTTCGTTTGGTCAACACTTCCAACACATCCAAGAGGATGTGCCCGTCACGCAGATCATAATACAGATCCGTGACGGTTCTGGCTCCCGGTCGATCCGTCAGGTGGGAATTGAGCCACTTCCCAAAAGTCTTTTTCGTGATATCGTCGCGTTGATCTCCCCCTCCGCCACTCATCTTGAACTAAGAGTCTTGGAGTGCACGACGGATGGGAATCTAGTGTAAGTTTTTCCTCGACGGGTCCAAGTTCCATAAAGGCCGGCACAGAATCATTGGACCAATCTTCAATCGAGAGAGCACTTAATACAAGACGACGACGACGACACCTGTCTGATCGCTGATGTTATTGGGACAATCAGCTGGACTTCTCACAGCTCTCACTCAAGTAAACTGACTGACTGATTTGCCTTTGGTGGCAGAGAGAATAGAAGAGGCTGTTGGAATCACAGATATATCGATGATGATGCGATTTGGGCTTCGAATGTTTAAGTGTGCCGCGAGATAACTTAAGTTACGGTACAGATGCGACCGTTAAATGCTTGGAAAAAACCAAATGCCGGATCCAGGCTAGCAAAGACCAAAGGCGCTGAAGGTCAGACAGGGCTAGCAAAATGGTTTCGGGGCCCCAACACTTCGCAATGACAAGAAACGTCAATGAGCCTAGGAAGTGGGGCATGTGTCAACAAGGGGCAACCTTTCAGGAAATCAGGATTTTGTGAAATTAGGAGGAATGGTAGGCCCAGAGGTTCCTCCAGCACCAACTTCTCTGAGTAGGTCTCATTGTTTGACAATGAATCTGAGCTCCTCTCCACATGAGGCCAAACCTCGACTATTGCTTTTTTTCTACGTCCTCCTCACGTCGAACTGGAGCAAGAGAATCGCTCCTCTTCTTTTTTTTCTTCTCCTTCTTCCTCCTCCTCGTCCTCCTCTTTCTCTGTTCTTCTCGTCGGTTCTGTTCTGGCCGGAGCTCGAGGTCCATTCATCCATCCATCCTCTCTTGCTTCTCGGCCTCCCTTCCATGCACACATCCTCGTTTTCGTCCTTCTCGTCGTCTTGTTCTCCACGTCTTCGAGGTCGAACGAAGAGAGGAACCCAAGCACTTGCCTCGGCAAACAAACGTCCTCTCTAACGTTCTCCCGCTCTTCCTATCTCTACGTTCGTTCCTGGGACCTCGGAGGTTGCACTTTTTGAGGTTGACTCACTCTGGTAGTGGAGAGGGAGATGATGATGATGATGATGGTGGTGGCGTCGCTCTTGTTGTGTCAGATGATCTCTGGCACTCGATGTTCCATGTGCCGTTGGATGCTGCTGTCTGTCTAATGTGCACTACATACAGAACTTCGACATCGAGCAGGAACGCAATCCAATCAGGCAAAACACGGTCCAAGATGGAACCAATGGAACTTGGGATGCCGTTCCACACATACGCTCACTCTCTGAGCGTCCGTTCTCAAGCAAGATCCGAGGGCCTTTTAACTGCCTTACTTGGAGATCTGGTCTTTGGGCACCGCTGCTGGCGATTCTCAGGTCGGTGTTGGCCGTCGTCGAGAAGATAGAGTGCCAGAGAACACAGTCGATCCAGAAGGCAAGCCAGGAAAGAAGATTGGCTTCATTCACCAGGACGGATGGAGTGAACGAGTGTCGTGGTGGGGAAGCCAAGAGCCCACCTCTTTGTCGCCGTTCTTTTGCTTCCTTTGGCAGTCCAGGAGGGTTGGAAGTAGGACTGGTGTCGTCGTCGTCACCGTGTGTGGACGCATGACATCCTCCATCCAACCCCCAACCCGACTGGCGACGAGTAGGTCGAGTCCGGCTGTGTACAACATCCCCGTAAACAGACATCACTAGTGACGGGCAACAACTACAAAAAAATAAAGCCTTATAGTTAACAAAAGGCGTGGAAAATGTCTCCAAAAGTGCAAAACAAAGTACAGAAAAAGCTGAAAGTGCAACACGGTGGTTAAAATTTCTGTTTAAGTGTTTGCTCAAATGCCAAGGCTTCTAATTACGATTTTTGATGTCACAGTGTCATAATAAAGATATCTTGTGAATACATATATATTAAAAGTAGCTCAAATAACTATATTAATTCACTTAAAACCATTAAAACCAATATATTTTCCCAAACCATGATAATGGATATTGAGAGAATCCTTAGTTATGAATTGATGCGAAATTTGATCAATATCTATTGCGCAGATAAATAACTATAATTACTTGAAAACTTTAAAATGCATCGAATTATGCCATGAAATGCTCCGGCTATATGTTGCAGCGATTGCCAAGAAAAATAATTTACATTATCGATGTCGCAAAAATAAATGATAATTTTTCGTTTCTCTATGATTCTGTCTTGATTGTAAGATTGATATATAATATAACTTAAAACTGACATTCAGTGTTCACTTTTTAAAGAGTTTTTCGTAAATCATCTTTGATGAAGTAGAATCACATAAATTTAAAAGTTATTGATGATCAGCGCATATTTGAAAAATAAAGTTTTAGTACAACGTAAATTTTTGATTCAAAAAGTGCAATATTTGCAGCAAACAGTTTGCATTGGAATTTTGCGAAAATTTGATCTTACGTCTAACTATGTTTGATAAAAGTACCAAAGAAAAAATAATCCAAAAATTTACCTTATAAGTTAGTTTTAAGTTATATTATATATCAATCTTACACACAAGACAGAATCATAGAGAAACGAAAAATTATCATTAATTTTGGCGACATCTATAATGTAAATTATATTTCTTGGCAATTGCTGGAACATACAGCCGGAGCATTTCATGCCATAATTCGATGAATTTTATAGTCTTCAAGTAATGATAGTTATTTATCTGCTCAATAGATATTGATCAAATTTTGTATCAATTCATAACTAAGGATCCTCTCAATATCTATTAACATGCTTTGGGAAAATATATTGGTTTTCATGGTTTTAAGTGAATTAATATAGTTATTTGAGCTACTTTTAATATATTTGTATTCACAAGATATCTTCATTATGACACTGTGACATCAAAAATCGTAATTAGAAGCCTTGGCATTTGAGTTTTTTTTGACAAGTTCAAACTTTGATTTTGAAACTAAAAAATTTTTCAACGGCTTAAAGATTTTCAAAACTAAACATTTTCTTTAAAATTTGTCAATTTTGTCCAAATTCGTAAAAAAGTGCAAATTAATTTGAAAAATGCAAAATGGCAGAAAAAATTTGCCCGTCCCTAGACATCACCTTGCTACTTCCAACATCAGCGCACACCAACCACACACATCTTGGACTTGGGTGCTGTACATGCCTACATTTTTGCTCTCGTCGCAAGGGAACCCGCCAAGACGGGAGGCACGTCGGACAGTCGACGGTGGGACCTATCTGGGTGCCTATGAAGGGATGGATTTGCGTTGAATGCATGAACTATGTTCTCATAAAAGAGAAGGACGGAGGGAAGGTGCGCACGGGTAAGTGTTCCGTCATGATGCCTGTGGAGGAAGATCAAGAACGAGAAGAAGAAGAATGGCATTGGGCCGCCTTGGAAGGCCTGGATGTTGTTGAAGAAGGAGAAAAAAGCGACGACAAAAGGAGAAGCAATGTGGGACCAGAGAAACGTCGGTGAAATGAGCGACTTAGAAAGATCGAGGTCCAACGACTGTGGATACAAAATCAAATCAGCGCCAGTACGACAAGCACCTACCAACTCAGATAAATGGCAAAGGCTGAAGATGAGAGGACAAGCAGGCCCGCTCTGACACACTTCCTCTACAGCTAAGAACCCTCACAGTACCCGAAAAATCACAAGCCAGGGGCCCAAATGCCAGTCAAAGGGGAGAGGGAGACGAACTCGGTTACAATCCGTATGTAACATGCACCCTGTTGCCTGCTCCGCTGCTTCTAGGACAGCTCGGCGAGAATATGGAGTAAGTTTCTCCCTGTGAATTGCCACTGAACTAGTTGCGGTCGAGATTCTCCCACCAAAAGCTCTATTAACTCGCAACTTCAGGCAACACCTGAGTCATTAACACCCAATGGACAAGCTATTCTAATTATTCCTGTGAAGGTTGAGCTTGGAAATACCAACTTCACTTCCCATCAAAATAGAGAGACAAGAATGTATCTTAGTAGGCATCCGCTTACATATGTATTGATTAAGACAACTGAATGGCTTCAAACACCGGCTTGTTATAGAGCAATCGTTTAAAGCTGAATTGCTCCAATGACAAAGTTTTGCACTCAAATTCCGTGACATATTCGCACAGAGCTCTGCCAATGGCAGGTGCTAGTTGAATTCCCATGCCACTTCCACCGACGCCTAGAAGAACGTTAGAATGATGAGGATGGGGTCCAATAACGGGGTTCTCGTCGAGGAAGTTGACATCCTCGAATGTACCGTAACAATCGATGACCTGAAAGGCATTGTGAGCCTGTTGTTAGATTTTATTCTTCAAGCAATGTTAAGAAGATAAAACCTGTTGTTTGATTTTTTTTCTGCAATCAATGTAACGAAGATAAAACCACTTACTTTGGCATCTTGGAAAGCAGGTACTCGCTCTACTAGGGGTGGTAGAACCCAGTCGTGAAAGTAATCCGGATCTACATCCAGATTGTGAGGGCTTGGTTCATTCTCAAGGCAACCTGGAGGTCGGCTGACAAAGTAGATTCCACCGTGGCCTTCTCGGCGGAAAAATACGCCTGTATTGTCCACAATGAAGGGACAATTCAACCCGGGACCATTGGGAGCCGACACTTTATAGTAATATCGTTTCCGAGGCTCGACCGGCAAAATGGCTATGAGTTCTTCCTTGCCAATCCCAAATCCACAGAGACGACCCAAGTGTCCATTTTGATGTCCCCCACAAAGCACAAATCGACCAGCTCGCAACGGCCAAACATCACCATCCGGTAAATGGATGTGTGCTTCACGGACGGGATTCTGCACTCGTTCGATTTCATCTTGTCGCTCATCGATTTCCTCCCCCGTTAAAGCACTCCGACCTTCATGATCGACGTATTTAGATTTCTTCGTCAGCTCGTGGGCGAAATTGTGGACGTCCCCGTGGATGAAGGTCACCCCAAGTTCTTCGCACTTTATCTTGAGATTGGCGAGGAGAGCAAATGGGTTGATCCAGCCCGAACCTTCGTGTCCATGGCTGGCCACGGCAATTCCCTGTGTATTCAGGAAGGGAAACCGTTTGCTAAGTTGAGCCGGAGACATTAACTCTGCTCGCACTCCGAGACTCCTGTAATGTTCCATTAATTGAATTTATGAACCAATATTTTGCCACTTGTCTTGCCATTTGCCACCTACATTTGCACTTCGTGCGTTTGTTCCAAAAGCTCGGCCTGAGACTCGTCGGCCAGAGCCAAAAGTCCACTGGGGTGAAAATTGACACGAGGTTGGTGAGGTGCATGATGCGTGTAGAGCAATTTGCCCGCCTGTCGAAAGAAATCCACACCATATTGAGCCATCTCGATGTTTTCTTGCAAAGAGTACTGCAATCGAATGGTGCCCCCGGTCGCGGTGGTGACACATTGACGATACTGAAATACAATTCAAATCAATGCCTATGAATTTGAGGAATTTGAGGTGGGGACAATCATGCCCAAGTCTGGCAGGATTCTTACCGTAGGGTCACGTTCAACTACGCACACCGATAATGTTTCGCGATATTTGCTGGCAATATGGAAGGCCGTGGACAATCCAATAAGCCCCCCGCCCACAATGCATATGTCATATTGGTAATTGATGCCTTCCTTGCGAAACCGGGTTTTTTGACGGGATTTGGGTTTTAACTGGTCAAAAGCGCGGGATAAACTATTCGCGATAGGTCGATTGGTGTCGTAGGAGGTTTCGAAAGGTTTCTTAAATTGGTATTTTACCAGACCCTGAGTGTTCTTATAATCCACCAAGTATGAATCTTTGACTTTAAGACGATACTCCTCTTCTTCGAGACTCATAATGGGAACGGATGTTTCTTCCTCGGGAAACTCGACCAAAGTCTTCTCGGGAAAAGATTTGGCCAACTGACTCTGATTAGCCTCGACCATGGCCGAGGATCGTGCCGGATTGCTCTCACCCTTGGGTGTGGACGAGACCTCACTTGAAGAAGGAGTGGATTTGTTTTCTTTGAGCCTTGGTTGACTTCGGTGCAATAAGCGGGTGCCCACGATTGAGCCCGGATTGAGAAGGCGAGGCAGACGATTGCCAACTTTGCTCAACATCATGATAAGAATTACGATGGGAGGGTTAGTGCGGACGGACAATGACTTCGGGGGGATCTTAGAGTGATTTCACCTCGAAGAATAGGATTCAAAACCTTGCTGAGTCTGATCCTCCCATGTTGAAATTTTTGTTCGGGTGTAAGTTTTGGAGTGATGGTGAGAGGAACGAGTACACAGATCAAATAATGACTAGATGTCGCATTGGCCCGTTCCGCCGGCTAGAGAAAAGTGACACCACTTGGCCCAGCTGCGCTAGCTTCGAAATCTCAGGGCGACCGCGTGCTCAGAAGTAAAGACGCTTGCTCGCGTCGAGAACAAAGTACGTACGGTACGCTTAGTTTGTTCAGGATTTGGCTACGCTGGCAAAATTTTGAAAACTTCGAAATTCCCACCATTTTAGGGTGTAGTGTTATGTACCAGCTGATGAAGCAAAGTTGTCCACCTTTTGCTCACACGAAGCGAGGTCTAGCCATTATATGGTCTGTGAACGAGTAACGTTTGTTTATTTGGGTTTGTTGTCCCCAATCAGCGTTACCAAATCCTCAGGGGGCCTCGGCACATTTGTGTCATTTTCGACTACATTTTGCCACCTTTTATTTTTCACCGTTTTAATTCTTTTCTAATGTCCACTCTTTTAATCGAAATGATCCTTTCGTAAGGAAGAAAAAACCTTTTATGAGATTAACAAAAAAGAGATGGCCAACAACCTCTGCAAAACTTATCAGAATTAATCCGAAGCTTTAAATTTTCGATTCATCCATCCATCCATTACTGATGGGACAATTCGAGCTTTTTGAGGCTTGATGCCAGTTCCTGCCCGGCAGCATCAAGTATTAGGCCGGCATCAAGCTTTTCAAGTAAAAAGGATTGTGAAGGGAAATCAAAGGTGCCTTTCACAAAGTCAAACTCAAACGCGATTCAGAATTTTGATTGCAAAATTCGAAATCAGCTTGGAAACATTTGAAATTATTTCATTAAGCTTTCGAGTCTTCAAGCATGAGTTTTACTTCGATATTTCCTCGCTTATTGGCGTTAGGCCGATTTGATTCTGCCTTCATTTCTCAAGTGTGACGAGTTTTCGATTGAAGATCGAGATTTCACTCGTTTAAAAATAATGCGTTGGTGTCAGTCAACTACTTTTATGCCTTGATTACATCTACTTATTTGAGATATAATCAAAAAGGTGCACTTTCGTAGTTTAGTTGATATGCAAAGCAAATTGAATGGATATTTGCGGTATTTTGTTTTTCGTATTTTGTACCTGCCTGTTGCTTCTTTAGTACTATGTGAGATCGCGGACATTGAGTCGTGCTGCGCAGGTGGACCGAAACTTGAAATGCTCAATGCTGTTAGAAAAAGAGATGATTCTGATATTTTTGGTGGCTACATGTGGTGTACCAATATTGCGACGGACCAACGTGTTTTAAAATGCGCTAAAAAGTACTCAGGCTTCCTGTAAGAGTGAAATAAAAAACCAACTTTTCACCAAACCTCACATTTCTGTCGGAGGGCCAGACCTAATCAGGGTTCAAACTTTATTTGTAGACCAGTTTGAATCATCCCTCTTGTCTTGCTTGACTCAATGAACACGTACTTTACTTTTGAAAAATTGACATGGTGTTGATTTGAGCAAACTCATAAGCCGCTTTGATGATCGGTATCAAAGGACGCACGTTTGGGATTTTTATGATTCCCGCTCTGACCCTGAATTACCGTTCCGACGCGGCCAATCGTCCACACAAAAAGCGTCGTCTTGCTTTAGTCCAAAACAACAAGAGCAACTTACGAGAGGGAAAAACCAAAAGACCTTTCATGACTAGCATCAGAAGATGTTTGAAGGATGGTAGAGGCAACCAATCAACAAACCCACCAATCGATCAACCATGGGAATCCGGACCAAAGCCAAGAAACAACTAGATTCTACACGCAAGCTTAAGTGAAAACATGTAAGAATGGGTGACAGCACCAAACACCGACACCGTTCCAAAACATTTCGAGAAAAAATGCCACAGTATCAGAAACTTCAATTTTTGGAAAGATTCTTCACCTCTATATCAGAATGACCCGATGGAAGTGAACAAAATGATATGCCATAGACAGAATCAAGGCTCAATGTGACCTACCCTATGCCATACTGTTAATGAATAAATCCCAGATAATTGGAGCTTTTTTTGATGATAAGCTTACAAAATTTCCTTTTAACACCAATCTTCTTTGGACTATTCCATGATTCATCTGATTTCAATTGGCCTAAATGGTTTATGGGGTCCTTAACGTCATCGCTGCTAAGTGTTGTTGAAGCGTCAAATGTGATCTTATGTCCGCAAAATTGCTGCCTTGTTGTCATTGGTTGAGCGGGCTCAATTCTGAACCAATCCCTGACTTTGTTTAGATTAGTGACCTCACTGAATCGTTGGCTAATGCTTATAAATCATCATGGATGTTTCAGTGTGACCTGACACCTCTTTCACGCAAGCTATTTTCTTTTGAAGTGTCTTTTGATCAATGATACAGGTGTTGGCCAATAGGTTAAGGGTAAATACAATAGTGAAGTGATAAATACCCTGCAGAAGCAAATGACAATGAAACCAACTTTTAAAACAATTCCATTGATAATGGTCACACCATTTGAAGTAAGTCTCAAAATCAGATGCTCCGGTTTTAGCAGCAATGCACCAAATACTAGGCCATCCACATGATTGATTGACAGTACCACTCATTATTGACACTGAATTGTAATGTTAGTGTGTGCTATCCGTTGGCCAAAGTAAATAAAAACAACCACTTCTTTCCATGTCTTTGTAAGCTATATCTAGCATGAAGAACATTTTTCATTGATTGGACTATTTTACTCCAGCTGGTAGACCTGAAAAGGCCTCCAAGCCTTGAGGCCGGCATCAAGCCTTTTGATTCCAGACTTTTTCTGATGCCGTCTCAAGCTACTTGAGATCAAGGTGGTATCAGTCTCATCAGTATCATCCATCCTAAAAACATACAAAACATTTTAATATTTTTTTCAGTTCGTTGCAAGTTTAGTGCTAAAGATAGTAACATTAGGCCAAAAAAAGCAACTTTGTCCGAATCTTAGTCATTATTACATTACATCACTAAGAAGAGACTGTGGGGATCAATTAACTTTGCTTTGACATAGACCACGGAACTTCTGGACGGGTGACGGCCACGCAACCTTTTCCACAGACGTCATGTCGCTCAGGAAGCAACGTTATTTAATTCAGACTTATGTTAGATCTTAACAACTTAGTTTTCTTTTCTCTAGCTTATTTCCAGTCTCCACATCTCCCCTGTGAAGGATTTTCACAGTTTTGATACTGTTGTATTACTCATGCATGGATAGATAACTGAAAACATCAAATTTTAACATAGTTTTAACTTGACACAATCAAATTTGAATATATGTAAATATCCATTTAAATAATTCAGATAGGTGATACTTCATGAAATATTTGATATACCTTAATGTCACATTGTACCTGTAAGCAATTGTTGATAATATATATATATCTTGCACTTGATATGCCATACTTAAGTTTAATTTGTACCCCTTTGTACATTAATATGTCTCAACTGTACAAGCATTGAGGTAGCAAACTTAAAATCTGGCAACTGACCCAAGAGATATTTCACCTCTTACAATGTTCCCATTCCGGCATTTTTAACATCTTTTCAATATCTTTTATTAAATTTCCTTATTTGTAGTTCTATACATTCAATGGATAATTCACTTTCTTTCATCCTCATGCCCATGTTAAGTTCCATATCATGGGTTTCTCATTAGATTCACTCCTTTTAAAGGACTTCAAAAGCCTTAGGCTATAATTAATATAGCATTCGCACAGTTCCATTGTATACTTAAAAAGTTGGATTAGGCACTTTAGGCTCTTACTGCATGTAGAAAGGAAAGCACTACAACAAATAGTATCAAATAAAAATTCTTTCTTTGGTGACTTTAACCATTGACCAAATGTACTTGTGTTGAAATTTTGGGCAAATATATGCCAAGACAAATATTCTGCTTTGAGCTTAAAAGATTCCCAGAATTATGCCTCACACAATGCAAACACTAAGATTTATCTTACTTGCTTGGTTCACTCACATTTAGAAAAAGTATATGAACGTTTGGTATGTGGCTGAATCACCAACAGAACAAGCCTTGCCATCGAGAAGAACTCACACCATGAACAATCTAGCAGTAGTTGAGACTTGACCGATTCCCAAAATAACTCTGGGTGAGGAGGTACTTGTTTCACAAAAGGTGTTGCACTATCAAAGGTGGGTGTGCCATCAGCCATAGACGGTAGCACTACAGCAGATGAAGGAGTATTGCCATGAGTCAAAAGATCTGAATGTGACTTTAAAAACACACTTACAAAGCATTGCACAGATGAATTTATCACATTTCATCATGATTCTTCAAGATGTTTCAAATGTTGTGAGTGAGAAAGAACTGGCAAAACAAACAAGGGTGACTGAAAATTGTAGGCTTTCTAAAATTGTGATTTGGATCTTGCAAAAATAAGTAAGGCTCAAGTCATTTCTTCAAATAATAGAAACCTGCTATGAGCTTATAAATAGCAAAAGGAACTTAATACTCAAATTATAAAGAGATTTTGTTTTGTCATAAGATAAAATCATGCTGTCTGCTGGTCAATGATCTCGTCACCTTTTGAATGGCAGATGTGGCCAATCCTGCCCAATAAGAATTGGCTTGGGTTGCCTGAATGACGCATACTTTGAGACAGGCATTTTTTCCGATGCGGTTTCAGATCCGGTATTAAGGAATCCTTGGCTTTGATGACATGAGCTACAAACTGTCCAAGACTTTCTAAAATATACAGCTTTTTGATCTAAGATACTATGAATGAAAATGAAATTCATAAATACTCACCAACTGACTTCAAATCGTATGCTTGCTTTTGTAAAGGGCTAGCAAGGCCTAAGCTGTTCCTCAAAAAAAGTGAACAGATTACAATTACAATGGTAGAATTACGAAAACATTTTTTTTAATGAGCAATGCATTGCTCTAGAATTCCTTCCAAAAAAAGGAATGGCTTTACAAACTACTTGGTACCAAAGTACTTCATTAGAAACCCGTTTTTTGGAAATTTGTCTCTATTGAACTAACTTTATCAAAAAACTTAATTTCATTGTTCTGGATAAATCTTTTGTTTGTGTTATTTGTGAATTGACTTTGCATTAGCTGATCAAGTGACAGTATCAAAACAAAGAGAAAAACTGTTCAAGCACCTTGCAAGAAATAAGGGTTCTAGTTTTTGGCTCTTGAAAAAACTTGTTTATCAAGCTCGTCTTCAACAACGATAGAGAGGAGGCAAATTTCATCGCATGATGTGCGGTCACTCTATGTAAATCAAAACAGAAAAAGATGTTCACAGCTTACAGTTGATGAACCTCAAAATTGTGTAAGCTGCTTTGCATTTGTTAGATTCAATAAAATTGAAAAGCTAAAACATCTTGGAATCATAAATGTCGTATCTACCAGTGCTGCCAGGTGGCATATTTGCATGCCAGAAAAGTCGAAATCTGGCATATTTGAGACCCCTCTGGCGTGAGTTTTTCGTCTGGGCATATTTTTAAATCTGGTATGTTTTCCGGCATATTTTGGTTTGTTGGTAAATATTTCCCTAATTATGTGTCAAGACGCAATAAACATCACAATGAATGAATAAAAAAAGTTCATTTCAACATTAATAACAAGTCACGTTGAACAGACACCGTTTCAAGATTTTGAGAGCTCACTGAATAATTAAACAGCAGAGGAGATTTTCCGAATTTGAGGATGCTGCACTTTGAAATGTTCAATTGCATCCTGTTGTCCAAAGCCCATTCTGTCACTCGATCAAGATCCTCTTGCAAGGATAACTCAACGAAGGATATATTACAGAATACCACTTAAAGACGAGTTAATACAATGAAAATTCAACAGAACATTTACTGCTTTGAAATAACCTCTCATTTTAGTACAATGCCAGGCCTTAAGCTGTATTTCTGTAATTTGTCCAGAGAAATTAAGATGTCCTTGCCTCTTGTAAGTACTGATGGGAAACAACTTATATAACCAAGAACAAACAAAGACAAACAAACCACAGCATACCAAACAAATAGAAATCACAAACAAAGAACAAACAAATTGGAAAGAGAAGTCAACAGCTGTTGTTTGTTTTGGTCTCCCCGAAAAACAGGGCTGCCAAAAATGACATCCCTTACGAGTTGAAAAAGGTCAAAAGAAAATCAAAGTCTTGAAAACTTTTCGAAAGTCAAAAGTAAGTGTTCCATTAGTAACATTACCCGTTACGTCACTTCAGAGCATTTAGGATCAGAATTTTTTTATTGCACTCTAAATATTAAGTTACATAAAATTCTTTCAATCATATTGTTATTTGTGTCAAAGAAAATATGATCCATGTTTGGTGTACACTCTTATCAATGTTATTTAATCACTGAATCCCTATTTTTACATTTGCCGCCCTGAACATTTTTACCTCTGCTGCCCTGAATTTTATGCCTGGGCCCTAGAGCAGTGCTGGAGGGTCCTTGCCTTATAATCAGGAATGCTGCCAATAGCGACAAGACGGTCCATTTCAATGAAAATATATGTTTTCTGTCGGCCAATTTCCATGAATGTTTTTGGGGCAATCAGGCTACACAATGACTCAGTGACTTAGAAACGTACGAATTTGCAACATGAAATAGAATTACGTACAAAGCATGCTCTTGAATGCACCAAGCGTATCTGGTGACCTTTTCTTCAATTCTTTCACAGGAAACCTGTTAAGTCAAGTCTTCCACTCAATTGAAGCAGGACTGACGAAGTGTACCTCACTCGACCACATTAAACTTTAAATATTTCTAAGTATAGTCATGTAATTAAAGAAATCAGCGGGTTTTCAAGATGTATCAGGAAGACGCAATTTCATGCATTATATTTAATAGAAACTGGAAACGTTAGGCTATTGTGAAAGTAAGTAACTGAACTTTGGCCAAATTTTGATTACAGCCAGATTGGCCGTGATGGCAAAACTGATCGGAGGGGTCCGGTAATGACTCTTATTTGCATGGAATATATCTCTTGGACCAATAAATCATTTTAAAAGCAATAATTTTTGTGGCGAAAATAACCATTAGACATTCGCTTTTACAAATCATGACACCGACAGCACTACTCCTTTTACTTGGGAATGGTACAAATTTACCCCAAACAAACAAAAATTCTGGAAACCCAAACAAATTTTCCAACCAAGAAATGGCCAATTTGTTTGCATCAGTACTTGTAACCTAGAAACGGCAATTGAAGTGTGGCTTTGTTGTGCCTTTTCATGGAGCGAGAGCATCGACAAGCGTAACGATCAACTCGCACTGTGCATGCACATGCAAAGAGACAAAAATTGGCATAATTCATGAAATTGTGCAAAATATGTTGCATTGACTTGTTCTAGCAATGTAATGATAGTTTAGCTACATCAAGTAGGAAATTATGTTACAAGTTTGGCACGTTTGCTTGAGAAATGCTGAATTTTGTCTCTTTTCAAGTGCATGCACAATGCGAGCTAGCCGTGGCAGATGTTGACGCTCTCGCTCCATGAAAAGGCACAACAAAGCCACACTTCAATTGCCCTATTGATCATGCATAGACGAAATCCAGCAAAAAAGTAACCTATGATTGGCAAATTTTAGTACCCGCGACGACAGATTTCACCCCAGATCATTCAAGAACAGAAGGAACAATACCGGTCCCAAAACACTGCCCTGAGGTAACCCAAAGACTTGAGGAAAAATGGCCAATGAGAACAACTCTTTGAGATCAATCGCTCGAATCATGCCCATATCCACTATAAAGAACTATAAAGAAATACTGGCTTTTGTTCATGTCTAACTGTCCACACAATACTGTAATGTTTGGTTTTAAAGCATTGACAAGTTGAAGTAGCCCTAGCTGCTTGCGGGCCGGCGCGAGAGCACTTAAAAATTCAAACAAGGCTTTCGAGCAAAACATGTTTCTTTCGTTGATCGTTGATTTAGTGTAATGTGGTGAAAAGTTGGGCCAAATTTTGACGAATTTCATTAAAATGCGTTCATTTGAGCCTCCCAAATAGGGAAAAAGGACCAAAGAGACTTACAATAATGTCTTAAATGGCCATGTGAATCAAAAGAGAAACTAAAATTATACGTCATTTCTGATCAATCTGATAAGACTGTTAAGAGCAGGCAGCACATAATGAAATTTATCTAAAGTTATTTGCTAGCTCATAAAATATAAAATCTTATAGGATATACAGCTGTATTTCGGAAATGTTCTTATCATCTTTGATACTTGAGATTTGTAATGTGCCATTTTTACCTGTGGCTGAGTAAAATAATGCAAAGACATCCTTGGATAATGATGTGATGTGAAAACAGGATTGATCGTAGAGCGGCTTAGGAACAGAAGAAGAGTGAAAAAAGAAGGAATTTTGAACAATTGTAAAGAACATCGTTGTGACACAACATAGTTTTCACAAAATGTGAATGGAATAGGGACTAGACAAATGAACAAAATAACACAACAATTGCACTTTCACGTCCCATTTCTGTGTCGTTGTTAGTTTAGAAATAATAATTGGTTGGCTTCAATATATTTATTTTTGCAATTCGGCACACCCATTGTGCAATATGATAGTGCTTTCTAGATAAGAAAGTTAGGTGTATTCTTTATGAAAAAGAATCAATATATGCCCTTTATTGCCTAAGTACGATTCAAACACTCCCAGCCAATATGTAAGGATGGCCCTGGATGACCTTTCAAGTGTTTCATGTTCCTTGTTTGCAACATGATTTTTTTACATTTGAGAGGCTAACAATTGTGCAATGATGCCTTCTTAATGCAATTTAAATAAAAGGACAAGCTCTGAATAATAATTGCACTCAGGTGCAATCTTTTGTCTGAAAATATAAATCAATAAAATAAAAAAAACAGGTGTATGATGCCAAAATGGGATAACATTTGGTTTGGAAACAATTGGATATGGACAAACAGCATTATATTATAAATGTGAACTTCGTTTAAAGAAAGTAGCACATCTGTTTAATTGACCTTCAATAGAGATCCATTATACACTCAACAGAACATCAATTCCTTCAATGGAGAATAAACTAAAGGAAATTCAATATGGTGAAAATGCACTTTCCAACTTTGTGATTTTAGTCTAAGTTTAATTTTCTAATAGTATAAGCACCATGATACGTTGGAAAAAACATGATATGTTTTAATTAACTTAAAATGCACCAAAAATATCTCCTTCCCCTCATTAATTGAACATTACAGCTGTACCTACATTTGTATTTTTGATTTGTAACTTATTAACATAGTTTTTAGGCACCACATCATTTTTATGAAAAGCTATAGAGATTCCTCTAACCTGGCTATTTATTGTGAATTTCATTTGTAGGACTGTTAATCTGTCATCATCATTTGTTACGTGTTTTGGATTGATTCAAGCCATTTTAGTACTAAGAGACAACTCCTGAGAACAGAAGGAACAGTTTTTGAGATTTGTTGACAAGCCTCAAACGAGGACACCTGACGAGCGGATTTTTGTAAACATCCGTTGTGCGGTTGCCAATAAGTAAGACACAACTTTCTTGTCTGAGTATATTGCCGTTCTCATTTGTACTTCATCTTTCGTGCAATTTGATTTGTACTTTTTGTACACAATATTTCCACCACCATATTGTTTTTTATGTTAAAGCCAAAATGAAAATTCATCTAACACAAATGCACTTGGATGATAAAAGGATCTTAAACATGCTCAAAATTGGATTTAAAAATATTTAGATTGAAATGAAAAAGAAAAGATTAGAAACAAAAAGAATAGTTTGCTCCTCGCCAGAAAACACAACTAAACGTCCCTTCATCCATGAATCACATTTGATTTGAGAATAGCATTACTAGGAAAGACAAAATTCTTACTTTGAAACTTAATCTGCAGGAACTACAGACCCATTTTTTAAAATTGAGTTCATCCAGGATCGCCAGGATCGCCAGGATCGCCAGCATCTGCAAAGCAACAAGAGGTTTTTAAGAAGTGTTTGTGCCTTGTTTTTAGCCGCTTTTTTCTCCAGAAGATCAAACGTCAATTCTTCGTTTCTTGGATTCATTCTAACTTAATATTTCAACCAAGAGTTGATGTTTTCTTCCACAATTTACTAACATAGTATTATACTCTATACTTGTATTTAAATTATCAAGAAAACAAATTGAATCCTAAATTGAAATAAGGAATCCTTTCGCAATCTTATCATAGCCAATTATGGCTTGAGGTTTGGTGAATAAAGTATCCTTCATATTACTACCTTGAATAAAACAGAAACTAATTTTTGTGGTGATTTATTTCAAAGTATCGCAAAACCCATACATGATGTTAGCAAACCAAACCAAAATACACTTTTAGTGATGTGAATGGCCGGTCAGAATGGCCTTTCATACTTTGCATAAAACATTGTGATCAAGGACTTATTAGATGAAATAAAACATCTTGAACATTGAAAAAGACGCAGTGAAAAACCTCATGCTAAGACTTGAAAAATCTACAAAATACTCTCTGACAGTGCATCTACACCTTTGGCATCACTCTTTGTGCATGTATTTTCAAGGATTTGATCCTAATTTTTAGAACTTGCTTGGCGAGGAGGATCATGCTTGCAACACTAGCACCTATTGCTCCACGTTAAAGCCACATGTCTCTAGTGTCAAGTTGAGAATTTTTCCCATGAGCACGCACATTAGCAAAAAATGCACAGAATTTTGAAATTTTGAAAAAAAAATCTTGAAAAGTGCTCTTTAGAATCGCAATAATTTCATAGTATCAATAATAATATAGAAATAAAAATGGCTACCAAGTGGCAACTCTTCCTGGTTTTTGGCCGGCAAAAGGCAACTTTTGATTTTATATTTGGCCGCGAGCACTCTTTGAGACCTGGCAACGCTGCTCACGGTCATGTCAGAATTGTGACACCTCAAATGAGTACTGATGGGATCAAACTTCAAGTTCGGTTCGAAATTCGATGGTTCGGTTCGATTTTAGGGTCCTTCGGTCGGTTCGTTTATATTCGGTGCAAACCTATTGTTAATCAGTCGTGCCAAATTTTCAAATTTTTGAATATTTGTACATTTGGCTCACGCTTGTGATTGGAGCAATTTGAGATACCGTCTGAATATTATGAGGGATGACAAAGAGACTCTGACTACTTGAGGAAAAAATGTAGAACCAAGAACTAGGTTTCACATGAAAAATGGCTTATGACTCATTTTTGAAGTACATTGATAAAAAAGGAGACATCCCTGATCTTTCAGGGTGATTCGGTCTTGGACTAGTGGATTTGCTTTCATCTTCTGAAACTCAATCTTTGGCAATTTTACCTACTGGCGAGCTTAGGAACTTTGGAAAGTGATTTTTCCAATCAATGCAACACATTTGCTACAATCAGTTTCATTTTGCTTATATTCTACTCATCAGGTTTATGTCTCGTCGTTGTGATGATTTTTAACCGGAAAAGGATTTGTTTATTTTATCAGTTACAAATTGAGGGTGACCACTGATCTAAACTGAATTGAAATACTTGCGAGCCTAATTGTGTGAATTTAACATCATAAAAAATTCCATTAAGTCTGCAGCGGCTTGCACTCTTACTTTACAAAGAAAGAACCAACAACAAAAGTAATTCTGATATCCACCAAATAGAGCTGACAAAATATTTCACCGTTCATATTTCAGGTCACCCTACCAATGTGAAGTAGGCTTGCCATTACTGATGGATTTCGAGCAAGTTTTCGAGTTTCGAGTTGACCGAACCGAGTTAAAACCGAACCGAACCACCCCGAACTTCCGAGTCCAAAACTGAACCGGAAGGCAGCCACTGTCCCAGAAGCGTTAGAAAAATAGAACTTTTGTGACGTCTTTCAAACCAACAATCTCAGCTCGGCTCTTATAAACAGAACATGACATCCTGTCATTTTACCAAGATATCATTTCATATTATTCTGAAACCCATTTGCATGTTGGGAAACTGAAATTTTGTCTTCTCGCTCTATCGGTGCTATTGTCCTTCTATTAATAGCTCTATTTCCAGCATAGTCTACATCAGAAGGGTGACTCAAAGTTTTGTTCCGGTCAAGAAATATCTAGTATTATCTGTGTCTCACAATTCGTTTGATTTTCTAGTTCTTCTTTTGACTAGTTTGGATCAATTTTGGTTGTTTTTCAATGCAGTTCAAACTTGCAACATAGTAAAAGCTGAATTGAAGACTATTTCTTGATTGAAGTGTCATTTTACCACTTACCGAAAAATGCTGCATGCAGAATGTTATGTCCCTTGTTTTAAGAATAATTTTCAATAAATGAATAAAGTTGCTGCTCACCAATGATGTAAAATTCTGCAAATTACTTAATTGTAAAGCTCAGAGCCAAAATTTAACTTTTTAATGCATATAACTGTGTAGTGAGTGAGATATAGGATTTCTTGAATAAAATGATTATTATGATGAAACATAAATCTTTTCTCCTACGCATGTTTTTCAACTTCTCAAACCTAGAGCATATACGTATATTTATGTTTATATATACTAAAGTATATAGCACATTAATTTTGATACATTCTAAACATGTTGTACTTTTTTGAATGAAGAGAATGGTCACTCCCAAAAAACGTTACTGTAAACAAAAAGCATTCCACACTACTGATGGGAAACAAGCTGCAGCTTGAAGAGGAGTTTGGGCCAAGCAACAGTTTTCAGCTGTGCTTGAAAGCTTGCAAGCAGTTTCAAGCACCTTCACCCCATGTCAGGTTTGCCAGTTAAAATTCAATTTGTTGGCCACCGGAAAAGTAGTAAAATAGTTTGCACTCAAGTTTAACGAAGCATGCTTCAGATAGCCCCTAAGAAGGCAAATACCTTGAAAAATTTATGCAAAAAATTGGCAAATTCTGCAACAGCATAGGAGTTTCTGCTTCTATGTTTAGATCAGGCAAAAAGGACAACAAATAGCTCGGCAACCCTGCTATTAACTGTAGGTCCTCTGAGCCCAGTGGCTTGAATGCTTGGTTTGGCTTGAGGCAGCTGAAATGGAAACAAGCCCAGCTTGAAAAATTGAAGTTATCCCAAGCTTGGGAAATCCCATCAGTATTCCACACTAGTGATGGGACGAGACTGCATTTCCAATACATGAGACCAACTTATGCTAGTCTCAATTAATACATCTCAGAAGCTGGCATCAATACTGTATCAAGTCTTACGAACGAAATGACAGCTACAAAAGGTGTCCGCCACTGATTGAACTTATTCGTGTTTAACAATTTTGTTGAAGCGTGTAATCGAAATCTAACTCTCTTTTGAGGTATTTCTAATATGCATGGAGACCATGACCTTTATTGACGCCGTATCAAATAGCTTTTTGATTGATATTGTCTGTTTCAATATGGTCCTTTGATATTCAAATCTTAGTTGTTAGTCACACTTCTTAGCCAGGTTGACTAGAATGTGGTAATAATGTCGTGATTTGCCACCTGATTTCAATGTTGATGGGCTTTAGCAAATGGAAATTTCAAATAATAACTGTGCACTAACGAGTTAAATAAAATCTTGCGTTGCAACATAATAACATAAGCAATCGTTAAATGAAATATTTTCCGACAATTTGGAGGATGTAACATAGGTTTTTGTGTTAATGAAAAAGATTCACGTCACACTTTCAGCAGTTCTTCAGGTATTTTTCTTTAAAACTCTGAAGCCAACATGTTATGCCAAGTTGTGGAATTGACGAGATGTTCCTTGCTTTGAAATTTATTTTGGTTAAGTTTAAAACAACGGAAAAATAAATCTAGTTATTTCGTGCCTTCAAACTGAAACCGATCGAACACCAGAGAAAAAAGCAAAACCCAATTTGAGCAAATTTGGCAACACTTCACATTTCTCACTTGGTCTCAAGTCGGAATCAAAACCAGCGAGACTTTCATTGTATTGGTCTGGTCTCATACTGTATGAGACATTGCTGGTATCAGCCCCATCAGTACAAATGAGCTGTTTGAGTGGTAGAAGACCACATGAAAAAAATGATGAGGGGGTTGACAATCAGTGCAGACTAATGAAGCTCATGGGAAAGAAGCGAAAACTAGGCCAAGTTGTTGGGGTTTTTTGAAGCTTCATTGTTTGCCGTTGTTGTTGCCACCATCAACTCAGGAAGTCCAAATTGCAAAGAAATTCGATTTTACGATCAGTTTAAGTAAATCATGCCAATACCGATCTATTCAGTTGTCATATTGCATAGTAAGCAGCGCTCAAGTTATTGTGTTAATATTTTTCGGATCGAAAAGCTCCTTTTCCTCCATTTTTTCTCTCAAGCTTCTCGGTTTGTTGGGCTTTTTTGAAGCTTCACATTAACGCCACTTGTCGCTAGGGTAAAGTTTTCCCTTCTTTCCCATGAGCTTCTTTAGTGCAGACCACAGAGTTCCCAGAGAGGAGGCACTGGGGCAGACAGGCCTAACATTTTGTTGGACAATTTTCAGGTCCTAGGGGACGTTTAGCTGTGAAGTTTTCCAAACGGTTGTGCCCAACTCGTTTGTAGAGTTGAAATCATGGTCACTTGTTCCACCTTAAAATGCCCCAATCGTTCAGGGCCTGTCAAGAATAACCCGTCAGACCAGAAGCATGATTCTGCACGTTAACTTCACATTATTTAATCACAAGATTTCAAAACGAACACAACTTTGGCATGAAGGGAAATTCGTTTGTTTCGGTACAACTTCGGTAATAATCTTCGGAAATATCAAGTTTGAAAGTGCAACCTTTGCTCTTCAACAGCTGTAACTTGTCCAACAAAAATTTCCGTATATCCGCCCCGTGGAGGGTAGAGCGCTAGTTTTTGTCATGAGCTTTTGCCCATCCTTTGAGCTTTTCTATGTTGACTGGTTCTTAGAGGAGTATAGAGAGGCCATTGTCGTCATCTTGTCTGCATTGTTTGTAGCTGATACTGGCCAAAGTTGCCCATAAGTTGCGTGAAAAGGCAAATCTTTCCAAAGAATATCGTGAAATACTTGCCCAAACAAGTGAAAGATCATAGTACAAATGAAAGTGAGCAAGACATATTTTCAATGCCAAATCCTATAATTGCGTGAACTAATGCCTGTGAATGAAATTATCATCTTCATTGAGCACCTTAGTATAATTTGGGAGAAGCAAACCGTAGGCAAGAGGTCACATGCCAAAAACGAAAAGTTTTTCAAAAATTTCCCTTCAACGAATACGTTTGTTTGGGCAAGTTTCAACTAGTCGCTGATGATAAACGGCCCTTGCTGCCCACAATGAAATTTCTTGACCGGCCTGCTCTAATATCTCCACTCTATAGACCTCTATGGACTGGCTTGAGCAGGGTTGCCAACTGGCAATTTCTATCGCCAGATTTCACGAATCTGGCGAATTTGAAACGTGTCTGGCAATAGAAAAATTAATGTGGCGAAATCAGCTGATCTGGCGATAAATCTAGCGATTTTGATTTCACTGGCGATAAATCTGGCGATTTTGATTTCACTGGCGATAAATCTGGCGATTTTAGTATTTCTGGCGATAAATTTGGCGAAAAAATAGGCAAAATTGGAGAAATTTGGCGATAACTCAGGCAAATTTTGATTCTCTCTACATGATTTTGACTTTCATACTGACTGAAAACCAAAAATTAAATATCTCTGGGGTGATAATCACTAAAGTGGGAGAGCTTTGACCGAAGTGTTGTTTCTTGATTTGATTGTGCTTTACCAAGAACCAAAAAAATTGTTTCGCTCTTTTGCTGTAGAACTTACTTCCTCCCTCTTTGCGACGAATCTCGAATCTATTCATTACACACCCATGATAATTTTTTAAGTCTCATCTAGACGACTTGTTATCCACTATCTGTGACCTGTCCTAAGTTCAGGGGCTTTTTGGGCACCTAATTCCAACTCCTCTACAGACCAATGCTTGTATCAGACATGATTTCTCCTCACTCGGGTTTTATCTTTTTTTGACATTTACATGGAATGACATTCTGTGTACCAGTTAAAATCGGTAAAAAATGCAGACTAGAATTTCTGACAAGAGAGTTTGGGAAAAAGAGACTGGTATGAAGTCAAAAGCTTCGGCAAACGCATGTGTAACTGATTTTGAAAAATTCCCAATTTGATTTTCCTAATGGTATCATCGATGTCATCGCCAATTGAAATCCTAAATAAACTATGCATCCTTTTATTTTGTGATTGCCTCCGTTTGGCTTTGGTTACGCCCTCTTTATGGTTTATTACTCAATTTATTACCATATGGTCAAAATAAAGGGCATAAACAATGTCATTGCTGTAAAAAAATGTTTTTATTTTTACTGTTTGAGTGACCACGTTACAATTTGGGATTTTTTCATGGCAATGAGGCATGCAGGGGGAGGTTTAAGTGATCTCTTCAAAAATCTTATCGCGGGCGGATGAAAAAAGGGAAAAGGCTTGTTCGTCAATGTAAGATTTTGGTCAGTCCAAGGGTTTTCGCGTTTTACAGACCGCCCTTATGACTTAGATGCTACAAAAAATGTCGAATTGCCAGTTTGGACATTTTGACTCTCGGTTTTGTAAGAATTTGCAAAATTATTCTATTGATTAAAAAATGGCAAGCACTTAAAAAAGACCTTTGATATTGAAGAGAAACACGTATAAAAAACGGCGTTTTGTTTGATACCATGATGGTTTTGGAGCTTTACAATACAAATCAGTGCTTATAACATCACTTACACTTGTACTTACCCAAAAAAAGTGGCCTTTTGTTGAGAATTTTCTCGTGCAAGAACGAGCAAATAAAGTGTGCATTTTTTTCCAAAATCCTAACCAAAGGTGTTCAAACTTGCAATTCGACATTTTTCATGGCATCTAACTCGCAAGAGCGGTCTGTAAATTGCGAAAACCCTTAAACTGCCCAAATTCTCACGAGCCACCCACTGTTGCGAAACAAGCCTTTTCTCTTCTTTCATCCGCCCGCGATAAGATTTTTGAAGAGATCACTCAAACCTCCCCCTTCATTTCTCATTGGTCAGATTTCGTTAGCGAAATACCATTAACATTGTTTTTAAAGAGATGTAAATTTCATAGCATTTCAGAAAAGAGTCCAAAAGATTTTGTTATTTAGCATCAATAAAATTTCAATTTTGTTCACAAATTACAAACTAAAACGCGTTCTAAGTGCTACAAATAAAAATTTATGGAGGAAAGTCAATATTGTAGCATTCCGTTTTTCTTCGAGACCTTTTGTCATGAAATGTGTATCAAAATTGAAAATGAAAGTTGAAAAACGAAACTGAAGAATTGACCATTTGAGGTATTCCTTTAAGATTACTTTAGCATGATTGACTTTTTATGTACATAAGGTACAGAAAAATCTGGCGATTTTTCAAATGAGGTGGCGAATTCTGGCGGCAAATCTGGCGATAAGAGTCGTCGAAGACCTGGCAACCCTGGGCTTAAGGCCTTATTCAACCAAAACAAGTTCCTCGAGTACTTTGCCTTTGGAACTGCGAAATTACCCATGGCAAAGTTCATTATCATCAATCCCCCGAAGGCCATTCGCCTCGTATCATGTTTAGCAGATGATTGGCCTGAAATCTTTGAAGGTCACGTTGAGATACAAAATGTGGGTTTAGGCTCTTGTTTGGTCCGAGCTCAAACGCCTCGCAGCCAAACGCTTCGCTATCGAATTCAGCCCACTGTGAGCGAGATCCAACCGGGACACAAGATCGAGTTCCACATTCAAATTAAGAACATGTCTGACCAATCAGGTAATTGGGTGAAAGTCATTTCTTTGTTGTATTACTAACTTTGTGAGTCATGACTAGGGATAGGCAAAAAGTGTAAAAATATTTTGAGTAACATAAACCCATTTATTTGCCTTTTTGGACTTTTCGTCTTCATATATTTTTTTTTTGCGGATTTTTTACTACCGCTACAAGGAATGTGATTCCCTGTAAGTTGAAGGATTTCTCCCGACAGCTTCAATTCGATCCCCAACAGGATTCGAACCTACGCCGTCTGGGGAAGCACTTACACTTGGCTCTTATAGGAACGCATTAGAACGCGCGGCCACTCTGGCTTCCTTTTATGCACGATTTTTTTACGAATTCTGCCTAAAATGAACAAATTGTTGATTTCTTCTTTGAAAATGTAAGAAAAAAGTGTAAAATGTATCTTTTGAAAGATTTTTTTAAATTTGAAAACTAAATCTGATTTTACGGCTCCCAGCGTAGGCTATCATAGTTTCGATTACTACTACTTTAATATCTAAATTTTCCTCTTCAAGATTGAAAAATAACAAGCAGATGACAAAAAAAGTATTTGAAGCTTTTCGTTAAAGAAATTTCAGTTTTTTAACTAATTTTTTGAATTTTAATTGCGCTTTTTTGGTTTTCATTTGCGCTTTTCACCTTTTTTCTGCATTTTATTTTACGATTTTGGGCTGATTTTTGTGCAACTTTTGGTAACCTAAAGCTTCTTTTGATTTGCTCTTTTTGCCCGTCCCTAGTCATGACCCAAATATTTCGTCAATTGCCAATTTGAGTCATCCTTGTAAATGCTCATCACATTCGCTCATATCCCTATTGGAGCGGGGAAGATCATGACATAGATAGATGAAATAGTTGGGACACTTTGCACTGCCTTGCTTTTGTTCCTCCAGAGGAGGAGGGCAGAATTATGGTTTGGAAGGGACTGTTTCGCATCCAAATATGTCTTACTTTTAAAGATGAGCCAAGAAAAGAAGTCTATGATCCTTAATTAGACCTTATGGGGAGGAGGTTTTCCCATGTTGTTGAGTCGGTAAATTAAAGTGAAAAGGTGGTTCGTTAC
>CM021312.1:1052834-1187565 GCA_010645155.1 Tigriopus japonicus | reverse complement strand
AAGTCCGGTATCAGAATGATTCTCCATGCCTGAAAGTTTCCTTTAGAAGGGTCGGGGTGGAGAATCGAACCCGGGATCTCAATGTAGGAAACTGCGCTAACCATGCCACCACGTCTCTTGCCCCTATTTTTCTGATTTCCCCGCAAATTTCATAAGGCGATACAAACCCGTTTTATTTTAATTTTCGGTCATTTGATCCGCTCTACAACTATAGGTCACCAAAGTGTTGACGGGTTTTTCCCATTTCAGAACCCCCTGACTCAGAACTCCGGTTAAGACTGAGCTTTGTCTTTTTGGTCACTTCCGATCACGCGCTGCCGCCAAAATTGTTGTGGGAGAGCATTCCCGTGACACAACGTGAAAATCACACCCTATCGCTGTTCCTAGACCATGCCAATCATGGCTATCCCATGGATTATCTTGAAAATTTTCCTGTAAATGTGGATCTTGATGACGACGAAATCGCCGACCAAGAAGCGAACATGCAAAGATACGAACAAGTTCAAATTGAAAAAGAGTCGCTCGCCCCGGAGGAGAACAAAGACCTTCAGGCTCTCCCTGCATCTGGCAACAAAGTGCCAGATATGCAAGATCAATTCGAGAGGTTACGACAAAGTCTGAACAACGTCAAGGTCAAAAAAGCGAATGCTCATCAAAAGGAGGATTGCCGTACCAACAAAGATCTAGTTTTGGCTCCTGATTCAAATTCGGGGTTCAAGCTGGAATGTGGAAAAGATTCCCGTGAAAGTCGAGCGCTTGAACCAAGAATTGTCAATCTTGAGACGGACGTGCACTCTCTTCGTTTGGAAATGAACCGTCTACTGATTGATTTTAAGGCGCAAGAATATGGGCGGACAGGAAGTCTTTTAAACGGTGAAATTGCGAAACCCTGGCGTCCAAAAATGTCGAACCACTTGAGTTGGATTTCAATGGCTGTATTTTTGTTGGCACTTGTGTTGCATGTACGCTTTGGTTCATTCGGTTTGTGGGCGTAGGTATATCAATTCCCTGGAGAGCTCGCCAAGCCTTTCGAAATTAACATGGAATGAACCATCAACGTCATTTCCAAGGTTCAAAAAATGAGAGAGCTCAAGTAAGAACGCTGATTGGTGCTTTTTTTTTAAGTTGAAAAAAAACCGCCCTGAAATACATTTTTGTCTGTAAACAGGCCAATTTTTGGTGAAAAAAATGTTTGAATTTGTGGTTTTCTATTACCATTGCTTGAACTGACAATATTTCTGTGGGCACTCGGTAGAAGACGACCATGTTCAAGTTATGGGCCAACTTGTCTAGTTGGTGGTGAATTTTTTTAACCTACAAACCTTAAATTGGCTCCTTGTCGTCATTGTAATGTTTTTGTTTATATTTCTAACTTTCCCATATTCATAAAAGTTTCAAGAGGTTTTGTGCTTCAACAATGGAAAATTGAACGGCTTGGGTCGTTTTTGTTCTCTTATTTGCTTGATTTCGGCACTTTTTCTAGACTCTACACAAGATCCTCTGAATTCCTCATGGATCTCATGTTTCTATTTGTTGTCGCGCCGCTTTCAAAACATCAACATCAACAAAACATTGAACAGGCACACCGACAGCCGCATCGAGTTCATGTCAAGTCTGACTTCGTGGCGAAGGCCTGCCAACTCACTCGTTTGCTTCAATCACCCGCCTGATCTATATCCTGGCCGTGCTTGCTTCCTGCCCGCGTTCTGACTGATTCGCTCTAAGATGAGTCAATCCACGGATTTGCAGCATTTGCACAGTGCCCTTCGTCTGATCACAGAGATCCGAGCCCGCAGCGGTAAACTTCTCCAGAATGTGGCCGATGGAATGGCCGTCAAACACGGCGACGAGAGCAAGGAGAAACGATTTCTCTCCGAGCTTAAAACCCTCCTGGATGGCGTGTCCGGACAAATCGGGTAAGAGAGAAACGATGACCTCGTTTGATCGACTATGTAGTTGGCACCCCTTCCTAATTTTGAGTCGAGTCACCATGCTCTACCTTACTTCAATCAAAGGAGCGCGGTAAATAGGTCACACGGTAAAAAGGTCACGGTAAATAGGTTACGATAAAAAGGTCACAGTAAAAAAAATCACAGACCAGGGCAGCTCCAAAGGTAGGCAAGGGGGTGACCCCAAGCGCCCTGGTTTGGTCCATGGTTGAAATTGTCCCATGGGACCCAATATTAACCGATTGGAACATGATTATCCCAATCCTCATATGGTCTCATATGCATAGTCGACATAATGTAACTCCCAACAGATTTTAGAACAATTGTCCGAACTCACCTTGGATCCGTTGGACCATTGAGAGCATCCTTGCCCCTCCAAAGTCAAAATTACACCCTTCTTTGTGTACATGCCAATGGTCTTCTAAGATATCTCGAGTGGAACATGCACTCAAGGAAAAGGTATTTTTTGCCGTGACCGTTTTACTGTGACCGTTTTACCCTCTGACCTTTTTACCGTGACCGTTTTACCCATGTGACCTTTTTCACTGTGACCTATTTACCTATGACCGTTTTGTTTGTGACCTTTTTACCTACAATCCAATCAAATGGCCCACTAGAGTCTGGAACTTGATGTAAGTTGTTATTGACTTAATTTAAAAGATGTCGAATTTCTGTCCACCCTGTTTGGTTCTCTAATTGCTAAGTTGTTTTACATTGAATCGCCAGAGAACTTGAGCAGACGTTGAACAATCAACCACCCATCTCGAATCCCTTACCCTTGGGTCAAAGCGTGTATTTGTCCCTGGATACGGCCATCGACTCGATTCCCATCTACCAAAACTTGGTGAGCAGCTATCGATGGCTGGACAAAACTCACGAATATGCTAGCAGTGCGGCCGGTTTCCTCGGACAGAACAGTCTCAATCGATCCATCGGCAAGGTCTCCAAGAATCGACGTCGACCCAATACCTCACACACCGCCCCACCCAAGTTAGTCCATCTTTTAGTGCTTAGGTTTCGCGAACTCAAACTAATCAATTTTGTCGTTTGACTGCCAATTTTAGGGAGCTCAATGACCTCATCAATCACATGGGGTGCATCTACCAAGATATGACCTATCACATTACTCGCCCTAATGGCACGAAACATAACGCATTGGTTGAGGTAAACACGCAATTTGTGCGCCGGTCATTTTTACAACAGGACGTCATTATCCAGATGTACATGCCTTCTTCTCAATAGGTGACTCTGGATCGAATCTTGAAGGCCATTCTCATATTCAAGGGACTTATGATCGAATGGGTGGTGGTAAAAGGCTTTAATGAAGAGTCCACCAAACCCGATGGAAGCCTGGATGTGTGGAGTGATTCTAAATATCAAGTCTTCCGACGCATCACGGAGAACGCCAATGCCGCGATGCTCAACTTTCAATCATCGCTTTATCCTGAATTGGGAGTAAAATCGTTCATGGTACGTTCTTCATATCATTGGGATTGATTACCCACACATCAGGGTAATAGAAAACTTTGAATTAGTCTTCTTTAGCATTCCTTCAAGTTCTCGTTCAGATTGTTGATGTGTGCATGTGTTGATATTACTTTTAGAAACAATATATTGACTCCTAAAGACCTTAAGGCACACCTTTGAGTGAATGTTTTTCCTTTTTTCAGACCTATTTACACAGTTTCCTTAAGCTGTTTACGGAAAAGTGCAAAAAATGTGGATACCACTTGCACAATAACATCCCTCCCACTTGGCGCGAATTCAAGACCTTGGAACCCTTTCACGAAGATTGTCGCCCCTAAAATATTATTAAGGTTATGGCAAAATATAAATGGATCATGTTTATCGCTCGATCATATTCCTTCACTAAGGCTTCCATAACAAAAGAAAACCCTTTTGATGTCTTCTTCTGTGGGTTAGTCCGCCAAGAAGATTTCAATGCTCGGAACCAAATAGAAAATGCTAAGCATTACATTTTACATCAACAAAAAAAATTGCTAAGCCTACATTTTCAAAAAAAACATGTAATTGTTTAGGAAAATTAAGACAAAGAGTTATTCTGTCAAGGCAAAACCCTCATGTGTAACAAAGGTACGAACGTTACCAAAATAACTTTGTCTTTGGTAACGTTCATGTTATGTACTCATGGCCATTGATTGTCCCTCTTCATGGAAAGAATATACGTAGTGTGTTCGACAGCAAAGGCATCACCTTTGATGTCAGTTTCTTCATTTACGTACTAATAGGATCATTGACTTTAACCCTCCTGCAAGAGAGACCGCAAACAACGAACAAACATATTTTGTTTGCATTAAACGATAGTTCAGCGCTAAGTTTTGACTCGAGGGAGGTATATTTTGAGGGTGGCAGTTGACCGGGATCGAAACGCACTTCGTCACCCCCAGACGTGTGTTGTAATTGTATTTGAAATAACACTTACGTAATTGCAATTACATTTCCAAGTAATTGTAATAAGCGGTCGCGCGTACTCATGCGTTCTTATAAAAGCCGAGTGTACGTAAGTGCTTCCCCAGACGGCGTAAGTTCAAATCCTGTTGGGGGTTGAATTGAAGTTGTTGGGATAAATCAATTACATTTGAGATCAAAGAAATTGCAATCAATTCAATGTAATTGACAATTTTTCAATTACAATTACAATTTCACCTACGGAGGAAGTTCTGGGATTAAAATTTTCGTAGATATTCCCCCACCGTTCCAATATTTTTCAGTATGTAAATCGAATCAACCAAAATTCAAAAGGTTTGGATCCTCTTTACATATTTTGCACTTAATAGGAAAGTTGGGTGGGGTAAACTGCCATTTGACGGTCTTTTATGTTCAGAAGCATGGAGTTGCTTCATTTGCAAATGATTTTAGTTTAAAATATCATTTACTTTTTTTCCATGATACTTGAGTCGAAACCCCACACGTCTCTGACATCTAGCGTCTCTAGACCAATTGTCTATTTTGAAAGTAGTCCTGGCTTGTGAGAATCCTTGCAAGAGTCAGCCATGGACTAGATATCCATGAGTCAGCTTGGAAGATGGGGCTTTATGATTGACCAAGATGGATTTTGATTTGGAACATCCGCCGGAATTAGTGAATAATTACGCACAAGGGTTTCAAGGGTTTGCAGTAGCCCAGTTGACCAAAAACGTGGAAAGAAGAGCAAGGCAAGGACGCTACTTTATGATTATAAGGTTTATCAAAGGAACACCCAACTGATATGATTCCACCAAGGGAATTGAACTTTATTCTGCATTAGTCACGACGTAAAGTGTCATTGTTTCTTGAGCGATGAGAGTCAGTCAGATCTGAAAGGAGCCTCATACAGTACCATTGTTTCTTGGCGAGGATTTTTTGCTAAACATGCCAGAGGACTTCAACTAGAGATGGGCTCGCTAATGCAAGCAGTATGCAGTTAACAAGGACTCTTTTTCTGTACTTACTCTTGCTCCACTAATTGCCTCTGATGGCAGACTAGATGATTCTTTCCAAAAAGAGCCAATCAATGTTATGGCTCATTTCCGGTTTTTGCGCGATTTCGCGATATTGTGGTAGCTATGGACCCGTTCTCAAATGGGCAGGAGCGAATACCGACACTTGGAGGAACTGCTCTGTTAGGATGGATACAAGAAGATTAATTTGTGAGCCCTCAAGAAACCGTCCTATAAAGAGTGGTTCAAACATGGAATCGAATGATTTTTTTTTGGTTTAGTTTCGGTTTATCCTTGGTTTGGTTTCGGTTTATCCTTGGTTTGGTTTCGGTTTATCCTTGGTTTGGTTTCGGTTTATCCCTAGGCCCTCTTTTTTCCTTGAATGCATCGATGTCAATTAGCCCTGTCGATCCATCACTACTAGTTTGAGTTATGATTGCGATTTGTGATCATCATGAAAAATGGACATACATATACATAGTTTTCCGCGAAATTAATGTTTTCGAACAAAAAATGAACTTGGAGCAATAACTTAATTTGAAATGGCAAGTTTTGTTTTCTAATCTCTGCTCCCACCTTTAAGCTTGTTTAGCATTTTGACAATATGCCTTTTTATCTCCTTGAAGACCCTAGAAAGCTCATTAAAGATCCTTAGGTTTCTTCACAAAGAATCAATGGCCTTTTTGGCCTTTTCAACCACACAAAAATTACGGACCGGTAAGTCACTTATGTCAATAGATGAGACACGCATGGGCAACTTCTAGCTGATTGGTTCGATGATCTAGTTAATGGCCCCTTCCATTTTCCACCTACTGTTATTATTAGTCTGGGAATTTAATGCAAATAAAACATTCCTTTAGTGTCATTCAAAATGCAAATAAAAAGGCCCAGAAACCAAACATGAAAGCAAATAAAATTATGTTTTAGGGGGTCATTTTTTAGGACTCATGGGGCTAAAAATTGCCTCTTGGGTATCATGTTCACTTATTTTAGTTTGATTTTTCACCTGCCTGTTGATATGAATCCATCTTAATATGAATATTATGAAACTTTAGAAGAGAAACTTGTGATCAAGCTAATATCAATCCTAATTAAGCTTACTATTTAAAGGTTGTCCAGACCTGCCAAGAGTAAATTATTGGTAGACCAAATATATAAATGCTAATTTTATCCACTTTATTTATGACTTACGTACTTACAGTCGTCTCTGACCAGAACTTCAGTTTAAGTTTGGTTATCTGTTGTCCTCTTTGAATTCGCTTTAATATCTCCATTGTAAATGTTCAAGCCATACGTTTATGTAATGTTTTTTTTGCTATTATTCTCGTACATTATAAGACCATCTCCTGAAACAAAGGTGTACTTCTACCTAAATTTGAAACTAAAATACTTCACGTTATTTTTACTTGTAAATGCAAGTAAATTAGTAATCAAATTGCCTAAATTTTTAATTCCTTTAAATGAAAATCATGTGGACCATGTCGGCCTTATGCGTACCTCTGCAATGACTTCCGTTCCTTGATGCAGTAGTAAAAAACGCAACCAACCCTTGAAAATTATCTCTGCTCAATTTTCCCACAAATTTTCCAAAATGCATAAAAATGCAAGTAAGTGTTCAAAATGCAAATCAATGCAAATGTGTACCGAAAATACACAAAAATTGTTTTGCATCAAATTCCCAGGCCTGGTGATTTTAAACTTGTATATCTTTATCGTCAGTTGGGCAGGTTAGAATCAAAAAATCACGCAGGGGTAAATTCCTGTTTTAGTTAAAACTAGAGCCTTTAAGTAAAGAGTGAAATCATGAGATGCGACCTACCTCTTGCAGGCGCAGGCATTTTTACAATTCTTGAATTTTCTTTGATGTGTCAGTGCTTAGATTTGCTCTGTGAAAGTGTTTTAAGAATTGTAATATCATTTTTCTATGTCAGAGTATCCTAATGAAAATATTTTGTTTTCTCCCTCCCAAAATTTGGCCAAAATCGAAAATAAGGCGACATTAAGAGAGAAGCCATAGGTACCTTAAAACCTTAAAAATCTGCTCCGTCATGGTGAGCTTTGTACATTTGTTAAGAGATCAGTCATTTCCGAGTTACGAACATGGTTTTTGTTCTGTTTCTTATGAATCATCCGTTATTAATACATTTTACTTCAACTTTTCACAAAAAGTGCAATTACTGCGCATGATCTATTCACAACATAACCTCCCTCTTACTTGGCTCGAGCTTAAGACTTTGTATTTCACGAAGATTTGCGACCTTGAGATAGTGGCAAAATACAAACGTATTTTGTGAAATATCGAGGAGATATCATTCCTCATTGCACTTTCTTCTTGGAAAGAAATCCTTTCCTTTCAAAGTTCTACGGCCGTGAAGATTTCGAGGCTCGGTACCATACTGGTTGTCACGTTTGGCTTCAAGTTCAGCATGGTGTGACAAGAATAAAGTTTTCAGCAAACAGTTCATGCAAATTTTTCGGTGGAGCATTCTGTTTCAATGAGTCAAAAGGTTTGAAGTCAGTTTGAAGTTTTTTGTCGACTGGACTCGTACTCCAAAAAGGAGGACGGAATAAAAGTCCTTCAAAAAATACCAAAAATGTAGGAAAAGCCAGGAAAACTTGTCATGCTCTTTTTCTTACTCTTGCAAATTTGAAGAAAGACTTTAGGTCGCCTTTCTTGGTTGGGTATATCTTAGTAATTGGAGCTGGAACCATTTTGATAATGGGTCTGGCTAATAGGCATTTGTTTAACTTACGAAATGCCATCCAATTTCAACGTAATATCCTTATCTAAAAAATAATAGGCTCTACTCATCCATCTATGTCATTCAAGGACGATACGAAACACTAGTCAAGGTCTAACTGGTCTTGTTAAAATATGAGAGACTTCTGTTTTAATTCATAATTTCTTATGTCGTTTAATGAATCCCCTGAACTAAACGAAACAAAACTCATCTATAGAACGTTGTAGTCCAGTTATGAAAAAATTGAAACAATTGAAAGCTCTACATTTTATAGAACTTCGTTAACAAACATACTATTAATGAAATTTTTGCCACTTCTACGCAATTGCCCTAGGTAATATCAAGAATAGATTGTTTAAAAACTTGCCAATGATTTTTATTTTATTTTGGGTACCAGTAGGTCATGAGTCATGACGACGTTCACAGAGCGGGATAATTTTATTTAAGTAACTAAACGCATCCAAGTCGAATGCTCGACAATTCCTTTATCTTATTTGAAGTTCAAACAGTTTTATTGACAGTAATGAACCATCTGAACCAAACAATCTGAACCTGGCTACTGGGAGTAAAAAATATGTTTGTAATCTGTAGACAGACCCTCTTAATTTATCCGGTTCAAAGGGCCAAATGCGGATGTAGCCCTTATCGAAATGATTTTATTTGTAACCCTAGTCATGGCTTGGTGTTCTCTGCTCTGGTGTTTTTTTTTTTTTGCTTTCTGTTTATTTTACAGGAACTGTGCCTTCTATGACAAGAAAGTTGTCATAGATCATCAATTTTCTTACTTTTTTTTAACTTTTTCTTATTTACTATTTTTGAGTTAATCAATGCAATAATGTCACGAAGGTGTCTGGTTTGGATCATTTTTCAAGACAAATATTTGTTTTTTTTTTACCCACCAATTGTTCGATACCCAACTCTAAATTACTGGTAAATTCAAGATAAAGCTATACCACAGATCTCTTTTGAGTGTCACATACATTTTAATTTCAAAACTCGAAGGACGACGTACGTACGTACATCAGGGGTCGGTCACAGGTTTGGAGCAACAAATGAACATATGAACCACCCCAAGAACATGATATGCAGTAGGGGTCGCAAAATAACGCCCACTGATTTGGGCTCCCACGAGAAAAACAAAAACAAAAGAGCTCTGGGACCCTTTGAAGACCGACCATTTTAGGGCCTGAACTTGGGCCGTGGCCCAGGTATTTCGACCCCTGACTTACCATTGTATCATATGTAATTGCCTCATTTGTCGAGAAAAGCTCTCTGTATATTAAAGGATTCAACGTGCCTTGAAAGACGCCAGGATGGATTTTTTACGACGAGCACACGAGTGTTGTCCCGTTGGCATTACCAAGTTTTGGCTCAGCCAAAGAAACACATTTGGCTCAGGATACCGGAGTCCATCCAACACGTGACTTCTAATAAATTACTTCAGGGGAGCGAATTGCCGAAACAGACGAAAATGCGATGTAGCGCAACGCCTTGCTAATGAGCCAGAACAAAGCAAGGGGATCTCGGTGCACGTGATTTGATCTCATCTTTGGGAACACATGGACTTCCAAGAACCCTCACACCTTTCCTTAGATCTTAATCGTCAATCTGGCAAGTTAGCAACCTATTTTAGATTACCTGAAATTGAATCAATCTGTTGTTGCTGAGCAATTCCCGCCCACTTGGTTGCTTAGCAATAGATTCGATTTGAAAACCAGGATATTCGTTTTTCAGAACTTTGCATCCATGCTCGGTTTGCAGTACGAATAGTAAAGTTGATATTGAACAAATCAAAATCTCAGTCATGTTGAATTTCCTCAGAATTGTGTAGGATTAAGAGTTACCAAAGAAACTGACGCCTAGAGAGGTGTTTGGGTACTTTAGCTATGACATCTCTATTTCTAGAACGCATACAAAGACATCAAAAATAAATATTGTAGATATTAATATGTTCTTGGTCATCCTTTGTTTTGCGTGGGCACCTACTACATTATCTGTCCCTTATTTTGTACGAATCTGAATCCCGTTTGCATGTAGAACACGATGAGCTTGAAGAAGGCCAGCCAAGCTTCGTGGATCTCGCTCTCTCGGTCGTCCTTCGAGAAGATAGGCAACAGCGACTCGACAAACGTGTGACCCAAGAGTTCCATTTGGCCAGGATGGGATGCGTACGAGAAGTGTCTTCGGCCAAGCTCGAGGAGGAATGTGGACATGGCCACGTCGGCCTCTGCCGGAGGAAGGGCCAGCTGCAACAAACGAATAGCGTAAGCAACTAACTTAGAAAAAATACCGAGTACCTAATGTAGAGGAAGGGAGAGGTATGTCAAAGGCTCCAGCGTAATGTGAAATTCAAGAGCTTCCAAAGACAAGTCTTTGAAATTACTTTACAATACAGTTCATGTAGTTTCTAGATTAACTAACCCAAGAACCAAGAAATGAAGGATACCTGTGTAATGAGCATTGTTAGAACTCCTGTAACTCTGACTGCGTGGTTTCGAAGTTGCGAGTAAAATTCGAGGTCCTCTTTGCTTAAATGCTTCAAGAAGGGGAACAAAGTGAGTGTTTCGGGATTCTTCTTGAACATCTCCAGATACATGGTGAGCCCAATCTGAAAAGAACAAAAAATGACGGATTGAAATTTCTTACATAAACTGACCCTGGTTTGAGGTTTGTGCTTTTTTTAAAGCTTATGGTCAGCATGTCGTTATTATGCAACTCGAAAAATTTGCTTTTAACTGAGTGCTCTTCATATTGTCACAAAATTGTCCGTCAAAGGACAAACCAGGATAAAACTAGGACATCTGATGTAACTACTCGAGGTTAACTTAGCTGACAAAATTCATAGAAAAGCGTATGATGTTCAAACTTTTTTTGTGACAAAAGTACGTTACTCTCTTCTCTACATCCATCCATCAGATATGAAGATTCAAAAGTTGTGAACCGTAAAACGTTCAAGTACTTGTTGTGTAATAGGTCATATCTACTTCGTTCATTTAAAAAGCGCCTCTGAATCAAGTCGTCTTTGTCCAGAACTTCAGTTTAAGTTTTGTTATCTGCTGTCCGCTTTGAATTCGCTTTAATCTCTCCATTGTAAATGTTCAAGCCATCCGCATATGTCAGTTTTTTTGCTCTTACTCTCGTACTGCGTATCTCCTGAAACAAAAGCGTACTTCTACCTAAATTTGAAATCAATAGTTCACGTTATTTTTTCTTTTGAATGCAAGTAAATTAGTAATAAAGTTACCCACTTTTATAATCCGTTTAACTAAAAATCATGCTGACCATGTTGGCCTTTTGCGCACCTCTGCAATGTGTTCCTCAACAGAATGCCAACTGTGCTTGACCAACGCTCTCTGTTCCACGGTGAATGGAGGAGCATCGCTTACATCCTCCTTGCTCATTAAATCTAAGCTTCTTCCTCGATTAAGCCCTCGAGCATCGTCGTTGGTCAATTGTGATTTTGGTGACGAGATTGGTGCCTCGGCGTCCTCACTGGTGATGACCAAAGGCTTCTTCTTGTTGCTTTGATGAGTGGAATCCTTGGGCGATGAGAATAGCTTGATTTTATTGGTAAAGCCTCTCGTTTTGGAACGGCGATGTCTTCCGGCAATGACCGACGGACAGATCATGGAGCTGTTGTTGTTGCCCATGATTCTTCTAATTGGCTTTGCTTGCCGCGAGGAGCTCCTTCGGGCTTCTCTGGTTTAGAGGACTTCGGAAGCTGTAAGATTATAAACAATCGTGTTAAACAAACACGCTAGAGCTAGGATGGCACGTGCTGTACACATTAATGTGCGATCTGCGGCAATTCCGAGCTCAAATTTTCTCTCTTTGTGAAGGCGGCCGTTCCAATTTTGGCTCTGATTGCTCTGTGAACGATGTCTACTATGGAACCTGATCCCTTAATCAAGATCAAAAATCTTCAAGAGGAGCCAAGTGAGTACATCGCCCATCATATCGAAAGGTGCCAGCCAGTGTTTAGCTTATAGTACATGCCCTAGTTTTCTCTCTCTTTCTCTCCACCTTCTACTTGTCCTTCTGGATCTGTAGTAGTTCCATAGCTTTAGCGACACTTGAGACCGTTTGAGTTGGCGCAAGGCTCACGTTTCCAAATTGTTAGTGACTCTGAACATGGAACAAGTTACTTGGAGGAAAAAAACACTGAATATCATGGAAAAAGCGACTGGTCTTAAAAATGGGTCATACGCTTTGACTCGGGTTAATTGGGTTCTCCATATCTCTGGAATCCGCTAGATCAGCACATAGGACTTGGGATATATTGGTTTCGTTCATTCCTTTAAGATCAATATGAAAATCTAAATTTATAATCTAAATCTCCAAAAATCCTCCAAAAAAAGAGGAGTTTTTGTCTAAATTTATAACGAAAGTAAGGTATTATATTAGGAAAAGACAGTCATTAAAATGATGAAACTATGTCTGGAATAATTTGGTTCTGTTATTAAAGAGTATTCAAACTTGGTCTCCAGTTTCGAAGATGAACGTAGATGTTTTGAAAGAGAACCTGGTCTGAACCAGAATGGAATGCTTGGAATGAAACCAGATTATTTAACCTCGTTTAATCAATAACTATCAGTAAGTGCCTGGTTCGTCTCGACAAAATCGTTTAATGAGAGTGTATCGTGCATTGATTAGCGTGGTGCTTAATCTGGGATCATTTTATTGGCATCCTGAAACTATCATTCCTCTCCTCTATGTGAATTATGAAGTTACGTAATATTACATTGCTAGTTCATGTTATTGAGTACCGCAGTATCCGTCCAGAACAAAAAAAATAGGATCTTCAGAATAAAAAATAGGATCTTGATCACGAAATGAGGCCTTAATTGAAACTGATTCCATTCCCAAACCGCATTTTAAAGCAGACTTGATGAATTCTGGTACGGGGAAGGGCAGAAGTATCCAGACAAAACTTGGATGACGTATATCTCCTGAAGCAAGTGGAATATTTTTATTTCCCGCGTTTTTCTGGTTTGACTTAAAACCGGTTTTGAATGTTTGATAATTTTTTTTTTGTTTAAATCCGGAAATATGAAGCCCCAGGAACAAAAGCGTAAAGTGATTGCTGAATTGCTCTCGGCCGGCAACGACGCCAGAGCCATCATCAAGTCAACCAAGTACCCCAGGGCCACCGTCTTCGAGGTCGTGAAGAGGCTGCAGTCTGGCCGGGGGACAAGCCACGCCCCCTGTGGCCCACAGAGGGCGAAAAAGCGGACCCCCAGGTTCTTGGCGGGCCTGAGGAGGTCCATCGAGGCCAACCCAGCTGTGTCCATATCGACCCACGCAGCCAGGTGGTCTGTGAGCAAGAGGACTGTGGCCAGGGCCGTCAAGGAGGACCTGAACTTGACCTCCTACGTCAGAGGCAGACGCCACCTTCTTACCAAGAAGATGAAGGCCACCAGTCTTGAGAGGGGCAAGAAGTTGCGCAGAATCTGCAAGGGCAATCCGAGGACTTTTTCAGATGAGTCAACCTTCACGGTGGATGGCGTGTACAACCCCCAGAAAAACCGATGGCTTGCCGAGAAGAGAACCGTTGTGCCTCCCATCATGAAGACAAAGAATGCTGCCAAGATTATGGTCTTTGGCCTCATCAGCAGCGAGGGGAAGGTGATGCCAGCCCATGTCTTCCCTCCCAAATTCAGGCTCAATGCCGCCGGGTACGTGGAGCTTCTAAGGAAGGTCGTGATGCCCTGGCTGACAACCTCGTACCCACCAGGAACCAAATTCATGTGGATCCAGGACTCTGCTCCGTGTCATGTGTCCAATGTTTCCATGAACTTTTTGAACAACAAATTTGACGTGGTGGTCAAGAAAGACGAGTGGCCTTCAAACAGCCCTGACCTCAACCCATGCGACTTCTAGTTGTGGTCCGAGCTGAGGAGGAAGGTCAACAAGATGCCCCACAACAGCCTGGCGTCTCTGAAGTCGTTGGTGAAGCGGAACATGGCCTCCTTCTCCACGGCCAAGGTCGCCAAAGCCTGCTCGGCCTTTGTCGGCCGCTTGGACGCCGTCATTAAGGCCAACGGTGACCATATTGAATAAAAATGTTCTTAATTGTTGTCCAAACTTTTTTTGTTAAATACACAATTGGCTAAAAATAGCTCTTGATGCTGTTAATTCTGTTCAAAGTTTTGTCCGGATACTTCTGCCCCACTCTGTATATACCAGTAGTAGCCAGTGCAAAGACGGAATTTCTTTCTTAAATCTTTCGAAGTAAGAGCCAGCCAAGTATTTAGATCAAACGAACTTTTTGAACCTTCTGGTATGTCAGTCTGATTTTAAGGTAAGTCTAACTTGACATTCTTCTAAGAAATGTAAAGATATTATTCAACCACAAATTAGATACAAACTTTTTTAAAGGGAGCCATGTCAAAACACTTTGCTTGGCTTGTTAGTGCAACCTTTAAATACATCATACTTACAAAATTAAAAACACTTCACAAGAGTCGTTTACTTAACGATCTTGCGGATTAGTAAACCATGTGCTTAAATGTAAAGGGTAACTGAAGGTCGGTTGTTCAGGTAGTTTGGAAGTATAGTAGAAACATATCTAAGGTCGGTTGTTGAGGTAGTTTTGAAGTATAGTAGAAGCATACCTAGAAACACAAAAGACGCACATGAGACCAAGTAGAAATAATCATGCTCGATCAAGTTTCGCTACATAAATTGGGTTTTTCGATCGCAACTTATGTAACGAAACTTGATCGAGCATGGTCGTTTAAAATCCATCTCATATGCTTCACTTATGCTTCTAGATCATATGCTTCACCTATGCTTCTAGATATGCTTCTACGTACTATACTTCCAAACTACCTCAACAAACGACCTAAAGACTGGGTTTTTTTAAAAGGAGAGGCTACTTCATGTTCTTCATTAACGCCCAAATTACTATTTGCTAACTTCTAATTAAAACCAAGGTCAAAGAAATGCGTAGATATTGGTATGTCCTTCACAACTTGTGGAAACCTTGAAGCCCATCTTGAAATGGAAAAGCCATAAAAAATACAATCCTTCATTATCTCCCTTTTCCACTTTAGTCTAACAGATGGAGTTTAATTAAGGCTAAGTAACTTTTGTAGAAGCCTTGTTGAAAAGTGTAAAAGATGACCCGTTTCAGTTTCAAGTGTCCTATTCCTCGATTTTGGTGTAGCGTGTAATAACGAAGACATGAAAGAAAGAAACCGCGGATCACATCATATCCTTGAGTCCAAGTGAAATGTTACTTAATGTGTCTTTCTGGTGTTACCCAAAGCACAAAGCAAGAGACCTCAATGGAACCTTTCATGTTAACAAGTAACGGGGTTTGAAATGAGTACTAGGTAACAGAAAGTTCGTGAAAGCCCATTGATCATTGATCTTTTCAATGTTTCGTTTGTTAGAGCATTGCGTTCTCAGAAAACCAGATCATTAGGGAGCAATTTCACCCTATGTTTATCTCGCCCACGTGTATCCATGGTGCCGGATGAATTGTGATGTTGATCGCTCTCTCCTTCAGAATCTTCCAGCCTTTCACAAGGAGATGAGGCCCTAAGATGGTGCCTGATGAAGAAAGTTTGGTGATTTTTTTTCCCAGCTTAGGCGACTACCATGTACTTAGTTTGTATTCAAAGAAGAGAAATTGGGAAAACTTGTAAATTATCGAGAAGAGCGAACCATTCTTCAACTTTGGATTTTAATCTCGGTGGATTAATCACAATTCGGGTTCAATTGCCTTTGCCGGATAAGTGTCATGTTTAAAACATTTGAGGGTCGTCCAATAAAAACATATTTAATGTCTAAAATAAAAGCTTAAATACAAAAACATTAATCATATTGCCGTGCATGAGTTTTTTGGAAAAGATCTCTCTCTAAAACAGTTTCTTTGAGAAACTAGTGAGCAATCATTTTCATCGACCAGGACTTGTTAACGTTCTGAAAATTGACCAACGGTATCTAGCAGAGGTTCTAGACTATAAAAAGCTTATGAAGCTTAAATCTAGACTTATTAGATAAGAGCGAAAAATCTAGTATCCCGAAATTCGCTATGGGGCCACATTCAGGGCGCAACCGTGAATTCTATATATAGACTATATACCTTGCTGATCGTTCTCAAGCTTTTCATTGAAAGTGTCAATAAAAAGGTTAAAATTCCATTCTCACCCTTCAACAATGGCTATGGTATAAAAAGAGAGCAAAAGAATCTACTGTAGCCAAAGGTTTAAGGAGACGTGTAATCTGCTTTAATTTGAGTAGTCTTATGTTGTTAATTGAAATTTTAAATTCCAAGCCTCTTTGTTGTAATCTTGGACGATTTTAGCAAATGAATTCTTTGAATTTAAAATAGCCTGCGCGTGGCCTTAAGGCAGTAGTAGTGACACGGTATTTTCTCAAGTACAGTATCCAAAGCTTCGGTCGAGGGTGGTTCTCAAAGGGCTGAAGTGCTTGAAAAGTTCCCTTGGGTTATCATTAAGGTTGATCATGCGTCCTGACCTTTTATATGATGGCACTAGAGCAGATACGGAGGAGGAGGAGGACACTGGTTGATACTTTCTGCTTAATCGTTTGTTCATCCCACTGATACAACTAGCTTGGAATTGAGGAATTTTCCCATACTGGTTGTCATCAATTTGGAGCATCATACCCCAGCGTTTAATTAATAAATAGGTCTTAACTTAAAATAGGTAAACTAAAACAATTACAATTCAATGTATTGTATTGCACGCTCCTCACTCAAGTGGAACTCGAGCCATTTTGAATAACGTGCAACTATTCAAAGTTCAATGCTTCAATTATTCCATGAAAATTGTCAAAACATTGAAGTATGTTTTTGAGTCAGAAAACCAGGGGTTGCCATTTCATTTTTACATTCTGTAAAAATAGGCGTAAATAAATGTGGTGCATTCAAAAAGACTTGTAAACTTGCTCATTTTTGAACACCTTGGCAATTCGGATTGAGAGTACATTTAAATAAATATAGAATATAAGTTCAGCAAAAACATGTTCAACAACCTGCTGATTTATTTAAGTTTGCATGGTCCATTTTCTAGATCTCGTGGGCCATATAACACACAAACTTTATTTCAAAATAGGTTATCTGGGGATGTTGTTGCCGTATCATGGCATCAAATCAAAATTAGGCACACACAAAAAGACGCCCTTAAATTATCATTTCATAGATCCTTCAACTTAACTATAAAAAATCAAGTTGCGCATTCAAAACGAAATTGAAGTTCCTCGCTTGGACGTTTTTATTTTTGGAATTTCTCGAAGGATCACACTCAGTCTAAACGTCTTAAAAACATTAAAGAAATTTACCAAATTTTTTCTCATGTTCTTCTTAGGTCTCTTCATTTGTTCGACTTATTTAATGGTTCCAATTATTAAAGCCTCATCAGTTCCTCTCCCTTCAAATTCTTGGTTTAAAACGGAGGATTGTTTCTCCACCTCCTGTCCACAAGTACAACGCGTATGTAATGGCATTTGCCTCTTAAGAGTCAGTTAATTAAACCGATTTTCTCCTGTTTGTGTTGGGTTCCTGATGGATTCCTGTTGAAGGCCAAAGGGATTTGCTGGGTCGGATTTATTCGTGGGTTTCTAGGCAATCTTCATCTCCGGTTCTTTTTCCTTTTCTCTCTCTCTCTGCTTCTCACTTTGAAAATGTGCTTCCTCCGTCTTGTCTCAAAGGCCAAATATACAGTTCTCAAAAAAAAGATTTACTCAACCCTTGATGCTTTTTCCGTGGAAAGGCAATGAATTCGTAATCCATTACTCGCTATTGCGATAGAGCTAATGGTCGTCTCGGTTTCTCGCTTACTTCAGAACTTATTTCTGACGATCATGGTCTTGTTTGTTTTGGTCTTTCAAGAGTGTTCTCAATGTGTCACATTCATTCCACATTACTCACCGAAGCAGGCCTTCAAAGTATGATAACCTTTTTTTTCATCTTCATGTTCAAAATTGCTTTTATCGTTTGGATTATTGTGAATCAACAAGCTTCTTTGTGAGAGAGACATTGCTCCTAGATTTGACGAGTCCTTGACTTACTTGAAGGTACAATAGGCTTGGGGTCCACACCTTTGAGAGAAGAAGAAGAAGAGTACTTAATCACTTTGGAACACCAAACTTCTCGTGTCCGCGTTTCGTTTCGAACTAATCGTTGGCCAGGTTCTTTCGTTCGCTCTATCTATCCCCGTGTTTGATGTGGTGGTTGTTGTTGTTCCCACTTTTTCCGCATCCCTCAAGTCTCGGATCTCTCTCTCTCTCTCTCGTTTGGTGCCAAGGGAAACGTGGAACAGCTCTCAGCTCTGCCTGGAGGAGCGCTCTGAGATCGTAGCGGCTTTTCAAGAGTTGCTTGGTGCATCATCAAATTCTGATCGTCTATCGATGAACCCCCAAAAACCGACGTTCCTTCCTCTACTTCAAAGACCATGCGAGTACAATGAACGCACCTCGAGCCTTAGATTTTTTTTTCTCCCTTTTTTCTTGTTAATAATCAAAGGGTATAAAGAAAGTTGGAGGTTTTAGACAAGACTTGACGAAATGGAAATGTGGATCGCTCTTATCTTTCCAGTTTAAAATTTGATTACTCGAATCAACCCTGACAACGCTCTGAAGAGGAAGTTTAGCCATAACTCTTCCGATGGACTAAGTTTTATCCTAGAAGCGAGGTCGTTCCGTTTCATGACTTATTCAATGGTAAAATCTCAATTTTGAAAGGATTCCGAAATAAATAAGTAAGCTCGTTGTCTGATGTAGAGCTCTAGTCTGAAACGTTTGAAATGTTTATGACATGACCGGATAGCTCGTGTTTCCTGTGGAGAGAGAGAGAGAGCGAGACAGAGAGATCTCCGTTTCCGTTGCAGCCACGTTTTGAAAATGTGTTGGCATGCAGAAGTGTGTCTGTGTCCTCTTCAAATATTGGCCTTCAGTCAGGCGCAATGATGATACGGAAAGTAATATTGATGAGCATGATAGGTTCCTAAATGAGTCGAGGCATGCATGCATTTAGTGGAATGGGGTGTGGACCAAAACCCACAGACTCCCCCTACGTACATACGTGTAACGCTATGTACGTACGTAATCGCCAAGAACGATACGTACAACAGAGGACATTGGGACATTGAACGCCTCCAATGACCATAAATTCAAATGAGGTTAAGAGCTTTTCAGGAGCTAATCATATTCATCCATTGGTTGGGGCCTCGGCTCAAGGGTCTCCTCGGAGATTTGAAATGCGAATGCTTTTCGAGCCTTTGATGCTCGAGATATACGTACTTTGAAACATTCACCAGCCCCAAAAGCGACAAAACTTGCCTTCGAAAACATCCAATACCCAATCAAAGGACCAAAGAAGGAGCTTGTCAAGGAAAAATGGGAAAGACACAAAGGATACCCAAGCATTGTGGCGATGACCCTCGCGTTATCTCGAATTCAAATGAATACATTTTTCCACCAGAATATTAGTCCAGCTGACTTGACTGGCTGGTAAACAAACATTAGCTAATAAGGCTCTTATTTATCCAGAACGAACATAAAAAAATGACTTCCATCGAGTGTCTTCAGAGGCTTACGGGGGCTCCCGAGTATTTTTATTAGCCACCGAATGTGTTTGCTCGTATGTTTCCGAACTGTTAGCCAACTTCTCCATTCGTTTCTTCCTCACGATCGAAATTGTTTTCCGTCTCATCGGATCTGGGCGATTAGCTCGGGGAAATTAGCGAGAGTCTGTGGTCGTTGTTGAATAACCGGTAACCGTGTTATTGTTGATGTAAACTTGCGAGACTTTCTTGACCGTGTCCTCGATTAAAATGGTCCAAATAGCACTCGAGAGCTGATCTTTGACTATGGCCTCATCTTGATTGTAATCCGTCCATGTGGCCTCTTCAGCGTGGAGTTCTCGAACCAGAATGTGATCCACTCGGTCTCGTCGCTTTTGAGACCAACGTACGATTAGATTCTCTTTTTGTGCTCGTTTCTGAAAGCCGAAATGCACCCAAATCTCACTTTGAACCCGATCCCAGAGCGAGCTCAAATCTTTGGGAGCTTTGAACCGTTCCTTATGAAGAGGCTTAGGTGGGAGCCAAGGGGGGTTTTGCGATTCATTCTCCACTTGGTAGATATTGGTGACAATCGATTGAACGAGATCAATCAGAAAGTTGAGGAACACACGACGAGATTCGCTGGGAGATGGAGGGGTCTCATCTCGATTGGAGACGCTATTTTTATTATTCAACAGGTTGCGCAAGAGCGAATCCCGATCTAAAGGCCGTCCTTTTCGAGAATTATAGACGGCCTCAGTTATGGTTCGACCGATTTGAGCGAGTTCCTCTTGGGTATTGGGTACAAAGGTTTTACTTCCCTTAGATAAGTAATCTTTCTTTCCAGGTACAAGATGCTTGATTGGTTTGTCCCTATCTGACGATGGGACAGAAACTGGAGGTGTGTATGGTGGAGGAGGTTTTTCGGGCACCAAAACCGCCGTTCGAGCACTCTCTTCTTGAATTCTCTGAATCTGTGAGCAAGTGAAATCAAGGTTATTACTGATGAAGAAAAAATGGGTCACAATAATAGGAATACAACAATCACCCAACGCTGCAAATTTGGTTGGATATGGGTGATACGTACCTCGGCCTCTATTTTAAGCTGCTGGAGTCGGATTTTTTCGGATTCTTGAGCAATACTTGTCAATCCAAAGTCGTCGTCAATAAAATTACCATGGAACGCAGTGTCCTCGTCGTGGATGAAGTCGTCGCCCTTGGTGTTGATTTCATTGTTGAAGTTCAGTGAACCATCAGTGCCCAATCCCTCATGTCCATCCTCGTGACCTGATTGAGCCGTGTTTTTAGGGTCAGTATCAACAGTGGGTGCAATTCGTACGACATTTTCTGTGAAAATGAAACGGAGAAGAAGAAAGAAACGTGTTCGAAAGAAAAAGAGAGGGGGGAGGGCATTCCTGCCACATTTGATTAGCTTATTGATCCATTCAGGAACGTAGAATAATCCAACGAGTACGACGTTGGGTTAGTATATACAGGGGAAACTCAATAATGATGATCAACATTTGCGGGAACAAAAGCGCTGTCAAAGGCAAGCAAGCTAAATGGATCCCATACTTTATATGGGATTCGTCATTTTTGAATTCCTTCTTGTTCGTTTGTTTCATCCTTTCAAATATGATTTACTTCCCAGGAAAGTGCTGGACAATCTCCAAAGTGATTTGTAAATATGTTTCCGAGAATTGCTTACCAATTGTACGTAATTGCCACAAAAGAGAGACTATTTTGTACAAAATTCTTAATATTCAGGCACTTACTCTCTTGCTGTTGAAAGCCAAGCCTGAAGCGGAAAATACAAATGAGTCTTACCATCGCCGGAACTTTCCGAGCTGATATCAAAAGTGGTGAGCATGAGATCTTGAGGTCGAATTCTGGGTTTTGAACCCGCGGGAGCCACAGAATCGAGGGGTTTGATGGCTATTTGGACCTCAGGCGAGCTTGTTTTTCTCACTTGTCCCAACGATTCGCAAGCGTCAGCAATTAGCAATTCCAGGATGTGATCCGTGATCAGATCCAATTGTGAGGCTTCCACATCTTCTTCCACACTTGTCGGAGGTTTCTCTTGCGATTGATCTTGTGGGGTTTTTGTTTGTACGTCGTCTATTTCGGTCTCAGAATTGGCATTCGATGAGGTGAAATCATCCGAATACTCGGATTGGTCTTCTTCTTGTTTGTCTGGGATCGGTGGAATTTCTTGAGGAGAATGAGGAACGTCTTCTACAGAGACATCATGGTCACAGCCAACGGGAGATGATGATGTCCTTTGGCCTTGCTTTTCTTCCTCTTCCACCTGATTGGTAGCTTTGGAAGAGGTCATGATGGTGGTATCTTGTTGTGAGGGCGACGTTTGGCTCAAGGCTTGGGATTGCTCTTCCGATCCCAAGGAAATGGGCGGGGAGCTCTCGAACGAATCTGCTTTCGACAGAGACGCAGTGGGCGAAGTCAAAGTCGGAGATGCTATCAGTTTGGGTGTCTTGATTTGAGGTGGAACATGAGGTGTGTTCGATTTTTTCGTGCTCTCATCATGCAAGTCCGCTCTGGTTTCTTCAATGAGTTTATCGTATTGCTCGATTTGCTTCTTCAGAGCGGTCTCTTGAATCCGAAGTTTTTCCTTCTGCTTCAACCTCTGTTGGCGCTTTAATTTGCTGGCAGTGGCCATTCGTCGCTTGAGTTCATCTTGCAAGGTTTGGATCCGAATGTCCACATCACTGTGGTCGGAAATCGTGTCGGCTTGGGATAGACTCATGGACTCGTCGGAATCGGCACTGGAATGTCGTCGGCGAGTTTGACTCAATTTCGGACTCAAGGGTGTTTTGAGGGATCCGAAACTTTTCTTCAGTGAATCCATTTTGGACGGGCTTGAAGGTGTTTGTGGAACAGAGGATCGTCGGCGCTCGGGATTATTTCCATGTCGGGTTTGAGATTGATGAGAAGAAGAATCTGAGGATGATTCTGCCGTGGAATTTTGTTCCTCGGCAACGGATGAGGATTGGGCACTAGTTTCTAAAAAAGACCCATCGGACTTTGGTTTGGGAGGATCCTGCGGCTTGGATTGGGATTCGGAATCTGTGACTAGCGAATCGTTGTCTTCAGGATTAGAGGTTTTATTGCTTGAGCTCTTGGATTTTGACGTCGGGGTGGAGGAAGAGAGCTTAAAGAGCATTTTGTGTTGTTTCAAGATGACTTTGCGCTCCTTGTCCCCCAATTTGATGGCTTTCTTCAAGCGATGAATCTCTTTCCGTTTCTTGTCCAAGTCTAGCAAAATGGCTCGTTCTCGTCGTTTGAGCGAGTTCACCTTGTCGGCATCATTTTTCACCTTCCGACGTTCGTCTTTCAGAATGAGCAACTCAGACTTTGCTTTTTCCACCAAATCGAACTCTTTTCTCTTGAGAATCTGATATTGCTGGTGACTTCTCAGCGATTCTTCCTCCAATTGTTGTCTTTCAATTCTTCGGGTAAGAGCGTGGAAAGAGTCGTCCTCTTCTTCGGAGATCACCAATTGAGCCAGGCTTTTCATCTTGGACGGTAGAAACAATTGAGTGGACTCACTCGAGTCTGGGTCTGTGCCTTTCTTTGCATTCATCTTGGATCGCAAGGACCGAGATGTACTTCTGGTGGAGGATTTATTTTCCTCCTTTGTTGCAGTGGTTGTGGATGCCGTGGACTCTTCCTCAAATTTGCTCGAGTACTCGGACAGCTCTTTAGAAATGGCCTCAGTGATGTTATGCCTACTGGAACTAACCTCATCAGCCGAAGAGAGATGACCCAAGGCCTCCGATATGGTTCTAGGAATCTTTCCACTCGATTTTTCGGTCTCTTCGATCGCGCTCAAAACTTCCGAGATTTTTGTACTAGAATGGCTCATCATGGTTTTCAATCGTGGACTAATCGTATGTTTCGGTTGGTTGGATACAGACGTGGCGTTGGAGGCCACCGAAGAGGATGAAGATGCGGTGGTGGATTTTGAATGAGTGGATTTGATTTCGGTTCTGGATTTGGGTTCCCGTGTCGGGTCCTTTCCAATTTGAAGCCGTGCTAATTGTTCGGCAGCATTGGCGGTAAGAGTGGCAGCTTCAGCTTGCTTCTCCACCAATTTGTACATCTTTTTGTCCAAAATTGCCCGAAATTCAGACCGAAGTCTGGCCTCAAATTCAGCACGAGATTCCGAGCGCTTGACGTCATCGCCAGATTTCTTGGCCTCTCGTTGCAGAGACTAAAATCAAAAAGGCCAGATGAAAAGGAAGGAATAATTTATGTCAAGACTATAAAGAGCGTAAAACAAAAGAAAAACATGCTGTTGAAGCGACTTCTTCCAAGATTCAGCCGTCGTGGCGAATGTTCAATCATTGTGTCTTTTTTTTTACCTGAAGATACGAGGCCAAATCGGCAGATTTAACTTTTTGACTGGAAATGTCCTTGATTTGCTGTAACTGAGTCAGTTGTCGATCCACCTCGCTCATCGATTCCAAGTGGTCCATTTCGACTCGAAATCGAAGTTTCAGCGCATCCGATACATTCTAAGGAATATTTGAAATTGCATAACGCTGATAAGATACCAATTTTACGTCAAATATTGGCAAGAAAACTTTGCCAATATCGCTGACCAGCATGACGAGATACAAAACGAGTTTCTGAAAATGGAGGCTGGGGCCTCTAAAATGCAAGCCATCAAATAAAGCTCGCAAATCTTTATTGATGGTCTGTCTGCCAAATCTTTGTCTGACCCTCATATATCCTACAGAATAATGGGCCAATCTTCCCGGTGGCAAAAAAGGGAGACCTGCATCAGTTTCTGGAATGCCCATGAGCACATTGCAATTAGAAGTTCTTTGCAATAGCCGCCGAGCGTCAAAGTACGATTCTGGGAAATACTTTTTCTTCGACTCTGACTTACCATGTGAGATTGAGAAGTGGAATGAGACCCGCGTATTTTATCTGGCTTCTTCTTCGTTTGCGATATTTGCTCGCATGAGGTCGACATGGCTTGATTTGGTATGGAAGTTGTTCCAATATTAGGTAATGGGTTGGCAGGAAGGTGAATGACACTTGGAGATTGACACGGGTTCATTTGTTGGTGGTCTGCCAATATTATCTGTCTATCATGGTTATCCCCTAGGCTACTCATTGATGTCGAAAGAGGCCCTTCCGATAGCGTGATCGACGGAATATCGTCATCTTTGGGAGGTTTTCGGATGTGAGGCTCCGCATCTCTGAAAGTCTTGCGTCGAGAGGACGAAGTGACTGGAGTATCGACAGGTTTTGCTGGTTTTTCGTTGCTCCCATTCTGCGATTCTAGCTTTACCAAGGGTTCTTTTCGCCTCACACTTGACAAGAAATTGAAAGGATCTTTGGGCACTGCAGCCAAATGCGGATCACTCTCCGAAGTTGACTCCGCCGATGCCATCATACGAATTTTAGCTTCAACTGGAGGTTCATGCTTTTCGTCAGGTTTTTGACGACTCGCTTTGAATCTAGAGAACAACTCGGATGGTTCGGGTAATTCGATTCCAAGGTTGGCATTCTTAATGGCCTCGAGATCGCGTTGATGCCGTTCAAACATTTCGCTCACGGTGAGTTTCAATTTCTGAGATTTATCTTGCGCAGTCAAATTGGGATCTCGCTCGGGTAAATTTGGGTCCTGACTGTGACTGTCATGTCTCGCGTTTTGCTTCGAAAGGCTGGGATCTTTGTTTCGCTCGGCCTTTTCTGGCTTTTTATGTTCACATCCATTCTGCTCTTTGCACGCTTTTTTCTGAACACTTTCCATGAGTAGAGCCTTCTTTTGTCGCATCTCAATCGTGAGTTCCTCTAATGTCTTTTTCCAATCCAAAGCATCTCGCTCTTGGCCTTTTTTCGAATTGTCAACAGCGCATTCGTCCTCGATTTTCCCGGAAGGCTCTTTCGAGGAGAGATCACGTTGAAGAAGGACCTCCTCAGGCTTCTTAGCATTTAGCTCTTTGGATTGTGATAGATGAGGTATGCCTTGTGATTCCTTGGCGAGCAGGGTCTTCTTCTTCTAAAAGCAAAAACCAATCATGTATGATAATGATGAAATGAGTGAGAGCTCGCGCTTTGTTCAGATCCGCTCACACGAATAAACAACTAACTAACTAACTAACTAACTAACTAACTAACTAACTAACTAACTAACTAACTAACTAACTAACTAACTAACTAACTAACTGTATTTTCCTCACATAATCCTCTCTTCGCTTCATTTCCAAAGCCATAAGTCTCTTCTTGATGGACTCATCTCGTTGTGCCATCTCCTGATCACGTTTCTGTTCCTCGAGTTTGGCCTTCTGACGCTTCTCCAAGATGTATTTCTGGACCTCGGGATTGGACTCCCACAATTTCCTCCTCTCCTCGGTCGCGCCCATCGACGCCTTCGTTCCTAAGTGAAAAATAATAGTAACCAAACACACTGACTGAACTACACTTTCCATCTACTACTCTCGTCAAACAATCGGACGCTGTCAGTACCATTTTTCTCGTCGGCAGAGTTCTTCGTTGACACAACTTTCATGTTACACCTCCACGGTTTCTGGATGGCAGGATCTGGCTCTTTCGTGTCTTTTTCATCGCTCTTAAGCTCGTTCTTGGGGCAGATTTTTTGGGGGTTCGTGTCAGAAACACTCGCATCCAAGGGGCTTGGTTTGTGCACCTTGTGTGCCAAATTTAAAGCTTTTGGCCGCTCCTCGGTTTTTGCAATACCAACGCTGATATTTGACAAGACCGCATGTTCATTGGATCCAAGCAAGTGAGATGATGGTTCCTTGGGGGTCTCTGTCGATGGGGAGATGGTGGCGTTTTGCTTTACTTGTTTCTTGTCGGCGCCATCATCTTTCTTGGTTTTCTTATTTATCCTCATCATGTTGTTTCTCCAAGGTTTTTCATGTTCTCTCTTCTCTCGTAATTGTTGTCGATGTTCTGAAATGGAAGTCGACATCTGTGATTACACTTAAGTACCTCGAAAGTGGGGGACTCGTAAATGCAAGTCTACATAATTGGTTCAGTGCATCAACTCGCGCAGATTATTGCTCACCTTTCCAATCAAAAGATGAGTCTTCAGATTTCGACCGCAGATGGTTTTGCGATGGAAAAGTCTTGTTAAGGCCGATGCCCGATAAGGAGCTTTCGGACTTGGTTCGAAGGCCCCGCCCGTCTAAAATTATCCCAAAAATCCTTATATTAGTTTAGTGCAAATTATTTGGAATTTGCAGGAAACATTCATTGATATCCAACCTGATGGACTGCTACGACGAAAGCGAATTCGTGGTCGAGAGCGTCGGGTGATTTCACATTCGTCAGTTTGAACGGCCATGTCTTGCAGTTCCAGTTTTGGAGACTTGGCTTTTGAAGAACCATTGCGTTCGTCTTCACGAAGTGGAGTCTTCTTCGATTCGGAGTCGGTTTTCAATGTCTCGGAAGTTGAAGTCCCGTACTTTGAGGCGGTGGTTTCATAGGTGGTGGATGTACTGGATGGTCCGGAATAATCCACGACCTTTCGTTTGCGTGGATGACGATTTCTCGAGGAAGAAACTGAAGTGGAGGTTGTTGGTGTAACTGTTGCTGTGCTCCTATCCTCGGTGGTTTCTGTTGTTGTTGTTGTAGTAGCAGTAGTAGTGGTTCTTGATTTGGATGTGATAGTGTCATTCGATCGCAAAGATGTGAGGTCGTACGAGGTCGAATCCACATTTTCTTTCTGGCCTCTAGACGAGCGATAATTTGTAGAGGTTGCGGCAGAAGTGGAAGTGGATTTTTCGTCAATTTTTCTCCACTCAAGACTCGAGTCGTCGTCTGGAAAATGAGACCGACCGTTAGAATGTCTAAATTATAAGATAAATTATCTTTAATGAATAGAAAGGAATACTTCAGGACAACAAGTAATCAAACACTCACCAAAGAGAGGCTGTTGCCTCATTTTGAGATTTTCCACTTCTTGCAGCAATTTCCTAGTTTCTGCAAAAAGCAAGCCACTTGTCATGTAAGCTCGAAGTTCAAGCTTCTACATAATATATAACGTTCAAACCAACCTAGGGATATAGTGGGCATCGGAAAGCGTGAAGGTACTTTGGCAGATTCTTTGGTCAATTTGTCATGGCAAAAGGTAGCATTCGAATGACGTTGAAGGTACTCGTCTTGATTTGGGTAAATGGGTTTGGGACCTTTTGGAATGTCGACGTCAACGGTCCGAAACCTTGAGATGTCAGTGGCCGAACAAGTGTCGGGTTTCGGGCGTGGATTCATCAACTCCATGGGAATCTCCATTGAAAAGATGGTCTCGTTTTTGACTCGTCGAGGCCTAGACGAATGCGTGTGAGCCATGATTACCTCAACAAAAAGAATCTGGAAAAAAATTGACTGAATCTTGTATTCTTAATCCAACGGGTCATGTTTTACAAATGGGCTTGAAATTAAGACAATAAGGAAAATGCAGCTCGGACTTCAACTGGACACCATCAATCATGATTTCAATTTCAGTAGCCACATTTTCAAGTTCTTGGGTGGGAATACGGACTCAAAACGGGGAAAATAGATATAACCAATATTATTACTATTATATTCACTAAGCAGGCCTTACCCAACTCCTTTTCATGGACAAATGTGTATCCTTTTATCGATGATGATTTGTCTTGTTAAGGCAATCAGCACGGAAATATTGACAATCCTGCATAAAGAAGCCAGACCTCTTTTATCAAACAGCACAATTGAGGAATTAGGCAGGTAAGTACCACGCTCTAATGTCACTTTTTAGTCCAGTACCATAGAGGACTGGAATTCAGTGGTCTATGCCAGTACTAATGGACTCAATACATTAGAAGCGATTCCTCTACTTTTAGTTCATTCTCTTTGATGAACCATAGAACACCAAATTTGAAACTACGAGTCTTGACAACGATAGAATGATTCCTTCAGTTCCCAGTTAATCCCTCCAACATTGGGCTATGGAACGTACGTGGAATATTGTGCTCATACTTTTATGGATCGATCTTAGTGTTTCGAATGGAATGGAACCTATTCAAGTGGCGGGACTCATCTCCAGTTTGGCCAAGCATCGCCAAATCGAAACGATCCAAATGGAAATGGATCCGAAACATCGAGACTTGATCATTTCGATTCGCAAGCACCTCCGAAAGTTCGTGTCAGCCAGTCAAACATTCGAGCCTTTCGAATCTGAGTCACTTTCTAATTCATCGGAAGCCACGTATCTCCATTTCAAAGTGGGCTTCGATAACATGTGTACAGTGGAACAGATACCTCCTAAGAATTCCGTTTTGATTTTGATGAATGAACCTGAAGAATTGAACAACATAGAACAACTGATTGGCAACACTCCCTTGCGATTGGACTCGAATATATTTGTAGCTGTGCCGAACGGAGGAGGATTTACTGTTTATGAGATCTACACTATCGACGATACACTTATAATTGGTCTATATAGTCAATGGAAAAACTTCCTACTATCTCAGTTGCCTCTAGATTCCAAATGGGAGCGACGTTCCAATCTGGGTGGACTCAAAATTAAAATCGCTGCTTTGCCCTCCAGGCCGTATTTGGACCTTTATTGCCACAACGCAAGTTTGAGCAACTGCACAATCTCGGGGATGTACGCAGATGTGTTTTTCGTTCTGAGAGATATCCTCAATTTCACCTACGAATTTGTCCAGCCTCCAGATCGAACTTGGGGCACTAGTGATTCCAAGGGAAATTACAATGGCATGCTTGGACAATTACAACGCCAAGAAATTGACTTAGCCCCCTCGTCCTTCACCGTTACAAAGGAACGTAGTGGGGTAGTTGATTTTGCTTTCCCCATCACTGAAATGCATCACCGGTTCTTTGTTCCCAAACCTAGAGATAGGGTGAATTGGACCGCATACACGGATCCCCTGGCAGATTCAGTTTGGGCCGTTCTAGGCATTTTTTCCTTGTCGGTTCCATTTTTGCTTTGGACCAGTGTGGTGGTTAAAAATGATCCCGAAAGGGCCCAGTTCAAACTCTATCGCTCGTTTGCATTTATCGCCATGACGTTGACGTTTGCCAAGCCATGGTCGAGTGTTCCAAGAACCTATGTGCCCAAATTCATGTTCCTTGTGGTCAGTCTGGCCGGAAGTCTCATTTATTGGCATTGGGAGGCCATGTTGATCTCCTTCTTGGCTGTCAAGACCAAAGCATTGCCGTTCAATAACCTTTTGAACTTGATGCAAGATACCAATCTCAAGATAGCTCTCTTGCCTGGGACATCATTTGCCGACACCTTTCGACTGTCACCAGATTCTTTGTGGCGGACAGCTTGGACCGAGAGAATCGAACCGAGTTTGAATACCTTCCCAACCGATAAGGAATCTCTAGTCGAGCTCATCATAAGCGACAGAATGTACACCCTTTTCGACAACTACTACTCAATCAAGACTTTCCAAGCTTACAAAACTTGTCAAATTGTGGACATCCCTAAAGCCTATGAGTCTAAAGCGTTTTCGTACGCCTTCGCCAAGAACTCGCCCTACTTCCCAGTATTCAATTACTACTTGAGAGTCATGAAGGAAAGCGGAGGTTTGGATCAAATCATTCGGCGTTATGTCACTGATGAGCAACCAGTTTGTAGTGAGACGAGTGCGGCTTTGGGGTTGGATAACTGCTTCACCGCTCTTCTAATCCTGGGATTGGGAGCCTTCATCAGTTTGGTTTGTTTTGGGTTCGAGAGAAACAACACTCGATTTCGATCGTACCTGAAGTACTTTCACGACGAAGACGACGAGATGGACATGGACAAGGATGCGGAAAATGCTTTGGAAAAGGATTCTGCCCTTCGACTTCAATTGCATTTGGCGCGTAAATTGCGTCTCCAAAGCAAGCACATTGACGCACTTGAGGGCGAGATTTCCTTCTTGCGAGGCGAGCTCATTAAGGGGAAAAAGAATACTTCCACAATGATAAAGCATTTTTGAAGCAAGTACCTCTGTTGAAAATTCGAGGGTCCATTGCTTGGACCAAAGGTGGGTACTACCTACTATTCAGGCATTGTCATACTTCGGCTCGACGATGGGAATTCAAACGTGCTGCTTGCATTGTATTTCTTTGACCGCGCGACGCAGGCGTCACCACAATACACAGAACAAACATTTCAAGACACGAAAGTTAATTAGGAAAGAGGGGCATTTACGGGCAAATTCGAAGGTTGTTTAAGGCACTAAACGTACTTTTTGTTAATTGATCGAATGACTGTAGATAATGCTTGTATTGCATCATTTGTAACAATTAATCTCAACAAAACCTAACGCTAATAACATCACTATTATCAAACCGTAGTGCTCGTCAAATTCCCCGAATTCCGTATGTACTTGTTTGTGATACTCAGTATTGAGAGACCAGCAAAATGAAGACAAGATATGATGTACCGTACGACCACTAAGATTGATCACGACTTTTAAAGACCATGATATGCAAAAATCCCAATTCCTTGAATGACAACAAAGATTGAAGGACTAAGCATCATCAAGGCACTTTGAATGACATTGATCAACACAGCCAGCGCATCAGATTTAATCGCTCGAATCCTCTCCCTCCATGTTATGGTCTAAACAAATCCTTGCCAGCTTGGTAGTCACTTGGGCAGATTTCACTTGCATTTTATTGGGCACAAAAGTTGATACATCGACCTTGGTCTGCTCTGAAGCTCAAAATGATCAAGGTACATAACTTGAGGAGAAACGAGGTTTGATTTTGTGTATATGCTTAGCTGTGAGAAGAAAAGTCTGCGGACAAAAAAGCATCAACAGTGAACATTTGTTTTCTAATGTTAATTTTAACGTTTCAAAACCGATAATAGTAGACTGAAGCGCATTTTTGCCAGGTTAAGTATAGGGGAAACTCAGACCGGGCATCCGCACGTTTGGTTCGTACGAATGGTATAGATGTCGAGTTCGTATCCAATATGTCGAATCTAATGGTTTCTGAATTGAAGGTTTCCTCACGAGATTTGTTGCATTAGGATGATGATCATCATCATCGAGATGAGGCTTGAGAGTTCAAATTTGGTAGGAAGTCCAACCACGAAGGGAAATTCGATTCTAGCAAATACTACTTTGCATGTAGTGGTTGTAAGGATGGTAGCGGTATAAGTTATAGCGGTAATTGAAGAAGCTGATGTTGGTGGTAATAATAATTGTGGAAGTAGTTGTATGTCAGTATGCCGAAAACGAGCACATAGAAGAGCACCATTGTGTTTGTATTAGGAAGCTGGAAGCTGCAACGTCGTCTTTCAATCAATCGCTTGAGTCTTCAATTCATGACAAGAAAAGAAAAGGAACATCAAGACAACTAACCCACTTCAGTTGGGTGTGTCGGAAAAGCGACGAGTCTCACTTCGGATTTGGCTCAGTGTATGAAGGTATTGCACAGCTCACAGGTAATTAAGATGAGAGTTCAACATATTATCAATCCTCACTAAAGAAGTTCGGAGTTTGATGCGAGAGGGTGGAGACAATGGAGACAGAGAGAAAAGTCGATGAGAATTTGATCAGCCTGGGAAGCGATGAGCTCGCGCTACATCGTGTGCTTCGGAGAAGTATCATCATTATTATTAATAATAATCTTCTTCATCATCATCATCATTTACCAGTCTGACTTTACTTAAGACATTGCAGTCACTCAAATTGACCAGAACTATTGACTAGGTTTGGGGCTTTCGGACTTTCAAGGCCCGGATCACACTCACGATCACCTCACTTTCATGAAAACAAATGCCCCCTATTACTGATTTCATCTAGAGGGGATTTTCGATCGACTGGCATTCAGTTTGAAGTACTGGCGCTTAGAGCCACTCCCAGCATTCTTATCGGCCTTCTTCTTCAGGTCAACTCGAACCTGTTCTTTTTCCATCACAGATTTGTACACGGAGACTTTGCTTCTCCAGCCACCCACAGGGATACGAGACACAGCAGGAGAGGCTGAGCGGGATTCGGAGGTCTTTCGGTCCCCATTTAAGGCTCGGTTGATATCCTTCTCTTCCTCGACTCGCCAAGATCCAACCGGAATTTTGGACGGGGTGATGGGGCGAACGTTGGTTTCCTGACCAATGTTCTTGAGCTCCTCCTCGAATTCCCACTTCTTCTTTTCCTCCTGCAATTCAGTCAATTCTAGCATGTATTGTTGCATTTTTCTTTGGGTGTCCGAGAGCTCTTCTCGGAGCCAGTCGTTCTCATCTTGAACCCGACTCATCTCCAATCGAAGCATCACATGGTCAGATTCCAGACGTTGGAAATGGTCCGAAAGTTGGATCATAACTTGAGACTCCTCGATCCCGATCTCCAAACTTTCCAGAGATTTCGTAACATTTGAGATGCGTTCCTGAAGGACTTTCTCATTGTCGTTGGTTGTGTGACGAGTCGGCGATGCTTTATAGCCCAGTGGAGGTTTGGTATTGGTATTTCTTTGATTTTCTACCTCATCTCGGATTCTCGAGAGGATAGTGTAGTGGTCGTCACGCAGTGAGCCTAAGCCATTGCACACAACACGAGTTTGATTCACAATTTCTTCATGAGTTAAATTTCCTCTTAGAGGAGAAATACGCTTGGTGTCGTTATCACTTTCCATGACTGGTTTTGATGTCCAAGAAGGATTCAAGCAAGCACGTGACCACGGTTTCAATCTCAAGACATGACACGATGAACTAAAGCCGATGGTCTTCTTGATCGGTCCAAGGTCGAATCTCAAAAGTGTAGCAGCACTTCTTTTGAGTTGAAATGACCGTACGAAATGGCTAAATATGTCCGAACTAATCTTGAGGCAATGTTCTAATCACTCCAGCTCGCAAACTCGACGATCAACAATGAAGACTGGATGGATAGACAGCTACAGTACATGAATGTAGATGGGCACTCGCGCTGCACTATACTCCAGCATTCGTCCCAGATGGGCCAAATCACCAATGACTCTTGATCCTTTGAACTCTTTAGGCCGTATTGCCGTCGCAGTTGAAGTCGTCGCAGTCTTTGTTGTAGTTGTCTTTGCATTCTTGTCCGCATTCACATGTTGGGATTTCAACGCGCTTGAGTTGTCCTCGCGCATTCGACAGTCCAACACACGAGTTGGAAACGCTCGCCTCAATCCGAAGGCTTGAGATCGAGTGTCCTGAAACCCAAAGTACAATCTCCAGCTTCTTCCACTGGGACCCTCGGGAAGGTCAAGATATATTTTTTGAGCGCTTGCAACACCGATGTTGCTGAGATGAGGCCACAGCAATCGAGCCGAAATTCTTCGGTGTGATTGGTCTTAGGGAGCCCTGTTCCGACGAACATCAAATTACGAGACGAGGGCATAAGAGGATGCCCCTGGATGACTCATCTCCGATTCATTTGAGGAACAAATCGAATGGAGATAATGTTGTTCTTCTTGTGTAATCGCCGGGCTTAGGGGAGCTAGCACAAGTAGAAGGAAGTTTTTTGGGGGTGATGTAAAACGGGATCAGCCGTTGAGGACATGTCCCTGGTGTGGTTGTTAGTATCAGCCTCTCAAATTGACATTACCGAGGGATTGATGAATACAATTAAGACCCCCTAAGGGTGAAAACGTCCGAAAATTGCTGGTTGAATTCAAAATCCAAGAAGACGCATTTCCTGGGGTCAGATGAATGGGACAGTTTTGCTCCAGATGGATGTTGAACTAGCAGAGCAATAGCTTGAAAAACTTGCAGGGTAACAATCGAAAGAATGGGTGTTTAAATGAAAATCTTAACACCAGTCCACGAGTAATCTCGGAAGTCTCGAAGTAGAAGGGGCAAGCAAGCTCTCTTTTTTTTGCTTTCTCACACTTTTTGTCGAGGCGATGACATTCTTGACAAGTCGATTTCTCCTGACGAACAGTCAAGCTCGAACTTCACGACATGAAGTGAACAGTGTTTACTTATGATGAGTTTAACACTGTTCCAATTCCACCTTCTTCTTCCAATTGAATGCATTCACTTTTGTGTTCTTTAGCCAAGCACATGAACGAACACCCCGCTTGATTAGGGATGCAAGCGGGCAAAGCATGAATGAATTCAGCAATCACACAGGAAAACGCTCGTTTCTTTCTTGACTCTTCGGCTAAGGAACAGACCTGCAGACATACAGGGGTCTTCTGGGAATTTTTGTTATGAAATATTGATAAAAAAGAGTGATCTGGCGTTGACGTTCCCCGAATGCAGCTGTTCTTTATGGTTTTGAAGAATGAAATCACATAAATAGTATGAGGAGCAGACTCGTGTGGGGCTCGAGTGAGTGAGTGTGTGAATCTTTCCAAAACGATCTGATTTCGACGTCGCTGCTTCTAAAAGAGCTAAAAGAGCAGGAGGAGGTGGTGCCTTGCTTGAATCACCAGGCCCACAAGATACCACCAGATGACAGATATTTTTGGCCGCCTCGTGCGGTTGGTGTGCAAGAACCGGAGACAGGAGTGCATTCAATGTTGATTTTAACTCGGTGTACGAACGTATTTACTGAGGCACAGTATCCTGAACAATGCTCGACAAGTCACCGCAGAGATTCGCTGGATGTTTCTAGCCGGTACAATTGTGTTCTCTATAATCAGCACATCGTTCCACAGCTTGCACATCAAACATGGTTAATCAGAGTCAGTTTGCTCGACTTGAAAAAATTCACCGAGTGAAGCACCCACACACAGTTTCGCTCCGGCGAATCATCTTCAAAATTATGCAACTTTGGCTCCGAACTCGGAGGATGTTCCTTTTGCTCTTCTTGTTGGGGGCCAAAAAATAGAACCACCCCGAAATTCTCATTCAGAGCAACTCTCTTAGCATCAAGAAAAAAGCATGGACCCCATTGCCCTCCTCTTTTATGGGAACTCCTGTGCCCCAAGTGTAACACGAGCAGCACGAAGGCCTGGCCAAGCCCCTCATGTTATCTCCTGAATGGTACGTAGAAAGGCTCCAACTTACTACTTCTTTCACTCTTTCTCTACTCATAGATCCACAACTGGAAAGAGAGAGAGAGAGAGAGAGAGCTATGTAGGTAGAGCAGCCAGCAACTCAGCCAATACAAAGTCTTCTCTTCTCGTTCTTCAAACATCCACTTGTTCCCCAGCAAGGACGGCGGCACATCGGGTAGAACCAACACAGACTTTGGCCAAAGAGAGCCCCAAACACACGGCCGAAAAACGGACTTGACTTCTAGGAGTGGGCGAAGTTCTGAGGAGGAGAAGGTTGCTTGGTTCCTCGCACACCAGTTCTTTCTCAGTTGCTTTTTTTAACCGTGCAAAGGACTAGGTAGTGCCGAGCCTTGTTCAGCCTGTCTAGAAGGCTGAAGGGAGCGTTGGTTTTAGTCTGGTCGAGCCTCAATTTCGGGGAGTCAGACTTTGGTCTTCTTACACACACCCTCTGGAGGATGGGTTGGGTCATGGCCTTGTAACCTAGTTCACACGTAATACTGGCGGACTCAGGAATGCTTAGCAAGGCTTATTAAAAGTAAAAGTCACGCAAAAATGCGACACCGCCAGAAGACATGCACATTCCTCGTTAGACAGTTCTGACAAAGTGAATGTTGTAGTTTTCCGACAGGATTCTGTCTTAAAATGCCAAACAATAATATTGCAAACAGTCTGACGAATGTTGACTCTATCATTATAGATGAGTGAGTCATCGTCTACTCACTCTCACAAGATGAGTTGCACAAAAGTCTGGCTTGTTCTCCGATATTCGTACACTTGTAAATTGCCATTCATTTTGAAGACAGTGCCAACGTTTGTCCAGAAGGAGTTAGTTGTTGGCTCCCTCCCTCTCAACAAGAGAGTCATCCATCAACCCAAGATAATGTGTTTTCATGATTATCAAGTACTAAGTCCAATTGGAATGCTCAAAACCATGCATGAATACTAACTCGTACTTGCATGTGTGAAGTCAGACAGACACATGACCGTAGCTGAATCACCAAAAAGGGCCTCTCAGTACCGATATATTTTTTTGCTAATGCTCTCGGCATTCCAAACTCGCGAATTCTATTCCGGGCTTCTAGAACTTTTCTTGACAAAGAAATGTCAGTTGACATCATCATGATCCAAAAAGCATTCGTGTACACATCAACTTTCAGTCCAAAAAAAATAGTGCAGAATAGTGTACACCTGGGCATTCTTTTGAAGCCATGTCCTTCTTCACTTACTCAAAGAACTTCTCCCTCCCTTCCTCTCTCTCTCTCTCTCTCTCTTTCTGTCTCTCTCTGTGTCTTCAAAGGTCCTTTTAACCATGTTGCAGGCGAACGTGACACGAATCCACGTCGATTGATTCCCCATACCCAATTTGGACCAGTCCTATTTGGTGCTGCTCAATTTGAACCGTTGATCTCCCGGTTCAGAGGATTGGCTGGGTGGCAATTCAGCATTACCAAAAACTATATTTGGTACGGTAAAAAAGCCCCCTCTCATTGGACTAACAATATCCATCTAGCACTCACCCTGCAGATTCTTCCAACTGTGATTTTAGAATAAAATTTGCATTCTTTACACTCTTGGAAAGAGCATGACTTCGGGGGCAATGCACTATTAGTCAGGGTATCACATGAAGCCCCTATACTCAACTACCTAAGAATATGAACTAAAAGGGCTTTCAAAAGTTCAACTTCTTTCGTAACCCCCTTGCCAAAGAACAGGGATGTGGTTTGACAGGAATCTGCTAAAAAGTAAACGCTTTCGGATGTTCTTCAGGTTACATAACCTCTCGTATGTGAAAGGATATGTGGTGAATTTTATCGCCTTAGCCACTCTCATCGAAGTTCGAAGCTTCCTTTGAGGCCGATCCCGCTGGCTAGCTAGCTTGCTTTTAGGACTGTTTGCGTTTCGCACCCGGTGCTAATTGAAACTAAGCCTCAATTGCAGGCGTTGGATAATCTCTGTATACAGATTTGTTCACAGAGGGCGTGTCAGCACAAATCTGACGTCCATACGTGGGCGGAGGAGTTGCGATGACAAGCCGGGAAGAAGCGACCTTTTTATATGGTGTGATTCTCACTGACAACAATGGGAGGGTGGTTGTGTCTGAATCCGCTCAAGGAAGATGACTCAATTCCGTGACAACCCACATTAATTGGTCATGTATAAAAAGAGCTAGGTGGCTAGCTGCCTTTCAGGCATTGAAAATGGTGGAATTTGAAGAAGCTCAAAAGAACTTGATTACTCATTCTGCGACATACCTATCCGTACATAGAGAACTGGATCTCCTCATCACCCAGCCCTAACTAACCACAGCGATAGGAGTCATTGGACACAAGCGACTTACTCAGTTCTAGATATCGAATAAGGGCACATCAATACTAGCTTGGAAGCCACTCACGGTATATCCTACACAGTTGCTCTGCTGGGGCTACTTGGTTCATGTTGACTGTCATCAAACCAAAATTAATGAATTCTAAAAGCTTGTCCCGCAATCGACTTCCTGATGTTAATCTGGGTTCAAAATCATCTGAATTGAAGACGGTCAAGAATATACAGACGGCATTTCATGGACAAAAAGATCCTTGTCAAGGAAACAAGTCCCCTCATACATCTTTTGTCATCGCGGAGTGGATCAAGTTTTTGGCAGCGCATAATTAAACACCCAAAGTCAATAGAGGATTATGATCGATTGGTTTTGAATATTGGACGTCTTCAATAATTGTCAAGATTGAGTACGAGTCGAATCTCAAAACACCGTTTCTGCCCATCAACAACGGCTATTGAACTTTGGCATTGACGGATATTCAGTTCCCGGAATTATACGAATATGAGCGCCCTTTTTCCGTTTCCCACCTGCTTCTTGATATGAGACCAGATGAGATGAAGCAGATTGATCAAGAATGTTCTAACAACAAAAGAATATTGACTCACGAAGACTGGACCTGAACCAAAATCCACTTGAAGTCCGTTTTAAGTCAACAACAGTCTAGTACCAGCTAAGACATGTCCGAGAAGAGACTCGTTTTTGACGATGACAAACAGCAATATTTCTAGCCGACCATCCTTACTCTATTCAATCCGCAACCTATAGATTCTCTAGGTAAGGCAAGGCGGTATGAATTTAACTCGAAAATAACGAGAGATTTAATGAGTTACGTGTGTTTTAAGACTAGTTTCCTCATCACTCCGGTCTGAAGTCCTTGATCGATTCCCTTTGAACTTGGCCATAAACGGGGTCATAATAGTCCATTGTTCCATTGCTCGTAACAAACAGAACTGGAGCCCAATTGGCAGCACAACAATTCTCATAAAACCGACCTAAAGTAAGTACAATTTTTATGACATCTATCTATTTGGCACCAAAGGCATCTTGCTCATAGAGCTGAAATGGCGTAAAGGAGGACGGTTATTTTCAATCAGCATTCCACATGGGCGGATGTTCAAAAGCAATTTGAAGTGAAGATACAGATCAGCCAGACTTAAAAAAGTATCTTTTCTCTTTGGATCTCCTTATCTATCATAACGATTAAGGAAGTTTTATCACTCAAATTGAGTCCGTTACTATCGGGGAAGGCAGTCTCAGAAAACTGACCATCCAGAGGGTTATTTCTTATTATTTGGGTTGAAATTATTAAGGACTTTTTTGGGCGTACATTGCGTGGAAAACAATGTCCTTCTAAGCCAATGACATATTAGCAACATATCATAGTTCTTAATCTTGAAATCCTCCCGGAACATTGGCGACCCTCTGCATTTATTTGGCTCTCATCCAAATAATTTCAACGTTGGGAGTCCACAAAAAGCTACTCAATCGTGTCATTTTTTACTTCGGTAACCAGCCTTATTTGCATTATCTCCCTCTTTCATCTCGTTTTGGTGCGCTCTCGAATTATTTTACTTCATTTCATGTTAATTTCATTCCAAGTATTTGATACATGCCAGGTGCGAATTATGATAGCCCTTCTTCTTAGCCATGCGTTTTAAATATACATACATAATTGTCTAGATGGTGTTAAATAAGATGCCGCAAAAAATAATTATACTTGATATCTAGTCGGGCTAAAATGAACTCCTCAAGAAATCCCAACTGAATTCATCCATCCCACTTCATCTTGAAAGTTCGAAAGGACAACACCCTTAAGAATACTCTGAAGCGAGAGACCAACACGGATTCCAATTGCCATGTTTCAGCCCACACTCTCAAAGTCAACATGACTGTTTTACAAGTCGTGTAATGAACAATTCACTTCATAAACCTTCGAGATTGGAAACCCTCACCGGCTCAAAAATCAGTCAGTCCCCGCCACCATGACGACGACCACTAGAGAACATTGGTCATTGATCAAAGGTCAGTCAAACAAAATGAGCCTAACATCTAAGCTCCCATAAGTCGAGAGATGGGAGACGACGTCCTTCTTGCATGCATCTAGGATGCTTAGACTGAATAGCAAAGACGGGGCAACCAACAGACAGAGGTTCTTCTTAAGATCAATTGGCATGGCCAATGTGGTTGTTCTCTGAGTAATCAGCCATTGCACGCACTCCGGTGATACCACTATCGCTAACAATACGTAGCGTTTCCCATTTACGCGATAGAACATAATGGCAAGATAAGGCTATTCTTACAAAGGTCCCTTCGATGGAGTCACTCGCCGACTCAATCGACCTGGGCACCACGAAGCACTGCCTCGACTTTTAGGGCTACCTCGCTCCTTGCATACACACATTAGTGAGTAAGCAGCTAGCGCACTGTTACGGTCAAACGAAGACAATTTGGGCTTTGGGCCCGTTCTTCGAAGGCATCCAATCCATCCACTCTAGGGTGCGTCAAAGAACTACATCAAATGAGCCAGCCAGTGGGGGCCATAAATAGAATTTTTGCTTCCTGATGCTGAAATTCGATAATCGTCGTGATGAGGAGGGGATTGCCCGGGAAAAAAGAGTGAACGAACGATCCAATGGAATGCCTGCCCTCTTCCTAAAACTTGGGGTCCAGCATTTCGGGCATGAGATTGCTAATTAAAACACTATAAAATTGGGGTTAACACGGGAACAATTCGTCGACTCGAGCCCTCAACCGCAAAGCAAATGTGATGATTCATATTACTGAGAGCCTTCAGCACTTCAGTATCGTCGATGTTTATCATTGGTAAGAAAGATAGAAAGATGTGATGATATGACCGACCCGGAAACGAGTGACAAGGACTGCAAGGAATTTTCACAACAAATCTAGAAGTGCACTGACAACGGAACCTTGTCCAACAACACTCCTGGTCAGGCTCTGACTGTTCAAATATTTCTCCCTTAAGTGGTGGCGGTGGCAATGTCGATAGAGAATGAATATCAAGCATACTTTAACGGGAGTCCAGTTCCTTGTCTTAGATTGCTAACTTCAAAATGGGTCCCTAGAAGGACCGCTTTTCGACATTGAACAATAGCACAAACAAGCAGCGAAAAAATAAAATCAGCTTCTTCGAGGTCAATACGAACAAGGATCATGTCCAAGCAGGCAATTTTGGACCCCATTACTTTGCACAGTTATTGCATAGTTAGATGTTGATGTAAATACTGTTTTTTTTCAACAAAATTGGCACAATAAAAGAGATAGTATTCAAAAGGATGACGAACAAGGGGATGAAACATTACTTGATAAGTCTGTTTGTTTGTTGGTTATTACTACGAGCTTTGGTGTTAACAGAATATTGTTTTGGCATTGAGGACGTACGAGCATTTTTGGTAATGCTCTTGACCCTGGAGAAGCGACGGCTTGCATGTACATACACTCATTTTTTGTAGGTAAAAAATGAAATGTTTTGCCAGAACATCAGGACAACAATTATCCTTGACTTTCGATACAAGTCCAAACCACTATCATTTGAATGGATATAAAAATTTGATGTAAAAGATTGAAAAAAAAAAAACGATTTACGATATGAAACTTACAAGAACATGACAAAAACGCAAGAGAAAAAGATTTGTAACTTGATTAAAAAAAGTCAAGCAAAGGTTTCCCTTGAAAAAAAATACATGGTCAGTCAGACCACTTAATAGAACATTCTTTCAATTCATCCGTAAAATAGCCACTTTGTTGTATAAAGCGTGCTCGTCGGACTGGTCAAGCCAGTTTTAGTCGTTTTAGTGCAGTGGTCAATAAGAATGACTCTCCCAATGGGCGGAAGCTTTTCGGTGAGCTCGAAAGTGTTGTAGATTACAAGATCATCAGACGGCATCGTGCTACTTTGGCAAAATAAACTACTTCGCTAGTTTGGTACTCCCTGAAAACGAAAACTAAATTAATAACTTCTGGGTCTTAAAAGAAACAACTGTGCAGAATATGTCATTCCAAAAACTAGAATTAGTATGCTAGTGAGTAATCGCCAATCTTCCTCCTTGTTTTTTTAGGAGATAACCAACGAGCAAAGTTTTCGTCGTACAAATAAATGAATGGTGGTCAAAGGTGCTTTAACCGTTTCCGGAAGCTTATGCGCCATGTCACTGCCTTGACAATTGATGTCTTTGTTTCAAACAAAGTCTTTCTTTTTTCTTCTCCTCGATTTGTCCATTTCCGCTAAATACACATTACATCATTTCGAAACAAGCAACACATTCGCAGAGCGGCCCACTCAGTACAACCTTTCCATAAGTCATGGTTCTTTCGGAAATCACGTGGCCGATTTACTTTACAATAATCCACACCCAAGTTAAGATGACCCCACCCTGTCGTTTTGTGATCAGAACTGAACTCTTGGGCAACGGGCATGGTTCTTCAATCCCACCTTCGAAATATTTAGAAGCTCCCATAACAATTCTGATAGGCTTAATGAAACACTCAAAAGACATTTGAGAATTCCATATTAAGCCATAGTACAGTAAGCATAACTTAATGTTGAATCTGGGTAAAAAGTAATAAAAAAAACAAGTGGCTAATGCTGACATGTGTTTTCAATTCCGTTGTGTATTAGATCCCATAAAACCGGTTCATCTGCTTGATTTTCATGCAGTCAAAACAATTTCAGAGTGACAAGTTTTAGTTTCCATCCGAGGAAGCGTCAAAACTAATACCTCTTCCCGTCTTCATGGCAACTTTAAAGTTTCAAGACGAATCGCCTTTTGTTGGCATTCGCACGCGCCAACACCATTCGACGGACTTCAGATACACACAGTAAGCTTGAATTATGTCCTAGTAATGTTCCTTGCAACAACGTCAATTTAAAGAACAATCCCTTGCACGACAACTCACGTACCTTAATCTCAATTCATGCACGTAGATTTTTGAAGGGTCTGAGTCAGGTCGAGATACCTCCCAAGCCCCTAAGATTAGCCTTGTTTGGATTGGGTCGAGCTGGATCAATCCATCTGGCCAATATCGTGGCAAATCCACAACTTGATCTGAAATACATAGTGGAAGCTGATAAGACTAAATGGGATACATTCCGCGCCAAATGGGGATTGGAGAAGGTTCAATTCATCGAGCCACAGGTTCAAGATCAAAGAATATCAACGTCACTTTTTTTTTCTTTTTCTTTCGGACTAATAATTCTATTCCATTTTCATGAAGGATGCGAAAGCGATTTTCGAGAGCTCCGACGTTGATGCGACACTCATTGCCACGCCAACTTTCACTCATGAAGATTTGGTCCTTCAGAGTCTCATGGGAAGCAAGGCAGTTTTCTGCGAGAAGCCCATCTCTGAAAACCAAGCGGGCACTCAACGATGCTATGAAACAGCTCAAAAAGTTGGAAAGCCACTTTTTTGCGCTTTTAATCGACGCTTCGATCCTTCGTTCAAAGAAGTTTATGATCGAACAAGAACGGGTTTGTGCAACTTTGAGAGGTTTAGTGAATTCGGATACCAAGAGTACCGATTTGAATTTCAGGGGAAGTCGGACATGTTCAACTCATTAAAACCACAAGTCGTGATTCTCCTTTGCCCACTTTGGAATATTTGAAGACATCGGGAGGAATATTTCATGACTGTGCTGTGCATGATATTGATCTGGTGACTTGGATCTTAGGAGAGTATCCCATCGAGGTTCATTCAATCGCTAATGCCATGATGCCAGAAATTAGGAGCATCAACGACTTTGACAATGTCGTAATAACAATGAAATTTGCGAGCGGTAATGATGATTTTGATCAGATTTCCAACACATATTTCCTTCATCGTTTCCCAAACACTCACAGGAACCTTGGCTGTCATTGACCTCTGTCGTTTTGCCTCGTATGGCTATGATCAGAGACTCGAGGTTTTCGGTCCCAAGGGAATGCTAAGTGTTCAAAATGATCACCCAACCCAAAGTTTTTTCTCGGGAAACTCGGGAGTGTCACGGTAATTCTCTTTTATTTTCCATTCATATCATTATTTTTCTTCCTCCTCTCTTTCTCCGTCGCAGATCTCCTATTTATCATTCGTTTCCATCTCGCTTTTTGGATGGCTACCAATTAGAGTTGGAGCAATTCATAAAGGTGGCTCAAGGATCTCAAGAGAACCCGGTGTCCAGTCAAATGACATTGGCGGTCTCCAAGATTGCGACGGCGTGCGAGGAATCAGCCAAATCAGGCAATCCCATCCCTCTGAAGTGGAACTAATGTGTGCTCAATTATGTTGGATGTTGGAAATTTCCATGGTCCCTTTGTGCTCTTCATTAGACACTTTTTCGTCCCTCGAATGTATACTTCTCGTTGATATTTCTTCAAGCCACTCAAGTCGTTGGGTTAGTTTCAGGCACGGGAAATTTTAAGTAAGATGGACAGCAATGAATTTTCATCTTGTTTCCCATTTGCATTTGCCAAACTAACCTGGCAAGAAGGTATGAACGTTGGAGCAATTTTCCTCAATTAGAGTATTCATCTTCGGTCGAGCTTAAAACCAGAACAAAAACAAACAATGGCGGAGGCAGGCTAAACATCAGAACACAAACAGACTACGTCTACTTGCATATGATTGCAAATGAAAAAAGGCACATGTTAAAGGAAGTGAATAACTTGGTTAAGCTGGGCAATTATTCATTTTGAATTTCGTGTTCAACAAAAAAGTTGGTCGTGCTCATGAATTTCTAGAGTGTAAAGATAGCTTTGGTGACTTTTGGTTAGGACATCGACATTGAATTATCTTACAAAAAAGCTTACAAAAAAGTTTAAGTTCGCGGAAGCACAAACTTCAGCTATTGGCTTCCAGGATTTTTGGAGTGTTCAAGCTTTTTCATGATTACATATTATAATTGTTATTATATTAATAGCAAATTTCTAACCTATCTTGTTTGTCAAAAAGCTTAGTTAAGCTAAGCAAATTCTTTCACCGAGCACTTCAATACGTGGGGTATCCAAACTAGAGGTAGACTGGGCCTGTAACTCGTTAACAAGTGCGATTTTTAGATGCTTGATGAAAAATCAAAATCAAGATATATTTGTTTTGAGGAGATGATATTACACATGATTTGTTGTCAGGTTATCCAGTTCATAGTGATGATTTATTTAGAAAAGGTATGTTGTGCGACCCCTGCACGTTTTTGAACATCGTTGTCAAGAGCAAGAAACACATTAAAATGCATTATGCTGGAAAGTTAAGACGTTGTTCAACCACCCATACAAATATTTGATGAATATTTGAGGTAAAAAATTGGTAACTTTTGATGTGAAACGTCTTGGCTTTACAGTGTACTTGATTTTTGACTTGTTGCTCGCTTTTGAGGCTTATTTTCTATGTTTACAGGGGTCGCCCAACATACCTTGTCTAATTAAATCTTAAGTTCGAACATGATTGCCTTACAACAAATCATGTAAAATAACATCTGCTCATAAGAGATAAATCTTGATTTCAATTCTTTATCAAGCATCCAAAAATCGCACTTGCTGACGAGTTATAGGCCCAGTTTACCTCTACTCTGGATACCCCTCGTAGATTTCTTTTTGAAACTTTCGTTGAGACTTTTTTCGATCATTATTTTTTTACTTACCTTAACATATTCTCAGTTTACAATTATTTCAAATTCCAGTAGGAAAAGCTTTATATCTACCTAACGCCTTCTCTTGGGAATAAGAAGGAATGTGCAAAACAAAATTTCACATAACGTAGGATGTTATGTCTTGTTCAGGAAAAATATTGAAATACGTAACTAAATGAAAGATCGGAGCCAAATGTGAATTCAAATATGCTGCAACACGTTCATTCGTTCACACTCGGTTTAGTAGTAACGAGGTTCGCTAATTTGGTGCAATTTGAGTAATCAAGACCTTGGTTTTTTTAATTGGCAACTTCCGCTTTTTCTTTGAATAACATAACTTATATATGTTTGATTGCTTCAAAGTGTTTCAAAACATGTAAAATGAGATAACATGTATTCTAAATACAAATATGTGAACATTGAGAACGTTAGAACTAGCGGGTTTTAGCCCTCTAGTTAGAACTGCCGTGCGGTCTAACGTGTCATGTTAACTGCAAGGTTGCGAATCAAACTGCTATTTCCTGGTCTGTCCGCTTAGATAGAACTGAGTAGTCTGGAACTGGGTCTGTGGTTTCTATCCAGTTCTACCCAAGAAATTGATCAGGAACAAAAAGTATTTTAAAGTATTTTGTTTTTGAATCAACTTTTTAAAGACTGAAGTACCTGAACAAGTATACAAGTTTTGAAACAACCATTTCACTCTTATGAAAAGAAAAGATGAGAGGGAAAGCGGGGCAATGTTGAGGAAACAATTTAGGCACGGAGGAGATGTGAAACCTAAATCAACTCAAAGGGCGAGGTTGAAAAGAGACGAGATCAGAGCGGTGAAGAAAATGTCATCGCAATTTTCCCGTCCAAAAGGACCTTTTGGATTCGAACACGAAAACACTTTAGAGATTCTCTTTCGTGAGTACTGTCATTCCAAAGGAATTCTCTGAAGGTGACAAAGAACTCCGAAAATGCTTATTTGAGTTGACCGGGTGGAGAGTTGGGTCACATTAACCATCTCTCTTAGGTTTATGTGCGCGTGTTTTTCATGAAAAAATAAATTTCTTTTCCAACTCGGAAGAAGTTTCTTTTTAGGCGAATTTTCTTCAAGAATTTAAACGCAGGAAGTTGAAGTTGAATCTCAATAAGAAGTTGCATGGAAATTGCAGCAAGTGTGTTTGAAATTGTGCAATTTAGACAATTTTACATTCAAAACTCGCAGTATCGATTCCTCAAGCCCCATAAAAAGCTTCCGGTCTCATTTTTACGTTCGCTATTGAACACCGGTTTCAAATAAACAAATTGCGATTGTGTCATTGAGTGAATCAAACGATCTACCTACCGCTCCTGTAAAACTCGACAATAGCAGAAACTTAGAAGTTCTTTGAGAATTGACAATTGCTAGAACAAGCCGAAAACCCAAACCAACAAAAACCATTTTCCCACGTATTCGTCCAAATAGCCTGAATAAACGTCGTTGCGTTTCCATAAATTAAAACGAGATCAGATAACCTCTCATAGATTACATTGTTCTTCGACCTTTGAATGGAATTAATCAAATTAGACTGAAATCAAATTCCATTCAGACAGTTCAAATGAGACTGAAAAGAAGCACTCTTTTGTGATTTCCCGTCCTTGTCATAGAAATCTTGTTCCTCCCGACTCTGACGCCTGATTCATCTGATTCAATGGGGCTTGCGCTCGTCGGCTTCCCAATGAGATTCATTCCTCAGGCAGGAATTTGAAGATTTGGGATTCTTCGCGCCAAACATGAGAATACAGACACGAAGGTTTTAAAAGACGACGAGGTGGAATAACCCCCAACCAACATGCATCGGCATAATGTTAAAGCTACCTCTGCTGAGCTTTTTTTTCAACTGTGAGAAAACACATGTTGGAGGCAAGGCGGAGGCTTCCTTTCGTATTTTGGCCGGAGATGATCTCGTGTTTTTGGGGGGCCTGTGAATCAGTAATGAAATACCACTAGACCAACCAAGATCTCGTGCATAGGGGGACAAATGCAAATTCCAAGTGGTCCAAGGCACGGAAGAATCTAAAATCTTTTGGCAAGGACAATTGTGAGCAATGTTGCCCCAACGCATTGTTGCAAAGACAAAGAAAAAATCAAAGACTAAACTTGGAATGGTGGCAATGGCATTGAGCCTTGGGTGTCTTCTTCAAAGCTGTGTTCCAATTCAGGCAAAGGCCACACGGCCGAGCATCGATTCTTTCATCAGTAGAAATAGGTATGTACCCAGAACTCTAACCGTGCATAGGACATATTTTGTCAACTCTCTTCATGGCCAGGACAAGGATGTTTTACTTTACATTCAGTGCCGGACCAATCCGATATTCAACTGAAATACTTTTCAAGAAGCGAAAGAGATCGCTCAACACATTTTGGTTCGAATCCAACAGAATTTCTGGCAAATTTGCGATTGACATTGATAAGCAACGCTTAAAACAGGGGTGTGCAAACTTACTTAGAAGTGGTTCAAATTGGCCGGACCGTTGGCACTAGCGGGCCACACCATCCAAAACGGAAAATATTTTTTAGTTTGAAATTCACGGGCTATGCCAAAATCATGCTGCGGGCCACAATCTATTGAAAATGACAGATCCTCTCGCGGGCCAGGGTTTGCACACCCCTGCTTTAAGCAACGCTGACACAACCAAGATGTCATGGTGAACGGAAGTACGGCTTTGGAGAAGCCTGATTAAATTTTCCTTTGTCAAAAAAGTCGAACCTATGGCGTTGATTTCGTTGGTAAACAACACTTTAGTACAAGAACTGAGCGATATGTCTTGGATAAACGCGCAGTCGTGTACTGTTATGCCTCATCAATTATCAGATATTTTGAGCCAAAATAGTGCTATTGAGCCAGTCTGGTTGTAAGTGAATATCCCATTGATGGATCATACACGTTTCTGTTTCTAATGTTTTTGTTGCGCGCTTTTTCGAAACAGAATGTGCACGTCAACTATTAAATAAGCAATAAGCGCAAGGATTGAGGGGCCCAATTTGTAGTCGTGAAAACAAACCAATGTCGGTGAACTTTTGAATAAAGGAAAGGTCCATTTGGCCCGTTTGATTCATCAACTTAGGTTTGTTTTCACAACTTCAAATTAAGACTCTCAATCCTCGCGGTTGTTGTCGCTAACATGCAACTTCATTTTCTGAAACTTTATGAACATGAAAGTTTGGAATTAAATTGGTTCAAGCGAATGACTTGAATTACAAGGGGATGAACCACAAACATCCCACAACCTGTTGATAAATAATATATGAGCACCATCAACTAGCCCCAAAACCGTGTTGTCGTCCTTTCTTTTGGCACAAACCCGCTTTGTCTCACACAAACTTACAAGACCAGAAGGTCGTCTCTTTGGTTGTGAACGCCCATTCACAAGTAAATGATAGACAGGTGTCAAAGACAAAGATGAACAAACCCCTAGAGAAAACTTGTTCACGAATGCAAAATTGCCCGTACCTTGAATATGATACGATGATGCCACCACATTTGAAGGACATTGTGCCTTGTAGGATCTCGTCCATCAACGGCAGCTTCTCATTATGGTCTGGAGTAAGCTAATTTGTTCCCTAATGATAGGTTAGAAGCAAACTTTCTTTCAATTTCAAATTGATGACGGTTTATCAGCGTGTTTGTCCTGACAATAAGCATCACCGATCAAGCCCCTACCCTCCAATTAGATCGGCTCTAATTGACCCTGGCGGGAATACAAAGTTTCTTCCGATTTGAGCCAACATTTTCCCGTCCTTTTTGAGCGGTTCTTTTCATCTTCTTCTCTAGGAGCGAAGCTCAAAACAAAGAAAGGTCTATCTATCCATCTATCTAATTCATCTCCAATATGGCGCATCGAGTTCACTCCTAGGGCTCTTATAATGCGCATATTTCGAGTCGGAAATATTTTTTTTACTTGAATCGTTCGATAATTTCGTTCGAGATCGTTCGAGAAAACATTAAAAATCGTAGTAATAAACAAACAAACAAATAAATTTGTTCTAAGAAAATCAACTTATAACATACAACCGTAGCCCGACTTCATTAACACTAATATTTTTAGTACACTCAAACTATTTTGCCATGCAAACAATCTTGATTTTCTTTAGCGTTACCAAGAACCTCTGAATTTCACTGGACTGGGTGGCTAACGAGAGGAATCATGATTTCCAGTAGGAACAGTTTAATTTAGTTCTTCTGCAAATGAGACCTTGTTTATGTTGATAAAAATAAGTATTTCATTTTTTCAGCTCAATCAAGAAGCACTGGAATCATGGAGTGGGAGGCTGGCACTGAGAATAATGATTTCCAGTAAGAAAAATTCAATTACGTTCTTCTGCAAATGAGACCTTGCATATGTTGACATATTTCAATTTTAAGCTCAATCGAACGTCCGAGTCAGAAGTTATGCTCTTTCAAAGTTCAGTGCAAATCCTACCGAGAAGGAATGAACTAGCCCTTTTCTGGCAATTGTTTTACCACAAAAGTTATTCCTTCTATGCTCTCTTCAGTACATAAGTTTGAGAAGGCACAGTTTTTCTCTCCGCCATTCGATTGAGCTGAAAATTGAAATACACCGTCTACTGAACACAAGCCAGGTCTCGATTGCAGAAAAACGCAATTGAATTAATCCTCTTGGAAATCTAAATTCTCACCGTTAGCCTCCCACTGCAGTCAGTGCTTCTTGGCGTTACAAATGCTTTCGTCAAAATATAAATACTAATTTGCTTAAAGTTTGTACAAAACTGAAGTCAACGAAGTGTAATATCAATCATTAATTAGGTACGTCGTGCTCCCTCCATTCAATTGCTTCTAATAGCTTGACTAGAACTCGACAAAGTCAGTCCGTGTCGAAGAATACCATTGCAACAGTTCAAACCAGCCCTTTAATGAGGAATACCAGGTACAAAGGCAGACAAAAAAAATCCCAAAACAATCAAGAGCTAATTTCCATTCAAAGAAATTGGTGCAATCGCCGTCCTTCGTATCTGTACATTTGTGGAGACGTGTAATTTCGCCATCTTGACATTTTGCTCGCATCGCGTTATAGCATATCCAGCGTACAAATACGGACGGATCGGTGTAAAAAAGAAGCTTCATCCGTACTTACATGTACACCGTAGGAGCCAACGGAAAATCTCCCGGCTCTTTGAGTGCGAATAAATTAGCCATATGAACAGGAGAAACGTCCTTTACCATCACATCCATTACGCATGTACGTAAGAACAGTGCGCTCGTTCAAAAAGTACTTTGAAATAGAGCATCAAGCCACACTTGAAGATGTTAATGAGCTTCAATCAGTTACCGGCCTGACGTTTTTCAACGAGAGCGAGTTACATTTGAACTTTATGAACCGCATTCGATGCCAATGCGATTCCACTTGAGTAAATAAAGCGTTCATTCATGCCAAAAAGCTTTTCAATTTTCATCTTTTTAGTCTTTGGCTCAGAAATGTCTAAGAAATATCAAGACTGCTTTCTTCATATTCAGTGTCGTCTTCGTTGTGCACATTTGAGCTTTTGGGTAGAAAATCCGTGAAAATTGATTCATTCTGGGTATTGATGCAATTTCTTGGGACGGATCAAACAAATTTCTCCCAGTTCCACGATCTTCCCATAAAGCATCTACATGAACTGAAAGACGGCAAGGCCCACCCAAAACGATCACAGAAAGACCCCAAGACTGACTGATAACACGATGAGAACCGTGCCCCTAATGCTCAGAGTTCAATCACGTTGCTCGTCATAACTTTATGGAATAATTTCAAATAGCAGCCTCATTGGTAGCCTCAGCTGGGGGTTTGCGAAGGAGTTTTCGGCGACGGTTCTTTCTAGGTAGACCAAAATAGAAGGTAAAAGAGTGCCCAAGCGAGCTGGTTTGGTGTGTCTTTGATGTTAAATCGTGAGCACTTTCTTATCAGGCAAATAACTGAGGCAAACAATGCTCTGAGAGATGGTAAACTAGCATGGGGAAGAGGAGTTCATGTATATGCACGCAAGATGCATGAAGACGATTTTCAGATAGTTCCCGAGATTAGGAATATCTAATAACGGAGCAAGAAAAAGTCACAAGCCGGGGAGGAAAACACGAGCAACGCCATGAAAATAACCTTTTTCGGAGTCTTTAAGGCCACCACGATTTTTTGGCTCAAGCGTGTCATTTTGTCAAGGCTACCAAAACAAAAGGAAGGAAGGTGTTCTGGCGAATGTATTTGCCTTTAAGGACAAATGTATGGATACATATGAACTTGATGTACCACAAAGTAGGCATTCAAGGATTGCCCAATTAATTTCACAAGTTCAAGCATACACTTGAGGTTATGTTGGTTTGGTCTGAGACGTGTTTGAAAGGCATGACCTCTCTCGAGTTCAAATGAGTGCCATCGTTTGTTTCGAGCTATGCTGAGCAATTGCCGACAAACCATAATTTGGATGTGCAGAATCTGAACAAAGGTAAAACATTTTTTTTTTGGAGGGGGGGGGCGGATTTTTTAATACCGCTACAAGGAATGGGATTCCCTGTAAAGAGAGTAAATGAATTAAAATAGTTTATATAATTAATGTTTATATGAAATTGGATCTACCAATGAGTTACAAGTTTCGACAATTCTAGAACTACAAAAGTTCTTGTTTGAAACTTTTGCCGATTGAAGTTTTTTATAGAGAATACTTTAAGTTTTCACAGTATGTGTAAAAATGATTTCCAGTCATTCCGAACAACTGCCCAGCATAAGAAGAAAAGGTGTTATAGACTGCACTTTTGAAGCAAAAGGGTTTGAGAACGGTAGACAATGATCACCTTTTCTTATTGCTCAGTTTTGACTGGTTGGGGAGGTGGGCATTAATTTCTCACTTTGAGGCAGGAAATTGCCACAAAACCCCACACTAACATCGGGTACTCAAGTTGTCGTGAGATGCTCTTCGTACAAGACGTTAAGCAAAAACGCAATGGCAGATTTCATCATTACACCTTTCGTCCGAGCAAGAGTCACAGTACAGTCGTGCTCAAAACAAAAAGCGTGGCTAATTTCCCACATCGAGTAACAATGCTTGGCTGCGCGATTTGAAACTACGGCTTTCAAATCAGGGGACCAGAATAGCTATTTCTTTCAGACTTATACGATACTGACTTGTTGGTCGTTAATCTCTGCACAAAAGAGCACGTCGAAGGCAACTCCAAAATGAAACGGGATCTTGTCGTCATTGGGCGAGACACGTCTTGATTCACGAATGATCTTAAACAAATTCATAATTTCTCAAACTTGCTCCACCCTCCATTAAGCTTGCTGTCATGAATAGGAGACGCCTTTTATGAATCTTACAAATGAAAATACCGTTCAAGGTGCTGTTGATAACGGGGATCATCTGCTTGATTGGCCTGGGTCCAATGCCAATTGAAAACTTGAACCAATCACTTCCAAATCTTTGCAAATGTGATTACAGACAATTTAGGCTACATAAATACAATGCTAATGAGATATCGTCTGAGCTGGGAGCTTCAGGGAAGGCCTTGAAATGCTGGCTTATTTGGATCGATCATGCTATATCACAAATGTCGAAGATTGAAATTGGAGAGGAAACCTTGTCAAACTAACGTAGCACTTGTTTGGAATCGATCTGGGGTGTTTCCTCATGTTATGACAAGAACAAATGAGTGATGGTCAAAATGCGGGGGTCAAGACCAAGTCCATAGGGTCAAAGATTGTGGGCGGGTCCTTGGTTAGAAGCCGATTAATAATTACAGGCAAAGTTTTTAAACGAACTCAGCATTCTCAATCATTCTTTTTGCCAAATCTGGCGGAAGGAAATTCAACGAAAGGCCGGCAAAATATCAATTATTAAACCTGACGCCCGACAAGCTCATGGACGGTGTACTTGCACACTTGCTCTTGAGTGATATGAACCGTAATCCATATGAACCAAAATACCACCCGGGTTTGAGCCGACGTGCAATGTCAAAATCTGCCCCGCTTTGCTCTCCACATATAGAGAGATGGGTGTTTTTGAAATTTCCTGGATTTCACGACTCCCACTTGAGTAACATTTCCAACGCACCTTCTTCAGTTGCACAGTTTGGGAAAGAGACATCATCATTACAGCTAACCAACCATCTATTCCTCCATCCTTCTCCTTGGCTCTTCTTCTTTTTTTTCCTGCTCCTCCTTCTTGTGCTCTTCGCCTTCGCCATTCTCTCAATAGCTCGGTAACAACCATCTTCTGCTTGAGCATTTCCCCAAACCTACGCGGTAGGTAGTTCTTCTAGACATTAGCCAAACTCGTCTGAGGTGAGTAGGGGTGATGATCTCGACTATCGTCGATGGAAAGAGGGATCATCATATTTCGTGGTGATTGCTACATCGACTTCTTGGCCATCAGTTTGGGTGACAGATTTCCATGAGCATAATTTTCTTCGAAAACACTCACAAAAGCATAGAGCATGGCCAGAACATCAAACTAGGCCTCGTAAACACGTAATTCTAAATATTCATTTTGGATTCATTCCTTTTTCAATTCATGTTTTTACCGTGGCCATGGTAAGGAGCAAACATAAATAGTTTTGTAAGGAAATTTAAACATATCAATGATGGGTCTACAATTTCAAAACTTAGTTCCCCTTGGAATTCACAAAGCTGTCACACGTGAGGGAGATTTTTTGACGGATCACATCAATCACACAATCGGGTTTTGAGTTTGTCATGTTTGCCAAGTCACTTTCAAGTCCCCTCATGCAATAAGCACCTTTGTTTCTGGAACTGCGTGAAACCATTGGCATAAAACTAGTCTCATATTTGTGAACTTGCTACATTCCACATTCGAGGATCAGTCACCAAATCATTGAAAAATGACATAGAACATGACGAGACACTTGAGTCTTGTCAGAAGGTATGGGTCAGGCGTTAATTCGAGACAAAAAATATTCTAATGAAAATACTCGGGAGTGTCCTTTGCATGTGTCTCGTCCCGTGTTAGTGATTTATTCATGGTGAACAAAGAGGCCGTTGTTCTGAATGAGTCAAACGTGTCTGATGGGAATAATTACGATCTCAGTCTCACACAATATCATCATTGGCTCTACCATTATTACTATCCTCATCATCGCCACAATCGTTAAAGAGAGCCAAACATTCAGACGAGCGTGATTAACACGCTTTTCGGAAAATCCGAGCAATCCGAATTAATTTTGGTCGAGTCGCCAAAATCGTGAATCATTTGATTCGATTCATCCTTGATTAAGCTCTTGATGAAGTTAAAACAGACACTTTGTTGGATGGACTTACTTTCACGTCAAGTACCGGAATTTAAAAAAAAGTCAAATATTTTAGTTTTTTTTTATAATAATGTTTATTGCGAGATTTATTTTTCTCATTGGATATATATACAATTTTTACATATAATTAATGTAAAGATGTCAGAGGGCCCATTCTGGGTTTGCGAAGTTGCTGTTTTTCAAGTTTACGTAAGAAAGACCACCAATAGGTCCTAAATTCAAATAATATCTAACAAGCTCACAAGAAAGTGCTTTGAGTTTTTCTCACCAACTACATACCTATATACTGTAGGAGAATGATTGCAATGTCATTATTAGAGCCCAAAATCGTGTCGAATCCGTTGGAATTTCCGTCTTTTTAGTCGTCTTCTTGATTGTCTTTCTTGCTAGTTCTTTCAAAGAATTGGGCCCTTGACGGGAGAAAGCGGCTTCCTTTGGCCATCAAACAAGTCCGAAAGAATATTTGACAAGTTCCTCTCCAACTTCATCAAGTCAAGGTTAAAGAAAGAGCCTCCCGAGGTTTCTAATAGCTCTGATGCATGAACGAGCTTCTAGGGAAAGAAACCATTTTTGCCACTTTTGGTTAGGAATTCCTCTCGTCTCTAACTTGCTTTATTTCCAGAACTTTCAGGAATTTCTGAACACAATCGTACAGTTCATGAACCTAAGAAAAGTACATACAAACAGTGTGCAACAGTAGCAAGTCGTCAATTAAAGCAAGTCTTCAAAAGTTTCAGTTTAGGACATCAAACCTTGACAAAAAGCAACATCGATCTCCATCGCTTTTAGATCAAGTAGCAAAAAGTTTTACTACCTTAGAGCCTTTCATGACTGAGGAAAAATAATGTCGAAAAGCAAGCAATTATGAATGCATGGCAAATTTGCAATTTCAGATTTTCTTACGTCAAGTGGATAATGGATTTGGCGTTGAACTAATGTCTGCGAAACTGTTTTAAACCTTTTGGCCGATTTTATACTAAACTCCAGGCCAAGAACTAAAGACGTTTACCTTTCAAGTAATTAAGTCAGAAAGAATGATATTTTAGTGGATTTTCTACGTAGTTATTTTACTTTCAGAACAAACTTACCTAAAAAGGAAGACAGCTATTTGAAAATAAATATTTTTAAGGGCGGTATTCAATGAGCATAACATATGCTGACTTTAAAGACAACTTTGTTTACCACTGGAAGAATTTTTGCCTTCGTTGACATGTCTGTGGACTAACGACTTGAAGGAGCAATCTTCAAATTAATATTGCTGACCTTCTCCATGACCAGATGTATGTGTGATTTATCCCGAAAATGGCAAATGGCTTGTCAAATATCTTTCGTTCGCCAAGACAAGGAAGAGTTTTTTGAAGGCAATAATTACAAAATGGTACAATGATTTGTGTTTAACCCTATGATTCTGACACACAAATTGTCCCGGAACCATAATCTAATTGTGCATTGCTCACTCATCAAACCCAAGCACATTTGTTATCATCGCCCTTTCTTTGGTGACTAGCCGGCCGCTTCAAGGAGCATAAACAGAAAACTCTGGACAATGCGAGATGCGAAATAGCCTACTTAATCTTGCTTTCGATTGGCTGATTTCGAAGCGAATTTGCCAACCTGCAAGTTGAGGCACTTTCATGATTTCTATTTTGGAACCAAGACATTATATTCAAGAATGACTGACCATGATCGGTCGGAAAATCAGAAAGAGTACCGAAGGCTCGAGTTCCTTGTCCAAATCTAAGGTGACTGGCCATTATGACGATCTTGAGAGTGTTGAGCGTTGAGTTTGGCGTGCGACCTTGGAAAACTGAAACCATAGGAACAATCAGCCGAGAAGTACCAATGCTCCGAGTACTAGTGATCTGCTCAGAGAGTTAAAATAAACAAGTGACTGCGGATTATTTTTCTTCTTTTCTCTCGCACAAGTGAGGCTTTTTGATGAAACGACAATTTAGCGGTCGGCGTTAAAGCCGCGAAGGGCCAACGATACTTCCTGCCAAGATGATGTTCTTTCCACAAGAAGATAAGTTGACGAGGCTACTAACCTCTTCTCAAAAAAGATTCTGAACTCTGCATGACATCAAAGACGTCAAATGGCAATGAATACTAGTTTCTCCTAAAGGCCCTCAAGACACCAAAAAATAACGAGCTTTGAGAAACAGTTTTACACGCACAGTTACGGCTCCGCTCTTCTTAGGGCAACGTCAAATTCTGAAAACATTATACCTCAAGATAAAAATCAACTGAGCTAAGGCATGCGTTAATTTCCCTTCAAACTGACAATGATATCTTGAGCTTTGAATAAAATCTGCCCAGAATACAGAATAAAATGTATAACCTCGAATGAAGGACAGCAAGAAAACTGTCACATCATTGCCCATTGCGGCGGTTTGAAATCATCAAGTGGGACTTCAGAATCAAAACGATTAATACAAATTCTGGCGGAAGTAGCTACATATCTGGAAAAACAAAACTGTTGTCGAATGTGTCTATTCCATACACCCTGACATAAGACATGTTTGCACTCTAGATCAAGTCCCAATTTGAGTATAGAACTCGTGATATTCGAATAATTGATGCTGTAATTCCTCAAGTGGAGGCTGCCAAGATTTTTAAGAGTTACGATCAGCACATTAAAGGAACAGAAAGTCACTTCCCAAAGTTGTTCAATACCGTCAAAATTATGTGACCTTTTTTGAAAGTCGAGTTTTCCAAACTGCTTCCATCTCCCACCTGAATCTACAGAACACAGACAAATTTGCTGAAATTGTACGTAGATAACATGCTCAATTGATTATGCCAATAAGAGAGACTGCTCGAGTTATTTTTTATTTTTGTTCTGATCGTAAACATACTTGGCGAGATTTTTTCTAAATAACAACAAAAAGAGAAGAAAGTTCCTCAGAGTTCGCTTTTTCGCTAATTGAGCTTCTACAAAGGCAGAAGCTGTTCATCCACGAGTGGCTTCTAATGAGTTGAGAAAAAACAATTGACCTCAATCAATTGGAAACATAAAGCACATTCTTTTTCCAACTCATTGGTGCATAGAACAGCCTTGACATGCCTTTAATAGGTGAGATTTTCTCCTCGAGACGGCCGTCGAATCATTTCGCCACTGGCACTAATTACCTGCCAAATAAGGATAAACTAATCGAGCTTTTCGTCCAATGATGAGAATCAATTGAAAGTGGCAAAGCGAAAGGTTTGCCACTCACTTTGGAATAGAACTTCAAATTCAGTTCAAAGGATATTCGTTACTCTTTTGCATTAATTGCGACTTCCAACTGTCAAGGATTTTTCTTTATCAATCCTACACATTTAAACTTTTCGTATTCCTATTCTTATTTGGCGTGGACTTGAGACAAAACCCGTGTATACTAGGTCCAGTTTTCTTGTAAAACCCCAACCGCCTCAAATGCACGGTCACTGCAGGGGGAATGGCCATTCATTTTGGACATGCCGAGACAAATTTCATTTGATGGGAATTCAAATTTATTCTCTAGGCATCGGTGATAAGACGATCTCCAAAAAAGGAAACCCACTGAGCGAAGAAGAAAATGAGTCGGAATCAACTTGATAGCCTCACTCTCTCTCTTTCTTTTACTGATTGAGCTCCGAGAAACCGTGGTTCGACCATGATTCGAGACCCGTGTTTCACTAAATTTGTCATTAATGCCAAATTACTTGGGCTTTTAAGTATCTTCAAAGGAACGAAATGGGCTTCCATTAGCTGATTTACAATGTTATTCCCTTCTAAAACAGGTGAAACCGGATGGCTGACACGGGAAGACGACTCGTGTTTTTTTACGAATGGAAAATGATTGCCATAAGAGTTTCTTTCTCTTTCCACTGTGCGAACGAAGTTAATCACTTCCACAATTTTGCAGCTTCGAGAGGCCAGGGCGAGGAATTGCAATAAAATTCATGGCCCAAGCGAGAAGGAACACTCAATAGTACCCATTCCAGCTTACACACATCGTGTCATTCTCCTTTGCAGGAAATTACACATTACTCCAGATGAAAATCTCAGCAGCCCAAGAGTCGAAATGGCGGAGGTGATCCTGGCCACGTTGGAAAACAAGCTGAGGAAAGTTGAGAACCTGGATCGCGCCGTACAACACCTCATGAGACGATTGGACGGATTGGAGGCCAAGATCGACCACACAAGCTCCCAAATGCGAGCTCAAGTTGACGAGAAATCCAGGGTCGATACCGACAGATTCAATACAATCCTAGCCAATTTGGACCAATTGAAAAAGAAATTTGACAGCGTTTGCGAGGAAGATGCTAAATCCCTGGAAGAAGATTTCATAGCGCTTCCCTCTGTACATCAACCGAGGCTACTTCGTGTGGGTGAAAATAATATATTTGCCTCGAGAGCGAGCGGCGACCTCGGATTTGGTGGTTCGACTCCCCTTCAAACCGAGTCTTTGATCAAGGCTATGGATGAGGTGAAGGAAACGGTTCACGGTATGGACCGAAGGTTGGCTTTCCACATTAATATCGTGTCAGAAAACTTGGGAAATATGAACAACCTTATTCATGATGTTCATGAGACGGTTTCTACCGAGAATAATGATCAGAGTAAAAAAGATAATGGAACTTCTGGCGTTCCCTCTCGAAGAAAATTCATTAGGGCAAAAAATGGGACATTTGTTGCCGCAGGCCACCGAGAGCCGGCGAGTTTGGACACTTGGGTGGCAAAAATTCAGCCCTTAGAAAACGTGGTTTCAAATGTGAGTCGAGAACCATTGACGAGTCTCATCTAATTCGCTGACGTTTTGCAAATCTGCCCTCTCTAGGTTCAAGAAAGGATGGAAACTCTAAACGAGCTGCTTTTAACCACTAAAAGTACTCTGGATGACCTTATTCCACGTTCGGATCAATTAATGGAACAATCCCATCGACAAGAACGAACGCTGTTAAAAGTTCAGGACGAGCTTAACATGAAAGCTGATACCATTATCCTCGAATTGGGACAGGTAACCAACGCAACAAGAATGTAATTTCCACATGTCCATCCATGCCTACACCCAAAGGTTTCCTTTCAAAGATTGAGACCGGTCTGAGGCACAGTGTGAGTGAAAACTTGGCCTTGGACGAATCCGAAAATGAACTCCGATTCACATCTCCCAACGACTTGGACCTCTCAGAGTCGGCTTCAGCCTTCATTACAACCACCTACATTGATGGAACTCCTTACAAAAATTTGACTCTCTTTGGTACCGACTTAAATTCACGAGCCAAGGACGACAATTTGGCCTGGACAAAAGGGGATGACGGACCTTCGTTGTACGCAGGTTCTCGGGGTCCAAGCGTGATCTTTCCGAGCGTTGAAAACAAGCCCATCGTCATCAATAGCACGTTCACATATGATTCGGGCAGAAATTTCAAGGACGCCAAGGTGGGTGCGATGTAGTGCGATAGACCAAGACCGTTTCTACAATGTTCATGAACGATCTTTTTAGGGTTATTCATGTGCGGATTTGTACAACAAAGGTTTGCGAGAAAATGGAATCTACTACCTTCAAATTGATGGCACTCGGTTCTGGTTCATGAAGGTGTATTGTGAAATGACAGCCTCGCAAGGAGGATGGACGGTTAGTAGATCTCATTGACCTGGGACAAAGACTCAATCAGGGGAATAATCTACAATGCCCCCAAATATAGATAATTCAACGACGCAATGACTTTGGCGAGCCTCGTGAAAGCTTCAATCGCGATTGGGAAGAGTACAAGTACGGCTTTGGCGATCCCACCAACGAGTTCTGGTTAGGGAACGAGAACATTCATCTGTTGACGCGATCTCAGGACTGCGAGTTAAGAATCGAATTGGAAGACTTTGAAGGCAACATCCGGTGAGTCTCTGCATATTAGTGTTTGAACTTCTCAACCACAGATCAATCATTTTCCTTATGCTAACGCTACGACATTTTTGTTTTCAGCCATGCCCATTATCGCAACTTTCGATTGGGCTCCGAGAAAGAGCATTACCGATTAGAAATCAGCGGGTATCACGGCACGGCCGGTGACTCTTTGAACGACCCTTGGTACGGCTCCAATCTCCGGCCTTTTTCCACCTTTGACAGGTATTCAATCAATTCCTAGCCCTACTCGCTCAATAACTTCTTACTAATGTGGCTAATGTCTCCTCATAGAGATCACGACCGCTCTAGTCTGAATTGCGCATCCATGCTCAAGGGTGGATGGTGGTGGAAATCCTGCGGTCGAGGCCTCAACGGTCTATATCTCACCGATCCGCAAGATTTGACAGCCCGACAAGGTGCGGCATGAAACAAATCGATCACGATTTATTTGGACGTTCTTGTTCCGTGTCCGTTTGAAAATTTACTCTCCTTTTTTTGCTTGATAGGCATCGTGTGGTTTCGCTGGAGAGGCTGGGATTATTCGTTGAAGCGATCGCAAATGATGATTCGACCGCGAAGCGCGAGTTTCCGAGCCCCGCAATTCGAAGAGGGCGTGCCATCGACCGAGTCTACCGTGGTCACCGCCTTACCCAACTAGTCCCAAGGAGCCTCGACTCATCAGAAACCTAGCTCATTCACTCAATTTTCGCACAATGGCGAGGATTGGCAACGACAAAATCAAGTTAATAATAATAATTACGCCACTCTCTCATTCTCAGAGAGGTTCATTCTAGAAAAGTTCAATACATACATCCAAATCCGTTCCATTTATCTCCCTGATCGTGTGAATTCGCCGTCTTACCTGTCTAGAAATGGTAGAAATGAGCACTTCACTTCATCTTAAGCCGGCTCCCGCATCTCTTTGCTGCGAACAAGACCTTTCAAATTTTTCATCTTGGGAATTTGCCACTTTTGTCAACATTCAGGGTGACTAAAAGTGTTCTGAAACCTACGGGACATATCAATATTCATTCTTTAATAACATGTACTCGCGTCCGTTGAATCGAGTAATTCTTGTAGCGTAACCATAGGCTCGATTCAAATCATAGACCGTATAATTTGGCCATTAACGGCTCAATCAAACGAGGATTTTCGCCTCTCACTTTACGGATTGAGGCCGCTCGCCAACAGCTGTGCGTGATTCCGTGTCGGCTTTAGAGCGCCCTCTAGCGTCCAGGCCGGACATATGAGGAGTCGTTCAACAAGGCGTTGGTTTTCGAGAGGGCCTACTTCTTTGGCCGAGTCCTCGACTGCCACGGCCCCAAGCTCGGCGAACGACCGACTACAGGATTACCCCTTGTCGAACCAGACCGCCGGAATTTCGTCCGGAGAAGGTCTCGCCGGTCGAAACAGAAAGACTCAAGACTGGCTTTGGCCGATTGTTCCATTGTCCGTCCAACTCCTGATTGAGAGTGAGCGTCATGGAGCACTATGATCTGATTGTGAACCAGCCGGTGGTCATCGACAATGGATCGGGCGTGATCAAGGCCGGTTTTGCCGGTGATCAGATCCCCAAATGTCATTTCCCCAATTACATGGGTCGTCCCAAGCACACCAAGGTCATGGCTGGAGCTTTGGAAGGCGACTTGTTCGTTGGCCCCAAGGCCCAAGAGCATCGCGGCCTCTTGAGCATCCGCTATCCCATGGAGCACGGGATTGTCAACGATTGGAACGATATGGAACGCATCTGGCAGTATATTTATAGCAAGGATCAATTGCAAACCTTCAGTGAGGAGCATCCCGTGCTCTTGACCGAAGCTCCGCTCAATCCTCGACGGAATCGCGAGAAGGCGGCCGAGATCTTTTTTGAGACGTTCAACGTGCCGGCGCTTTTCCTGTCCATGCAGGCCGTGCTGTCTTTGTACGCCACGGGACGAACCACGGGCGTGGTCTTGGATTCGGGTGATGGCGTCACGCACGCCGTTCCCATCTATGAGGGATTCGCCTTGCCTCACAGCGTGATGCGCTCGGATGTAGCCGGACGCGATGTCACCCGCCATTTGCGCACCCTTCTGCGGAAAGACGGGGCCCATTTCCGTACCTCGGCCGAATTCGAGATTGTCCGCACGATCAAAGAGCGGGCTTGTTATTTGGCCACCAATCCGCAGAAGGAAGAGAGCTTGGACTCGGAACGTGTCAGTTATACCTTACCCGATGGCAGTTCGCTCGAGATTGGTCAATCCCGATTCCGCGCCCCCGAAGTTCTCTTTAAACCGGAGCTGATCGGCGAAGAATACGAGGGGTTGCACGAATGCTTGGTGTATTCCATACAGAAATCGGACATGGATCTGAGGAAGGTGTTGTTCCACAATATCGTGCTGTCCGGTGGGTCCACGTTGTTCAAAGGCTTTGGCGATCGTCTGTTGGCCGAAGTCAAGAAACTCGCGCCCAAGGACGTCAAGATCCGCATTTCCGCCCCGCAAGAGCGCTTGTATTCCACTTGGATCGGTGGCAGTATTTTGGCATCATTGGATACATTCAAAAAGATGTGGGTCTCAAAGCGAGAATACGACGAAGAAGGTCATCGAGCCGTGCACCGAAAAACATTCTAATCCGACATGACTCGACCAAAGAGAAACATGGCCCCGCCAGCATCGTTGACAGATTCTATGAGAGTCTGAGAAACATGAGGACCTTGACGCAAATCATGAAGAGAGCTCCTTTAACAATATCAGTTATAATAATACCCCCCAAGAACGAATATACTACCAAGTACCAATCGACAATTGATCCGGCGAGCGGTTCGACCGGCTCAACATGTCCGTGATTAAACGAGTAACGCGATAAATTCGCCCTTTTTCAACGCTGGACCTGTTTCCGCTGGGATTTTGTTTGACTTTTTCACGTCCCTTATCATTGCATCTATCTGCTATTCTTTGAGCTAATACAATATTTTCACATCGTTCTTTGGCTTTGATACGTTTTCTAAAGATAAAAAAAAGGTACGTGCAGTCACCCTAAACAAGCAATCGTTGAACTCCAGAAAGGAGAGGGAGTGAGAGAGAGAGAGTGAGTGAGCGAGCGCACTGTTCGTCGACTTTCCTCCTCTCTTCGCGGTCCCGTCCGTCGACAGATCACCGCACTCTGCTCGTCCAGTCCAGTCCTTGTTCCATGAGTGCCACGGCCTCTGCAGCTCTCGCTGCCGCTAGTCACCTCCCCGACACGCCCATCCCGCCGACGGCCGCTGCTGCTCAAGTCATTGAAGCCCTTCATGCCCCACCGCCGCCGCCGCCATCGGGACCAGATTCATCCTCCGTGTTCGTGAGTTCGGAATCCGATAAAGCCGCCATTTCTCACCCCGCCCCCCACGAACGTCGAAGTCACGCCCAATCCGTGCGAGAGGTGGGCAATCAGGCCACTTGGTCGCTCTCTTCCTGCAAACCGGGTAAGCTTTAGTGATCTAATCGTTAATCACCGATGTCAAAGATGCGTGACGTCACACCTCTCAGGTTAAATTTAGGTTAAGTTAGGTTTGAATGAAGTTAAAGTAGGTTTAAATTAGGTTAGGTTAGGTTTAAGTTAGGTTAGGTTAGGTTTAGTTAGGTTAGGTTAGGTTTAAGTATGGTTAGGTTAGGTTTAAATTTGGTCAAATGTGACGTCACTTATCTTTGACATCGGTGATTACCGGTTACACCACCTGGTCTGTCTCTCCGTCCTTTCAATGCTTTTCTATGGGACTTCTCCGGTTTATTTGAAGGCTTTGGCGTGGAACAATTGCGAGACAACAGTGTGGATACGTACTGGCAATCCGACGGACAACTACCTCATCTCGTGAACATTCAATTTCGTCGCAAGACCACCGTCAGTGACGTGGCGGTGTACACGGATTTTAAGCTCGACGAATCGTACACGCCTTCCAAGATATCCGTACGTTGTGGCACTAACTTCAACGACTTGCAGGAGATCGAAGTCGTGGATCTGCAAGAACCCAACGGTTGGGTCCATATCCCTTTGAAGGACTTGAATGATCGTTTGGTTCGGACTTTTATGGTCCAGATCGCCGTGATTGCCAACCATCAGCAAGGTCGAGATACGCATCTCCGTCAAATCAAAATCCACTCATCCGTGGAAGACCGTCCCGTAACCACGAGTGAGTTTGCCGAGTGGACCACGCCGGAGTGTTTACAGTACGTCCACATTCGTTGATTTGTCCGTGATCTGAGTCGGCCTTGACTCGCCAATTCGTGAACCATGGCCACATTAGACGATAAGCTTCTCGGCGAAAAGTTGCATTATTATTGTTCTAGTAGTGAGGATGAAGGCGAAGATGAGAATACAGGAGCGGGAGGTTCAGGGGGGCCTCCCAAATTTATTCCCGAAGGAGAGCTCTCTCAATGGGACGGTCAATCCGCCAATACGGGTCCCAAAGGTGTCATCAAGGATTGGCAAAGATACAAGCAGTTAGAACGAGAGAATCGGGACGAGCAGCAAGCCGAAATGATGAAATTGGCCCAGAAGCTCTCGTTAACCTGCCGAACCGACGCCGAAGATCAAAAGGCTCGGGCCAAAGAAGAGGCGTTGGACGAGGACCTAGAAGCTCTGTTGGATGACGAGTTTCTTCAAGAATACATGGAAAAACGCATGCGGCAAATGATGGACCAAGCCAATTCCCGAAGAAAAGTGTTCGGTTGTGTGGTCGACTTGGCCGATGGAGAGGATTTCCTTCGCGCCATAGACCAGGAAGAAAAGGCGGTGATTGTCGTGATTTGTATTCACGAGAAAGATTCTCCTGGCTGCGAACCCATGGTCGGGTGTCTTGAAATCTTAGCCAAAGATCACCGACATGTGAAGTTCTGCAAAATATTGGCTTCCACGGCTGGGTTATCCAAGAATTTTAAAGTGAGTGGGGTCCCTGCTCTCCTCGTGTATCAAGGCGGAGATCTCATGACCAATTTTGTGTGCTTAAACGAAACTTTGGGCGAAGACTTCTTCGCCTCGGATGTGGAAAGTCTTTTGTTGGAACACGGAGTCCTCAACCAAGAAGAACCTGTCCCGGATATCATCAAAAATTCTGCCACCAATGATAGCGACACAGATTAAATGAATTACTTTGAACTTAGCAGTGATTCATTGCATTACACATTTTGATAATAAAAAAGAAGGTCTTGGCTTTGGTAACAATGCATATTGGTTCATGACGTCATTTTTGAAAGAAAAGCCAACCCGGGCCCTTGTAGAGGAGGCTCACTTTCAAATGAGCGCTTACGAAGAACTCGACCACAAACCTCGTGATTTACGATGTCGTCATTAACGGTGGTAGGAACGATAGGTAGGAGCTCAGGATCGTCATTGATATGAGACTCAATATCTTCAGCTCGGATTTCAACGGCTCGATCTTGAAGTAGCTCACGATTTACATCCGGATCAATGGACAAATTAGTTAGTACGGAAGCTATGGCCTTTTTGGTACTTCCCTTATCCTTTCGGGCGATTGCCGGCGATTTTTTGGCTTGATTGGGGCGATTGATATTCAATTGCTTTTGTTCATGGAGCGCCTGGTGGTGCTTGTAAGACCGGTGATTCAGAATAACTTTGCCACAACCCGGATACTCGCAAGTAAAGCTCATCTTGTAGCTCTTCAAACTCTTGAACTTGATCCCCAAGTCTTGATCGGGATGACGTTTGAATACGTGTTGCCGCAAATTACGAAAGAAAGCATACTCTCTGAAAATACCCGACGATAAAACAAATACTCATATTGGAACGGAACGAAATAACATTTACACACTTTTAACTAACCTTTGGCAATCGGCAGCGGGACATTTAAACGCTTCGCCTTTGTGCACGAGTTCATGCTCCTTCAAAATTGCCGCACATTTGAAACTCTTGCCGCATATGGAACAAGTATGCGCGGAAATTGGATTTGCGTGAACCAGGGCCTTGTGTTTTCGCAATAAAGACACGTTCTCGAATTCGGCTTGGCACACATCGCAAACCTTGGGTTCGTGGCTTTTCAAATGCAAGCGAAGACGATTGGGGAAGGTGAAAGACTTCTGACAGATTGAGCAAACGTGAGGTCGTTTGGTACGGTTCTTGGAATCGTCGGGTGTCGAGCTCGAGTTTCGATCGCTTAATTTGGACGGACAAACGTGTTTATGTAAGGAGGACTTCTTCACAAACGTCTGCCCGCAATACAAACAATGTATACGCAGTGGGTCCTCGTGGGCGCGTTTGACATGGCTTTGGCAGGAATACTTGGAATTGAATTCAAGATCACACTCGGGGCACCGAACAGAGGCCTGAACGTGCTGATTGTCGTGATGGCGCTTGAGATGGGCCCTGCGCGTGTATGAGGCCCTGCAATCGGCCTCGGGACACACGAACGGTCTTTGACCCGTGTGCGAATACAGGTGGGTAGCCAAACGGCTTTGCTTTGAGAAGAACTTGCCGCATCGTTCGTAGGGACAGGCAAAAGTCGTGATGCTCCCGATTGATCCACCGACCGAAAACTCGCGCTCTACCAAGGTCTCAAAATCACTGTCGCTTTCCCAGCTTAACTCGCCCTGTTCTTTGCTCTTGGGCATTGAGCTTTCCGACAGAGGGTCGTCCTCTTCTATTGCATCTTTTCCCATGACCGTGGTTGGGATATAGCCTAAGAATTGGGTAGAAAGATGCTTGTATCTTTATTTTAAACAACTGAGCCCTGAACACGACTACGAGACACGAGTGTTGTCCATGCACGCATACACAGACGAGGTATGACTGACATCTTTGGGTGCAGTTTGAAACACAATCAGTGCTTCCATTTTTCTCTCATGTATTGCAAAAATGGCACTCTTAGACAAGAAACGTCACTCTCCTCGATAACGAGTTTGTGAGTTGTCCTAGCTCTTTTGTAGATCAAGACTGCTGGAAAGACTTTTGGGGGGGTGGAAGAACAATTTCGCTCAACCCCCCCAAAACAGTGCTTCCACAAGCTGCTCCAAAGCACTCGTCTAGTTAACGCAGAAACTAGTTTATTGATGGATGCATGGCCTTAACAAGCACAAGCCCAAAGGAGGCAACCACTACGATATTTGATCAGTTCATAGAAACACTCCACGGAAACGGAAACTAATCGGTTTAGTGCAGAGTCATATCCAAAGATGTCGGGATTACCTCGACTCCGTATACCTTTCACTGTCCGCTGTTGATTTCCTTCTCAAAACAAATGACATGTCTCTCGGTAAGGGTGACGAGAGCTGGGGTGAGATGAGAAGAAGCCGGGTAATGTAATAATTGAAGAAAAAAAAACAGTGACCGCTATTCCCTTGAACGATAATGGGTCCTCTTTGAGAATTCGTTTCTACTCATTGTTTTTTAAACCAATGGATTTTCAACATTATAATAACCTTTGGCTAATGTTTTCCAAGACTGACTTTTTCATAAAAACAGACGCGCTGAAGCCATGGCCAATACCTAGACCGCCATCTCGAGGCTAATTTTGGAAACTGTGGAAACATTTTTCAGACATCCATTTTTCCTGCCAAATGATATCAATGACAGAAGTCTGGTCTAGATATCCAATGTACTATTGATCCATTCTGCATGTACTAGCTCGACGAAGCTTCGCTCTGACTTAGTTCTATCTAACCAGTAGCAACTTCATCGTGGTCGTTGTCTCTTCTACGCATGCATCTGGCCCAGGATTTCGTGGCGGCTTCCTTGTTTGAACGCGGGTCGCCAATTCCAAGAACTCTTGACGGTTCCGCCGCTTGAACTAGATCGGACATCTCTGACCGGAAGTTTGGATTCCAATCTAGGTTCTGAGGAGACACAATAACAAGCTCTGATCAATTTGGTGACCTCGCACTGGATGCTTCAGTTCGCCGCCCAGCTCCGCCTTCGCCATGACCTTGTTGAATTGGTCTAGGTTTCGAATCGGATTATGTTTGGCATTATTACAGATATCAAGCCTGCATTCTTCTTTACCACCCTCGTCGTCTCAGCCTCCGGAAAATGATGCTCTAGCGGGGGATAAAACCCGGTTTTCGAGTAAGTAAGAGGGGACCTTTTTTTTATTTTGTTAATGTAGATAAGGAATTATATTTCATAGCTTTTTTTTCTGTTAGGCCCGACCAAAGATGCCCCGTTGTCGGAATTGGACCGCAAGCATATCATCTATTACCATTGGCTTTTGGATTCGGATTCATTAAGCAACACCACACTAGCATGGCGAAACCCGGCCGAAAAGTTCTACTTTTACGCCAAGCTCGTCATGTCCATTCAGGATGAACAAAATGGGATTCCCATGCCTAGAGATTCGCCCCCTCCCGTCAACTTGATCACCATCACCACCTCTGACGCCAAAGTTGAACGCTTTAAGCTTATGCCCATTCCCAATCTCCGTAAAAGCATCGCAATCACCAACGGACGTCTCTTGGAGTACGCCCAAGAGTTCGAAAAAATCGCTGAGGACTCCGGTATTCTTCAAATAGTGGGCGGTTCCCTCGGTATCGTGGGTGGGGTCCTGGGCACCACGGGCTTGATTTTGGCTCCCCTCACCGCAGGCGGATCCTTGGTTTTAACGGGTGCCAGTGTGGCGTTGGGTGTTCTCGGTTCAACTTTATTAATCACCTCCGCGGTTGGCATTTCGGGTGATGTCATCTCTTCTCTTTGGGAACAACATTATACGGCCAAAAGCATGAACGAAGCCAAACACGTGATGAACCATGTGGAACACTTGGCGGGCATTGTGACCGAAGCTTCTGTGGCATTTCGAGAGTTCGACGAGTTCTTGGATCAGGATCCCCAAACTGAAGGTACACTTGATGCCATGATATGGGCAAAAAATGTTTATGTGATGCTCATGAAATCGGTGACGATGTCTCGAATTCATGAAAAGATCCTAAATCGAGGCGATATTCCGACGCTCCCGTCGAAGGTGCAAATTATCAAAGATGTAGTCAAGCACAGTAAGGAGTCAGTTAAGGCTGTGTTGAACGGCATGGACAATTACTGTTTTTCCATTCCGTCCCTTGGAAACCCAATGTGCTACAAGATTGATCCGACCCAATCCGTTTCCAAAAACATCAAGTATATTCTCGGAACGGCCAAAGGTGATGTCCACAAGCGATACGCCCTAAAGTTTGCGGCCTCGGGCATCAAAGTTCCTTGGATTCGCGAGTCCAAGCTCGTGTGGAAATCTTTGATCAAGGCTGGGTCCAAAACGGCGGTCATTCTAGCTTCAATTGGCTCTGTCGTGTCAGTTATAGGAGGTATATGGTCCGTTCTAACCGGAGTGGGCAACATTAAAGGTTCTGGGATTCTTTCCGATCGAATAAGATCCTCTGTTTACGACGTGGAACGATTTTCTACGAAGACATTAGAACTTTACAACACGATGAGTATGACTGAAGGGTCAACGGTGGATGTCGAGTCTTTCAAAGTGCTCACTGGAATCGAAATTCATACTTGCTGGCAAGCCGACGCGCAAACTGACTCTCCGATTTTCATTGAAATTAGATCTGGTCAGGATTATTGTGCCACCAATGTTCTTGATACCCATGCTCACAATGATCTCGAGATCAACCAATGGGATATTTACTCAAGCCCAGATATTCTGGGCAACTGTACTGGATTTGTCATTTCGAATGTTGACGAAACTGAGGTTAGAATAACCAATACCGGCGGGGGAGGCCATTGTAGTGATTACATCAATTTACAAGTGGACTATATCTCCAAAGCATTCGCCACCTGTCAAGTAATTAATGGAGTTTGGACGGATTACAGTAGCAGTGATTGGATCAAGTGTCGAGATGGACCCGATATGGGTCGAATAGAAATTTATCCGTGCATGTCTGACTTTGCCGGCACCGATTCTTACGTCAGCTTGGCTATCCAATCCGCTAACAAGCAATGCGTGACCAACTACCTCGATAATAATGGCAACGACTTGGCCAGAGGTCATGTCAGTACTTATCGGCAAGATGTTTTAGGCGATTGCCAATCTCTTGAGGTGCAAGAGAATGATCTTCAGTTGGGCGTTTGGCACTTTGGAGCCGATGCTCTTTGTTTAGGTGTCGTGTTAATTCACGCCAAAAATAGAGCCATGCAGCGAGATCATGTCTTCAAATGTGATATTCCTCATCAAGAGCTGATTGAATACAAAAAGACCAAGTTGTACAACTGTACCACTTTCCAACCCGATCACACCAAAGCTATCTCAGGGATTCGCCCATTTATTTGCGATGAGGACTACGCCGGTTCGAGTACGGGTTACGATTATGGGGTCTACTTCATCATTTGTTCCACTTATGGATGCTGCCAGACCAACTATCTCGACGTTCTTTACCATGATGAGTTGGTCCGTGGCGATTCGAGATTGTACAACCAACCAGGTGGTCTGGGCCAATGCTTTGGCTTTGAAATCGATCGCTCAAATGTCACCTATACCTTGGTGAATACCAACACTGCCGATAACATATGTATTAATAGTATGGAAATATTTACCAGAGCCTCCTCTAACTTGTACCCATACGTGAAGTGCAATACCCCTTCTGGCTCGTTATGGGCTGACAACGAATCTCAAGGACCATTTCCTTGCTCAAACCCAATTGAAACACAAGTATCTCAAATAGAAACGAGAGTGTGCGATTCTCATGGATCAGGAACGGACTCGGCTCTGGAAATCAAGATCTGTAGAAATGGCTTCAGTGACTGTTGTTCCACCAAGATTTTGGACAAGGTCGGTAGTGACGATTTTGAGGAATCCGACTTTTCAGTTTACTCAGGCAATCACTTGGGCAATTGCAGTGATTTCATGATCAATTCTGATGTGATCAATTTGTCAATTATTAACCAAGGCAACGACGGAGTCTGTTTCCTGAGTGTTAACATTCGTACAATGACTGGAAATGTACTCAAATGTTACATTCCTAATGAGATTGAATATTGGACTTCGAGTGGAACCATGGATCTTCGATGTCAGAGCCTTTAAAAGCCCAAAACTCTCGTGCAATCTCAATACTCGTCAATGAAGTGAATCGTTGTTGCTTCAAGCAGGTGTAAAAGCGAATCACAGTTGTTAAAATTAGCGGATTAAGTACCAATAAAAAATATAAACACATAAAATGTGTGATATCTTTTTGAGCTACAACATCATATGGAACAACTTAAGGTTATCACAATTTTACACAGAAAGGGTGAAAAAAGCAAAAATCGCTTCAATAGCTATCCAAACCGGTTCACGAGACATGTCGCCAATTCTGTGATTGCCGATTTGCGAGATCATGACATTTCTCCATGGGCCATTTTTTTAGGTTGGTTGTGGATTTTCTTCTACCGCTGCAAGGAATGTGATTCCCTTCAAAAATGAATCATAAATGAAATAATTTAAACAATTAATATTTATACGAAATTTGGTCTACCAACGAATTACTGTTGGCAGATCCATGCATCCCTTTAATAGTGGGTTGATCAGGAATAGTATTCAAAAATTTATCTTACCCTGCCAAAAACAAATTAAAATGAATTATCAATTGTAAAAAAATATTCCAAAAATGTTCAGACAAAGCCAACTCATTCGTAACTTTCAGAACTATTATTTTTCAAACAAGGAAAAAGACCTCAGCAGAAAAATAGGTATGTTGAATTCAAAATACCTCTGAAAAGATAAAAAAAAATGTAACTAATAGAAGAAACCATTAGTCAAACTGACCCATGTTCAGATCAAACTGAGCGGAAGCAAATGAATTCAAAAAGGTGCCATTGAAGTTCATAATTTTTATAATATGGTGTTTCAGCTTTTCGTTCCATCTCTGTGAAGCAACCCTCTAATTTTGAGCATGGGGGGAAATTTGGACGTATCACTTTTTGGAGGGAGCTCCTGGAGACCGTAATGCTTTTGAATTATCTCCACGCACGTTTGAATCAAATCATTCTCCGCGGTCTCATGCCATTGTTTCATAAAGAAATGTGCTAGTACCTCCGGTAGCCGACTTAATATACGCTCAAAAGAAGGCTGTGACCGATTTTGCTCCACCACATTCAGCAACCAATACTCAAAATGAGATCGATAAGGCGGATGCAGAATCTTGCTCACATATTGGCTCTCCCCGCCGTCACCATAAAATATATTTAAGGAGATCCCCGAGTCCAGAGCCGACACTTGATGCCAATAAAAAGCCGGAATGAACAACATCTCGCCTGGAGAAAGGACGCAGTGTTCACATTTGGCATTGGCAAATTTAGGAAAAGCAGCCAAATCCGGACGATCGCAAATCACTTGACTCTGAACGGTCTTCCCATGAGACCCTAAGGGGTTGGGGTAAAGCGAGTCCAGATCGTGCCCAAATAAACGAATCTTCTTTCGCCCTTGGATCATGATGAGGAAGTTATCATCCGGATCAAAATGGCAGAACTCGTAGTGACCTTTGAGCGCTACCCACATGTACGGGCCCAAATGGAGCTTGGTCGAGGTCTCGGTCATATATTGCGGAAAGGGAACCTCGGCCAAGAGTTGGGGAAAGGCCATTTGCATGGAGGCCACGGCCAAATATGAGCTCCTGGCCCTGGCATTGGCCTTGAGCAAGTCCTGGCAGTAGCTCCCAAAGGTATCTTTGCGAATGGTGTAGGCTTTGCCTTGGCGATAATGATCCTGATTGGTTTTCCCTCGCACCCACACCTCATTCTGGCCCACTCTCTCCATCAGATTGGCTATTGTCCATTGGCGAGCGGGCCAAGCCTCGGTGGCACCCGTTATAACCACGGGTTTGGCTTGAAGAAAGTACCTGGAAATGAATTCGCGGGTGGACAAGTCGGCAAACGACACCCGAGGGATCTCGCTAAAGGATGCACACGCTTGGGCCACAGGGTCCGGATTCGGATCCGGGTCCGGGTTCACATCCACGTCCGTCATGGTGGTGGTTGCGACCAATCCAATGCTAAGACGTGGATGCACCCACGGGATGAAGATGTTTCCAAAAGTAGTAGGTAGTTGCTCTCCCAGCGCATGGCTTTGCGCATGCCTAAAAGGCCCGCATGCATGGAACCACCCGAGGTTTGTTATTGACGTTGATGAATTTGTACCGAGAATATTCTGCCTAGTTTCCTTGTAGACATACTTGTCCGTTCTTGATTTTAAAGAACTCATGCTTACGGATTGACGCTTTAATTGGATGATGAATAGCATGCATGAATTTAGCTCCACAGTGCCTCATAAAATGACAGATTTATGCATACGGCATGGCATGACTTTTAAATTTGATGCAAAACAATCTCAAAAATATAGCTCTCATTTACAAACAAAAAAGTGGCCCACACCAATGAGACTAATGATCCGTCATACAGACATACATACATAAATTAAGGTCGTAAGAGTAAACAGCCTTACATTACATTTTACCCATCATTCGCATTGTTTGCATCCAATGATTTCCAATGTTTCATGGTAATTTATCCTTTTATGATTTGTCTTTTTACCGAGTTGGTCGGTGCTTATTCATTTTCATATATTCTTAAATCCAAGAATCCAATTCAACGGTTTCTACTCTGAGGTCCACGGAAAGTTTTCTTTTTTTTCTGCGCGAGCCCACCAATTTTAACCTTCGCTCCGCTCGGGTTTCATTCACTTGTGGGCCCCGTCCAGATAAAAAAATAGGATATTTCAAATGTTCCCTGCAGATCAAGTTGTCATGAGAGCATTCACTCAATGCAATTGAAAGACACAAAATTGCATGAATGTGTCCAAACCATGTCGGTTTGCGGTGATGGCCGTGGTATGTGAGTCATAATCGGATTCAATCTAGTTCGAACGAGTTCTCACCGATGCTCCAGTTCTTAGAGGGGCTCGTCACCCTGACCCTTCAATTCGGGCCCAGAGTGATTTGCCCAGCCATTTGGCTCTCAAGTCTCAAGCCTGATCGGCCTAGACCCGCTCTAGATCGGCCTAAGCCTCTAAAGATCACCTAATTACAGAAGGATTTTCTAGACACCCGCTTCGGCCGTCACGGTCAACCTCGATATGATCATTTTATATATACCTAACCGCAACTTCAGGATGTAAAAACATAAGTGGTTTGAACATTGCTAAAATAACCGAAAGCATGTTCTAGATCTAGATCAATATTGACAAATATTTCGTCTAACTGTGTTACGTTTAGTAGTCTAGTTTATTGTTCTTCGACCGCTCGCTCGCCCGTTCGTTCGCTCAGTCATGGATATACTTACAGTGGTGAGAGGTCCCTGGCTCAGTCTTCTTATGGAATGCATGGCGGGCCTTGACTTGACTTCATCCTCCTCCTCCTCTTTTTAGTGCAAGACAGGAAAGAAAAACGTCGAACTGGACGGCGGACAAACGGACAGACAGACGAGGTTGTTGGGAAAGAAAGACAGAAAAGGAACTGATGTGCCCACGCCTCTCGCTCCTTGAAAGAACACCCACCCATCCACTCATCCATCCATCCATCTATCCAGCCCCGGAGATTCCAGTGTTCAAGCCTAATCGGACGGAGGTCGGAACGGTCCAAGAGGCACCTCGAAGGGACGATCTTCGTCTTGGTGGTGTTGATTCGAGCGCCGGGCGCCGCTACCAACGTCGTTCGCCTCTGAAGAACTCTCTTGTCTTGTTCTTCCTTTCTCGCGTTCCTGTTGTCTCTCTCCCTCTCTCTCTCGGGACTTATCGGTCTCGCGTGACCGTGTCGGAGTCGTACCCGTCGTCCGTCGTCTTCCATGACCCTCGGTCGGGAGGAGGCCCGCACCGACAAGAACAACCTCAACGCAAAGGAAGGATTCGAGACTTCTCCACTCCCGACGACCGCTTGAACCCCGATCGCAGCTACAGCTGAATTGAACTGACTGAGGGAGTTACCTCATTCCGAGGATTCGAGGCGCGACCTCGAATCAGACAGCTCGTTGGCTCGCTTGCCTGCCTGCCCGCCCGCCCGCCCGCCAATCCGCCTCAGATCTCGTTCAAGGGAGACTTGAGGCCAGTCGTGGTCCCACGGTCGACAACGGTGAGGACGACCGACCGAAAAGCGAGGAAAGAAAGAAGGGAGGAAGGAAGGAGCCTGGTCCTGCTCTAGAGAAGGCGTGTGAGAGAGCGAGTATTGTCCTCGAACTGACTGACTACTAGCGAAGTGTCTTCTGACTCTCCGTGGTCACGAATTGAACTTCGGTGGAGTGGGTGGATTGTTGGTTGCTGGCCAGTGTTCTCATCGTCTTGGCCGTGAGCTTGTGACCGCATTCGTTAGCCCGCAGGTGTTCTCAGACCTCGTGTGTTCATCATGGCGGCGGGTAACCAAGGGATGGAATCCCTCATCCCGATTATCAATCGCATGCAAGATGCCTTCACGCAACTCGGGGTGCCCATGGTTATTGATCTGCCGCAAATCGCCGTGGTGGGTGGACAATCGGCCGGAAAATCATCCGTCTTGGAAAACTTTGTGGGACGGTAAGGACTGATCTAGTGTTACGGAAAACATAGTCATCCAAGAATAGCTTGACATGGAATTGTACGCCTTGAAAGTCCCAATTTTGATCATCATGGGGTCAGCTGACTGGTATTGATCCATGTTTCTCTGAGGAGGAGAATGGCCCCAGTGCAACGTCTCGCTCGATGTGTAAAAGCCAGAGCGAAAGCGTGTGTGGGAGTGAACGAGTGCGTATAGTATAGTGGGTTCCCTCCTATTCGTTGGTCGTGGTATGGAACAATTGGGAACTTTCTCTTCCTCTGCTCAAGGCCGTTCGTTGTCCGAGCCCATGTCATCTTGGTGCTGGAATTTAGCCTTCGAACCTCATGACATGAAAAATGAATGAATGCCCGAGCGTCAATTCACCATTCAATTTTCTTCCCCATCTGTTTTAGGGACTTCTTACCCCGAGGCTCGGGTATCGTGACCCGACGACCCCTAATTTTGCAACTCATTAACGCGCCCAATGAGTATGGCGAATTTCTTCACTGCAAAGGCAAAAAGTTCATGGACTTCAGCGCCATCATGAAAGAGATCGAGGATGAGACCGACCGCATGACCGGCTCAAACAAGGGCATTTCTAACCTTCCCATAAATTTGCGAGTGTATTCGCCTCATGGTAAGATATTAAAGCTCTTGGACCTTTGATGACCCCGAATGATTAAGTGTTTCATGTCACCCGCGGTTTCCGGTCCCGTCCCTGAACCGGATGGAATGATCGGCGGCTGTACTAATCCATCTCTCTCAATAGTGCTTAATATCACCCTAATTGACTTGCCCGGATTGACGAAAATTCCGGTGGGCGATCAACCCCCTGATATTGATCAGCAAATACGAGAGATGATCATGACTTACATTCAAAAAGACACTTGCTTGATCCTGGCCGTGACCCCCGCCAATATCGACATTGCCACATCGGATGCCTTAATGTTGGCCAAATACGCTGATCCGGACGGTAAAAGCTCAATTGCATTTGAGCAAAAGGGAATAAAACCGTGCCGAATCGCTTGTCCCTCTTTCTGACTTTTGCCCAAGGCACTTTCTGTCGTCTTTTCCTGTCTGGAAAATTTGAAACAGTCCTAATAATTTACTTCAACCACCCTTCCGCCATCTCTTCAATTGTCTGCGACAAATTTTCCTTAATTCCTGTCATGATGGATCGTCCTCACATTTCCCTTCCAGTTCTTAACATAACACTAATTGATTTACCCGGTCTGACCAAAATCGCCATCGGAGATCAACCTGTTGATATTGAGGCCCAAATTAAAGACATGATCATGCAATTCATTTGCAAAGAGACGTGTCTGATCTTGGCCGTGACTCCGGCCAACACCGATTTGGCAACATCGGATGCCTTGAATCTGGCCAAATCTGTCGATCCCGATGGTAAAATGACAGTTGTAGTGTTCGAAGTTACTTTCGTCCCCTGCACCACATTATTGCCCTCTTTTAGTCACTTTCGTAATTCCATAATGGCATGATGTAATTTTTAAGTGTCGCTAAATTCAGTTAGTTCGCTATCACTTCATTTTCAGTACAAATTATGTTGACTCATTTCAGTTGTAAACATCACACTCATCGATTTGCCTGGGCTGACCCGTGTTCCAGTAGGGGATCAGCCTAAAGATGTTGAGCAACAGATAAGGTCGTTGATCATGTCATATATTCAAAAGGACTGTTGCCTCATTCTTGCCGTCATTCCTGCAAACATTGATGTAGCAACAAGTGATGCTCTTCAAATGGCTAGAGAAGCTGACCCCTCAGGTTTGCGGGACTTGCAGAGAGCTTAACAAATGTGGTTTTGAATCTTTACTGAGGACGAGCGTTCACAGAACTTTCCAAGATTTGCTAAAAAAAAGACAAGCTTTAACTAGATTCTTTCGTTAACAAGTGGTTTTACCTTTCTCTGACCTTGTATTTCTGGCTAATCTGACGCCTTCTTTTCACACTTCTTTTATGTTTGCATGGTTTTGCCTCCCTTTTGTTCAGTTTCAATTGTTGAAACGACGTTCCCTTATTATTTTGATGTTTTTTCTAAGACTATAGCTGAATTTACTTCCACTATTCCATAGGTCTTCGAACCATTGGTGTGTTGACAAAACTGGACTTGATGGACGAAGGCACGGACGCCAGAGAAGTACTGGAAAACAAATTCCTCCCGCTCAGACGGGGTTATGTGGGCGTTATCAATCGTTCTCAAAAGGACATAGAAGGGAAAAAGGACATCAAAGCCGCCATGGCCGCAGAAAGAAAATTTTTCCTCAGGTGAAAAAACAAGGCATCAATTTGTTTAGCTCATGCAACAAGGTTTTTAAAAATTTAGCCTCGACCTGAATCGTTTGTGTGTATTCAACATTTTCTTCAAACTGGAACTGAAGGTTTAAAAATTGTCAAATGCTTATTGGGTGCAATTGTAATTTCAGCCATCCATCGTATCGTAACATGGCCGACCGTCTGGGTTCACCCTACTTGCAAAAAGTTCTCAATCAACAACTCACCAACCACATCCGTGAGACTCTTCCTAGTCTACGAGATCGCCTTCAAAAGCAGTACTTGTCTCTTGAAAAGGAAGTGGAGCAATACAAATACTTCAGGCCAGATGACCCAGCCATTAAGACGAAGGCCATGCTGCAGTAAGTCATCAGTTGCATTCAATAAAAATCGGGACGGGATTCAAATTATGAGCGGCATGAAAATCATCGATTGTATACTCGGCCAATTTTAGGAGTATTCAGCAACTTCAACAAGATTTCGAACGATCCATTGAAGGTAGTGGATCAGCAGCAGTCAACACATTGGAATTGAGTGGTGGAGCAAAAATCAACCGTTTGTTCCATGAACGATTCCCGTATGAAATCGTGCGAATGGAGTTTGACGAGAAGGAGCTTAGGCGCGAAATCGCCTTCGCCATCCGAAATATTCACGGTAAGCCTGTCCTGGTCGTGATGTCCTCATTATAGTTGCCAACAGAGAGAAAACTCCATGAGTAAAAGCTGTGTTTCATAGAAGCGACTCCATCATACGACTGCTTGCAGGTATTCGCGTGGGTCTTTTTACTCCTGATATGGCTTTCGAAGCCATTGTAACTAAGCAAATAGCCAGGTTGAAAGAGCCTAGCATTAAATGTGTGGATCTCGTGGTTCAAGAACTAACCAATGTGATCCGAATGGTCTCAGAAAAGGTACCTTGTCGAGCTCTCGCCAATTTGCGAATGCGAATGCTCTTCGTTCTTAAGCCTAGATTAAGACCCATCTTAAGAGACCTTGGTTAACGTAGTGTGTGTGATTGATTTAGCATGCTTGTTCCCATAACATAATTTTTATCTCCTTCCAAACCGCTCGACTTGTTCAATCACACCCGATTTTATTGAATCAGAGATGAAGGTGTTCTATCCTACCTTGAGTTTTTGTACAGTAGATCTGTTGTTTTTTGTTGCTGATGATTTTACTCTTGCTTTTGTTGTTGCATACTGCTCCTCCTCTCACTAGGTATTAGAATAGGAATGTTCGCACCTGACCGTGCCTTTGAGTTGGTTTGCAAAGGGAAAATTGGAACCCTCAGAGAGCCCGCACTCAAACTTGTTGACCTCGTGATGCAGGAGCTCATAAACACCCTCAGAGTCGGGACGGCCAAGGTAAAACACAGACTTTGAGCTCTGCATTAAAGCCTTCCATGGCCGAACAAAAGCAAAGACATTCGCTTGTTTCAAACATATTGGGGTTGTTATGATTTGAACGTGAACTTGGGAGGCCGAAGAACTTGTACTCTGTTTAGTGATCTTCGATCACACCAATCAGTATTGGCCATGCATGGCCAATGTGCTTTGCCATGTGAATTCCTAACGTGGTTGCAGGGCAGTTCCGTTAAATTCATTGCTTCAAAATTGGGTTTTCATAGCTCGAGGTCAAATTTGAAACCGTACCCTCGATTTCCCAAAGTTAGGGCCTTGACTCTGGAGTTCTCGATCCAAATCTCTGCGTCAATCTTTACGTCTCAAAGGGCATACATATTTACTTGATCTCGCTTGGGAAAATGATGATGTATCAAGCTTACTCAAAGTCGTAAAGGTGGAAAGTACCTGTGTAATGTGTGTTGGTGGCCACACCTTGGGTGGTCCTTCTGGGTTGTAGCAGTCCTATTCTTATCCACATGACTTGCTTTGATTTTGTATTTTCTCTTTGTTTTCTTTTCCTGTTTTCGCCCCCTTATCCCCCTGATCACCCGCATCACGCAACAAACCATGACCGATGCCCTGCCCTGCCCTGCCCTGCACTGCACTGTTGTTGCGTTGCTTCGCCCCTTTCATGTGACCAGGAGTGCGGATTGGATTGTTCACTCCGGGCCAAGCCTTCGAGGTTGTGGCGAGGAAGCAGATTGCTTGTCTCCGGGAGCCCGCTACGAAAGTCGTGGGATTGGTCACCGAAGAAATGCAGAAAATCCTTATTGAAGGCCTGGCCAAGGTAGTGTGGTGTGCATGTCTTTTTACCTTTAATTTAACCTTGGATGGACCGAAGGCTCTTAACTGAAAACAAGTTCGATATGCAACTGTTGTTTTGATTTGAAAGCTGGTTGTACGTGGGATTTTGAAATTATGGACCAGCATACGGCAAATTTTAACCGGGAAAAAAGGAGCATTCAAAATCGGTTTATTTTTTTTCCAATTGTACATCAAGTCCGAAATGAAATAATTTCCGACGATTCTCTTATATACTCTCTCTTAAATGATTTTATGATACACACTGTCTTCTTCCAAGAGCTTCATCAAATTCTAAAGCGCTGTCGGTTCATCATTACTTTGACCTCATTTATCCCTTGAAGCGCCTTCTATATCTGTTATTGTCGTTGTCTTGTGAAAGTCACGTCGAGTAAAAATGCACCGTTTGTCTTTGCTTTTGTTTGTTTTTGCAACCTTTTTTTTTTTTTTTGAACTTACGGTACCCAATTTGGGTGACCTAATGAAAAGAATATTGCTTCAATTTGATTTGACATCCCTCAGATGAATCGTTACCCTCGTCTTCGAGAGGAAACCGAACGGATTATCACTACCTACATTCGAGAGAAAGAACAGAAATGCAAAGATCAGATTTGCATGCTGATCGAATGCGAGCTGGCATATATGAACACCAACCACGAGGATTTCATTGGGTTTGCCAAGTGAGTGTAGCTTTAAGGCTTGTTCATGATCGACAAAAAGTCCTTGTGTTTGAACAATTTTTTTCTAATTCTAGTGCGCAAAACACCAATCAAAACTCGGAGAAAACCGGTAGAAAGTTGGGCAATCAGGTCATTCGGAAAGGCTACATGTCCATTCACAACTTGGGTATCATGAAAGGTGGATCCCGAGATTATTGGTTCGTCCTGACGTCCGAATCTCTCTCTTGGTTTAAAGACGACGAGGTGCGTTCGGTAGCTCACTCTGTATCTGCACCAAAGAAAAATGACCTAAACTGCTCCATGATTGATTGCAGGAGAAAGACAAAAAGTTCATGCTCCCATTGGATAGCTTGAAATTGCGGGATATTGAAGCCGGGTTCATGTCTCGCCGCCATATGTTTGCGATTTACAACCCGGAAAACAGGAACGTGTACAAGGACTTTAAGACTCTGGAGTTGTCTTGCGAGACCCAAGATGAAGTGGATTCTTGGAAAGCGTCCTTTTTGAGAGCTGGTGTCTATCCTGAGAAGACTTCCGAGCTCAACAACGGCGACGGAGAGGTGAGTGCCTGAATCGATTTGCACCGTTTTCGTACCTGTTCCTTGTTAGCCTGGCTTTTCTTAACTTGATACGATTAGACCGTATTCCTTTCAAACAATGGTTCTCAAATGCACGCGAAAGCCGCGTTTCAAGATGCGTCGATATTGAGCAAATGAGAACTGTTGCTTAAAAGGACTGGCATTCATATCATATCAAATGGAATGGAATGGGGGGAAAAGCGTATTATTTATCTGGATGTTGTGGGTGTGGTAATTAAAACCCTCGTAGAGAGCTCTTCCTCCAAGCAAGCGACACTCATTGGATTCCATTTGCTTGGAGATTGTTCCAAATATATTAACGAATCTGTTCATTTTCTCTTATTATCCATTCTGCGCTAATGCTACGTTACAAAATCTTCTTCACCATCACACATTTTCGCCAAGATTTACAATCATTCCTCCTCCTCCTTAACAACTATCTCTGATTTATCCTTGTTTTTTTTCTCTCCTTTAGGATGGGGTAAGCTATATGTTTCCCAAATTGAGCAATGCTTCTTATTGACCTAACTTAGTGATTACACAAAATTAAGTAGATGTCTTTCAAATGATTCGTCCATTTTTTGTTGAATGTTTTGTACCAGCTTTCATCACCGGTGCTTCGTTCAATGGATGCGAAATTTTCTCCACTCTTTTTTCATTAATTTCTATTCTATTCATTCTTCGATACTAACAACTCATTGTTAAGTAGTTAACCAAGAATGTTTATGATCTGAGCACGACTTCTCTACCAATGGTATTATTTTCTTGAATTTTTGAATTAATCAAATAGCAGGGAATTGCGCGGCGAGAAATTTACATTTCTTGTTGAAAACCTATTCGACTTTCATTGAAGATAAACTTGTTCAGAAATGTGCTCTGGCTATTCTTTTTTTTCGTCTGAATTGCACCTCAACTGCTGATACAACAAATGCCTATTGGTTCTTATATGTTTGCAGATTTGTGTTCGTGTCCATTTTGATAACCACCTTTTATTTCTAAGTCTGTTAAAATTGATAACCACGGGTGAACGATTGTTGGGTTGTGTCACTGAGACGGGACTTGTTTTCTTCTCTTTCAGGAAGGCAGCCGGGTAAGCAAGGAATTGATCAACTACGCATCTTCTTCATTCACAATCACCTGAGGATCAAATCAGCACATCGCACACTAATCCATGTCCAAAGTGTCGGGGGGGGATTAAAATCGAGTTTAAAGATTTTTTTTTTCAATCGAACAAAAACCTCGCCTTAACCCTACTGAAAAGGCTTAGTGTTCTGCCTTTAGAGCCCTTTATTTCCATTTATTTCCTTTCAGAGTCAAGAAGCCTCTCTCGGGTCTGTGGATCCGCAATTGGAGCGCCAAGTTGAAACAATCCGAAATCTCGTGGATTCTTACATGAAAATTGTTACAAAGACGTGCCGGGACCTCGTACCAAAGACTGTCATGTATCTAATGATCAATGATGTGAAGAATTTCATCAACAGCGAGCTTTTGGCTCAACTCTATGCTACTGGAGACACGGTAAGAGTTTTATTTCAAGTGAGCATGAGGACGACATTACTGTAGCATTAGTCCGAGTCAATAAGCTCCCTCATCATAACTTTTTCATACAAATCTACGGATTAAAAAAAATAACCTTTTTTGTTTTCTTTCTAGCACTCCATGATGGAAGAGAGCGCGGACGAGGCTCTGAAACGGGAAGAGATGCTGCGACAATACCATGCTTGTAAAGAAGCTCTGAAGATCATCGGAGATGTGTCCATGGCCACTGTGAGCACCCCAGCACCTCCGCCAGTAAAGAACTGGATGCCGGCGCCCAGCTCGCATACTTCCTCCTCATCTAGTGGGGGTGGAGGTGGGGGAGGGGGCAGTAGTGGAAATGGCGGAGGAGGTGGAGGCATATCCCAGGCTCCACCATCACCCGGTGGTGGTCCAAGGCGCAATCCTCCACCGGTGTCTCGACAACCTCCACAGCCTCCGAGGGCGGCTCCTGCCGCTCCTGGAGGCCGAGGACCTCCCCCAGCACCTGGTCGGGCCGGTGGTCTCCCGCCTCCAATGATTCCAACGTAAGTGTTATTAAAGGGAATGATTGACTTTTGATATTCCCCAATTGCTTTCAAAAGCTTGACAATTTGAGAGTAACGGATTGTCCAATGGCCTTGTAAAGGTCGTCCCTGCAAAGAATGGCATTTCTGTTTGTGTGGTTGTTGGGCATTGGTTTTTGTTCCGTCCATTTGGGCTATAACATTGTATTGGGTAGAGAGACTTTTGATTCCTTGGCGTTTTGTGGACAGTTCTTGTACGCTTTTTAACTGATCAAATCAACTTCTCCCTGCCCCTAACTCACTACTAGAATTAACTTGATCTGATGGGCTCTTTTTGTCCTCTCCTCTCTCTTTGCTGCTCTCTCTATCTCACGCATTATGAATTGCCACGCCACACCTACAACAACTACCATACCACTACTACTTCTACTTCAACAACAACCATCCGTGATCTCCTCGACAGACGTCGCTAAATAACAAAATCTTCTCTTTGCTTCTCCCGCCCATGCAACACACTCATACACCCACGCCTCCTTTTGCCGTCAATTGCTGCCGCCGTTCTCTCACCACTACGAAATCTTCGGACACAAATCAATGCCAAAACATGTTTCCACGCGACCAATCGGATTAATTATTCCATCAACACCTCATATCCTTCATACTCTTGCTTTCGCTTTCCTTAACCTCGGCTCTTCGCAATTGATGCTCTGATCCCCAATCTCTCTGATCTGGCTGTATCTCTTGATTCGATTGGATCATGGCCAAATAGGCGACAAACCATGGGTCAAGCGGCCGCTGGGATGCAAAGTGCTTTCGGAAATATGGGTCAGCAAGTGCAAAGAGCGGCCACTCAAGCTGCGGCTCAAGCCGCTGCCAACGAGGTCCAAAACCAACTTGCCAACGCTATTGGCTTCGGCAAGAAGAGATAAATTCAGTGGGAGAGAGGAGCTCGCTTTCCTCGTGTTCTGGTGCATCATTGGGCCAGGGGCGCGGGTTGAAGAGGAGTCTTCTTGATTTCATGAAGTTTGTGGCATCAAGTGATTGGCTGGCCTGAGCGGCGTTGAGTCCAGAGGAAGTCATCATTTGGCCCTCGATTCCATTAGTCTGTTTTAGTAGGTTCGAGCCTGCAAGTTAAAATATTTTACCATGAAAAAGTATTGTGTGTCTGTGGAAACAAAGAGACCCTTTATTTTCCTTTACTTTTCGCCAATGTCATCTCCTGTCAGCATTACGTGATTTTTTTTACCCTTATTAAAGCTTGTTGCTCCTCTTTTTCTTTTTCTCTGTCTCTCTTTTACCCGTCTTGGCCATTGAAGCTTTGAACTGGAAGCGGCTCATAGCTCGGTTTCCTGCATTTACTCTGCACAGTCATTGAGACAAAGAACTTGAGATTTCCTCACCAAATCCATTGGTATTTAGTGAAAAGAAGCACCCTAAGCCATTTTATTATCTAGTTTATATGTTCAAATCTGACTGGAGATGGGTGATGAATTTTCTGTGTACTGTATCTGCTTGTCATGATTGAAAAAAAAACCATGGGTAGGAACCAAAAACTCTCTTATCTCATGAACTGAATCGCTGACTGAGTAAATCACTCCTCATTTTCAAAATGTAAAAGAGAAAATGGTTTCTTCGATCCTATTTCCTATTTGACCTCTGTACATGTTGCTTGTTACAATATTCTGAAAGGAAAATACGATGGTTTGGTCAATTGTTAGATAAAGTTGCACCTTTACTTGTACATCTTCTACTAGTTTTCTGATCAGCCGATGATTCTCCGCTCATTTTGTCAATACCCATGAGGATAGATCATACCTTCTCAACCTTCTCCACATTGTCCTTGGCGTGATTGCGTTGATGCACTTGTACTACATGAATATTATAGAACTGTTGTTGCCGGTCTCCTTGAATCCTCGAACACAATATACGTTATATACTGCTCTACTACTATAAATTATCATTACCAAGTCAATTGCAGATAACAGGATCAACCACTAACTTGCCAGACTAATAAACTGACACTGTTCCTTACTGTCTCTCTTTTTCTCCCTCTCTTTTTTCATTCTGTTCGTCTCTGTTCGCGTGGTCTCTCTCTCTCTTTTCTAACCAGATTTCTTGCTTTTCTTCTGTTGACGTTTTTTTTTCGTAGTTCTCTCACTATCATTGTCTTTCTTTTATTCTGTTTTTTCTCAAGTCGCTGGGTGAAGGCCTCATCTCTGAAAGATTCTTCTTCATCCTCCAACGAGGACGACACTTCCAACACTCTCGAAGTCAAGAAAGAGACCATAATCAAGGGCGTCATAATCAAAGGCATTGTGTGCCACCCCAAAGGCAACAAGAATAAATCCATGGCCCCCTCTCCTCCAAGGGGAACGCCACCACCTCCCATTCCACCTCAAAAGAGCAAATCTGTCACTTTTGAGAGCACGGCATCTAATTCCAAGTCACCCATGTCCCCTCAATCTGTGCCCAAAGTGAAAAAGTCCTTCTCGCGAGCCTCTTGCCTGATCCGAGCTAAGCCCAAAGCCCCTCCCATTCCCGCCCCTCGCCCTAAAAGCAGCGCGTTGTCAGATTGATCTTCTTCCTCTTCTTCCTCCTTCTCCTGCTCAGTCTTCTTGTTCTTCTCGTTCATCCTTTCTCTCGTCCTCGTGGGCGCCTCAAGGTCCAGTCGGCTTCAGTCCAAGTTGACCACCACCCCAACCACCGTCGTCGTCATCATCATCATCCTCCACCATCATCATCTCTCACCTCCATTTTTTGTTTCTGTGTTTGTTTCTAGGCGTCCTGTCCCCAATGTTCCTCCTCGCGTCCCAGAGAGGCCCACAGTCCCCGGGGGAAAGCCTACGGGAATCTACCTACAATGAAGCAATTATTGAAGGCCATTCCTATTCCTGTCAGATCAAAAGAATTAGTAAACCAACTACTTTCCTTGTGGAGATAAACAACCAATTCAACAAAAAACGCCTCGTCACGAAAACAAGCATTCAAAATGTGAACCAAACCTCCTTTATCCTTCCCCCGAGTGTCGTCGTGAAAGATGACACGGACTGGTTGAAAGTGAAGGTCCTCGTTTACGACTATGTGGTTAATCATGACACTCAAATGATGGCATCCCACGACTGAACCGAGTTAATGAACGAAAAGACAAAACAACATCCATCCAAGCCACAAACTGTGATTCAGCCGAGACATTATCGTCCATTGTTGTGATTTAAGAGATTCTCACTATTGATTGGAGGAGGATTTGTGTTCGAAATTTTTCTACCATTTATAGTAAAACGGGCAATTGTTATTTCCTTCTGTATGTCGTCGATGCCGGAAAATCTGCGTACAATTTGGCTTATCATTTCGACCTGAACGGCCGAGTGACCCATCCATCGGTCTTCCCTACTACCTTTCGTTCGCTTAACCACGCCCCTTTTTATGAGCACGTTATTAGATTTAGATTAATATGAAATCCTATCCCCAAAACTGGGAAACCTCATTACGATTTAAATAAATTTATCCGAGGAACACAAAACAGCTATTTTTTATTCTCATTATGAACACTCCTCATACGTATCAGTTGGAAGTCTCGGGCAAAAAAGATCTTGGCGGAAGGTCGAATCAATGTACAAAGTCCAAAGGTCGATTAAAACCACCCTTCCTATTCATATACTGTCTGTATTTTCTTTTAAGCACCACATGCACTTCGCCCGTGTTGTTTCCTTCAACCTGAAAGAAAAGACGAAAAAAAGTCAATCCCGAGCCCCATAAACTTGTTTTTTCTTTGTTCCACCCAATCAATTCACCTTTTTCCCTTTGGTTGTGGAGAATCCTGAGAATCCCATCACCCTCATCATCTCAATTTCATCGGGTGTTTTGCCTTCAAGATGTTCGGACGGGATTTCGGAGGTTGTGACCATGCGCAAGTTTTCCTGTTGGATTTCTCGCTTTCTTTTCTCTCGCTCTTCATCCCAATTCTTTTCTCTTTCGGCTTTCCGGTCATTGGGACTCCTTGATCTTCGACGATCCGACGACCGATCTCGGGAACGATCGCGATCGCGTCGCTTTTTCCGCTCACGAGATCGACTTCTTCGCCGACGATGGCGGGAAGTTTTCGGACTTCGGGATCGCGATTTGGATCGCGGCATCGCCTGAAAGAGTTACAGCACAATGACTACGTGTTGTAACAGGTTGACAGTCAAAATTTAGATATATTAGAACGAGATGAGAACAATAGAATTAGCTTTGGGCTTGAATTAGTAACTGATTCGCCTTGTAGCAAGGTAAACTGCACAAAGGTTTGCCGCTCTGGGCACATTGATACTTTTTGGGCGCGCCGCAACTTGGTATGGCACACAAAACAACGGGGGGCGGTTCTCGTGGGCCTTGAGCTTCAAATGGAAAGGGAGCATGAGGTGGAACGGATACGAATCGTCCAGAGTGATTGATCGTGTAGCTGAATTTAGGCGACTCTCGATGCACGGACTTGACGCTTTTGGTCTGACGAGCCGCGGCTTTGGAATCTTTCTTTTTCAACAATCGATCCATGGTCTTTTTCTTGTCATTCTCGCGTTTCTCCATTTCAATCACCTTTCGCTTTTGCGATTTAATGGCCTTTAATTGAAGGGACTCTTCGGTATCCAACTCTTTCTTTTTATAACCGTAATCAAGCGCCATGTGACCGGCTTCAGCTAAGGGTGCCGGGCTCAATGCGTCCTCAGGCTCATTGACGGCAAGTTTTTGTTTCTCCACCATGGCCCGTTGACGCGCCGTCATCAATTTCGGATCCTTAATCGATTTGAGCTCGGGATCCACGGCCGTCATGTTGCCCGCCTCGACCGCATCCAGCCATTTCTCTTCCTCATCTTGACTCTTTCGACGACGTCGTTTGCGTCCGGATTCATCGTCAGTCGAGGTTCCAGCCTGATTTTCGCTACTCACTGACACTCTTCGTCGACCGGGAGAACCCGAGGAGGGCGGAGTCGACGAGCTCGTCAAGCTCGTCCAAGCATTACTTATCGAAGGGAGGGCTGAACTCGCGGTTTTAGGTCCAAAACTGATCTTCAACTTGATCGGAGGCGATGCCAAAGGTGGAACGGCCGCAACTGGCGGTGGAACTTGTTGTGAGACCCGCTTTTTAGGCGTGCCTAGCGATTTGGCCGCGGTCAAGGGTTGGCTCTTAGCATTTTTGGGATGACGGCGATTTCGAGCCGAATTAGGCGTGACCGCCGCAGCTCGCTTTTGATTTCTAGGTTTAGTCGGAGCTGGCGCAATGGGCGGGACAGCCGCCGGAGTGTGAGAACCCACGCAATCGGGACAGAAATAAGGGACGTCCTCGCGTTCGACCACATCATCGCCGGGTTTGACGCCCACGCATCCGAAATGGAACCAAAGTGCGCACGTCTCGCAATTGATGGTCTGGCCAATGTAGGTGGAGGTGCGGCACACGATGCAGATCGAGTCGTCCACCGGGGGATCCGCCCCCACGTCCACGGTCACATTCTCGCTATCCGAGTCGGAGTTCGAGTCTGAAGCTGCCATGGCCGTGGCCATTCCACCACTTGAATTGAACGCGCGATGGATGGATGGATGGATCGATCGAATGGGTCCAATTTTTGCCTCGAAGATCCCCTCGAAATGGCTGATTTTGAGGACGTTGGTTGGGCTGGCCAATGTATGTATCAAGGCCCAGGGGGGTCCTTCAAAAGCCAGGAGGATGTCAAGGGTTTTTCAAAGCGCTTCAAATGAGCTTTTTTGATGTACTAACCTGGTTTGAGGGTCTTCACACAATGTAATGGAATTGAAAACAGAAATATGACTTTTTGCTCGAACGTCGTTGTTTTGTTGTTATTGATCTTTCTAGACTGGACCGTGGAGTGGAAAATACGGAAGCCATGAGGAAAAAAATGAGAAAGATTTCAAAAACATGGAAAAACCAAAAATTTTGTGATGATCAATGAACTCAAGTTCAAGTTCCTAATCAAATGGCTTCTCTCAAGAAAGGGTTGCAACAGTCCAAAATTTTACTATCGTTTACTGAAAAGTCTCATTACTGATTTCAATTTTTGGCAAAGTGTTGTCATATTCGTCCTTTTTGTGTAGTTTTTGGGGTCAAAACCGTCAAAAGTTTTTGAGGTTTGCCAGGCAAAAAGAAAAGACCCGAATTCTAAGCCAACATGGCAATGCTCATAACTCTTGACATCAATAAAGATGGCACAAATTAGGATTACTTTTAAAATACACCTTGAGTCCCAATGAAAATTCAGTAGAACAATATTTTTGTCCACAAAACTCACATTTGGTACAATAATCGGACCCGAGATGTAATTTTGAAATCCGTCCTGCAGTTTTAGGAAGAGAAAATCAGTCACCTTAGAGCAGGCAAATTTGCAAATTTTGACTTCGAGTGAATTCCTGCCATTTCTGCCACTTCATGGCAAATAGTGGCAGAAAATGGTATTAATGGCCATCAAGGGACAAAACGGCCCATACACTAAAGTTTACAAATATACTTCAGAGCAGGGGTTGGCAATACTGATGTGTTTGAGTAGGGTTTTTGGGCAGAGTTTTGCCATTTTGGTTTTTAGGGTCAAAAATCTGACCATAACTAAACTTTTTAACAGGCATTAGACCTTATCTATCATAAAATATGGCAGCACTGCCAACTCGAAATCCATTTGTTAACTATTGATGGAACTCGAAATCGAACTAGTTCGAGTGTTGCTAAATTGGTCCCAGTTTAGGTCTTTTCAAAAAGTTCAATACAACCTGCCCTTTTTAACAACGATAAACTTCCGAGTCAAAACTGGCAGCACTCCTGGTTCGAAACACATCACTAGTTGGCAATAGTGATGTGTAGGGACGGGCAAATAGAGTAAAAAGATTTTTGGTAACATAAACCCATTTTTCTGCACTTCTGCACTTTTCACCTTTATTTGCACTTTTTATTTACGTTTTTGGCCAAAATTGACAAATTGTTAAGAAAATGTAGTGGCTTTTGAAAGAATTTTAAGTTTCAAGATCAGATTTTGAACTAGTCGAAAAAGCTCGTATTTGCAATCAACCATTCTTAGCACCTTGAAGAAATATGTGCATTTCAGACGCAAACCTCACACTTTATTCACCATCTTGGCTTTAACTATAACATCCTGTTTACTAAACTAAAAATTAGACAAAAGAATCTCATTGCATGCAACCAACAAATAGCAAACCTAAAGTAACTCATGTTATGGTAATGGAATGATCTATAAACAATATAGATTGCAGAATTAGGTTTGCTGCCTACAAAGATCGCTATTTCTAAAAAAGGCCGTTATAAACTTAAAATCATCAAGCTAAGGATACATCAATGTAGCAGTACACATTGTTTAATTGACTTGGAGATATTACTTTTAAGTTCCGAAAATATTTTAGAACAGTTTTGATGTGATGAGACAATGAATGCCACATTTGAAATTGAGTTCTGGTAATTAGGCCATGGGCCAAGTGTTGAAGTAATGTCTCTAAAAACCTGCTTAAAACACATTTAAGACTATTTTCTTTGATGCAATTGTTAGACACACGTAGGTATTTTTCTGTTCAATTTTCAATGTCTATTTTTGAACAACTTGAAGGACAAAAACGGAGGGATATAAAGCCATATAAAACAAATGCTAAATATATTTCGACAATATTTTAGTTACATACATCCACGAGACCACCTTAGGAATGAAAAATTCAGAAGATTGTTGACAAGATTATTTTTCATGACTTTACATCCTTTTTGCTAGTGACCTAATTAATAGAACTCTTTTACTTGTGCGGCATTGCATCCTCACCTCAAACTAGTCTCAAATGTCTTTAGAACTTGTAAATGACTTCTCCTGCTAAATTAGGAGCCGTGGGTACTCCATGAATGACGTTTTAAGTCCAAATGCAAATTATTTGCTCTTTTTGACATTTATTTGCTCTTTTATCGATATCTATGTGCTCTTTTTTCGACATTTATTTGCTCTTTTTGACATTTATTTGCACTTTCAGCATTTTTCTGCACTTTGTTTTGCACTTTTGGGCACATTTTTTTTGAAATTTTGGTAACTAAAAGGGTAAGATTATTTGCACTTTCACTAGTGATGTGACTTGGGCGCTTGGGCAAGCTTTTTTTCGTGACATCGCACACTGGGGTCGCCATTTTACCTTCAGTGAAATGGTATTCCCTTCTGCCTATCTATCTTCATAAGCCCGTTTTTCATAAAGAAGCACTGAAACGCGCCCCTGACTTTTGTAACTTTGGATCAGGATTGCAAATTAATCTCAAATTTGTGTTTGCTTGAGTTAGTTAGCAAAGCACAACATCTCCATTAGGTGACCCTACCTTGCAACCTCCCGTGAAAAAACTTGCCCAAGCCCAGATTTTACATCACTAGTTGGCAACCCCTTTGCCACTTGCCACCAGCAATGGTTCTTTCAAAGGACTTGTTATTTATGAATGAAAACAATGAATTGTGCATATTTTTCCAAAATCCTAACCAAACGTGTTCAAACTTGAAATTTTGCCATTGTCATAATTAGAGACCGGATTTGAAAATGAAGCTTCTTAGCAAAAACTTTTTTTGCTTGAAAAATATTGACCCAAAAATTGAAAATCAAATCAAAAAGAGCGAAACAAATTGAGAAAAAGACTTTCAATGTCTGTGTTTTGTAAGATATCCACACTCTTGGATGCTCTCAAGATCATTCCAGTTCAGAGGATTGTAACCAAATTACCAAGAAAAACGGAAATGGGCACCATGTAAATATTTTTGAGAAATTTCAAGGAACAGTAAAACTTCACGCAACTAAAAATGCAGCAGGATTAGCACCTCAGTTAGCAATAAGTCCAGAGGGATTTCGAGACATTCTTGATGTTGTCATCTTGTGATTCAAAAATCAGGCGACTAAAGACTTACACTTCAAAGGCCATCGCAGAAATTTTGCCCCAAGTTTCTAAAACCAACAAATCCTTAAGTATAAAAATTACTCAATGAAAAGTTTGTAAAATACTTCGATAGATTGTTTTTATTGTAAAAGTCAATCAAATTAACTTAATTACAATAAAAAATTGATTTTTCGTCAAAAATCGCCTCAGAAATTGTTTTTCCAGAAAAAATGGGGAAAATTTGATAAATTATTTTTCTAGAAAATACATTTCAAATCTGGTCTCTAATGATGAGCTTTCAGCATTGTTTTTTTATTTTAAAAAAATAAACAAAATTATTATTACATTTCTTAGATACTCATTGAAAATTTTAGTATTGATTTTCTAACGATTGGAATTTTTTTATCTTTTTTTGTTCATTCATAAGTGCTGTTGGAAAATATTCGGAATACTAAATATACTCGTCCGTACATCTTGGCTGGTACTTGTAATTTTTTGGATTCCAAGGAGGTCCTAATTTTTTAGGCCTTAAATGGACCTCTTGTGCGCTTAGGACATATAATTAAACTTTCTGCTCGGATTTTTTATGATCTTTTCAATGTTTTTAAGGCTTTCAGTCCAAATTCGTCTTCAAAACTAAAATATTGTTTAGAATAAACTACGATCAAGTTCGACTGGAGACGGAAACACATGGCTCGTAATCCTAATCAGAAGGCAGTTTTCAGATCTAGAAAGTTCCTCAAACCTAAGAAATTCAGAACATCGTTTCTGTCAAACGATTTTTATTTTTGTTTACTTTTCGGGTTTTGCCCCAAAATGTGTTTATTTGGACATACTTTGTTACTGTCTATTCATTTTAAGGCAACTTTCTCTATCAAACTTAAATGAATCAAATTTAGAAGAAGAGACGGCAAAGACGGTGAATGAGTTCCTTAAACTGAAGCACAACTCAGCCTCTTAAACAACGTTTCTACTGATCATGAATTAATGATATTCCAAGGCGTCTCTTGAGAAGGCCTTTATATAAGATGCGATCTTAGGGGGAAAAACAACTTTCTTTGAGATGAGTGATATCTGAACTTTCACAATTCACAAATAAAATCAAGTCAAGTCAACTCAGCAAAAGCAATTATGTTAAAAACACGTTGTTATTATAATTTTGACAACCATGATTAAATACAGTTTAATGGTAACAAACAAAGGTTGTTTGCGAAGTTTTATTTTTACAAAGCTTGGAAATTTTAAGATCGGTGTATCTGTGACCATTCCCTCATAATTCAAGAGATTGTTTCCAATGGGTCAAGCAACTGCTGTTAATCCACAAAAAAGCGCGCCGTCTTTTTAGGCAAAATAATTGATTCTGTTCGGAAGCCAATTTCGTAAACTGTCAATTTTTCATGTCTTGAAATATATTGAGTATTCCATTGGAAGAAGGAACTTCTGATCGTCCTTTTCCATTTCACTCTTATGTTCATCCGGAATTCCCATCAGGAATGAATGAATCACATCATCCGTGGCTACCAGACAATTCGATGCTTTTCGAATGATGTCATTGCACGAAATGTCCAAGGAATGCACTCGGCCCTTGTAAGTGAGTTCTGGGACCCCCGATTTGCTCCTCATCCGGATGAGGGCCGTCATCGTCTTGGCCAAGTCCGGTGGACAATCACAACAGATCCAAGAGTACCACAAGTCGCTGTTTCGATATTTATGTAGAACTGAGAAGAAAGTGAGACCCTAGAAAAAAAAGTACAAGAGAAATCAATCGGAATTGAAATTGGTGTCGGGATTGGTGGGGCGAACTTTTGCCATATAATAAGTATTATTTTCTTTTAAGTTTCCTTTCACTTAACAAACATGACAAATCAAAGCGGCTGAAATGAAACCGCTGAAATGTGAAAAGCGACAAACAAACAATTCGCCAAGTCTTGTATATTTTTTTGGAGGGGCGAAGTTTTTCCGTCTAACTTTCTCAGTTATGTTCAAAAATTGGTAATTTTGGGGTGGGAGGTGCAAAAAGGCCAACTAAACCAAGATTGCCATAATATGTAAAATTAGAAAGTTGCAAACGAGCCCCGTGGGTCCAAACCTATTTGACTAAAAATTTGCCCCTCCACACTCTTACCCACACAAAGGAATTGCCCCATTCAATGCCCCACTATACGTGTGAAGTCTCCAATCTCAAAATCAAGTTACGTGTGGCTTCCTACAACTCCTTTTTTTTTGACGTACGACTACTTCAGCATCGTTAAGATCCCAATTATGATGCTGAATGTGTTTTACGGGCATCTTTTGGTAAGTTTCTGATGTTTTGTACTTCTTTGTTCCATCAGTGTCGGACCAGTCATTATCCACTAGGGTTTTTTCCTTGCTCATCTTCTTTCGTGTCGACACACCTTCAGCACTAACTAACCTTAGTTTCTCTGAAAGGTAAAGATTAATGACCATTCGTTCTGACGCTTACATTCTTCTTCCAAATGCTCATTGGCCAAGTGACGGTGAATGAGCGTTTCCTCAGGTCGTCAGGATCAACGATCCATACACATCGATCAAGGTCCTTATCCTCGATATCATTCTTGACATGATCAGGATGGTCCTCTTTGAAATGACCCAAAAGCTCTTTGGCCACCACGACCTCTCCACATTCCAGGTCGGGACAAAATACTTTCCGGAACTCGCATTTGGTCTCGTGTTCCGTCAAATCTGACAATAAATCTTCGTGAAAGCAAACAACTGCAGAGTAGATGCACGGGCGTGGAATATCCGCATTATTCAAGAGGTTTTCAGCAATTCTGGACCGTTGCTCGGCGAGTTCACAACCGCCCTGAAACCATGAAACGAGACAGTGGTTAAGACTGTGGATATTCTGGGTGTCTGACAGAAAAGAAATGTTCAGAATTTTTGCTGCCCTAAATCATCTGGTTTGTTGGCACAAAATGTATCTGACCTTTATGCGTTTCTTTAGGCTCTAGCTTAATTAGAAGGTTCTGTCGTCATGTTTGTAGTACAATATAGCATATTTAGAACATGTGGCTACTGTACATACTAGCTTCTAGATCGGTGGAATACAAACTAGGTTTGAAACATAGCCAGTCGCTAAAGATTTTTTAATGCAGTTTGAGAACTGAGTGAGTTCAAAGGATCTAGGAAACACGGGGGCTTAAAATACTGTAAACATATATGCGCATCTCGAAAACACAACCATGCATATAGTTTCTTGACAAGCAATGAAAAAAAACCTTCACACAAGGCTGATGAAAAACAGTTTTGTAAGATGGAACAACTTAAGTGGTCTTGCAAAAATGTCTGCGGCTAAAATATTCATCCATTTTCAGTCACTATTTGCGGCTTTAATTAAACATTAGTCATTTCCGTGTATTGCGAAGCATTACATGGAATGTTTGGAAGAATGAGCCCTGACAGTCAGCCAAAGAGGTATACGTGAACCAAAACAAATTCGAAAACCTTGATTCGAAAGCCTTGAAAACGTAGAGGTCTCCTATTTCAAAATTTTAGAACCTTTAGATTTTGTTCTCTTTTTGGGTGGAGATGGAATCTAATCGTTGATGATATTTCCGACTCATTCGGCTTCATAGATTTTTTAGTTGAGGCTAGAGCTCTAGTTGGGGCAAGTCTTTGCAGTCATCCTTGCTATAGAAACGTACTACGTACTGGCACGATTTTTGAGCTTTCTAGGCTAATCAAGCTGCGCCACAATCGTTGCAACAGGATCTTCCAGTCTTTCCATCACCTTGAACGCAAAATTATTCGCTAAGAACAGAAATCGTTCGAAAGTTTTGGCATTAAGGTTTTACGTTCAGAACTCAATTTGAGCTGTAGCATGGTCGAGCAACTGAAATGCAAAAAAGGCAGAGCATTGCTTTATCTTTTATTGGGCTGAAGGCTAGTCAACACCTCAAAAACTGGAAACACTGAAAGCAGATGGCAACCTAGTGCTGATTTAGGGAACATTCCACCTGTTCGTCCATTCCCTTGTATCCAAGAGCTGGTCACGTAACGATGGAACAAACCTTGTAAAGTTAATGGTGAAACGGTTTAGGACACTTACTTGTGGGCATTTGGCCATTCTTGGTTTGCACACAGAACAAATCAGATGGCCGTTTTCACATTGAAAGATGGGCGGATTCCTCGGGGTTTGACAACAAATTGGGCACTCAAGCTCTTCGATCAATAGAGCCAGATCCATACCAAGTCTATGGAACGACGGTTTTTGACCGAGTGACGAAAGTACCCACGGACCAGATCTTGGCCGACAAATCAGGAACAGGAACGTTGGTCCAAGAAAGAAGCCAACTAAGGTCGGTCAGCGTTTACATTTGAATCTAGGATCAAGTGTAAACTACATTTGGACAAGAAAAACCGCCTAAAAGAATACTTGAGGAAGTATCTGGATCCATTTTGTGTTTAAGCGCAACGCAACACTCATTCATTGTAATTACATTTTAAAACGCTTTTTCAAAGTTTTCGCAACTGCAGTTTGATGAAATTTAGGTTAAACGTAAATGAAGCCCCCTTGTGAACACTGACATTGAATTAAGAGCTAGAGATAGTTCGACCCTCAATGCTTCATGGCTTCCATTTTGCTCGGATTCACGTGTCTGGAGTATTCGTGATCAGGCCACAAAAGAGGAATCACAAAGCCCACGTTTTATGCTCTTGCTCGATGATTCTTATTCAAGCATTTGTATTGCATGTCCTTATTAGCTTTGGCGCACGTATTATATTGATCTGATAGAAATGCAGGACCAGGCTCTAATGAGGTTCTTCTCTTCTTTTGTCTTTCGATATTGCTGTACTGCCTCAAATAACTAAAGAGGAATGTCAATGTTCGCCAAGTATTAACTACTCTTTCGTCGCCAAGCCTAAAAGCCAAGCTAAGAAAAGTTTCTGACGGTAAATTTCAGGAATTCCCAAGGCATTTGCACTTCTACTGTACATGCTTGTAACAGAAAATCTACGAATTATGCTACCTCCAAATATGAAGAGGCAAATTTGCCTCCAAGCCAGTTTGGAGCAACTCGACGTTAATGGGTAAAAAGGCACCAGCAACCACGGCATGTCTGCATAGATGCACTTTTGATTATATTATCTGTTATTTTTTCATGGTGTAACATGAAATTGGATTAATTTTTTAATCATTACGAGTGTAATGCATACTGATTGATGAAATAAACCCTTTCATGCCACAATAATTGTTTGGAAAAAGTTCAAAATCAGAAAAGTTATGGAACTGAGGCAAGTCAAGTATCGGATAAAATACTCCAACGAACATTAAGATTATTTTGCTCCCTACTCACAAAGGTACTGTTCTTTATTATTGCTCCTCAACTAAAACATGCTTTAACTGCTTAGAGGGCGGTTCCAACTTGCCAACCATGCGTGACAAAACAAGATTCTTCGACGTTTGCAATGGTAAAGTTTTTCTCAATATTTTTTGCCTCCCAGCCAGATTGGGGACATCTCGGAATTTCTCCTGAACTGAATCATGAACAAAAATCGAATTAGCATGACATTGGAAATGAGCTTCAAGATGCAAAACCTTCAAACAAATTAACGATAGTAATGGCAACTGGCATTTTTCAATCCTTTTGACGATTTCCGGGGAGATTGAAGCAGAAATACCGTAAGACGGAATTCTCTTTCATATTTCGCTCACCTCTTAGGTAGTGTGCCTGTAGATAACCATGCAAGAGGAATTATCTGGACTGGGAGTGCATTCACAATGTGCGATACGGCTACCACCTCCCAAGTTTTTGTAGCCCTGGCTCATTATCCACTTCAAAGGCATTAAATATTGCTTGTGGCGATTCTATTTCCGAGATACTCATTCTTAGAGCCACGCAATCATCCAGTCCTATTTTCTAGCCCACCAGCTCAGGTGTGTGTCTGTTGTAAGCTCGATGTCATGCAATCCCGTTCCATTTAGTTCGCCTTGAAACAGATAGAAAATGCAACTCAATCTTTGCATCTTATGAATCTTCAAAAAAGAACCTTGCCTCAAATCAGAAGCAACTGATAAACGACACTGAAGTCCTAACGATGCTAACTTCCTGCTCCAATTTGGTAGTAATTTTTCTGATTAATTCTCGAGGTTCATCTTGACAGGACGAACACCAGATGCGGAAGTAGAGTGAACCTCATATCCTCCTCAACCTGTTGGAAAACATTCCCCGATAAAGAAAGTTTCTTTGTAAAGCAGAGTTGCTTCGAAATTGTAAATTAACCGTGAAGATTCTTAGAAGACTTGGGCTAAACCTTCAAACTGTCATATTTTGCTCCGAGGCATCTAACACCCTTTCAAAGCCTCGTTGCAATCTGCTCTTGAGGGTGGTTTGAACCCGTTGGCAACTGAGTGTCCACTAAAAACATACAGATGTCCGTTTACCATCGCGAAGTCCATGATGAGAACGAGCGTTGTCCATTGGTACGGCACTGGGAAATCATTGAAGTGAGGGCCACCACAGAATGGCAACATGGAGCCCGTCATTCGTCGTCGTTCTTCTTGCTTGCACCACCATGTTCTCCATGCTTTCGTCGAAAACATTAAACACCACGCACTTGCACACACGGACTCACAATAAGAGTCTCAACCAAATGGAGACGGTTAGGCCAAGGAAAAGGTGGTGCTGAAGAAGAAGAGGAAGAAGAAGAAGACTAGGTGAATTGAGGAAGAGGCAACATCTCCAATAACTGTTTCCTCCAAACTACATTCACTCACTCACATGCTTGTAAAACGTTCCGGGAGGAGAAATCCATTCAGTTTCAGTCAAGATATCAAACACTGAAGTGGACAAACGAGAATCGTACTAATTTCTCTCTGTCTGAGACATTTTGCCAATTAAAGCGCTTTCAAGGCAAGCAAAATTAGACTAAAAAGTGTATTCGTGGTAGAGCATCCGTTATGGATGGAAACAAAATCTCATATTTTTGGGTAGGCGTGGTTTTATCTGTCTTTTTGCTCGGATTGAATGTGCAATCTGCGAGTTTGGGGCACCAAATTGAGTCAAACTCAATACGCCTTGAAGAAGACACACTAGAAAAACAAGTCATTCCAAAAGAACCTATAGATTCCTCATTGGTTCTTTCAAGACCCAAAAGAGCAGCCTCATTTTTGGGCTATGTGGCCATGATGCTACTTGTGGCAAACACCGCCATGATGGTGATGTCGAGCATGGTTGACGACGCAACTCGGGGTGTGGCATCAAGTAATTCGAATCCCCAGACAATCCATTCAATGGCTCAAGAGGATCAAGGCACCAACTTTGATCGAGTCATGAGCTCCATTCAAAGATTTCGAGATCGACTTTTGGGGAACAGAGACGAAATCAATATTAATGATTCTGAACCTTCCTCCGAAGGGGATTTGAATGAGATCTACACCTACACATCAACTACGATAAGACCATATTTTTCCACTCAACTCTCACAGTTTGATGCCGTAACGATGACTCCAAGGACAACAGAGGCCTCCTCCATCAACAAGATGCTTGAATATTTGATCGAGAAGAAAAGGGCCCAAGGAAATGCACTGAACACGGATGATCGAGCGATGCTAATGAAGGTTATCTCGGAACAAAAGCGAAGGCTCATTGGGATAGACTCACAACTTGCTTCTGCGGCGGTCAATAGCGACACAGATTTCAGTGCTGCCAGTGGGGAAGGCATGACTTTTTCGTCTCCGGGAGAGACCTTATCAGGTAACGATGATTTTCCATCATCGAACTTTGTCAGGCGAATGGGGTTGCCAGCTCAAATATCGAACTACTACACCTTGGGCTACACTGCGGACAACATAATAGATCAAGATATATTCGACAGTCAAATGGTCGCTCGAGATGATTCATACGAACGCCTTTCTCCCACATCAATAGAAACGACATTCAAGGACGAAAGTCTAGATCAAGCTAATATAATGTATATGAATGAAGACACCGATACCCTCTCTTTGGCGTCCGAAGGCAAGTCTTTGACCCCAGGTAAGAGCAGCAACGCTGGACTATCCCGTGCTATTCCAGGATTCGGCTTATTTACTGCAGCTTTTGTTCTTCTTAATTGCGCAATCATCATTTTTGACTTATGGCGCGATCCCAACAACTTTTGGGATCGATTCAAGCCTGATCAATCCCAAATTAACTCCATAGAAACGCATGACGGATTACTCGATGGATTCGAAAACTTGTCTCAAAGCATCCTAAGTGGAATCAAGAGGTATCAAGAATTGGAGGACGACTCCAGCGCAACCGCTCTGAGAGACCCTCATGAATCCGCGAACATGACCACCAAAGACAAGTTTGACTCCTTGGATTCTGGGAACAACCTGTCCTCACCTGAGCTGATTGATAGTATTGATAAAGAGGCCAGTCAAAAAAAATCAAATGCAGTTTCGATGGTGGATCCAAAACTACCTTCTGCCACCACGACTGTTTTAAGCCATTTGAAAACCAAGAACAAAAAAACAATCGAAAAATCTACGACGGAAGTTATCTCATCCAAGCCAAACACGACTATAACGACCACAACGTCTACCACCACCACCAGCATCACCACCACCAAAACCGCTACCACTATTACTTCTTTCCTCACTCCAACAGCGACTCCTGGTGCTGCTGCTGCGACTGTGACTATAATAAAAGCAGCCACGAGTGTCTATGTTCCATCCTATGTCAGTACTAACTTAAAGAAATCGCCAAAGAGAGACAATACCGAGACAGCTTTTACACTACAACTGCAGACGCCTTTGCCAGATTTTAAAGAAACCGACAAGTCCTTGCCCCTGCAATATATTTATCCATTGAAGCCGTCTCCTGTGCCTCAATCTTGGTCTTGGGAAGACGAGTTGCGACCTTTATCTTTGAAAGTTGGGGACCAATTCAAGGGAGAAATCATAGCGCCCGTGACGGTGAGAAGTCAAATTTTCTTTCCGACGCCGCGAGAGATTACTCCTGTACAAACGGAAAAATCATCTCCAAAACCAACACCCAAGAGGACGACGACTACTCCCACCCCAAAATCAAATTCATCCACCACGACTTTGAAGAACTACCCCTCTGGCAGTATATTCAATCGTATAATCCCGTCTATCGATTTCTCAGCCATTCACGAGAAGTCAAAGTTGGGACGAAATGAGGAAAATGAAAACACGTCTGATAGGGATGCCACAACGAGTGATGAGTCAGATCGGTTCGATCCGGTGATTTCACAAGACATTTTTGATCGTTCGAGTAATTCTTCTTTGGAGAGAGAGATGACGAAGACGTTTGACAACGAAGGCGAAGGCGTTGACCTGAAAGAGGGTAAGAACACTGAAAAGGATGATGATCGTGAGCTCCTTCATAACCGTCACAGCAATGACACGGACTCAAGAATCCCACTGACTCACAAAAATCTCAACAAGGCCGCAAATCTCAAAAATGACGTGATGGCTGATCTGCAAGAAATCCGATTTCAGCAAAAATCGTCATTATCCAACTCCTCTGGTGAGGGCAAAAAAGAACTTTGGGAAATCCTTGGGCGCAGACGACGCTAAGCATTAAAATCTCAGCTGTACAAAAGTTAACCTATTTCTTTAAAATTGGATGTCGCATTATTCAATACAGATATATTTACCAGTGACCTATCGTCATTTTCGTCGGCTATGATTTCTCCCTTCATTCTTACAGCCACTTTAAAAGGTTGTTCTATTTTTAGCTAGAATTCTTTGATGACGGGGCTGATTTTGGCACCCGGTAAAATCTCGTTGAGTAGAATTGACGATCCGGCGATTCCCCTCCCGACCTAAAGTACATCTAAAACGATTACCATGCAATCCACAGATTCCTCGATTCGAGCTGGTATCAAAGAAATTTGCAGTGATTTGCATATCTCCAACGAGCAAGCTCATCTAGTTCGAAAATCCATGAGTTTAGCTTTGGAGCAAGGTTTGAATCACCCAGGTTCTTCCTCGGTCAAATGCTTACCGACCTTTGTGCGGAACATGCCGTCGGGCCAGGAAAAGGGCAAGTATTTGGCCCTCGACTTGGGAGGCACGAATTTTCGCGTGCTTGTCGTCGAACTTTTCGGCTCCCCTCAAAAACAGCCTCTCATCACCGTTCGGAAGTACCCGATCCCTGTTGAGGTCAGGTCAGGAAGTGGCGAGCAACTCTTTGATCATATTGCCTCGTCCATAATGAACTTCTTGTCAGAAATCCATTTAAACCCAGACAACCTGGCACTTGGGTTTACTTTTAGCTTTCCTTGCGAGCAATCTAAATTGACTTCTGCCAAGTTAACCCAATGGACCAAAGGGTTTTCTTGTTCTGGCGTGGTTGGTGAGGATATTTGCACTCTTCTACGTGCCTCCTTGGACAAACAAGGGCTTGAAGGCATCCGAATTTGCGCTCTCCTTAACGATACCACGGGTTGTCTGCTTTCGTGCTCGTTGCGAGAGTCACGTTGCCAAGTGGGATTGATTGTGGGCACTGGCTGCAATGCCTGTTACGTCGAGAACTGTCAAAACATCAAGGCCCTCCCAGACGAATTAGAAGGGGATATGGTGGTGAACACCGAATGGGGAGCCTTTGGTGAGTTGGGAGAGTTGGATTTCATTCGAACCAAATGGGATCGAGTCGTGGATCAAGAATCTATCAACCCAGGGAAGCAGATTTTTGAGAAAATGATTTCGGGCATGTATTTGGGAGCGTTGGTGCGACAGGTACTCTTGGAATTGGTGAGCCAGGGATCGCTCTTCCAAGGCGTTAACCACCAAAGACTGATTTGTTGCCAAGATGCCTTCGAAACTAGGCACATTTGCGAGGTCGAGAATGACCCTTTGGGTGAGAATGATCGTTGCCGAATGGCCATGACGGAAGTTCTCGGGCATAGCCAAATCATCAGCCCCACGGACTGTTATGCTATTAGATTGGTGTGCGAAGAAGTCTCTCGGAGAGCATGCATGGTCTTGGCTGCTGGCGTGGCCGGTCTCCTTCGAAGGCTGCACTTGAAGGATGCTGTGATTGCAGTGGATGGAACACTGATTCGTTGCCATCCTCTCTTTACATTGATCATGAGCAAGAAGATCACCCAGCTTATGGGCGAAGGCTACAAATTTGAATTGAGGCTGGCCCGAGATGGTTCTGGTTTAGGGGCTGCCATTATGGCTGCAGTACAAGCCAAGAGCAATGAATGAGTGGATTACCAATACTGACAACTGAGATGGGATCCTTTCGTTCCCAACCACGTCATCGATCGGATGAGGAGCTTGGATAACGACCATGTTCATGCTCACTCAGATCTCTCAGAGGAAATAAAACACTCTCAAGTTCTTTTAGATTGGTAGTTGTCATGATTGAACATTCAAGTGATGAGCTAACATTGGTGAGATTGGTTGGCGAATCTTCTTGCAGACAGACTCCGTTATTTTAGGGAATTGATTTGGTCCTTTCATCGTTTGATGTTCGTTTTTGTGGTTATTGCAAGAATTGGACATTGGTCATTTTGAAAATCTTTCTCGTTCAACTGGATTTTTTGTCTGTGCGTCAAATGACTGAAGCCTTTTTCACTTGCAAAAAATTGTTAAAAAACATGAACAACAAAAGGGGAAGATAGAAGGAAAATTTATCTGACTTATGGTTTTGATGATTTTTAGAAAGTACTGCTAATCAAACATTTTTCTGTCCATTGCGTTTTCTACAAGTAAATGGTAAAAAATCAAACGAGAATTTGGATTTTTCCTTGAAACATATCGCAAATAGGCTTAAACTGACGGTATCTACACTTTGGAGATATTACAGGTTGAAGAAATTCTCAATCGAGAGCTATTTGATTTGTTGTAATAGGCAAATGCAGTTGTCATCGATTAAGCTCACTTTCCACCTCATTAAATTCGGCTCGCCAATAAGTGGTACAATACGTAATGCAATGTAATGAAATGACAATGAATACAAAGGGCGTTCATTGAAATAGCTATTGAGGTTGGTTGACTGTGAACCAGGATTTTTTCAAAGCTAATGGCAGAGAGATGTCTTTAATCAGCCATGAAGGGACCACGTTTTGAGGCTGTAAGAAAGGATTCCTAGAATGTATCACGTACCTTCTAAAACAATGAGGACTTGAATATTGGATTTGAATAGTGACTTCTAAGAATCAAACACTTTCAAAGACCTAGATTTCCCTTAAATTTACATCTGCATTACAAACGAACTAGTTGCTCTTTTTAGAGGCACGCATGGCCTAAATGGCTTTTTTGGAATAACTACAAATTCTTGGCAAATCATTGCAATAAGTTTTGATATCCACAACATCCTGGAAGAAGAACTAGCAACACTTCGGCGTTCAAACTTTGTCTTAAACAACTCTGCATTTAGAGCAACAGTAGTGGCGAAAAATGGCATGTTTTATTATCCCAATTAATAGACTTCTTCTACGGTCATTATATAGCGGCAGAAAAATATTACTTGTGATGAGTGTGAAGTTGCTTGCACAATTATCGAAGACAGATTCGTTCGGGTCGATGTGGAATTCATATTTGGAGCACCTAAATGTTGATCTGTGTCAAAAGCCTCCTCAAATATGATTCGTCTTCTGGTTGGGAATATGGGAATATTCAAGACCGCTCTACTTGTTCAGAACCAAAAAGGGACTTAAGGGAACTAGGAGACCTTGTTGAATGAATTCATCGAAAGGGTGTGGCAACGGTCGGAAAAGTCATCGAAGTGTTGAGAGCATTTTGACAATGATAACCTTAAGCTAAGGAGATAGGATGCACAAAAGAAAATTAGCAAATAAATTGTTCCCGGGACATACAAGGCCAATGTCGTGATTGGGGTAGTTTGAAAACACGGGATTCGAAGCTTCCCTAAGCGTGTTGTGAAATTGGGTAAGTGATCCAACTGCGTGTCCGTATTCACAAATCGGTAAACTTAGAACACGCTCATGACAACAGGGGGATTTTAAAATGGCGAAAATGGCGAAAAAAGTTAGTTTTCTTCCTTTTTTGAAAATTAAGTTGGGAGAACATTGAAAAATGCCGAAATAGTTGGGGACAAAATGTCAAATGGTTGGCTGAATTGGTGAAAAATTATACGCCTTCGTGCTATAAAACTATTTTGCGGCATAGTTTGAACATAAGATACCCATTGTAAAGGATTTTTTTGCGATAAAAATGTATTTTGAAATAGAGAATAGTCAGAATTATTCAAAAACTTGGAAAAGCTCATTTTCCAAAAGAAGAGGAAATCTTAAGTTTTTTAACTAAAAATGAAAAAAAGATGTGAAGTAAAAAACGTTGAAAATGAGCAATAAATCACGAAAAAAATCAGTTCTAGGAAAATGTGGAAATAGTTGGAAAAATTGCTCACAATCGCGAAATAGCTAAAAAAAGGAAAATGGTTCGGGATTTAAAAATTAGAAATTAAGTTAAATTTAGATAAACCGAAAGTGCTTCGGCCAAATTTTCGGATGTGCTTACCGACAGAAGTAGACATGCACTTTAAAGAATGAAGTCTGACAACAAACTCGAAGACTATTTATGGTTCAAAAACTTTTGAAACTCGGCTATTCCGACTCATTAAGTTTGTAATTACCCAAAACATCGAACACATGAACAATTTTAATTTTAAGTGAATTTTCTATACATATAATTTTGTAGTCAGCTTCTTTCAGTTTCGGTGTCAGCTAAGCCCTCTTTCTGCCCAAACTTTAAGTTTCGTTTAAGAGCCCTTCCGGTCCATTACTATTTTTGGTTCAAAGATTTCCCTGCTCATAATGCGATATTGATTGGTTGAAAGAGCCCCCCAACTGAAAACGAATAACTAAGCCGAACGAGTGTAAACACGGACATATATTTTTCTGGAGAATGGGATGAAAGGAGGCAAATCATGACTTAAATCCACAAAATTGTTGCTCACAGCACTTTTGAACCCAAGACTCCAATTTCAAATCAAATCCTTTCAGTTTCACAGAGCTCAACGGATATCGCAAGATCGACCACCAAAAGTTTATTGCCCAACAACTCGAACTCAGGAGAATTCCAATTTTGCTCAGACCACCACAATTCCTGCACGAGATGGACAAGCTTCGATACAAACTACGGTATAACTTGGGCTTTTAAGCCTGCAATTTTATGTATATTATATCTTTGGGGGATACTTATCGTCCTTAGAAATGTTTTGCCAATACAGTAGAATAACAGTAGACATTGTTCCAATTATCATTGTCAGTTAGGCCGAGTTGCTTTTAATCATGCCTCAAGTTCAGTTTCTTTTTGTCCTTGTACTTCGGAGGAGAGAAAAAACAAATTAGCCTACATGTGGCGCTCATTATTGCTGGATTCATTGAGGAAAATCTAAGTACGTTGTCTCATGCTCTTTTCTAGTGCAAATTTTACGCGGGTAGTACATTCGTACATCAAAGTAACTCAGCCGAGGCTTCTTCACACGTAAGAAATGAAGGTCGGTAACAGACACTTCAAAAACCTTCATGATCCAACAAAGTTAGATCCCAGTCTGCCAAGAGTTCCTTCATGAAAAGATTGGGATAGCAAGCAGGTCTTCTTTGAAGTAAAAATCTAAATGTGGGCCATCTTTTTTGTCCGACAATCGGCTTTGAACCAATCATTCGGATAAAAGACCCTGATTGAACTTTGAACGGATTTGCGGAGGAACAAGTTAGCCAGTCTCTGCTTCCTCGAATTCATACAAAGAATGTTCAGACGCTGGCTGATGTCAGTGATGTGAATCAATCTCCTCCTCACCACACTGAAAAACGCATACACGCACGTCCTTCATGCTCAAGCCCGATCCTTCAGCCTGTGGCAAGGAGAAAAGGACAAACCCCGATAGTGTGAACACTAGGACGACCGAACGAGCCACGATAAATGAGCAGGAAAAACGGGGAGATGAGGACGAAAATGAACGCGTTAGCGAAGAAGAGACGGACGGGGGCAATTGGCGACCGCCAGGAAAGCGGATGCGATGAAGGATTTACGTACATCCTCAACGAGAGATGCAGACTGAGTTGGGCTCTATTCAGCTAGATCCACTTGTCCTGCTACTCCTTTCGAACATACTAAAAGAGTACGTAGGAGAATAGTGTGGTGCTAGCTAGCTTCGAGAAAAGTGCCTTGTACACATAGCCGCTCCTTGACTTGCGCGTACTCATCTGATTCCTGAATCAAAGGCGAATTGTTGAGGGCCATAGTGGAGCTTCCCAGGGTCGATCAAAGGCCTAAAGGCCTTCTGCCTTTCAAGAATTCTTTAAGTATGTGGTTATAATATACTTGAATACGGTGTATTTCACAATGCTAAACCGTACTTCCTAATGCCCACGACATTTGAGCTTCTGAAACATACCTACAAAATGTGCCTGTTGGGTATGCTGGTCTCTTGAAAGTTAATGAGAAGTGAGTGTGTGAGTGAGTGAGTGTGTGCGTGGTGTGTGTGTGTGAAAGTGTCAGGGGATATTGTGCTCCTACATACACGTAAAAGTTGTAGCTGAATGAAGAAGGTAGCTACTATGTATTGCAGTATGCACTCGTAGTTCGAGCAACGGGAGGTCCAAATGGCAGTACATTGTAGTACTACTTCAGACTGCTGACTCTTTATTCGTAGTGTGCATGTGGAATTTGACGCGTCCACAAGGGCTATCTATCTCTCCATTAGGTATTCTGTATACTAGATGGACCCAAGTTTCTTTTTCCACCACTGGGCCCACACCACGGACGAGTGGGGGAGAGCAAATGAGCGAAAAAAATCTAAAGTGAAAATTCCATCTATCTTGCCCGCAAACTGACTCACCAAACGAGCTGTCCGACCTTTATGAGACCGAGGATCTGGAATACGCATGCAAACGAACTTTAAACATCCCCAGCCTCGACATCTCAGTCAGCTTGCGTTTGAGAAGTGTCAAGTGTTTTCTTCTGTGGCTCAACTGGAACAAAGACAAATTTCTTACCGCTACTTGACGTTATTGCCTCCCGTCTGACTTCCCCACATTCATAACTAGTACAACTTCCCTAGCTTGGTCGATTGAGATCAAGGGGACACAAGATCCCGCCACCAGACACAAGCGTTTTCTACCTGGATTTTCAAGTCATGCCGTCGTATCGAACACGCTCTACCGCTCAATATAGTGTTCTAGCGATCATTCATTCCAGCCACAGAGCAGGCAGTTCCACTTTGATTCACCACGAAGCCTCCTTGTCCTTCGGAATAACCTCTTGTTCCTGAACCCGAACAATTTTGTTTCCCTCAAGACGAGGAAAGCAAGAGTCCCACCTGCCGGAAGTTTCGCCTCGTTACTACCGTTAATTATCGAGGAAGGTGAAAACATCAAAGGATCTTCTTGTACCATGACAAAGTGAAACAGCTGCTCAAGTGCTCATATTTGGATCAAAGATAACGTAGCAGTGGGACTGAGCATGGTCCTCCTCATGGTTGAGTTTGTTTGAGATAAGAAGAAATGGCCGGGACCTCGTTTGTGGCTCTCTGTGGCCCATCAGAGACACTCGGTGAAGCAAGACCCACTCTTCTTTCGGACGGCGAGGGAAAAAGGACGAGGCAGAGAAATTTCCTCCTTGCTTCTCGATGTTGTTACTGTTGAGGTTCATGTTATTGTCTTTTGCTAAGTCCGCTATCCTCGATTTGTTGGCTGCGCCTCCCGAGAACTAACTCTTATCAGTAGTTGGTGTTCTTCTCAACTCGACAGTTTTCCTGCGGGAGTGTACGTACACTACACATACATACATACATTGCATACCAGTACGTAAAACAGCCTTGCTTCTTGATGAAGCTGGATGAATTCGGGAAGGTCAGCAGCCGACGGAGACAACGTGCAAAGGACCGATTACGTCTTAGTGAATCCATGTCTTTTCTCCACAAGCTGTTGCCGAATTAGTAATGATCCACAAAACGTGTACAAACAACGAATAAGAACCGTGTTTGCTGTTCCCACTCAGAAAAGTGATCTTCAGAAATATTCATCCATACCATCTGTCCTCGACAATTTATAGGCATTGCTCGACCTTGATGACGAGTGCTTAAATTGCTCCAACAACAGTTGTTTCATTTGAATGAAGAAGTCAGAAACAGGACTAGCTTCCAGCGTCAAGGGTCTTCAATCAACGGTCAGATGGTCGATTCAAATTGGGGCTTGTGCATTTAACACACACACACTTCAGTAACCTCTTAGTATCCATCCTCGTCTTGTAAAACTAGCTCCTAAAACATTCCGATATCCTCGACCTTGCCAACACACAGGCTTGTTTAGCAGATTTCAAAAGAATTCATGAACGAAAACTTGGTAAAAGTCGCAAACGAAGAGTGACGGAAGTATTCATCAGCGATTATCCACGGCCTATTGTGGCAATCCAAGAAAGAAATTAAGCAACTCGAAGGTCCCAACAAAACTGCCCCAAACTCACTGAGAAAATGTGTCTCTGATGATTTCATGATTTCCATACTGTGGTGAATTTTTCATCGGGATGGATAATACAAGCGTAGTTAAACGCTTAAAAAAGCCAGTGATAAAAAGTCAGCTGCAAAGCATCCGGTGACGACAAATAGGCTCGGGGCTTTTGATGTGGATTGTGTTGTGGATTAACCTCGTACTCCATTGAGTAAAATGACCTCTTTTATGTGAAGCCTCTTTGTTCCAAACCAACCAGACTAATTAACCACAATGTTAGTCTTGTCCATGGAAGACTAAACGGAAATAGATACAGAAACGGAGCTCAAAGCTCTCCTGCACTCGAACACTTGGGTATCTGCAGAGATCCAAGCTGTGTTTTGGAGCCTTCACCATTATTTGATTAATTTCGGATTTACATGTCTCCACGCTTTCATTTCGAGCCAAGAGTCCATCCCCAAGTGCCAAGATCTCGTTGGCTGACTCTTTTTTCGAATCCTTTCGGCGAAGAGAACAAGAATCTGGCATCTGATCCCCATTGCATGGGATTCGTTTTCAAAAGAAGGCGACTTCATCAAAGGAATTGGCAAGATTAGAGGACCCTGCCGAGGAACTAGCAATGAAAGGAACCATTGTTCTCATTGCGTTGGAATTCTCAACTTGCTATTAACACCAAGAGAATTGACTTTGGACTTGAATCATCTATCATTTTGTGACTGAGTTCGCTGTCTTCTTGAGTGAATGTTTTAGTGGTCTCGGAAGTGTGGTGACGTCACGTGTTGTCTTTGAGGGGAACATCATGAACGTGTTTATTGCATTAGTGAACCCCAAGTCCGGGGGGAACATCGGCAATCAGCTTCTTCAAAGATTCCGAGAGATCCAGAAAGATGATCCTGTTGTTGAGGTCTATAATTTGTCAGAAGAGGGAGGACCCCGAAAGGCTCTCGAGGATCACAGAGACACCAAAAATCTTCGAATAATAGGTGAGTACTTAGATAGAGACACCGTCATTTTATCAATAGAGCCCTTGATTTACGTCATTCTACGTTAGTAACGTAGTTTTATCTGTCGTCCTCTTCAGTAGGCCGCCTCATAGCAAATCTAAGCCACAGCTTTACGACATGTATGGACTTTTGCATTGCAAGTAATTGAAACAGATAAAGGATTAGTTTGAATTACAATTATCTTTTGGTAGGCAAAAGTTTCACTGTAATTCGATCTTGTGAGAAGAAGGAAAGACTCTGGAAATGACTTTATATAATATGTCGGGAAGGCTCTTGGAGCTCTCATCTGGATAGCTAGCTTTTAACACTAGATAAATGGTCGTAAGAGTAATGACGCTCACACTACTGATCTTTTTACGTGTCTCAAGGTCATGCCCATTGGCACATTAATTTCTTACATTCCAATTTATTAAGACCATTTCTTAAACAAATAACAGCATCGCTCTGGTTCTCGTCGATCATTGAACTTGGCCTCATCTCATTCCGACCGGCGTTAATTAGTTCATATGTTTCGTGTCTGGAGATGCATGCTTCAAGCCAAGTTCAAGCATATTTCATTCATTGACTTCCAACCATTTTCAGCATTTTTTAGGCAACTCTTAAGTAATGTTATTTGAAGGTTAGTTAGCGTTTAGTTGATGTTCAACCTACATGTTAATGTCAAAAATGGCTTTAAGCCATTTGAATTGAGCATTGGAAGGATGCTTGTAGTATGCTTTGACGCAGACAAAAGATATGAGGTCTTTTTTGGTTTGTGTGAAGTGGCATTATTTAGAGATATCTCAAGTAGATTTCAAACAACCAATCGTTTGATTTTCGAGACAGAACAAAGAGCAGGTCTTGGAAATAGATAACAACCAGTCAACTGTTCTGTCTTACCAACCGAACAAAACGGTCATCAAAAACATCCGGTAGTTTAGATATCTATGCTGTACCCTTTTCTTTGGCACTTACCCATTCCATGTTGAAGGCCCTTCATGAGTATTTTTCAGCATGCGGCGGAGATGGAACCGTGGGTTGGATTCTCTCCGTTATGGACGCTATGGATATTCCTCCTGCAGAGAGACCTGCCATTGGGATCATTCCATTAGGAACCGGAAACGATCTGGCTCGATCGTTGAGTTGGGGTGGGAAATATCGGGATAAACCTTTGAAGAAAGTGCTCATGGATATAGCCAACGCAGATATCATTGATCTGGATCGCTGGTCATTGTCCTATTGTCCGTTGGATAATCACGGAGACACACCGGAAGAAATCGCCAACGCAGATGTCAAACTCCCTTTAGATGTGCTCAACAACTATTTCTCCGTTGGGATTGATGCCCATATTGCCTTGCAATTTCACAGGGCGCGCAATAGCAATCCCGAACATTTTACATCCAGGACACGCAACCTTCTTTTCTATGGCTTGGAAGGAGGCAAAGACTTGTTTAAGCACCAATGGCGCAATTTGATGGATCACGTCACGATTGAATGTGACGGATTCGATTACACTCCAAGACTCAAAGCCTATGGCACTCATAGTGTGATGTTCCTGAACATTCGGAGTTACGCCGGGGGCACGAAGCCGTGGAACCGAAAAAACGGCGCACAGTGCATGAATGATGGCCTACTCGAGGTCGTAGCCATTGATAATTTAGATCTGGCCATCCTCCATGCAGGTGGGAGTGGTGCCAGTGTGTGTCAGTGCAAAAGAGCGGTCATCACCACTAACTCATGCGTACCAATGCAAATTGACGGAGAACCCTGCCTAATGAAGCCCTGTAGAATCGTTATAGAACACAGGAATAGGTCCAAAGTGCTAGTGAGAAACAAGACTGCAACATGTGAGTTATGAGTACCCACTAAGGCAATTATAAAACAATCAAACCCAAAAATGACAAGCTGAATTTATTAAGGAGGAATGAGATCAGTCGTAATTAGTGAGCACAAATTATCCCAAAAGCTGTCAAATCAAAGATGATTATTCGACATATTATAATACTATTTAATAATAAATAATAATAACAAAAATAATAATAATATCGAAGATATTAAAATTAAGGTCACGGAGCATAAGTACACTTATTTATTTTCAGAGAGACATCACTTATCACAAGCTAATGTGAATCAATTGCAAATACCGTCATCACTAGGGCCCGGATTTGAACTTGAAAAATGTATCAATTAATTTTTCATTTTTTTGGCAAAATTTAGTCAAAATCAAGATTTCGGCTTTTTGGGAAATTTTCAATTTTTTCGCACTTCCTTGTAAAAAAAAGACTAATTTCTCAGATTTTGGCGGAAAAATTTGGCAAAATTCAATTTTTTCGGGCAAAATTTGGCAAATTCCAATTATTTTGGGCGTATAAAAAGTTTTTCAATGTCTTCAACAAATCAACACTCGATTCTTTCCACCTATTTACTTCTTAACTTGAAATTCTATTTCCACACTTCACAATCTAGTGTCAAATGTAAAAAGTTGTAAGTTGTTGTTGTAAAGTTGTAAGTTGTAAGTTGAAAGTTGTGTGGTTTTAACCTACATCTATGCTTTTCCAGCTATGGACTAAAAAAATACAAAGGTTAAGCAAAAAAGTTAACCTTTTGAAAACGTTTTTATGCCATAGACAACCTCGACAACCCTATTTGGCAACTTGAGATCATTTAATTAAACATTTCTATTATTCTCATACAACTAGTCGGACCATTAGGTAAAACGAATAGTGATTTTTCTTCAAACAAGGCCAAAACATAAAAAAATGCACAAAGAAATGTTTTCAAAACAGTTTAGAAACAAGTTTTTCCAGTATTTGAAAAAAAAATCAAAAAGTTTCTTCAGGCATCTTCAGACCAAACCCCCTGCCCATTCCTTCAAAACTATGTCTCTTGAAAAAGTAACCTCTCAACAGTGTGAACTTTTCTGTGCTGACCAGAGGGTTGGATGTATCGTGAGCGTAACATACTCTAGAACCTTTTGTTTATTTACTATATAAAGAAAACGGATTATGCAACTTGGTTAAAACCCAATTTGTAATTTAGGATTGGTTTATTCAAGCTCCATTTTTGCGTCAATCATGTACTCTCCAACTTTTTATTGCCATTTTCATGTCAATGTTTTCGTTTTATAAAATTGAAGTCACTTATTTCATAGTTTTGATCAAGTATTTTATGATTTTGATCAATTTAAAAATCAATTTTTTGGCCCGAAAAAATCAACTCAAATCCGGATCCTAGTCATCACTGTGCAATGAAATCCTGATGTTTGGGGCAAATCATTAGTACCGGTTTTAGACATTATGAAACGTGGTGTCAGCATGTTGATTACTATCTAGGGTTAAATCATCGCACCATTAAATAACTTTTCATCAGATTCAATAAAAGTGCTAAATTGTCAAACTTCTTCAAGCAACCACTGCAAAAATTGATATAAAAGGCGAAAAAGTCATTTTTTTCATCGACAACAAAATACATGTGCTGGTCTATTGTGGAATAATTAATTGTACCGTAAGGTATAACGTCATTTGTAACACAAAGTAATTAAAATAACGTTCTAGATTTGTTAGAATTAGGTTTGAAACTTCCAAGAGGGCATATGCGAGAAAGTTCAAAAATATTCTACCCTCACATGGTAACTAACTTTTTGCAACATTTGATCGAAGTCGGCCTTCGAACTAGTGATGGGAGTTGGGAGTGTTGCCACTTTTTACTCGAAGTGTAATTGCTGTTAAAAAAGCCGGGTTGTAATAAACTTTTTGACCAAAGACCTAATCAAGGCCATAATGGCAATTATGGCATTATGGCAATTATAGCAGCACTCGAACTAAATCGAGTTCGAGTTCCATCGGTAGTTACAAAATGGATTTCAAGTTGGTAGTGCTGCCATGTTTTACTTGAGGATTCGTAAATCTTGCCCTTTGATAAGTTTACGTAGTAGTGGTAAGTTTTTGACCCTTAAGAGCCATAATGGCAAAAGTATGGCAAAATACGAATTCGAAATCCATCAGTACTTTGCTGCACTCGTCCACAAAAGCAACTCCTCCCTTTAGGGCATCCCCGCTGGATGGAGGCGGAGTAAGCAAAAAAGGAGGCAAGGCAATATTTGCCATTTTACGTTGCTCATCCACGTTTGATTTTGCTCACTTGATAACTTTCTTCACCGATTGGATGTGGCTTTTTACTTGAGAGGAATCCAATATGGGAGGCAAGAGTTTTTGACCAATCAAAATTAGAGTTTGACCTGGGTTGCCACGTTGAGCCTCCAAGACGCGTTCAACCACAAAAGTCTAATAGTGTTCAATCCTATTTTATTTGTCGGGCAAAAATTTGTCTGCAAATACGTAATGTTATTTCTTAATTATTTTCAGATGCCGTTAAGGACGACGAGATTGAAGATTGGGCTGCCAAGAAGATTCAAAGCAGCTTTAAATTGTACAAACATCAGAAGAACCAGTCCCAAAAAAGTGCAAGCGAAAACCAAAAAGTAAACCAGGAAACCATTTCATAAGTCACATGAGCGCAAAAACTTGCATCAAACATTGAACCCTAATGATCCCAATTTTTTGGCACCCATTATTTCATTTTGATGAAACAGATTTTCCACTTCTTGAAAGTCTACTATTGATTGATCAGATTTATTGGTTCGCATTTAATTAAATCAAATTCATAACTCAGTCACAAAATACATAATACTGTTAGTTTCATCGCTACGTTAGCAAAGCCAATTCGTATTGTGTCGCGATAATTGTGAATTTGATGCCTCTCCGTAGTTAAAAATTGCGTCTCTTCTGGATTCCATCATCATTGCCTTTCATTATTGTTGTTATTTTAGATAATATAGTTGATTTTGTCCTAAATATCGTAATCTTTTATTGTCAACGATAACCAAATTTCTTTTACAAATGCTCTCAACTCTCGCAACCTCCGATTCTATCAAGTTGCTTTGACTTCTTTTGGCCAGATTCTTACAATACAATGTTGGAGAACCATTGTGAACGTACAGCTCAACATCTTGAATCGTCCTCTAGGAAGAACAAGTCATCGGGGGCAATGTTCAAGCTCACCCAATATTTATCTTTCCTTCTCTTTACTGACTGAATAGGATCCAAATTGTTATATCTCTATTTCCATGCGTTATCAGCTGTGAGTGTGAGTGAATACAACACACGTAGTACATGAATGGCTGCCTCTCGATTCCTAAAGTAACGCTTAACAACCAACAAAGCAATGTTTGTTGAAGTTATATTAACACAATTGGCGGGATTTATAATTGGCATATTTCTGCTATGCACGGTGCCGTTCATGGTTCTTCGATATGGTTGGAAAAAAGTCTTTGAAGTGAAAGAGCGACAACTGCCTCCTGCCATCTTGACTGACCCCAAATGGGGGGAACATGGGTATCTTCAACTGCCAGGACTTAAGGTGCATTATGTTGAGAAAGGGGACAGGAAAAAGCCGCTGATGTTAATGCTACACGGCTTCCCGGAGTTTTGGTTCTCATGGCGTCATCAGCTACAATGTTTTTCCAAAGACTATTGGTAAGAACATTTATAAAGCACGAGTATTTTCCCACGTAAATTTACGTTTCTTTTGGACATGTTGTGTGTCTTTACGTTCAAAGGTGTGTGGCCATTGACAACAGAGGTTATGGGGATTCCGAAAAACCGACGGGGATAGATCAATATCATCTGGACAAACTAGCAGATGATGTGAAGCATGTCATTCAAGGTTAGACGCTTTTGGTATTTTGAAATCTGGAAATTGGAAAAAAATGGACTGCCTGACTTCAAAGGTTTGGAAATAAAATCCATACAATGAGGCAAAGGTTTGAATCTTTCCTTGATGTTAATGTGTGGGACCTTAAAAAATTGACTCACCAGAACAGCTTTGTTCATTAATCTTAATAACCAATCTTCTTGAAGTTACGCCAAGAAAGGTAACTAACGCTTTCACACTATGCCTAACACTATTAGTCATTGTGATTTGCGAAAAAGATTAGCGTCCTTTTCCAAAGTTAGAAAGGCAGAACAGTGAAGTTCTTCGGTTTACCCCCATCACGATTTGAGAAGGTATGGACAATACTGAAGGCGTTGTTTTTTAGCCTTGGGTCGAGAAAAGTGCATTCTTCTTGGTCATGATTGGGGCGGTGCCATTGGATATTACTTTGCTGGCAAGTACCCAGAAATGGTTGACCGGTATGTCGTGGTCAACCTACCTCATCCATTATCGTTGGCCCGCCAACTCACCAAAGGATGGGATCAAAAGCTGAAGTCATGGTACATGCTCTTTTTTCAATGTCCAATTATTCCTGAACGTTTCTTACGTCTTGGAGACATTCAGACATTCGAATCGATGATGAAAGGTATTCAGGCTGAGGACCGACACCAATTAATCGAAGCCTACAAATTCACCTTCAGGGATAGAAGTGAGAAAAAAATTTGACAAGCTCTATCTACGGAGGAATAACTTTTGTGATCTAAAAAAATTGTTTCTCTTGGTTAGATGCGTTCCAAGGACCGATCAATTACTATCGGGCTGCCAGACGATACAACGTGACCCACAAGCCAAAACTGAACGATGTGCCGGTGTTTTCGGTTTATGGAAACAAGGATGATTACCTCAGTGTTTCAGCCTTCAAGGGAAGTCGAGATTTTGTCGAAGATTTCCAAGAATGTCCTATTGAAGGTGCATCTCATTGGTCCATGATGGAGGCTCCGGAAAAGGTCAACGCGGCAATTGAAAGATATTTGAACAACAAGAACGGCACTTAGATGAAAGATGATACCTTTGATGATGTCTACCTAGTTCAAATGATTACAATTGTGACCATCATTGTCTGTTAATAGATAAAAAAAAATGATTTAAAAGCATGATCATGATTAATTCAAAAGATTGCTCAAAAATGCTTGACCTTCTTGTGGAGACAATCTTCAGTGTTTATTTCAAATTTTCCACAATGTTTATTTCAAACCTTCCACTATGTTTATTTCAAACCTTCCACACGCTAGCCGAATTTAATCTGACTTATTGAAAGGGCTCTCCTCTACTAAAACACATCTGACCCTTTCATTGTTCTCCTTGCCTTGCATCTCATCCGGCCTTCGCGGCTCGACCACTTCAGTATTTGGCGAGCCTTTGACCGACTTTTTCTTATGGTCATGAAGTGGTTCGAAATGTGGGTCAGTGGTGCCATACTGAACCAACATAATCGGTAGCAAAAAGACAAGACCAACGAAAGGTTAGGAGTTCTGACTTTCAACTCGCTTTTTGTCTTTGGCGGCTTCCACTTTAAATGGAAGTGCTCGAGACATACTTTGGAAAAGAAAGTCGAAGAAATCCTGAAGTCGTACAAATATTTCATAAAGGCGTTTTGATAGAGTCAAAACATATTTCTATATGTTTTGACTCCTGTGGTTGCGGGTGCAATCATTTTTTCGTCGTTTCGAATCTACTATAGTGGCGTTGGAAATCTTCAAGCAGCCCTTTCTGATACAAGTGCATTCGTTCCAAATGAATCGCTTGAAGTCAAGCCAAAGTCTGCTGTCTAGGTGGAACCGTCGGATTGTGACCGAGAGATGGGTTTCTTTTTGGGTAGTTGCCCGCTCTCTTCCCTTTATTACATTCCCACTTGTCCCGTGTTGGGTGTCGAGAGTGAACGAAGGCTAAGGCCGTCTCGTACTCCCCTATGGTTTTCCGCCTTCCCACGGTCGCTACCCGTTCTCATCCCCACTGGACTGGATCAGTAAGTAAGTGAGTGAGTGAGGAAGGAAGGCGAGTGGGACGGCCCATGTTGGTTGTGGCATGTTGAGTAGCATAACAGAGCAGTTTCCTCTCTTTTAGGCACTCGCCCCTACTCTTGTTGGCATGTAGGTCGGTCCAACATCGGTGTTCCTCGTTGTTCGTCTTCGTGGTGGCGATGTTGTTGCTGTGGGTAGTTGGAACTGGCACACACGGGCACGCACGAACAAGATGAACGAACAACAGGCACTCTTTATCATGTGTGTATGTATGTATGTACGTGCGTAAGTTACCACTGCACATTGGGGGATGGACTTGGCAATCGAGTGCATGACCACCGGTTTTGGCCAGAGAGGCCGCCGGCCTGAAAAAGAGAACCATCATGTGGAACAGAGCACTACTTTTCTCCCTCGGCTCTCACTTTTCCTCTTTTCTTGTGCCGATCTTATGGCCCTCGTGAGCTGGACCTACCAAAGAAGTATGGCGTGAGAGGTATATTGAACGACAACTCAAGGCCCTCCTCCCTCCAACGAGAGACGAGAGGGATTTGTTAAAACAAGGCAGTTCGCCTCAAGCGAGAACTGCATGAAGAACAGAACGGAACTAACCACCACCATTCCTCTTTCACTCCCTTTCGCAATGGCCCGTGTACCACCCTCTCCCCCTTGGTCTTTCTTCTTCTTCTGGCCTTCACGTGGTTGTCGCAATGGACCATCATCATCAGAAAAGGGAGAAAGGAGGATCAAACTGACTCCAAACGAGAGCGAGAGGAAGAGAGGAGAGAAAGAGAGGAGAGGAGAGAAAAAAAACGAACAAGGAAGAACAGATACTGTAGAGGGAAAGAGTCCGAAGGACGAACATGCCAAAAGGGGATAGGGAGAGAAGAACGGGGAGGACCAAAAGAGGGAGAAGGTGGTGGTGGTGGTTGAAGCATAGGAAAAAGGACACGAACAATGAGGAGGAGGAGGACGGCGAAGGCTGGCGAGCGCGTGTTGGGTTGGTTTTTCGCCCTTCTCTCCCTCTCTCTCTCTCTCCCTCACACACACAAGACAAACTCTCACACTTTTGAAGGAGTATCATGCAGGAGTTGAATGTGGAGCAATGGAGAAGGACCTTGTGGCTAAGGACAAGAGTGATCAGGGTGTCGGAGCCACATGGAACATTAGCAAGCAGTGATTCAAACCCAACGAAAATATACTCGGCAACAAACCCAAGGAAGTGATGGGTGTCTTCGAGGCCTTGTGATCTGACTCGAATGCTTCTATCAGACAAGCGCCCAAAGGGACTTCTAATCCCTGTCTATCCAAACCTTAGCTGACTCTAATAGAATCTGAAAGTCCCCCTCATGTTGCATCAAAACCATCGTAGCATTCAACCAACATCGGGAAAAGAGAAGTTCGAGCACACGCACATTTGTTGCGATATCCTAAGATCTGTGTAGTGAACTAACTTATTATCAGACCCCTTCTACACTCAACAAACGAAATTGTGATAGTTAATTATTCGAAACTCCTTCTAAAGTACTTAGATGGAAATTATTAAAAATGAAAGGTGCTAGTTTTCGACGGCAACGAGTGCATCATCTTCAATGAGTTCCGAGCCGTGTGGACCAATTCGATTGAGAAGGGCTTATCCCGATGGGAAATCCGGTATAAGATTTTGTTCATGATTGACCCTCTTCCTAAGTTGGCCATAGGAAATTGTCTGTTTCAAAAGGGGCCAAAGTCCTGATATTAGAAGACCAACCATTGACAAAAAGGTAAGGGTTAGAAGAATGTGATTGCGCTCGCTTTGTATTCCCTCCAAATGTCAGGCAGGTAGTTGAACTTTCAAGAATGACAAGAGATCTTTCAATAAATCTAAAAGTTCAAAGTTCATTTTCTACCAGCTCATTAACCGAAGCTCTCTCAAAGGCGGATAATCGGAACGTCAAAGAAAGAACCTGACTGAACCCGACAAGGGTCTAAAAATAGCTTTCCACGCTTTTTGACCCAAAAACTCTCCGCCAGAAATGTTCCTCCAATTGCTCAATTGTTGTTGTCGCTAGTGATGGTACAAATGAAACCTCTTTTTTGTCGGAACATGGAGCGAATTCGAAGGTGGATAATACCTGGCTTTCTTGAAGGGGCAAAACATCGTCCTCATTTGACACTAATTCCATGCACCATACACGCCTCTCTTGTCGTTTTGTAACGACCATAAGCCATAAATTGACGTCTTGAATTCTCAGGACGTATGCACTCATGGATGATTGCCTACAATTAATAATAATAATTCAAGAAGGAAATGGAGACACGTATTTTCGGAAAAGATGGAGCGAAGGACAAAAACTTGTATTTGAACTTGACAGAGTAATCTTTAAAAAGCTAGCTTTTGATCATTGCAAATATAATTATGTAGACCAGGGGTGAACAACCGGTGGGCCGCAGCCCACATGTGGGCCCAATCCGCAATAGTGAGTCCGCGAGACATCCATAGTACTGTACTCGTGGGCTAAAAAGCTCTTTGATCGTTAATTTGTGGGCCCCTGACAACATGGAATCAAATTTGGTGGGCCTTGACTCAAAACTAGTTGCCGACCCCTGATGTAGACACTCCATTGTGAAAATGTTATAGAGTACAAGAACATTTCAAAAGCTCTGTACTTTGTCTGCGCCAAGGCATAATGTTTTCTTCATTAACTTTCCTTAAAATTTAAGTCAGATATATTTTACGTATTAGTTTTAAATCATACAACATTATTTTAAGCCTCCGAGTGCGTTAAAATGGTCAGAAATAACTTGAAGTTAATGAATGAAATATACAAAAAGCATAGGTTTCTAGATAAACCAGACCACCTTTTGTTAACATTTCAAAACTTGGTGTACTGGCATAAATAAAATGTATAGGTCTTTGTATTCACAAAAAGCAAAAATTTTCGAGAAACATTCACTCGTCTTCCTCCATGAATGAAACAAACAAATAAACAGGTGTGCATGAATTTCGCACATCGTCCCTTTGTAATAATTAGGGCCCGGAAAAATATTTGCAAAAAAGTGACAAAATATCCAATGTATATTTTCTTGAAAAGCCCAAAATATTTGGAAAAAGACGCATATTTAAGAAATATTTTTTTTGACAAGGCCATTTTTTGGTATTTTTGTCTTTGTGCACCGATTTTCCAAATTTGTTTCTGGTTTAATTGATGCATTTGGCCGTTTTTGGGGGCAAACTTGACATGTTATTGATATAAACAATACAATTTTCAATTTGCCTCAATAGATGGCGCAGTTTTTTCGTGTATGACAGTAGTTTTGCTTGTGAATGTCTAATCTTAGTATAAATGCCATTTTGTGGAGATTTTTGTATTTTGGGTTCATTTTGGGAAGGCTCTTTTGAGTATTGGTCATTCTTTTATTTTCCTCAATTTTGCCAGAAATATTTTTTTTGACTAGAATATTCGAGAAAAAAAATTTTTTTTTCCTTGAAATAGCCAATATACGGTATTTGAAAAAAATCGAGGAAAAGTGGAAAAATATTTTTAAAGTATTTGATATATATATAAAAACATTTCCAGGCCCTAGTAATAACCTTTTACATACAGTAGATTCTTTTTCTTGTACAAAATATGACATTGCATGATGAGCTCAGGGTTCACTATTGTATTTAAAAAGGAACGAGGATACTTCATTCTGTGAAAAAAAGAACCACTGTGTTAACCTGGCATTGTTGAAACCAAACCCAAACAAATGCTGATGTGTTTCTCGAGTTGGATTTTTGGCAGAGTTTTGCCATTTTGGTTTTTAGGGTAAAAAAGCTGACCACAAATAAACTTTTAAACAGGCAATAGACCTTATCTGCCATAAAATATGGCAGCACTGTCAACTTGAAATCCATTTCTATCGATGGAACTCGAAATCGAACTAGTTAGAGTGTTGCCAAATTGGTCCCTGTTTAGGTCTTTTCAAAAAGTTCTATACAACCTCCCCTTATTAACAGTGATAAACTTCCGAGTCAAAACTGGCAGCACTCCTGGTTCGAAACACATCACTACAAACAATTTCAAAGAGCATGTGATAGTCTCCTGAGAACGTGCGATGGAATCAGTGGGATTTTTAACTGCCTCCAAAACAAAACTGAGAGAAGAAGCTTAGGTTATCATGGACATGCCAGGTTTTTTTACAAAACCGTATTTTAGTAGCTAATTGACCAAATTCATTTTTGTATGTTGTTCCGCATTTGATTTAGAGATTGAATAACAAACCTTGCCACAAACGTGCTCTGAGTCTGTTTGATGAAAGAGAATATGTTCAGGGTCTTTGCTCAAAAAGCCTACAAATTTTGGCAACATGCATTTCATCAAATCTAAAGGTTGAGCTAACTTGTCTCTTGGTACGCAGAAACGATGTCCGAAATTGCATCGATTCTCAAACAAAATATGTGAAATGCACGTCAACAAAAAGGCTCTTGTTAAAAAAAAACAAGCTCATGATCCCAATACGGTTTGAAAGACTAAATTTGAAAGCACTGTGAAAACGGTTTTGACTTCTTTCTTGAGTAAAACGAATGATCAAAACATCATGTTCGTAGCAGTAAATCTTCTCACAAGAAGACTCGTAAGATGCTTTTTAAGCTCTTCCCTGATACCTCTCAAACGAACCAATAACGTTCCAACGTTTCCAATTTTTATATAAAGCCAAGGGATGATTGCATTTTTCAAATATCTAATAAGCGCTTCATTTGATAGCGAGAGAAGGAGGCCGACAAAAAAATACTATCCTTAATATTTTCCTATTTTTTAACCATATCCCGGTTTTGAGCGATTTTCCAACTATTTTGCAACTTTTTCTGGAAATCTACATTTTTTCTACGATATTTTGTTCACTTTCAACTTTTTCTGACTTTTTCAAGTTTTTTTTTTATTTTTAATGGATTTTAGGAAAAAGTCACTTGCCGGTTCTTAAGTGCCCAACCCTTTTACCAATTTTAGCAATTTACCATTTAGTTCTCCTACCTAATATTTCTGACTACAAAGTTGGTGTGTTATAATACCCCCTCTGTGTTGAATTTGGCTACCTTGCTATGATTTTTGTGAGGATAATTGTAACAATACATCCTTTCGTATTTTTAATTTCTCACATGAAAACATTTTTGAAAAAAACAACTTGATCTTAACTGATAAAAAGATATAATCCTTGAGAAAATTTTACCAAACTTTAGCCAGCTTTCGCTAAATCGTCAAAAGGCTTGTTTGCCTCCAAATAAGCGAAAACTGGCAAAAACATGTTGCTGGATTTCAAGCCTCTCAACTCGGAACCTTGAGACGGACTGAAAGGTCAACAACTTCAACGTTAAGGAGGCGAACTCTTTACTTCGTACAAAAAAGACTGATAAAAATTGGATCGAAGCCAGTGTGACCAGATCTAGTACTATACTGCCGTCGACGGTAATATTTCAGGCTCACGGCATCAAATTGGCATTTGGCACTATTTGAACTTTTTGCAAAGATTACTTTCCATTGTACGTGGGGTATCCAGACTAGAGGTAGACTGGGCCTGTAACTCGTTAACAAGTGCGATTTTTAGATGCTTCATGAACAATCAAAATCAAGATATATCTCTTTTAAGGAGATGATATTACACATGATTTGTTGTCAGGTAATCCAGTTCACAGTGATGATTTACAGTATTTAGAAAAGGTAAGTTGTGCGACCCCTGCACGTTTTTGAACATCGAAGTCAAGAGCAAGAAACACGTTAATATGCATTATGCTGGAAAGTTAAGACGTTGTTCAACCACCCATACCAATATTTGATGAATATTTGAGGTAAAAAAGTGTTAACTTTTGATGTCAATCGTCTTGGCTTTACAGTGTACTTGATTTTTGACTTGTTGCTCGCTTTTGAGGCTTATTTTCTATGTATACAGGGGTCGCCCAACATACCTTGTCTAATTAAATCATAAGTTCGAACATGATTACCTGACAACAAATCATGTAAAATAACATCCGCTTATAAGAGATAAATCTTGATTTCAAGTCTTTATCAAGCATCCAAAAATCGCACTTGCTGACGAGTTATAGGCCCAGTCTACCTCTAGTCTGGATACCCCTCGTACTTAGAGATTTTGTGAGGCCAGTTGAGAAAGGTAAGTTTGACGTAAAGAGGAGCTTCTGTTACCTTACCTGAGAAGTTTTGACAAGTTTCTTCAAAATTAATTATAAGGAAAAGGCAAAAAATATCAACTTATTTAAAACGCTACTTAGTTTCTTTTGGTCAAACGAGGCAAAACTCGGAAAAGAAACTAGCAACGTTTTGAGCGATGATCGCGATTAGCAACCCAAATTGGCTCAATTTCGAATATGATTCATTCTTGTTTGAAGTTTGACCACGTCCTCTGAGGGAAACGAGTTGTCAGATCTGGACCAATGTTGAAAGTGAGGAACATCACATTGTCTTTTCTTTCACAAAAAGCGTCCCAAAAGGAAGCCTAGAAATTGAAAGCCCAAAATTCGCCCAATGAAAAAGAGTTCTGATGCTATTTTATATTGATGTTATTTCCACCAAGGACAGGTTGACAAAGACTCGAAAATTGTCAGGGTTTTTTGCTCCACCAATATGATTGATCTTCTGGTATGATTTGGTATTAATTTTCACTTGCTGATGTAAACTGTTAAAACTAGGCCTGGGAATTTAATGCAAATAAAAGATGCCTTAAATGTCCTTCAAAATGCAAATAAAAAAGGCCCAGACTGCAAATACAATCATGCGACAGGAGGGTATTAAATGTTTTGTTTTAGGTTTTTTAAGTCTGGGTTGTCGAATTGGACTTATGGTGCTAAAAAATTTGTATCTTGAACACCATATTAACATATCTTTGATTCTTTTCTGCCTGTGGGTGCGAAAACGCTTCAGAGAAGAGACTTGTAACTTATCGCAACAATATCCACAAATTTAGTCGTTCATTATTCCGTTCCATAACTGGCCTGGGTCAAATTCGTTTTTCGAACACCAATTTGGAAAAAAAGACTAATTCGTAAAACAATATCTCCCTTGTTGGCATCCGTCAGATATTACAGTAAGAGTTTTGTTACAGTAAGGGTTTTGTTAGTCAAGATACCACATCTTATGAAGTTTGGATCAGCAAAATCAAATTAAAAATTACGAGATGGAAAAAAAATCACTTGTTTTCGTATGCATATTAAATGTAAATTACCCAATAATATTTCTGAAAATTATATTTGATCCTCTAAATCAGGGGTGAGCAAACTTATTTAGCAGTGGGCCAAATTGGTCGGACCGTTGGCGCTCGCGGGCCACACCGTCCAAAACGGCAAATAATTTCTAGTATAAAATTCTAGAATCTACCTACCGCAACTTCGGGCCACAGTCTATTAGAAATGACGGATCCTCTCGCGGGCCATGCGAAATCAGCTCGCGGGCCAGGGTTTGCACACCCCTGCTCTAAATCACTCTTGAAAATCACATTTTTCTGCTCATTTTTGCAAAAAGTCTCCAAAATGCAAAACAAAATACAAATAAGCGCACAAAATGTAAGTCGATGCAAATAAACGGTCAAAAAGCAAATCAAGCCAAACAAGGGCCCAAAATGCCAAAAAAGTGTTTTGCATCAAATTCCCAGGCCTAATTTTAACGCTCACAGATAGATCTGATTTTTGAAACACTTCTTGTAATACCTTTTCAGGAAGACGATCGAACCAAAGTGCAATTAACATAAGAAAAGTGCTTTTCGAAATAAGCGTATTGAACCATAAACCATTGGTTCTGCCATCGATTTTCATCCCCTCTTTCAAAAAAGACCCTGAGTATGGCAGAATTTTAGCTCACATGTTAGCTTCACTTAGAAATATGGGTTAAGTTGGTCAAAGTTTTTTTAGTCAAATTGAAAAGTGGTTTAAGTTAACTGGAATACACTTGAAGTATAAAAGGTGCCTTGGAGGATCGTTACATTGACTTGATTAAACTGTATGTAACAGGATAATTGAAAACGTTGGAGCTTGAATCAATGATTACACTGATTTCTCTCCTATTGAAAAAACCCTCTTGAAATGCATTGCAAATGTAGTGGAAGAACGGTAAACTGACTTGATCTTGGCTTTTTCTAGCTATTTAATTCAGCCCAGTTGACATGCAACCTCATATCTCCAGTGTCGTTTACTTGTTCGTTTCAGAGTCAAGATGCAGCATCGGATTTTGCTGTCTATTAGAGGAGTTAATGATCAAGTCGACGGCGAATCATGTGTCTTTCTTGAGGCTCGCAGTTCGAGGTCATCCTAGGCCTTGGACAATCCCGCCAGGAAACCAAGGCATAGTGCCTCGTAGATCTAGCCCTTAGCTAATGCCGCCATTCTCCGGACGGGCCTTCTTGTTCCCGACGGCCTCTGAAGTTGCTCTCGAGGCCCGCCCGTACACGCCACCGGTGGGTCGAGTGAGCAACGGGCCTCCTCTTCCGACCATCACTAGCCGGATCAGCACGCCACCGCCGCCGCCGCCTCCTCCACTGCCAGCCTGGACGCTCGGCTCAGTCGCCTTAGCGGAGAATGGTACGGAGATATGCGTCTCGCGCAGCTGTAGATCAAGGCCCAACCTCGCTCTTCCTGTTCACCTCGTCCAGTCCCTTGAGAAGATTGGCAACATGGTTCGTCAACTCCCAGGTCTTCGAATGGACGATCATTCTCACCATCATAGCCAATTGCGTTGTCATGGCTTTGGACGACAAGCTCCCCTACGGAGACAAAACAGTTCTCTCGATGAAAATGGTTCGGGCATTCCCTTCACTCTTTAAAAGCTTGGAATTGATTTTTTATGATTTGATTTGCATATTTTAGGAGGACCTAGAACCAATCTTTATGATCATTTTCACCATCGAAATGTGCACCAAGATTTTGGCCCTGGGTTTCATCCTGCACAAGGGCAGCTACATGAGGAACCTGTGGAACATCATGGACTTTGTAGTCGTCACTTCGGGGTGAGTTACGTACTATGACTATGAAACGACAAATTTTGCTCATACAAGGACTTGAACTTGATCCATACCTAAAAATGCATGACCTCAATTGGTTGCAATGTTACTATCTGGCTCTACTATGTATTTCTAAAGTAAGGACTTGTGGTTCATTGAAAACTACTTTCATAAGGGTTCCTCTGCAACACATTTTATGTGCCTACAATAAAACTTTTATTGTTTGCTTCAGTTTTCTGCCCATGATGCTCCCTGCTGGCTCGGAAGACAGCATCAACTTAAACACTCTAAGGACATTCCGAGTCCTCAGGCCATTAAAACTCGTCTCAGGAGTACCAAGTAAGTACCAACTCCTAAGGCCACAACACTACTGTTTATCCCACCCACAGTGGTGCCACGTAGTGTGCAACTACGTTCTAGCCATCTACCTCCGACCCAACTCTCTCACCTTCTCCTCCCTCATGCACAACTTCTTCCTCTTCCTCTCCGCAACCAACACCGACACCATTACCTTGGTTATTCAATTATTTATCTTCTAATCGTGCCCTCGTGACTTGTGGAAATACAGAGCATTTATATAGAACCTAGCAGCCTCTAGAATAAGTACATTTTGCCCTTGATGGCGCATGGAAGATCTCCAAATGGAACACCGCCTTTGCCCAACGCCTTTTCCCCGTTATTTTTCCTTAACCCAATCGCAATCATTCTAACATTAATGATTTTTACTATCATACTAAACAGGGTTGCATCAAGAAAACAATCAAAGAAGTGCAGACCAGTGTGAGAGATAAAGAGCAATCCAGAGATTGTAAAAACAAGCTTTCAATACAAACTGGATGGCTCAAAAAAGTTAGAAATAAATCGAGTTTAACCTCAGCCTATCCATTGCCAAAAGTTCGTGTCAATGTACTCACAGCCCATAAGGACGAGAGAAAGTGAACGTTTTGTAATTTCATGAATTATGTCACGTTTCGAAATCATTTGTAGCGTACGCTCCTCTATGAAAATCTGGCATTAGGCAGTAGTAGACCAAAGTCTTACAACATATGTTGTTCCCCTATGTGAATGACACCTCACATTGCAAAAACAACTCTTCTGCAGCCCAAAAACAGAGCTTCTGCTTTTTCTTCAAATTTGATCTTTCCCTAAGCCTATAAAGACAACATGTTGAAACTCTTGGACTCTTGCCTCGCATTATGTTACTAACGTGTTCTTGCATTTTGAGTTAATCTAGTGTGTACAAATTGATTGAAGAGGTTGGCCAAAACGAAGTAAAAGGTAAAAACCGGAGGAATTACAGAAATGACTGCCTTGTGTTTCCATGTCTTCACCGAAGGTCTCTTTTTTGTTCGTGGCATTGTTTTGCACATAATGGCGGTCGTTCTACCTTTTCTGTCCTTTTTCTAGGCTTGCAAGTGGTTATGAGCTCCATTGGAAAGGCCATTGGACCCCTGGTGAACATTGCTTTGTTGTTGCTCTTCGCTGTCATCATTTTTGCCATCATCGGCCTCGAATTTTACGCTGGGGCGCTGAACAAAACCTGCTACAAATTGGACGACTTAGGTAAGCTCCCGGGGCTTCTTCTGATACCATCCCCCCGCTCTCTCAGGCTCTACCATTGGTTATCAGCGATGATTCATTGCTTCAATTGTGAGCAAGGCCGTTGTATCAAACTGTACCATGCATGGTCTTGGGGCTCAATTATGTGGGGATGTGTATGCCCACTACCCACATCGAGAATTGCATATATGTACGTACGTACGTACGTACGTACGTACGTACGTACATGGTGAGGGCATGAGTTGCTAAGTGATTTGGAAAATAGGTTATGGTTTTTGGGAGGTGTGAGTCAGGTGGCTTGGTTGTTTCAGCAGATACCTAATCGAGGACCACCCCTGACGCCCTGAAATTGGAACTCTCAGGGAACCTTAGATAAGTTGCATACAATCCGCAGACAAGACTCGTGTCAGTCGATCTGGGAACAGAATTGGCCAAACAAAAACAACTTTCCCAATCAAAACAACAGCGGCCTCATCATGGACCTCAAAAGTGCTCCCCCTCTTTTATCCTCAAAATGCAATCCAACCCAAATCAAATGGTTCAACTAGGTTTGGTTTGGACCAACTTATAGGGGATAGACTGCCAAAGCCGGCTTAGATTGACTGTCCCACCTCATTCATCATTGTGATATCGTATGATCAAAAAAGGAAAACGGGAGAGCTTTTTTGGTCCGTCTTTTCCGCTCTCCCTCTTTCTCTCTCTCTGGAAGATCCATTTCTGGCGTCTTCTTCGAATGTTCAAGAAGGTACCACAAGTCTGAAAGTCCGCCACTACCTTTGAGTCCTCGAACCATTTCCTTAGCTTAAGGATCTTTCGCTTTCGACAAAAAGCACAAGAAAGGAGACGGACTAACCAAGTCTTAAAGGCAAAGATTGGAAAAGACGAGAAGCAGAAACTTGTCAAAGGTTGCTTACTCTCTAATTTTAGTCATACATGTACAAACAGATGATCACTGGCAGATCTTTTCCCTCTTTTTTTACGCCGAGCTAAGTGGAATTACTCTTCTGACAGTATCACGAAGCAAAATATGTCAGATGTTTATCAAAATATACGAGTAGAGGCCGTTTTCTGCATTGTGAAAAGGCCATTTAACCTGTCATTGCGTGGCACTTGATTGAAGCAACCATTATAATTGAGATTTTGCCGTTGAGTGTTAACTCCAAAATAATAAGTACATTAGTCAATGAAAAAGGCCAATTTGGCATTTCTGCACAACCAAGCTCCCTCATTTTTGGTTGTTGGATTTTTGCCACCCAAAATCAAAGATGACGATATTTCAGAGAGTGAAACTTCACAAGTGTTTTTGTTCGAAACTGACTGCAAGAATATTAAAAGATGTTTCTTGCCTTTGATGACATTTCTTTCCATCTTTGGGATTGAGGCAACCAAAGTTGAAGAAGAGCAAGGTTTTGGCAAGTGGATGAATTCTGCTGAAGACGCATTTTCTTTCAAGACTTGAAATATGATTACTAGCGCGAATCTTGCGACATCCAGTATCTGGTTGGCATCCTTATCATGCTGAATCGAATCTGGCAACTTTCTCATTGGCCTCGACTGCGGTGTTCTAAGCAATAACAACAATCATAATACGTATATGGCGCTAACCTCGAGAAACCCTTGCATACGTATGTAGTACACACTGTACAGTACTTGGCCGAGCATCGCCAGTCGCCATGTAATCGAATCAAACGTCGTAAAACCGCGTGCCGCTTTAAACGAATACATATGTACAATATGATGTCTTGTTGCTGTTATATTTGGTGCAGCTGGCACCTGATGCTACCTACTAGCATTATCCGATGAGCCAAGGTTCTCATGTGAATGACCATTTCGCTTTCTGTCTCTCTTCAGGCGAAATTGTGATAGACGGTTCGAACGGCAGTCCTTGCTTTCCCGGCCCCCCAGAGGATGCTCCCACGGGAGCCTACACCTGCGAGAAAGACAGCGCCATTTGTCTGGAAAAGTGGGAAGGCCCCAACGATGGCATCACCTCGTTCGACAATATCGGGCTCGCCATGTTGACGGTATTTCAGTGTGTCACTATGGAGGGGTGGACCCCAATTTTATACTCGGTAAGAAACAGCAATGTTCCATGTAAATCTAAGGAAATACAAAATGCTATCCTACCCGCCCTTCTTTCCCGTACATAATATGCATGTGCCTGGAATCCAAGGCCAGGTCATGCCTTTTCTATTCATGCGCCCTTCCGTACATGGTATGAGCTTGCTCCAAACCAAAGGTTGTGGCAAAAGTACTCTAAACCACTGCAGAGAAAAGTGACCTATTTTCGCTCCAAATGGGCTTTCTGTAAGGTAGGCCTTCCTGGAATGGAATCACCCCCGTCCTTTAAAAGGCGCACGACAGTTGCATGAAATCGGTATTCACTTTGAGGTTTGAAAATGAAGACACCCAAAAAATGTCGCAAGGCAAAAGAAAACTTTTGTTCGGTGCTTTCTGTTGCTTGCACATTGTGGTGGGTAATTCTGAAGAAAAAACGTTCGACTCAATTCAATGCATTGGCTTCGGAAGACATTATTTCAGCGACATAAGAATGGATGTGATGGGAATCTGAAAGTTTCGCAAATTGGGAGTTATGACAGAGAGTCTGGGGCTCACTGAAAGGTCCGTGGTATTTCGCATGCTCGTAGATAGGAAATAGTTTGACGATACCTACGATACCTACAGCTTCATGCAAATATATCTTGCGCACCTGTCAAACTTGGCAAGATTTGTTACTCGCTTTCAACTCGAGAAGGGGAGTAGCCCATTTTCAAATTGGTTCAATTCGATAAATCTTAAAGCGAAAAAGTCCCACATGCCATCATCCAAGTGGGATTGACTAACTCTCGGGATGTGGCCTCGGCGAATCGAATGACGGAGCAAAACACATTCCTTTGATGAAAGCAGCTCAACATGATGACAAGGTCATATTCACAGTTTTGATCGGTTTCCCGGCCTCTCTTTTCAGACCAACGACGCCATTGGGAGCGCCTTCAACTGGGTCTTCTTCATTCCCTTGATCGTGGTGGGGAGTTTCTTCATGCTGAATCTGGTTCTGGGTGTCTTGAGTGGGTAAGTCCGTCCTTTCTTAGTCGGGAGACCAGGTCTGGTGTGCTAGTCTTAAATGTGATATTGTATCCAAAGACGATGTTTGTGTCACATGATGAAGTCGTCGCCGTGGTATTAGTAGTCCCAGTCATCATAACTCGCATCTCTATCTACTAGTAGACTCGCGCTCACAACTTAGTACTTCTAGAACGATTCACTTGGCTTCATAGATGGCATTCAGCATCATTTGGGATCAGATTCAGGAATTTAATCGGACAGCCTGGAAAATTAAGAGAGTCTCGCAACGTTGTCAACCTCGGATACCAATCTGCTAGCTCCGGTCGACTTGATTTGGCAGAGGAAGTTATTGGAAACAGCCTATCGTACACTTTTGAGAAAGAGGAGAGAGGAGAGGGGAGCAAACGAACGAACGAACAAACGAGCGAGGGAAGGGGGATTCTCGTTTCCTTTTCTTACTTTTCCAAATGATTAAATTCCATCTCCAGACTTTGTTCTTTTTTTAAACCCAAGGCTGGGCAAGTAAGACAGGCACAGTTCCACTCCACTCAATGGGCCCTTTTCTAATAAAATGGCTTTTCTCGGTTTTGACTGAGTGCAATGAAGGCTTGTGGCGTTGTCGCCGCCGTCTCTTTTCCTCTTCTTGGCCTTCGTCGTCGCGCTGCTTCACTTCACCACCAAGTATTGTGTCCTCTGGCCTTGCCTTGCCTTGCCTTTGCCGTGTTGTGCTTTTCGTTCTCTTTTCCTTTTCTCCACATCCTCCTTATCCTCCTCCTGCTCTTACTTCTTCTTTTCCTTCTTCCTCTAGCACCTTGATCTTTCTCTGGTTCTTCTCTGCCTTTCTTAAACTACAGGCCTCTTTGGTATTTAAGAAGGCGCATTGTGCAGATCTAAGAACTTGGAACCATCTCTACTCAGTGGTTGGTTCCATGTTCGACTTACCTTGATGCTGAAAAGGCAAAGGAGTAGTGGGCTTGTGGAAAAAGGTTCAGAGACTCTCGATCCAGCTTAAGGGAGCAAGATTTGAGAATCCATCCTGAAATAGAGCGGCTTCCAAGTTTTTGGTTTTGGTGAAAAGGAGGCTGGATGAGCAATTAATTAATATTCACGGAGCGGCTGAAAGACCAAAACTCAGAGCTCTTTTGTACAGACAAATGGACTAGACTTAAAAAGACACGTGTACTCGTACTCGTACTTTTCCTCAGGGACCCTTCTTTCAGCTAAGCATAGGGTTCACATTCATGAACTTTTTCTTTCAGTACTTTTTCTACCACTTCAAAAGATGGTCCCTAACTTCTACAGAGTCTCGAAACCCAGGATACATACGGAAGCATCGCGAAATAGCTTTGAAATAGTAGTTTCTCATTAAGTAGAGTAGGCAAGGTTTTTCTAAGCCAATAACTTTATTTGAACGTGAAAGTCGGAAGATCAAATATCTGATCAAACCCTGTCAAAAACAATTAACAAACCTGAGAAATAAAATAATCCTTTTCCCGACTCATATAACGTTCTGCCGTAAGTCATTCTGTTTTATCAAGTGATTGCTTCACAAAATTGTATTAAATTCGATTTTCCCCCAAATTTGCACAAACAGCAACCCTCATTGCTGTGTGCAAGTCTGATCATGATATCCTCTCAAATATTAATTTTTGAAATCAAAGCAAGGATCATCTCTCTCAAGAATTATGAGCCTTCAAACTTTCCGCGAATTTTACGAATAAGAATTACTTTCTTCCGATTCAGTGCACATCTAGGGAATTATCAACTCAAAACTTTGACAGATGGAACTTTTTATAAGGATAGGTTGGTAAGAGGTTTTCATGTAGTCGTTTCTGCCAGTACAGTATTTGAATGTCATTGTCAATGAGCCGTGTTAAGTGGTTGCTCCGAGTGAGAGTGAGTTTTTGAACAAGTGGAATGGTTCCATCCTGACGTCTGGATCTACATGTTTGTGTTTCTAGTTAGAAAGCGCTTTCACAAAAGCCAACGTGCTGGAGCTTAGCTAGTAGATGGAACAAACCCAGGCTGACCACCCTGAATATTGCTTGTTGAACCGTGCTCTGCATACTAACTTGATGAAAGAAAGAAAGAAAGAAACCACTCAGAATGCATACAGCACTGGACCCATTCTGGGGCCTAAGGCTAAGGAATGAATTTTCCTACTAAGAGATGCTACAAGGCATACATACTCTTTAACCGCTAGATTATAATGGAAAAACAAAAATACCTC
>CM021312.1:919661-1052806 GCA_010645155.1 Tigriopus japonicus | reverse complement strand
ATTAAGTTTCTTTCCTAATTAGTTGTCTGAGTGGTATCGAAGTTGTGAAACCTTGGGCAAGTTGATTAATGTTTTCAAAGCATTGAGTTTTTACCTCGTCTGTGAAGCTTTCGACCGACTGCATAAAGGACTTGAAAAGTAAGGTTGAGAGCTCTGATCCCTCCTTACACCAATAAGAACTCCTTCTCTTTCTCGGTTATAATAAAGATTCCTCTCAAAGGCATACATACTCATTCTCGTTATGCCAGGATAATGGCGAGGTTGTTGCTACAATTAGTAGGATAGTTAAAGAGCAGGAAGAAGCGAAGACATGTTGCTCTCTATATTCTAATTTACGTACGTACTTACCTGGATTCGGATGTACCATGTGTATTGTGTACCGGCTTTGTGATTCGTCAGAAGATTGTTCCTTTCCTAAATATCGGCAAAAATATATGCAGTATCTTTAGGTAGCACAGCGCTATTCACCTTTTGTATCTCTTGTGCGTCTTCTTTTCTGTCCATATCCAGAGAATTTGCCAAGGAAAAGGACCGAGTCGAGAGCAGAGCTGGTTTTCTGAGGCTCAAAGAGAAGCAGCGGCTCGACATGGAAATGGACGGCTACATGAATTGGATTTGTCGGGCAGGTAAGCAGAGATGCCACCAAGGGCACCAAGGAACGGCACACGACTGCCCATCCATTGTGCGACAACATGTTTGCCAATCTGCATCGTTACCTCACTCACTATCACTATACCGCCTAGCATTGACATTTGTTCCTTCATCCATTGATTCATTGATTCTTCAAGTCGTTTTGGCACTGTTTGCATGATATTGCTACTAGTCCTTGTTTTAGATGAATGTTGCTTTTGAGCGCGGTGATGACAACAGCCGCCGCAATGGGCCTCATTTTTTCCATAGGGTTCCATTTGACAATTTTCTTGTTTTAAGCCATTTATAATAAATTTCGTGTGAATTGGAATGATTACTGGCTTGCATGACCTTTAAGTGTTCTTTCTCATCGACGTCATTCCATCCTTTTCATGGTAATCACTTATAAACTCTAGTGAGTTCAAAAGCGCCACAACGAAAAGAGGCTCAGCGACGATCCTTCATTTGCGTTTTCTCTGTTCCCCTCGTTTTGGACGGTTCATGTACAGTTCCACCACCCTTATTGTTCACTTGGTATTGATTTACTCGACACTTTAAAGCATATTATTAGCATTCAGTAGTACTGTGGAAAAAGACGTGCTCTTTGAAATACCGAAATATGCGAGGTCATTACAATCGACCTCAATCACCCACCAGGTTTGGCTAGTGTTGTTCCAACATATTAACGTTTCCCTCCCATTTTTTACAGCGTTAGTGACAGCCTATACTTGACAGGGTGTTGTCCCTAGAAAATTCATCCACTCATGTCTCTTGAATTAGTTTCTTTCCTCTTTTGAACCACTTGAAATGCAAAGATTCCACGCTCAACCAAAGAACGACCTTTTTCTCTTTCTACACGCGTGTTCTATCTGCGAGTTGTATTTTACTTTTGAAATATAAAAATAATGTGCTTGATTTCTTTCTTCTTCCCATTTTCAGAGGATCTGATTTTAAAGGAGGAGCGAACTACGGAGAGCGACAAGAAAAGAATCAGAGAAGGTTAGTCGAGATCCTTTTTCTAAATTTGTTCCACATTTCTCGGAGAGCGAAGGCCACCTTTATGTAGAAGGCTAGATTAATCCGTTAAGGGGACAGCACGCTCAGCTTCCATGTTCCAAAGTGATAATTCGATTTGAATCAGACGAGTTAAACGTCTTTTCGAATCGGAATGTGAATTGTCTGTACAGACTTTGTAAGGCTCTTCGTTCGGTTCTTCGGTGATTTAAATATGTATGAGCTGACATTTGTCGACTTTCTCCATGGCAAGCTCGATCCAAAGATCGATGTGAGAAAAGGGAACCATGTTAACATGAGAACTTCTCCATCGCCTGCTCTCCATTGTCCTAGCTTACATTAATCATTCATGAAGAGTTAACCTTTGTGGATTGCAAATATCGGAAACTAGCCCTTCTTCCAAGTCAAGTGTCTGAAACAAGCAAAGTCCAGCGATAAAAAAGAACTGATCATACGATTTCATCTGATGACTTTTTTTCAGCTCGCAAGAAACGCCTGGAAGAAGGAAAGAAAAAGAGAAAAACCGAAGAGGAGGAATTAGCAGGTACGCAGTAATGATTCTCGTTGAAATAGTATTTACATGGCATGTTTACATCATGATTTGGTTTGCAAATATCCTTTCAACCCTATTCTGCGAAATGTGTTTCAGGTGCTTCCAGCGAGTTTTCAGCGTCCATTCGACGAGCTCGAATCAAGATCCGTCGAATGTGCAAACAACAGTGGTGGTTTTGGCTCGTCATCGTCCTAGTCTTCCTCAATACATGCACAGTGGCCGTGGAACATTATAACCAACCCCAATGGCTCACAGAATTCCTATGTAAGCAATTATTTTCATGGAAAATCATGCTCTCACTCTGTTCCGTTGCTTTTTCCAAGTTGAGTCATTTCCCGAACATATTGTGGGAAAGTTTAGTGTTCTAGAAGGGAGGGGGAATAACAATGCTCTCTCTCTCTTTCCTTGGAAATGTCATTCCACCAAATGGTTCGACCTTGTAGAGGATTGAACTGTATCTCTCGGATATGCCCACTGGTTTTAGGGCATGGGCGAGAAAATGGAAATCCTAGGTAGAGTGATAGCCAGGTCGTAGTGAACGGCAAGAGAAATGGATGAAATTTGCCATTCTTGAGGGTTAATGGCCACTCTGCGGCATAAAAGCGCGCTTCGGACCGTCTATCTTCGTTGAGTGCCTATCCACTCGTTCCTCACTCACTCAACATGGAACGATCCTGGTGGTGGGGGCGACCGTAGTTTAGAGCACAATACCTTAGGAATACAATACTTGGTGGGGCCTTTGTTTTTCTTGAATTGGACATTATCGGAGAGCTTTGCCCGCGCCATTGTGCCCGTTTAAGCTCCCTTCTACAGTTTGGATCTAAGAGAGGAGCATTGGGTGCGAAAGACGACCCTGAGCCTGATTGCCGGGGCGAGTTTCGAATGTCGAGGAAATGTGGCACGTTTAAATTGCCAAGTTTTTTTTCGTTCCGTTACCCACCTACTCCGACATCTCTCAATAGTGGCAGATCCAATTGCTGGCTCCAATGGAGAATTTGGGCACCCAATTTCTTCCTAGCCTTCAAAACGTCATCCGTGTATGGTTGGAGCAAGGTGACAAGATCTGAAGAGAGCCATTTGATATCTGCAGAAGAGCCTCTTAGACGTTCTGTGCGAACGTCTAAGTTCGCACAGAACGTCTTCGTTTTTTTTTTTCAAATTGTCCACTTGAAAAGGTTTTATGTAATGGTTTTCGTGTAGGAAGCAACACGTCTGATTCCACACTTCCCATCTTAGGTCATCTCATTTCGAACTCGGGGTATTGCTGCTATTGCTGCTGCTGTTGCTGCTATGCAGTAGTTGTTATTACCGTGGTGGTTACAAACTAACGCTGTTGCATGTCTACCTTCAAGGTTCTTAAGTATTGGGAGCAAGCATTATTATTTTGTCGCTTGACAACTTGATCAAAGTGTTGAAAGGAAATTCAGCCCTTGCCAGCCGTTGCTCTGTAATGTTCAGTAAAGGTAGTCCAGTGGTGCATACACTCATCAATCGGTTCTTGACACTTAAACGGCACAAAACCGTTCCATTGGCTTGCACGCGTCGTTATGGTCTTTCAGTGCGAGTTGGAAAGAAAGAGGGCCATGTGATGGACTCTCAGCTTGACTCAAAAGTGGCCTTGTCACTTGTCCATAAAAGAAACCATTCTCATGTTCTTCCCACCAGAAAAGGATCGTCTTCTAGCATCTTCTGCTCGAAGTTCGAAGGTCATATACTGTTGTACATTCTTTAACTGCGCACGGTCTCATGGGGTTCAAGTGTTTGCTTGGGTTCATTCCCAGTTGAGCTGGAAACAATAAGAATCTCGGGCCAGTTTAAACGAATCGCTCATTCTTTCCTCACCATGAACATTTCATGGAAACCAACGGCCTCGGCCAAAGCAGATCGTTTGACAGCCTCTAAAATATTCAGCTTGGTACAGTACACCATCGAAGAGCTAGAGTGAATATGAGCGACTTGGTTTTAGATGCATAAGGGTGAGGACTAGACGGTAGGGTCTTTTAGTTTTAGCATGGGTGCGTCAGTAGGTCACGCTGTTGTTATTGTGGGCCTTTTTCTTGGTGATGCCGCTACTGTCGCCTTCTCGTCTTTGCACAATAAACAGCCACGCTCTGAATGATCCTCTTTGTCTTCTTGTGTTCTAAAACATTAGGCCCCATGCACATTTTGAGCCTCCAAAGGGGGCCACATATGACGTGGCAATAAATTCATGAGAAGGAGATCATCAAGGGCTTAAATAACATTTCTCAAGGCTTACGACATAAGCATTGAACGTGAGGCTAGTAGTGGGTGGGTGCTGTAACCAACAGAGGATGTGCATTGTTTTGTGAATTGAGGATTTGCTCGTAAAGTCTCGTGGCTGGCTCTTTGTATTCGACATTCGCAGAATTTTTCTGAGAACCCGCAATGTACGTGGTATGTAACCAAGGCAGCCCATAAATCGTGCTCTGCTCCTAAAAGTGACCACGAACTGGCCCCTCAAGAAATGCAATCCGGTTGGCAAAGTTTCTTGTCCTCTAACTAAAGTTGGACCTCAAAGTTGCTGCTTCTGTTATTACAGCTCATTTGTAGACTCATTTGCCCCAAACATCTACGGATAGTGCTGTATGTAGAGACCTGTGCATAAAAGAGGAAGGTCACAAACATCTATAACATCTATTGATCTATTGCCCCTAACACAAAAAAAACGAGGCGTTCATTCCTGTCCATTGTATTTGATGTTAGGACAAGCAACGCCTGCTATTAAATATCATTTAGAGTAACAATTTTCATGAATAAATTTTATGGAATTTGTGGAGTGGAGAAACTGGAGTTTAAATTGATTTATTCAGCGTTGTTCCATGGAAGGGTTTCTTTCAAAATAGTAAAAGGAAAAAAATAATGTTTTACCCAATAATGAAAAGAACATTCATTCTCTTCACAAGTGATCAAGTTGTCAACTGATATGAAGACCTTTTACTTGTCGTTCATGGTTATATCACGGTGTCCCAATAGAAAGCTCTCTATATAGTAGCATTTTAGAAGGGCTCATTCAATGCTCACATTCACATCCATCCCATTTTATCAACCTTCATCATCAACCATTGTACGAGCACAAATGTGAAGGCTCATGTGTGTGAGTCCTTGAGTTCAGAGCCTTGCAGAGCTTAACAGTTGGGGTACTTCTCTAGACGAATGGTAGAGTAAAGCCTGAGGAATGATTTTATGAGACAGAACAACCCAAGTGGATTTACCACCAGGTTACTCATTTTCATTGTAAATGGTGTTGTCTGGGTAAAGAATCGATTGTGTTTACCAAGTAAGTCACAGAAACGTGAGTGAACTTTAGAACCCTTACAGGAATTCAACTGAGCCAGATTTGATCAATACGTTCTGCTTAGTTCCAAGTGATGATATTTTCGTGCTGTCTTTGTTTTGCGCTTATGTGGATCATCCTTGAGTTTTTGGATATTCACGTTCGGGAGAAGCGAAAGCAACTCTCGGAAAAAACTTCAGATGCTAACTAACTGCATTACTCAAGTGCCTATTGGGAGTAGGTAAATCCATCTAACACTGACTTCAGACAGAGTCACACCATTTGAAGTTTTATTCCATCAAATTGAACCATACCTTTTGAAAGGAAAATAAAAGCCTCAGAAAAGACTAGAATAATCAGACAAAAACCACGCAATGCTGAACTTTTCTCTAAGAGCACACTTGTTGAACATTTTTTACCGAGAGAGTGTTTTCTTATTTGATGAAACATTTTCATGCAATGGATGGGCCAGGAAAAGGAGAACTAGAAAAACAGGAGCTCTACTAATGCGTGATTCTTGGTTTGTGTTTCCCGATTAGATCACTCAAGATATCTGTCATGAGGGACGAAATCATTATTTTTCTTGAGGCAGGAAATCAGAGGTGGAGAACTTGATTCAAAACTTGAGAGAAAACCAATTCCATGTTATTGCTCTATGCAGTAAAAACTTAGATTCAGAGTGGATAAAGGGTAATGAACAAGTAAAAAATAAGCAATGAAGCAATTTTTATATAGATTAAGGTTATTCGGATGAAGAAAATAACGCTTGAATCATTCTCGGTCGGCCACGGCATCGGCTCGGTCGGCCACGGCATCGGCTCGGTCGGCCACGCCTTCGTCCGGCAGTCACGGCATCGGCCCGATCGTCCAGCGGTCATGGCATCGGCTCGGTCGGCCACGCCATCGTCCGGCGGTCACGGAATCATCCGACGGTCACGGCATCGTCCGACGTCTTGGCCGGGGCTCCAGACGGACTGTCCGTTGCGTGTACGGGCCTTCCGCTGCATCCACAGGTGGATCGCTGCAACCACGGGCCTTCCATTGCACCACCATGACGTAGGCTGCATCCATGGCCATCCCGCTGCACCACGTCCACCCGCTGCATCCACGGCCCTCCCGCACGCAACACGGACCTACGTCTCCCCGACCAAGGGGAGGGAGAAGGGAGAGGTCCTTCCGCCAATACGGCGGCAACTACCGACTGCGCCATGTAGCATGGTCGAGTGTTGGAGAATGACTAGTTGTTTATTGTCTTGGAGACATAGATATTTATAGGGGGGAATAGATGCATAGTCGGGAGGGGGCATACTCGGGAGCAGGATACTACAGGTTGTCAACAAATCATTTTCTGTAAGTGAAAGTGTTGGTCAGACCCTCTCTTTCCAGGATTTTTTCCGACTTTTGTCAACTCGCAATAATCTGGACCAATGGCAGAATTGAAGAGATCAAAACTTCTCTCGTCGGCTTCATAGCATCAATATTTCCCCAAATCAATCTCCAAGATACAATTTGCCTTGCTCTTGTATCATGTCAGAGCTCAGATTAGTTGCGCAATAACGCGTAAACACGACATTTGTTTTAAATATTTGGCTTCATTCCCAAGACGGTCGTTGTTTGGCCCATCGGTTGTGCTCCACCAGGTATTAACAAAAAGTCGAAAACCCCGCGGTAAAGGGGCGTTTTATCAGGTCTTTCTTACTATTTACATAAGGCTTTGGATAATCGCTAGCAAGGTTGGTGCCAAGTCCTGATTAGAGAGCAATGGAGGATATTCTGGGATATGTCTTGGGGTTTAACTAGGTTTGACTAGATGTGCTGGCACATGGTTGGCTCTTCTGTTATTCTCTCTTGCGTTGCAAACAAAGTCGGTCTAGGGGCCAAGGATATTCCTTTTATCATGGAAGGATTCTGTCAATGCACTCTGACATGGGGTTTTGTAAAACGTTGAGAAATAGGTCGACCATCTTGAACAATGAAAAGTCAAGATTCAGGCAGAAACAATCAGTTTACAAAAGTATCCAAGCGTCCTGTTTTGCCCATTGGCAGCCATGTGAATAAGTAATACTCACCAAAAAGAGAACGGAAAACATGAGAGGGTTTGATAAGGGGCTAATTACTCTCTCTGGGGAGCCATTGACTCGACTTTCCCCTAAGGATAGTTGCGAAGGAACAGTCAAACAAAAAAGCCTATTTACTTAACTGATTCATGTGAAAACGGTCTTCCTTCCTTTGCCTGTGTGTGAGCAAGCAATCTCAGATTGCTATTACTTGCTAGAAAGGTAGACACTGGCGGCTAATTAGATTCCAATACCTTCTTAATCCGTTCTGATCCATTCAAGACTGGGGATTCTGTTGGGGGTTACTTCCAGATCTCTTCTCGCTCACTTACTTAACTTGGTGCTGTGTTTCAAATTCAGCGAGAGTCTTGTATGATGTTTGTTTATTGTTTAGATCCCTCAAAAGCATTAGGATTAAGGATAGCAGAGTAATGGTTGTAAAGAGTTTTGAAATTGAAATGGAGAAAGAGCAAAGTTTGATGGAAAGATATCGAGATCTTGGTTTCAACAAACGGGTATTTTCTTGCTTGCAGTTTATGCCGAATTTCTATTCCTTGGTGCCTTTGTCTTTGAGATGTTAATTCGTTTATATGCCCTGGGACCTGCCGCTTATTTCTCATCTGCCTTCAACCGATTCGACTGCGCTGTCATCACAGGATCTCTCCTCGAGGTCATGTGGGTCAACTTCAAGCCTCGGGCGGGATCCTTTGGGCTGTCAGGTCTTCGTGCTTTGCGCCTACTCAGAGTCTTCAAGGTGACCAAGTAAGTCAGTCTATTCTAGATGATTCACTCAGGCTTTTGAGGGCTTGAGGTTAATCATCTTTTTTTTTGGAATCATTGACTACAGTCGACAATTGTCAATCTTTTTTTAGGTACTGGTCTCCCTTGCGCAATCTTGTGATAGCTCTCATGAATGCCTTATCTTCTATCATGTCTCTGCTCTTTCTGCTCTTTCTCTTCATCTTCATCTTTGCTCTGCTCGGAATGCAGCTTTTTGGCGGCTCTTTCAATTTCGACGACGGGACACCAACGTCCAACTTCAATACAGCCATCAACGCCCTATTGACGGTCTTTCAGGTAAGTTAATTCATTATGCTATTCCATATTTCAGTTCAGGTCGTGTGGAAAGGTTGAAGATTGGACAGATACATCTAATGGAAAAATAAGAAGTTCATCAAAAGATGCGCTTCTGATGGCCTGGAGCCCTTCAACTCTCTTTGTCCTTGATCTCCATCAAAAAGCAGTTTGAGATTCATTCTTCTATATTTGTACTCGTTGCGTAGGTGCTAACTGAAGAGGATTGGAACAATGTCATGTACACTGCCATAATTTCTCAAGGTGGGCGGAAGAACGGGGGCTTGGTGTACAGTTTATACTTTGTGATGCTCACTCTCTGCGGAAATTACTGTCTGCTCAATGTGTTTTTGGCCATTGCTTGCGATTCTTTGGACCAAGCTGCCGAACTAACGGCCAATGAAGAGGCGGAAAAGGAAAGGGCCGCCGCAGAGGCCGAGGCTGCCCAACAGGCAGAACATGCGGCCCTGGATAAAGCTGCCGGAGGTGCCAATGGGGATGCGGCTGCCAGGAATGAGGACGATGATAATAGGTAAAGAGGAGACTGGTTGGCTTTATTTTGCATTGGCGAGGCGAAAAACTGCGATGATCCATTATTTATTGCATCCATTCTAGGGGCGATGCCGAGGGCGGTGGAGGTGGTGCTTTTGGAGAGGAAGAGGAGGAACTGCGACCAATTTTACCCTATTCCTCCCTTTTCATATTTTCCTCCACTAATCCGTAAGACCAATATTTCACCGAGTGTTAGAGACAAAAAAGACTGATTTGATTTTCATGTCATCATATTTTAGGGTTCGCGTGGGCATTCATTGGCTTGTGACCAAACCTTTGTTTGACGTGTTCATAATGTTTGTGATATTACTGAGCAGTGCGGCTCTGGCCGCTGAAGATCCTGTTCAAGAGAACGCACCTCGAAATAAGATGCTTTCGAAATTCGATTATGGCTTTACTGCCATCTTCTTCATCGAGTGCTTGCTAAAGGTAGGAAAAAGACTAGATCACATTTACCTGATAGAGCCTAGTTTTCAATTGGAGAGATTTCTAAGAAACCCTCGTCTGGATCCTCTTAAAGTCTGTAAATATTGGAAAAGGGCCGAAAAAATAGGAATAAGTATCAAAGCGAGAACTAGATTATTGTGAAGATAGTGGCCCTCGTTCTCCTCTTCTTCTTTCTCTGTGCATTTTTTCCCCATAAAAATCTCGAAAACTTGGCAATCGAGACAAAGGACCGAGTTGTAAGACGGAGGAAAAGGGTAATATTTTGATAGTTTTTTACTTTTGCTACCAACCGAGTAACCAAGCAAGAAGGTAACAAGGAAGCCAACAAGTCAAAAAGCCACGAACTTAATAAGACCAAGGCCAGAAATGCGGACACTAAAAACTGTGTTTTCGTGGTGTTGTCTGGGAAATTAATGGAATTTTTGTGGCTTTCTGGAAGTGCTGGCTTGTTATTGTAAGATTTGGCAAACCGGCAGACAAAGCCAAGCTATCCCCACAAGTGGAGCAATAGAAGCCTTTCCTTGCTTTGCCGGATTTGAGGTAAAATAACATGGAACAAAGCTAAAGCTATTGTACCTGAGGTGCACACAAGGAGAAAAAGAAAGTTTTGTGTTTTAAGAATTGTTGTCCTTAATCAAGGCGGCGTGCAGCTTGAGGATCCTTTATGAACCCGTGACCTTTTCATCGAGGTAGGATACAATCGTATTGAGCATATGATATCTCTACGAAAGACCCGGGGTGTTTCTTCTTTGTAGAACCCTTTGTACTTTGTAGAATTACACTTGGTCGAAGCTGCAAAAACTCATTTGAATCTGGGATCTTTCCCGTCAGAGAGATCCCTTGATCCAAGGGTCATTTTATCTAAAAAAAACATGTAACCAAAGCCTCACTTCATAAAAATCTCTTGAAAGAATTCGCAACTATATTTGTTTCTTTATGCTAAAAGCCAAAATATTCCCTTCACAAGACGGGAGTTAGAGCTTGTCATTCCAAGTGCTGAAAGGGATTGACATATTGAGAGATGATATTTGATCCCTGGTTATTGACACTATGAATTGACACTATTTATTGAAACTATTTGAACGACCAATATTCATGAAACACGTGTTTGTGTTAGAAATCCTTCAATTCTTTCGTAACATAAATTTTTGCCCTTGTCTGTGTTGCTTCTTAGCTATCCCATCGATCAGTCGTCGGCAACAAATTTTGCTCATTTGCCAGAGATTTGCCACCTCTTGTCCAAAGAAAAGAACGAGAACTTTGGAGCTTGAGAATTGCACTGCGTACCAATAACCCGTGCAGTATCGTAGCTCAAGTATTCTTCATTTTTTGACATCGTGGACGTCGTTATCGTCGTCACCTTTATGGTCAGTTATTGTCGGGGTTGTTCGTCTTCTCCGGCTTTTTCCACTTGTATGTTTACCCATCCTAGAGATGTGGGATTAGGCACCCAATTTGGAAGGATCCGCCGGAGGAAAAAGTTCGCCCAAGGACCAAAACTATTGTTTTGTGCCTGCCCACTTGACACGCAATAGTGGTCGTTCTGGGAAGACAGCGGACGTACTAGAACTCCAATCCCGAAGCCTTAGTACTCAATGTGTGTGCTTAGACAAACGGACAAACGGTCGAGTGAGTCAGTGAGTGGACAGTCCCAGGAATGGCATGTGCCACAATCCGGCACAATGGTATGTGGAACTACTCTGAAGTGTACGTTCATATACATAATGAAATGTTGCTCATCAGGAGTCTACAGAAACGCCACTCTTCGAAGACATGAAAGGTCTGCTCTGACTTTTGCAAAAGTTGCGATTTCAGTCACATTGCAGATCACACGTGGAGAGATTGAGCCTCTTTGACATTAGAAATTAATATTGCAACACTAGTTTAAGGTTCATTCGAGCAACCAAGACGTATCAACGGTTAAATACGAATGTGTTTGGACATCTCACATTCAAGCAAGTTATTTTCTTTAGATTACTAACTTTTTATGTTAGGAAGAAGTTTGCCAAAACATTTTCTCCCTAAAAGCTAGTGCTTCTTTCGTCGATGACCTAGTCCGTTTCCTCCCCTCGTTTTGCCTTGTTAGAAAAGTTTTCAGGAGGGGATGGGGATCACGGGGAGCAATAACGGATGAAAAACTACAAGACATGAACATGCCAAGGATCAAGGGTTATACGGTATCTCTAAGGGAGCAATGTTGAATTTGATACTTTGGAATCAAAGTGTGAAATGATCAGTGATAAAAGGCCATTGAAACTTTTTTTCCGCAATCCGAAGAAGAGCTTCAATTATTAAGGTGGCCGGTATTCGGTAACTTTTTTAAACATCACATGGAACTATCATGATTTGTGACAAGTTGTCTTTTCAAAACCTTCATATTTCTTAGGTTCGATATGAAAGAGGCATAGAACAAAGTGTACCTTTGTGCTCTTGTCTTTTGTGATTAAAAATTCTTGTTTTCAAATTCGTGGATGCCGTCTTTCATTTCAAAGAGTATAAATCTTGACCAAGTCACTTGATTCGATTTCGTAACTCGCGCATACCGTGACAATTTTCTTGTGGCATTTTTCATTTATTGTAAATGTTGTTTTGACAAAGAAATTCAAATGGAAGATGCCTCATACAAACTCATACACCCTGACACGAAAGTTGTATCGACGTCATACTTTGAGCCTAAAAATAACGGCAATGCGTGGACACTTTGGCGCAATCAAACCACCCATGAGCCCCAACAAGTGCCTAGAATATTTTTGGATTAGTTAGGATGTGGTTTAAGGGCAAATAGGTGACAAATTACTCCTGGAACAGCAATTGTCAACTTGATGATGTCTGGCGGTTTTCTTTTTGCACGGTTCCATCTGCCTTTAAACCGCTTTGAAAAAATAGTAAATGATGGGAATCAAATTTTTCTCGGTTTTGGAGAAAGGAGACTAGTTTTGGAACACCTCTAACCAAAAATAACGGGAAATATTACTGTCCGTCATGATTCAAGAGCTCATAGAATCTCAACCGTTCATCAAAATCTAGGCAAAGGGAAGACACCTGAAAAAGTGCGGAAAAACGTTGAGCCGTCCACACTTTCCACTTTGGTCGATAGCATCCCAAATCTCATTTCCGAGGATGAAGAGACTAGTTGGGGGACAAAAAATATTTTGGTTCAAAATTACGACGAAACTTTCATGTCAGGGTGTACTTTGATGCTCAGTCCGTTCATTCTGGCTTACAAGTATAACTATTAATTATGAGCTCAACTTAGCGTAATGCTGCCCATAACACTTGAAAACATTCAAATGCAAACATGGAAGATGTGCAAGAATGCAAGTCTTTGCCATCACTGCGCACTGACCTTGTCTAATTCTTTAAAAAATGTTTTCAAGACTTCCAAAAAATATTTGCATGTCTGTCATTTTTTTCCAAATGGTTTCTAGTTTGCAAACTGGGTTATGTTCTAAAAGTGAAATGTGAAAGTGATATGGTCTGAGTCTTGGAGCTTGTCTAACTTACAAAATGAGCCAGGTTAAAGCGTCGTTAAAAATGAATGAAAACCAGTTACGTAGAGGAGTTGAAAGGTGAAGTTTTAGGTCGGGAGGCGTTGCCATGGAATCAAAGCACGCGATGCTCTAATCATATGTTCGAAAGACTGAACATTCTTTTCGAAGAGCTTGGTCTAGAATTCACTTCCTGCCAATGTTGGAAGGTCTGATGATGACGCGGCCCAAGATTGAAAATTTGTTCTCTGTCAAAAACGAACTAAATCCCAAGTTGCAAGGGTCAAGTACGCTAGTAAAGGAGTTTCAGTTTGCAAAAGTTCCACATAGGCCTCTCAAGCTTGATTCGACGATCGGTCCTATGATGTCCAGTCCGTATCGAAAGTGTCCTTTCCGAGAACTTGGTGGATTGCTTTATTCCAAAAGCCAAGGTCGATACACGTGCTTGGTCAATACACATACACGCTTGGAGACTCGAAGAGTGTTCCATAGGCCTCAAGTCTGAATGAGAACCATCTGACTTGCCTGCGTCTAATTAAGTCTATTCTCGTGGATATTCCACACAAGCCAGGGTTACTTTCAAAGACATGGAGGCCCCCATATGGGCTGAGACAATTTTCCCGTTCAAGGGAGGTCAGATTGACAAAAATATCATCTGTCTGTTTCAGAAGATCTCTTCGATGATGAGAGGACCGACTGAGTGTTCCATGATGAAAGAACGGACTCAGAATAAACAAACAATTCTGAAGATAGGCATTATGATAATCGCACTGAAATAAGGAAAGCGTTATATGAAAGAGTGGGCACTTGAGAAAACATCGCCCAATCAAGTCTGGCGGGTCGCTCAGTAAAAAGGATGAGAGACATTAAAAGGAGATTCCCGTGAGCTTAGAAATAATGTTCATGCTATAAGGCTGTCACAGCACCTTACTTTGACCACTTTATCACAACAAAACCATATGGAAAATCATTATTTCCTTAGGCTCCAATTAGAGTGATTAATGATCGGGCCCAAACGATCTAGAACGCCCCGAGTAGCCAATTGGCTTACTGGCGAACCATCAGCAGCATTCCTTGCTTCTTCGGGCTTAGTTGGTTGGTTGGTTGGTTGGTTGCTTACAGGCTTCCTTGTATCCTTGTACTTACGTTGTTAGTTACTGCTGCTTGGGTGGTCCCGTTCCACTCTTGAATGATTGTCCAAAGGGGAGGAACAAGACAACGGATGATCGGTGGTGGTCAATTGTTGGCTTATCTCACGCCTAGAACAATGGAGCCACCGTAACAAAGACTCGTCGTCATCGTGCAGAATACAAATGGACACCCATATGACGGATTTTCTGCCACCAAAAAAGTTTCTTAGCAGGCGTTTTTTCCTACAAAGGCAAAATATAACTTGATCAAGATCTATTTGATTGGCTTAGATATCAAAAGTGTTCCATGTTTTGGGTCTCATTTACCAAAGTCCCAACGAGAACTGTTTTAGAGGTACGTTTTTCAAACAAAAATAGAGTGGGGTTCGAGCGTCTAGGGGAGAATTGTCCTAGCAACCAAGCGTTTGTGTCTCTGCCTCTGAATTGTACGCATATAGTGTCTGGTACAGGCTTCGTCGTGATTAGTGCCCACAATAGTCCCCTAGCTTAGTTCGTGAGGTCTAGCGTCCAAAAGATGTTTAGGCCAGCAGGGAGCAGTTCTCTAAAAATAGGCAGAGTGAAGACCAGGCAGGCTCCACGGAATAAGAGATGTGGTAACAAATGGCCTTTTTTCCTTTGCAGATCTTGGATCTTGGGCTGATGTTCCATCCAGGTTCTTTCTTCCGTGATGTGTGGAACATCATGGATGGAACGGTTGTGTTCTGTGCCCTGATATCCCTGTACTTCCAGTAAGTATCATTGATCGATTACGATGCCAGCACCAAACATGTAACGTGGTGAAGAACTTGCTTGCTGCTATAAAAGCATTTGCCTTTGATCTTATCGTTAATCACGCTTAGATAATGTGGTGGTTGAAAACTTGTAACATCATCAGATCACAATCCACTATCAGTATTTTTACCCTAATGCAAAAGCCAGAATGACATGTGATAAAAAGAACCATAAAAAAAATCACGTCTTCGTGGTAAGCCAGTTTCATGGCTTGAAAGAACTCAATACGTAGGTTTTAAACGAGTCTGTCGTATACTAAATGTTGAGCTTCCGGCCAGGAGCAAAGGAGTAAAACATCAGACTCATTAAAGCTGCGAGGCCAGCACGCTTGAAAAAGTCGTAAAATCCGAGAAAAAAAAACACCAAAAGTTCCTATTTGGCCTTTGATTTAAGGGTGAGTAGGGGAGTTTGACGCATGGACGTATGGACATGGTTGAGTAGTTACGAAACTACGGGATACCTACGTTCTCAGGCGGATGGATGAGCACGTATTTGCAGTAACCGACCTACCTCAGGCAAAGGTCATAATGTGCCATGCCAACGAGAAGATCTTACAAAAAGTTAGATAATTGCCTTGTTCCCCTCATGGAACTGTCTTGATCTAACAAGGTCTAATATTGGGAATCATATATCATTACTGATATGAGATAATCATGTCATTTTGTTCCCCTAACCCCTCATTAGAACAACCTAACGGTCAAGATTGTACAAGATTGCTGATTTGCTGATTTTGTATTTCCATTATTCTAGAGGCACGCCCACGGGCCAGAAGCTGAAATCCGTGAAGCTGCTTCGTGTTCTCCGCCCTTTGAAAATGGTGAACAGGGTGCCGGCGCTAAAGGCTGTGTTTGATTGCGTGGTCACTTCCTTGAAGAATGTGTTCAATATCCTGATCGTGTATATGCTCTTCCTGCTCATCTTCGCCATGGTTGGGGTCCAGCTTTTCAACGGAAAGTTCCTCTATTGTACGGATGCCGCCAAACGGACCTACGAAGAGTGTCAGTGAGTACCCTAAATTAACGAAATAGCGCATGTTGTGAGCGCCTCACTTGATATTCTTATGGGAGTATACGTACGTATTGTATGTCTAGATTCTGAGTCGAAACCTGCTACCACTGCCACGGTCACTTTAGAATTCTAGGAATGAAGGCTGCTTTTTTTATCAGACGAAGTTTGGAAAATGGGTGAAAAAACTTCACGTTTGATGGATCATTGCGATGTTGTAGAGAAAAGTAGAACGGAGGCAACATAAAGTGAGGACCTGATGATCACCAGCTTCTTCCCAACACATTTAAGAAATTAGTTTGCACGGGGTTACACACTCTTGTGCTTTTTCGGCCCATGTGACGAATTCAAGCTTGCAATGACCAATTAGGGCCCTCATCTAACAAATGAATGCAGGTCGAAGTCTAAAAAGGATTGGTCGGCAAGGGATCTTGCTCCCTCAAAGATTGGAAGACTCTATTGAGACTCTGCTCAGGAATGGAATCCTTCAGCCCGTTTTCTTTGATTTACGACAAGCGTTTTGGAATGCCCTGACGTCCTGAATGAGGTATTTTGGTTGAAGAGAAGTTCTCCAATTTTTGTTCGTCTCCACTTGTTTGACAAAAGGAAGTGTCCTTCGTTGAGCTTCGTCCCAACGCCGAACACGCCGTGCTCACTTCCAAAGAAAAAGAACCCACGACGACACGAACCTGACGACCGTGGTGGACCAGAGATGAATGCTGAACTGATCGCGAAGATGCTCCCAAAGTCGGATTAGGACGAGGATTTGAGTGAGATTCCCCTAAAAAGAGACCGTCCGTGAGCTAGCCTCTCCTTGATCAGCCAAATTCGTATGTGGGTCGTGCAGAAACCAATTCCGGTTTTTGAAGGACGTCAACGATTGTGGAATGATGCCCAAGAATTGGAAGTGAAAGAGAGTGGGTAGAATGCTCCCCTGATTTCTTCCATCTTCTATCTCGTTCTCCTCGGGAGTTGCTGACATTGCCATTTCCACATTTCATTTTGTTTGGATGAGCCCGAATCGTGGTAGTTACAAGTATGTACTTTCGCTCAAAGGTTGGATGAAATAGACGCGCCCCACGACTACTGAACGTGGGGCTCGGCTTTGATTTGGCGAAGCTCCCCTTGCAAATGACATCAAGTGGGTCTCTCACGCCGACTTTTGAAAGCTGAAGCAACCCTTTGGAGACATTCAGTTCGCTTTCGTTGACAACCGCCCACCTAACCACCCATCCCACAAAGATCACTATCCTCGACCAATTCTACTTGGCTCTTCGAGTGGAGATAGAGGCTATCCCTTGAAAAAAGTTTTTTTGCCCTATTTCATGCTGTATCTGGTTTTGACGTTAGCAGCCAAAGCTCGGACGGCATTTACGGTACAATAAAGTAAAACGAGCCTGCTCTCCGTTGCTAACGAGTTGGGTTTCTTCTCTTAATCGCCAACTGTGGACCCAACTTTTCCAGTTTCATTTCAAGATTTGCCATTGTGTTAATTGGCACGGCATACAAAAGTAAACGTGCACAATACATGTTTTTTTTTGTTTCTGCAGCGTCTCATTTCCAAATGGGAAAGTTGGCGCTATAGTGCTTGTGAAGCTTTCTCTGATATCTCCGATCCTACTGTATGCAGTTTTACGGTAAAACATGCTATAGGAAGCCTGTTTTTATTTTATTTCACGTTTTCGTGTGTGAATGCTCGAGGGACTGAGTAACTTAGAATTCTGCAGCTTGAAGATATATTTCCTTAGTTTTTTGATCAACTTAACTTCTGGAGGATGTCCCGTTCTGGTTCAATTTCCACTTTTTCTCTTTCGTTTTCGCTTGGCAATTATTTTTCAAAGACGTTTCCGAGAAACGTGTGTTTGGTCGCTTTGGCCTTTACCAGAATAACACAAAAAATGAGAAGGAAGAAGAAGAGCCCGACGGCCAAGACCAAGACCAAGAGACGAAGGAGGAGAAAGAGGAGGAGGAAGGAGAAGAAGAAGAAGAGAGAGACGAGGGGGAGCAGGAAAGAAGCGATATTGCAACGGAAAGAGAGAGTGAATGAGTGAGTTTTGCTGAGAGTGGGCGAGAGAATGGATCAGAAAGGGCATGGAGCAAGGAAATCGAGGACGAAGCGACCACCAGGCAGGTTTGGAAAGACGCCACCAATGTTGGAGTTGCCCCTCTACGTACGTATGCTAAGGAGCAGGCACCATTAGTAGCCTCTCACTTTTCTCCAGCCACCCTCTTGCCAGCTACTAAAGTGGGTCATTTAATGACTCCTAAAAAGAAGGATCTGCTGCCCTTAGACGCCCTTTAGAAAAATAACAATTTGAAACTTGGCAAGGTAGCTAGCTATTTATGGGGGCTGGTTGTTCATGTCCTGGGCAATGCTGATCATGACGGAGGACAAATGGCATGGGAGAGATATACTTGATTGTACAGTATAGGTCATAGGGTGTGAAGTATGTACAAACTATTCTTCTAGTAGTTGCTCAAATTGAAAGCTTGATTAACGACGTATTTACTTGCCAAATAGTCCCTTGTTTCAATTAAACACGCCTTGCATACATTGAACAAGGCAACTTTCTAAAAAATACGTGTGCGAAAAAAATCCCATCAGACTCAGGTTGTGAGTCTGATGTCTGATTTTCTGCGGCATCTCTTCTTTTACTGAATTTGTACGAGCACAAGTAATAAACAAGATTTGAACTCTGTTGTTCTTGATTTGTTTAAACGTACAACAAAATTTGCTGGCTAGTTTAGCTCTGTAAGGTTTTGCAACGATTTTGACGGTCTTTGAACCTCAAATAACTTGCAAATATGACTCATCCAGTACCCTATTTGTTGCTTGGACTCTTTTTGACCCTTCATCAGGAAGATCTCAAAATGTTGCATGTCAGCTACAGTTGCTCAATTTTTGGATGGCATGAATGAATGCATAAACCAACGAGATCAAGTGTGTGAGCCCTTTTCAAAACATCTACATAGTGCAATCTTCGATTCTTCTAAAATGCAAACAAGATTGCAGTACGATTAAAAACGAAAACACTTAAAACGATGGCCTGGGACATAGAGACAGTTCTCCAAGAAGAATGGAATCTTTGTCCGCTTTTAGGCTTACCGAACTTGACTTCGAAAAGGCAATACATTGGATTGAGGTCACAGATTTCCGTCCTTGTCAACGTTGCACGCAAAATGTAAAGAATTCAATCAACCCATTGCGCTTGAAGGCAAGGCCACAAGATGGATGGGGTGCAAAATAAAAGGGAAGGAAAGTCGCAAGACAACCTTTGTAATGCACACAACGTTGAAGATACAGCGCCTCATTGTAAAGTAAATGTGGGGTGGGTTTTCTGAAAATTATGGCCATAATTGCGCTGCGGAGAAAGACAACAATTCAAACATATTGTACGTTCTGATGTCCGCTTCAGCAAAGATTGAACGAATCGTAGCTTTCTTCCTCCTTTTGTTGTCGAAGTCTCGTTTGGAAGCTAGATTTAGGTTTCCAGAGCATTGGCCGCTTTTCTATGTCGACTAAACCAAAGACATTCAGTACACACACTCTAGTGCACGTATGTGCATGTAGCCCCTCGGCCTTTTCTTTTTTCTTTTCTCCAGTTCGAATGTGCGGTCTTCCTTTCTCTTGGGTTATGTTCCTTATTAGACATTATTACTGTTCACTTGGAATAGATCCAAGACAAATTAGATTCCGTCGATCCTCGGTGCTTCTCATTTGGGCTTCTCTATTCCCCGACCCATTTGCATCCTCATCCGTCGTTGTATGGCGCCTTCTTAGCAATTCGGTCAAGATGGTCCCCAGCTCTCCAAGTCCTTTTTGTCCACTTTCTCCATTTCTTATCGATTTGGCGCCCACGTTTGCTGTCGTATTCATCTCAGCGATATTTTTTTTCTCCATCACAACCTCCACTTCTCGGCCTATCCAGGCCGCTACAAAGGATCATTTGGAATCCAGATGAAATCGATCTTTCTTTCTTTCCTTCTTTTCTCGTACTCCCCAGCACTAATACACCCTAATTCGTTTGCATGCAAGGCCGTTGTTGAGCACGTGAGAATAATACTGCTCGATGTGTCGTTCCTCTTCATAAGGAGTAAGGGGATCCAAGCCAGGCTGAATTAGTGCCTCCATTGTTAAGAGCGGTAAACAATTGAACAAGCATTAAGTATTTTGTTTCGCTCTTGCTTTGTTTGCTTCTCACGAGTCAACTACCTACAACACAAAAGTTCTCATTCTCCGGTATAAGCTCCTAAATTCATTCGTTCACTCGAGGTTCGATGGCCAGTTGGACGAAGGTTCAATTGTGGGACAAAACTGGAACTCAAAGTGAAACTATTTGCACTTTGAGTTTTGTCGAAAGATGTTGAAGTTGACTATGTACAGTATTCGATGATATGAGGCTCGCTGAGTTGACTTGTTCCACAAATCTTGGTCTTCTCCACCATACTAGAACGTTGGTCCTTGTAGCCTCAGTTCATAGACAAGCGTGTGAAAGCAGACTCCCTTTGATTTATTGTGGTTGCCCACAAACCCATCTCCTTCTGTCCTTCCAACGGCGATCCTCTACTTTTACAATGGTTTCTGTGACAGATAGCACTCATATCTAAACTGGTCCTGTTCACGATATCTACGAAGGATGAGCTTGATATCTTTATAACTCCTGAAAATGGAACAGTAGCAACCATAGCACGACAATATCTGTTTCTAGTTTTGGTGGTTACTCAAAATTGTTGGAAATTGTCATTTGAGACTTTGAATTGTTGACCTCCTCATTCATACTTTTCTTCGGCGAGCATCTTCTTTCCAACTTTGATATCACCCATTCTGATCCCTCAGTCATAATCTTGACTGTCAAGGCCTTTAGTACATTGTAAGAAGTCTGTTGAGAGAAAAGGGGTCGGGAGTTGAGACTGGTTGGCCCTTTTTCATCGGACCGAGCTACTTCCGCTCTCTTACACTTTGCACATCAAGTCTATCTTAAAAACCTAGAGAAAGGGGGTAGAGAAGAAAAGATCCATTGAATGAAACTGATGGGACGACGTGACGATGGGAGCTTTTTTAAATGGAGTGATATTAGTCGTTTTGAAATGATGAAATCGTATTTTTTGATCTCCTTTAAGTTATTAGAAGTTGTTCCAAACTTGCTTATATCTTCAAACATGACACAAGTCTCTTTAGTTAAACCACGAGGATCTACAATAGCATACGTATGCAAGAACCAAAGCTGTGGATGAGGACTGATCCTGGCATGCAATTATCTTTTATTCCTGTTTCAGGGGCGAATACTTCTTATCTGGGGAGTGGGGCGAAGTAATCCCTGAGGTTGGTGAGCGGGAGTGGTTGATCAAAGCCTTCAATTACGACAACTGTGGAGCCGCCATGATTACGCTCTTCGCTGTCCAGACCTCCGAGGGATGGGTCGAGTAAGTAGCATTGACGGGTATGAAAAATGCCAGATTCTCTTCCAGATCACTAACAATCTCCTCCCTAAGCTTAAGTCGGCGAGAGAGACAGTCAAGCAACTAACCAACCATCACTTTTCTCCGTCGTTCATTACTATTTGGATACGCGATTTGATCCAATGATGCATGAGTGAGAGATAGATGGATAGACAGATAGATAGATGGACGAATTTGGGCTAGCTAAACGAACAATGTGCTGGATTCCATCTCATGATTGCATTCCAACGCTCGCATTAATCTAGTTTAATCTAATCTGAACGCTCCAACGCCGTTGGTTGTCACTTCTCATTGAGGAGTCCACACTCAAAGCAAACCTTACGGCCAAAAGACCTCTGTCCCACCCTTCTGGTCTCACTTACTATAAACGATTGGAATCGTCTGAAAAGGGTGTTTAACGAGCGCAATGGGATCACACACTTGGCCTCCCCGTCTCTAAGGAAAACGCTCCCAGGTCTCCGCCACAGTCTTAGGCCTTAGGTAGGCCCCTATGGCCTCCTCCGATTAAACGAGAGAATGCTATCGTTAACTCAATCTCGACTAATCCTTTCGTTTGTCAAATGGAATTCCCGATGAAACCCTTGAGATCGACAAGAGCCAAACGGCATTACCGAGAAATGTCCTGACACATACTCGAGTCAGAATCAGTGAAGGTCCTGGGAATTCAATTCCAGTCAGACCTCAAATGGCATTGCCAACTTCGCTCTCTAAGAACCGAATTGGATAAGGGGTTAGGAACTGTTAGATTGCTCCTATCAAAGCTTCCACGAAAAGCAATTAAATCAGCCATTGACTCGTTGATCCTCTCAAAGTTGCAGTACTGCCTTCCACTGTTCTACAAATTACGCTTCTCCGATGATCAAGAGACTGTCAAGTTGCAACATGACGTTCAAATTGGGCTAAATAACATTCTCCGAGAACTCTTGGGAATCAAGCGAAGTGATAAGGTGTCTGTTAAAGAGCTCCACATGCAAACGGGTTACTTGTCAGTAAACCAACAATGTGCGAAGCTGACTGCGTTGGAGGCGTGGAAAGCAAACACTTGCTCTTCTCATCCTCTGCATTTAGCCCTTGCACCCAAACGAACTGAACCCAACCAGAGAATTACCAGAAGCGCAACGAGGCGAGATCTTGTGTCAGAGTCCGTTACACCGCCACTGTATGTCAAACAAGCGATGGATATTTGGAACAACATAAACAACGACTTGAAAAACGAAACGAAGAACAAATTCAAAGAGAAAGTTGACGAGATCGTAAGGAAATTGCCGATCTAACTTGACAATCGATTGAGTAATGTTTTATATTCAAAAAGCCTTCTTTGGCTTAACCATACTAATAATAATAATAATAACATGCTCTTACTACTACGAGTACATACAATTTGGGACAACTTTAGAGAGAAAAGGGGGGGAGGGGGTTCTTCTTGTGACCAGGATGAGCTTCTGGCTTGATCCAATTTCTTTTGGATCTTGAGCTGGACCAAGTCAAGCCCAACCTAGCTTCTTCATTCATTCAAGGACAGCATCCAAAGATGTTTGGAGGAGAGAACCTCAAGGTCGCCAAGCAGGCAAAGCGAGGTTGATGGAAGGCGACAAGTATTGAAAAGGAAGGCCAAGCTGCCGATGAGAAAAGAAACCCAAATGAGTCTCGCTCTACACGCTTGTCCTGTTCCCAATTTTGACCGGAGATGTTTGATCAGTGTCCAAATCTTGACCTAAGTCGCTGATCATGATGACTCATACTTCTTTTTTTTCTTTAATTAGTGTCCTGCAAAACTCCATGTCATCCACTTACGAAGATGAAGGTCCCATTCCTTGGTTCCGAACGGAAATGGCCATTTTCTACATTGTTTACTTCGTGGTGTTCCCGTTTTTCTTCGTGAACATTTTCGTGGCCCTGGTCATTGTGACTTTCAATGAGCTCGGAGAGGCAGAATTGACCGATGACATCGACAAGAATCAGGTGAGTTAGTTCGCTGCATAAAGATCCGATCACGAGGATGAAGTTTGGAATAACAACGTATCCTCGGTTTTGCCTGGCACCAACTGACCTTGAAGGAGAGGGAAAGGGGAGAAGAACAGGAGGGGGACTGCTCCTCGCATTCTTCTTCTCGACGTTCGTCGTCTTCTTCTTCTTCTTTTTCCTCTTCTTGAGCTCCTTTCTTTTGGGATCAGATTGGTTATTGGACCCACGAAGGGGGAAAGGGGGTTATGGGAATGCAGTGAGGGCACCACCACGAGGACGAAAGCAATGACCAGTCGAAGGTGCTCAGTGAGTGCTCACCGTGATGACGGTGCCTTGAGTCGACACAACTTGATCCGTCCAACGAACACAAACAAGCTTGAAGAAAACACCCAGCGTTCTTCGAGGTCAAGCCAAAGAAACGAGCTTGAGGCGCCTCCTCTTGATTTAGCGGCCCAATGAACGACAAAACATCGCTCTATCTAAAAATGAGTGCCATGGAGTTGGTAACATTCATTTCCCAATACACAGTCTATGGATTATCCCTTTGTGCTCCTTATATTTTGAGCGGTGTTTTTGCAACCAAGATCGAAGATGCGAATTGGAGCAAGCTACTCCTCTGAATTATGAATGAAGGCTTTGTAGGAGCAATCAAGGCGTCACCCCGCCGGATATGTGCCTTTTGTTCGCCAAACTTTATATCTTCTCAGATAACCTCGAATTTTGAAACTCGGGTTCATTTGGTGGCTTTAAACAGCCAAGATCCCCCCAAACTCAAACGTCTTCATGGTCCAAAACAAACTCTTGGCTGGGCCCCATTTTTCTCCGACGGCAAGAAGAGATCACCCAATTGTGTTTATTTCAGGATATGATGTGGCTTTTAGCACAACTAAGATAAATTCATCATTTTTTGTTTGACTTTTCATTTTAACATCCTTTTGTTTAATGGATATTTTCAAAATGCTCATTACGTGATATTATGTTGGAAAAACACTTCGATTCCGCGTCAAAAGTTACATTTCTACGTCCCCTAAAATTTTTACAGTTTGATTGATCTTGAATGTAAATGACAAATATTACAAGAATTTTGAAAGTAGGAGCATTGAAAATGTTCGCAATCTTCAGATATTTTGACCGATTTCGTCTTTGCCAACGATGTTAAACTTTGATTCCAACTCGTTCAACTCTTTTGGTATAAATGTAGGACTTGGAAGCTTTTCGAATCATTTTCTATTTGTCAAACATGCATAAAGCATTGAAACATCTATTTTCTAAACTACTTGGCAAAGTTTTGAATTAAAAGTATGTTCCCACTCTGTGAACCTTAGGAAGTAAAGGGTTTTTTTTTGTAGCACGTAAACCACTCGGAGCTAGAACTTTATTTAACCCCTCGAATTCATGGGTTCGTAAAGTATGTAGTACATGAAGCGAAGCGAAGACAAGCAAACGAACACAATGATGACAGGAAGAAAGAAAAATGAAGAACTCGACGGGCAAAGGGAGGAAGGAAGGAACGCGAAAGGTAGGTGTTCCATCTACCTTTCGCCCCTCTCATCCATCCCACCAACCCTCGTTTAGTTTGGTCCTCTTCTTGGGTTTTCCGTGTTCGCTCTGAGGGTACATGAGGTTTGCTTTTTTTCTGAGAAACTGGCACAAAAAGGGGAGGTGGTGGCGAGGCAACGAGAAAAAGGAATCTGCTTTGGTTTGCACGATTCTTCAAAGAAAGTTTTTTTCCCTCCTTGATATTCGTTAATGCACTCCTCCTCCTCCTCTTCCTTCTCTCGGGAAAAAACATGTCCTCGACGGATTCAGTTACTGGAAAGTAATGCATGTTTTTATGCCATCTTTGTGATCTTAGCTTCTGTTCGTTGGCACAATTAATGATAAAGAGAACTGAAGTGAGTCAGCGAGTCATTGAGTGAGTCAGGGGCAGAAAATCCATTGCTTTGAGTCAGAGCTTGGTTGGCCAATCTCCAGGGCAGCATTTCATTCCTGTTTTGGTAATGAGGGACCATTTCATTTTTTAGGAGCCGACAGAGATCCAGATTTTTGGCCTTAAACTGGCTCTCGTTGGCTCTTAGAGGTGGGTGCGTGTGTGTCCTTTCATATCTCCGTTCGCTTGGAAGTGAGAAAGCTAGAAGGGCTCTCATCCGCAAACATCTGCAATGGGGTCCACTAATTCTCCGCTGGATTTGTCACCCAATGTGTCTTTGGGGCCAGTCTTCGTGTCTCATCTCCATTTGCCACTAAAAGTGAGACCAAGCATACTCGGTCCCCTGGTATTATGTACTACAGTACCTACACGACAGTATAGGATGTACCCTATGTGGTGGGGGCCCCTCGCCCAGTATTCCACACCAGCCGTAGCAATAGTGGCTACCTACATTCGTTCGGTGGTTCGGTCGGGCGTAGATCACACTATTCAGGCAACTCTTTTGTGCCCCTCATCCACCTTGCCGCAACATTAAGACATTAATTAGACAAGAATCAAAGGCGGATTCTCTTCGACCACCAAAGCTTAAGATCAGTCCAACTTAATTAAGAGTAGTTCCTAACTCATTGCCCAGATCTCATGCCCACATTAGAAAGGAACTGCTTGAGACAGAAACATGAAAAGGGATCGGCGGTCCAGATAGAGAACGAGTTGTCACGCTGACCTCCAATCTACCCTCTTTTCAGCTTCACATCAAAGTTTACCCATCTCATAAATAATACGCACACTTTTTATGTTCCTCCCTTGACATGTTGGCTGACTTTGGTTGCAACTTACTCGCACAACTACTCCATGAATATTACTGTTCCGTTATAGGATCAATGAGCGGGTCATGAAAGAGAGATAGACCCTGAACGATACCGAGACAATTTTCGAGCCAGTCAGAAGCAACAGCACTTTGCTAATGACCGATATTCTTGTAGTATCACGCAGCTTTTTTGGCACGCAGGCTTGTGTTGGCCTCTGTTTACGTGCAACGCGTGAACCGAGTTACTTCGTTTTTATTGGTTATTTTACCCAAAACCAAAAGCGAATCAAAACTGCCGTTACAACCATATTTTTTCAACCTGTGATTACAAAAAACGCACCAAATTGAAGTTAAATGTTCCAGTAAAAGAGCGATGTATAAACTGAAACTGAAAGTTTCGGCCAAAAAGAGGGCTTAACCGACACTGAAAGCAGCTCACATCAAAACTACGTATACGCAATATAGTCTAATACAGTATATTTCAATTTTAAATTGCTCATTTTTTCGATGTTGGGTAGTCACAAATTTAAAAAGAAACCGGAAAACATATGTTAGACCAAAAGATTTTCAATTTTGTTGTCAAACTCTATCCTTTATAATGCATATCTGCTTTCGGTTTCGGTAGGCATACCCGAAACCGAAATTTTGGCTGAATGCGCTGTCGGTCCATCACTACAGTAAAATCTGTCGGGCAAATGAAGGAAGGAATTCCAAACTTATAAATACATGTTAATATCAAAACCTGTTTTGTTCGTTCAAGGCCAAAACTGGAAATTTCTTCTTTGGAATCACTGGTTCTTGCCATCGCCGATTTTGTCAGTGGCATACCAATACACCATTATTCTATGTACAATGTTGTGGTCTTGTTACAAAATGGAAAGTGGAAAGAGAAATGAGATCTTGTAGCATTTCTGACTAGCTGGATCACCACCACATTAGGCACGAGCAACAGCAACACCAAATAGCACCACCAACAGCGACGGGGTTTTCCTTGATATCCGTAGCCTTGCGGTCTCGTCTTTCCTTGATATTTTTCATATGCGTGCCTTTTGTGGGTGGATAGCTAAGAGAGCTCCTCAGTTTTCACATGAATTAGAGATCCCTTTTTCAATCCTCCACCCACAGGCATGAGTGATGACCTGATTTGAGAGGAACAAGTTATTCAAGTCCAGAGCCCCTCACTCTCCGACATGACACCAATTGATGTCGACAACCAGCCTTCAGTTTTGTTCTACATTATCTTTGGTGGTCTCCCTGATGTCCTGTGTCCTACATAGGAGTGTATGGAAATAGGGTGGTGGATCAATAGTTTGGGTCTTCGAAGATTCCATGTATGCTTGCTTCCAAGTTTGGAAGACGTTGTTGGTTGTTGGGGAAAGTTTGACACTGCTTGTTCGATTTCAGGGGGCGGGTGCTTCGTCGTTTTTTAATCCGTTAGCTAGAGAAACCATTGTTGTGTCAAAATTTCTAAAGATTATATAAGCCCAAGTGCTGTGGGATCATGGTGGGGCTTATATGGTGCCAACATGAATGGCTGGACGGGGATTTAGGGAGAGAGCAGGAACTCTCGACTTCCACTTCCAACTAGCTTGTCAAAAGTTTGCCCACTCTTTTTCAGAAATCGTGTATTAATTATGTAATCCAAGCCAAGCCCATGCAAGTGTACGTTCCCGAAGAACAATCAGGCTGTCTGTTCCACATCTGGAGACTGGTGACCTCGCCCCCCTTTGAGAACTTCATCATGCTCCTCATTGTCATGAACACCATTTTGCTCATGTTGAAGGTAATGAATAAAAAATCAGGATTATAATGCGCCCGTTGAACAGACGTACACGCATACGCTCGCTCGGACGTGTTTAGAGCAGGGTTGGTCCACAAGAGTTCCGGTTGAGGAGAAATGGCCTCCTTGAAAAGAAGGGCCATTGGTTCGGCTATCAGTAAATCGGGACTTTTGCTCAAGTATTTGTTTAACATTTGATAAGGTGGTTAACACCGCCAAGGGACTCAAGGTTTGCATGTTCTTTCCCTGCCAATTGGCCATTTGCTCAAAGCCAGAAAGCTTTTCCTAATTTACCTCCTTTCGCCTGACTCTATTTCTTTGCCTAATACTGCTGCATGCACTTTCAGTTTAAAAAAAAGCATAGCAATTACAATCGTATTTTGTCTACTTGTTCTGCCTATTAAGATCAGTTCTAAATTACGAATCTTTTATAGATATTGTTAGTCAGCTTCGTGTTCTTAAACAAGCATACGTTCATACAAATGAGATGGAGAGCTGGAATTCACTACAAATTTAGAGTCAGATCCCTTGGACAAATGTTTCACTTCACAATCTTTCTATTTCAGTACCAAGGGGCCCCTCTTCAATACACGGATCTGTTATCGGATTTCAATTTGGTGTTCACGATCCTCTTCACCGTGGAGTGCGTCATGAAATTGGCGTGTTTTGGAACCAAGGTGAGTGTCGTGTAGTGCATTCGACATGCTCTACCTCCTCCCACTCTTCTTCTCATGAAGCACCTTGTGGTTGATTCAACGGCTATTGGGAACTGGAGGAGGCAATTTAAATTGAAGGACACTTAATCTTTTATCACTATCCAACAGTGAAGGGTACACATTCTTTACTCAAGCCATATTGAACAAGGATGCGCAACTTGGTGCACTTTCAACTTCTTGAGCAGTCCTGGGCAAAACAATCTTTTTGTGATATCTTGGTGGAACAGGTTTCGTTTGAGTGGAAGATGCTACTTATGCACTAGCCCACTAGTCTTGGTCTTGTTGCAAGGACTTGGATGGATACAGAAGACTGTTCAGTTAAGCCCCTTCTAAATGGGTACTGAGCATTAAAATTCTGTATTGCAACTCCCTTGTGAAGTAGGGACAAGATCTTTTTAAACTTGAGCTTTAAGGAGGAATAAGAATAAGTATAGAGAATTGTCTGGAGTCTCAAGGGGATTTTGATGAAGCTGCAAGAGCGTACAAGTAAACGAGCGAGCGATCATTTGTCCAAACTAGTCTAGTGGTCTGAGCTCTCCATTTTATCCAACTTGACGTGTAAAAACTTGTCCGAATTTTTCAGGAGGTAGTTCACTCAGGCGAGCGTACCTCTAACCGTTGTTTTACCTTCAAGATGATTTGTATTGTAATACTGAAATGAGATCTATTAGACGACCATGGTCGAAGCTAAAAATAGCACGTTGAAGCATGGAACATGAACGTACGAAGGGAGTGGTTATTGTTTCGGATCGTAGCGGGTCGTGATCCCCAAAGTTGCAAGTCACCTTTCTCGCTCTCTCGCTGTTTGAACCAATGATCTTCTAGATTACCTTTCTACGTATATGACACGCTGAACCTCCATGGTTGCGTTGTTTTTAACCTCCCCCTGCCCCCAAACTCAGTGCTGACTAAATAATTACATTCGTCGACCTGAGTCAGTAGATCACGGCATGAAATAAGCATTAGCCCAACGAGTTTTGAACACCCGCCCCAGTCATCAGTACTCACTTGTCTCTTCCGAGCAGTAATTCAAATTATAAGCAATGCTCCGACGACGTGGGTTCCCCCTGCTTTGCTTGTTAATATCCCCACAGGACGAAGCAAAGTGTATGCAGGCACAAGCACGAATTGCTCAGTTCTGTGCCTTGGGGGGGTTTCCACCGTACGGAACAAAGTTAGTCTGCTTTGGGACCATCACAGGAAACCGCACAATACGGACCAAGGGGCCATTTGTATTTAGTATAGAGCCGTCTCTATATTTCCGCTGTCTTACTATCTTGCCTTCAGGTAAAGTACGTAGAACATATTCTACAGTACTACACGTCCGTACCGAGTTTCGTGTGCAATCCAAAACGACGAAGGAAAAGTGCAATGGAGAAATATTCAGCAAGTGCCCCTGAGGCTAACGCACCAAACTCGATTAGGGGACAGAAAGATCAAGATGATTAGAGCGAGGTTTTCTTGGCAATAAAGATTTGGGCTATTTTCATTCCAGCGGATAACTCCGGAACAAAATACAGACAAGGGTCAGCATAATTGCTCTTGACTTGGTTTTAAGCGTTTTTATCAAAAACTCACCGGTTTTTACTCTCAACGAGGCCGTTAGTGGTCTTCCCCGTTTGCTCGTACTTGCTTTTGTTTTTCATCTTGTGCACACGTGTGCACCCACAACGGCAGCAGCCCCGTTCGGTGTCTCTACTCTGTACTGTCCGTACACAAGCCATTAGGAGTCGGATAAATCATAGAAAGCTAGCGGAGACATGACGGAAGCGACTTGATTTATGAAAGAACTGAATACAATGCCCACCCATTACCCAACCTTGGCCCTCCCCATTCATAGGTTTCTTTTTCAGTTTCAGGGTACATTGGGACACCACGTACCGTTTCGTTATCTTGTAGGCTCCATATACTGGCATTTTGGCTCATTAGGGGTTCCTCGGTACTTCTTGAGAGATCGCGTAACACGGTTTCATATTTGCAGAAGGGTAGCCACTCCGTGCGTGTGCATGTGTTTCCCCTCCTGATTGAAGTATTTATTGCACGTACCCAAGTCCATTCTGCTCCTAATACTATTCAACCAGTCCAAGAGAATCTTGTTTCAGTGTGTACACTTCGATGTCGTCCCCTAAAGGCCCTCATTCACGAGCCAAGTGTCGTTTGCGATTGCTCTCTCAGAAGATCAAGAGTCTGCCTGTTCAGAGGCGTTTTCGTGTTTGTCTATTACTCTTGGGACGTTGGACTCGAAGTAGAGAGAAAGTTTCTCCAACTTTTGACCTTGGGTTGTCAGTTGCGAACTTGCTCAAATGTAGACAGGCGTCTTGGTCCAAAAGGCGGCCAGTTTCACCACTGAGAATCAAATTTATGCCGTAGTTCCACCTTCGATTCTCTTGTCGATGTCGGGGCAAATCAACTTGGACATGAGCTTTCGCCCAAAGCCCATCCGTAAATACTTGCTGCTGCTTTGACGAGTGAGTCGAGCTTGTTATGGTGTGCGCCTAACTGATTTTGATGGGTGGGATTTTGGGTTGATCCCGAAATGACGCTCACAGGTGGAGATCGATGGCTTTACGAGGCTTTAGCTGGCTTGGCCAGGCAGGAAATTGATGGGATGGGTCTGCATATTTTATTTAATAAAGAATCTTCTTTGATATCTCTTTGGCTCAGGCCTCGAAACTCTTGAAAGTAATCGAAGTTTCCAGGGTTAATGCTATCGGAATTGGCGTTTTCTTGGAAACTTGGCGTGAAAACAAAACCAAAATCGAATGGTTGGGGGGAGAAGAAAGCGGTTCATTATGCAGTACACAGACGCACACATGAACTATTCCAATTTAAAGGGGGCCAATTAAGTGCCAATGCCAAAGGAATCCCTTCCTCAAAGAAATAATTGAAAAAGCGAGATAGCTGTCCCGCTTTGTGTTTAGGAATGGTTCGGACGTGCAGAATGTCAACTTGAACCGATTGATGTCCCAAAATGTGTGAGATTTCTGTAACATTGACATTTTTCAGTACAACATTATTGTTTGATTGAACCTAAACAACACTTCGAAAGTGGTCCTGGGGTTCAGTAATCCGTGATTGTGAGCAATTAAGAAAAAGTGTGTCTTTAGAATTCATCCCAATATTGATACTGAGCTCTATTGTGGTACATTCCACCTAACCGGCATATTATTTTCATAGTGAAGAATAACATGCGTGGACAGGTTGTTGACTGATTGATTTAGAACCTGCAAATATTCCCAAAGAAGTTGTTTTCTCTTATCTATCACACTTTCATTATTGGCAAATCTGATGGGCTTGAGCAAGAGCAAGAGGGTACCACTAACTTGATTCTTTTATCCTCAAGCTAGACTTCTGATTTACTACATGAACACTTAGAGTGATATAGATATAGATACAACACTTAGATATTCATTCCGAAGTGCTGAAAGTCATTTGATTTCCACTGTGATTTAGAGCGAATTTCCTCTTTTCTTTGCAAAGGTCTTATGCTCCCTCCCCCTTCCTTTTCCTATCGGGTTGTAACTTAAAGAAGTGTAAAAGAATCATTTATGATCTTGTTCCAACATCATTCTAGGTCCTCTTTTCCCAGCATTCGAGCAGAACTTGGGGGACTAAAAATGTAAAGATGTCTTTTTGTTGATTAAGTAAGTTCATTTTTTCCTGTTTCTCCTCCCACGGTTGCAAATCCTTGCTGTAGAGGAGAAGAGGATATAAAGAGCACTACACTTGAACCCGTGGAAAAGCAGGAAAGAAAAAAAGAGAAGTGATATCTGGTAGTTGCAGTGATAGTTTCTGTGGTTCCTGCATCATTCAAGGTGCTGCACTTTTGTTCTCCACCAACCTCCATGCTCTGTAATGGCAATTATCTGTCTATCCTCCAGCTGACCCACATGTTTTGCGACTCCTCCGGTCAGATGGATTCAAATCTGCATATTCAAGAAGCCTTAAGAGAAAATGGACTAAACTGTGTTTGGTGCTCTTTTATTGAACTGAGCTCGGCTCTGAAAATGAGTCGACCCTCATTGTCCCCCTGAGATTCTTCTTATTCTTATTCTTCCCCTACTTTTTCTCTGGCTATCAGCCTTCTTTTTATCGACTTGAGAGAGTTCCTGTTAGTGCATTACAGTTTATTTTACGTATGCAGGGAAACGGTTATATGTTATGCGTTGGAAAGTATATACTGAGAGAGTGTTATTCGGAAGCCTGAACTTGCAAGTTCATTGAGGCATGAGACTTCTTTCTAGTTTGCACTCTCTCCAATATGGATGTACCAACGACTGGTTCGACTTTAGAGTATGGTTTTACAAAAGAGGACGAGGAAAGGGAGATTGAGAAAGACCTCCAATCAGTGTTCGGGGGCCTTTCCTGAAATGGAGAAGGAGAAAGACAGTGCGAGAGAAAAAGAGGATAGACAATGCTAAAAGAATTCCAAAATATTGCGGATGAGATCAAGAATGTGCCCCCTACACTCGATCGCCTTAGCCGTGGTAGCCTTGTAGAGTCCTTGGGGCAACAACGCATTCAGAAGAGACCAAGTTGAACCATTGCATGAACGCAATTGTCGTCGAGTCGAACCGTGTGCATGAACGAGTCGAGTAGTACGTGCTACTTCTTGAGAGGCACCAATTTGCCCTCCCTCGTTCTCTCCCAACCAACCATTCACCCGCCCAAACACCCAACCGCCCACCCACAATTCTCATCTAGACCGCCCAACTGATGAACTTGGCATCGTTGTCAATGATAACGGCACAAACTGGAGCTTGCTCTTTAATCTCTATTGTTCTCTTCATTGCAGGCCTACTTCAAAGACTCGTGGAACACATTCGACTTCATTACGGTGGTGGGGAGCATAATTGACGCCACCCAAATCGTCAATGTCGGGTTCTTGAGACTTTTTCGAGCTGCCCGTCTTATCAAGCTCTTGCGCCGCAGTGTCAGTATCAGGATTCTATTGTTCACTTTCGTCCAATCAATCAAGGTATGAACAACCATCTCAGCGCAACCTTGATCCTCCCTCTTCTCAGGTTTTCTTTTCGAGTTCTCACACTCCGAAGAAAGGTCCCATGGGGGCTTCTTGAACAGCTTTTAAAAGCCTTGTTTTGAAGTCTGAACGCTTGAAGGAGTGCCAATACCAAGAAACAAACAACCGGAGAAACTACTTTTGGCCCATCCATCCATCTATCTATCTTTCCATTCCATTCGTTGTTACTTGCTCACTTGGTACTATCCAGCGTCTTGACGAACAAAATGTCCCTGCGAGAACTCCTTTCAGGTCACAGAGTTGGGCCAAGAATAGGAATTCGAGAGAGGCTATGTTCATAAATTTTTAAGCGACAAAATCTGTGCAAAACATTTCTTTGCGCTTAAAGCCTCGAGCGTCCGCCGTGTCAACTTAAAAGACCCTTTTCCTCATTTTTTGTTGGCTTGGTTTACGTGTTCTTGTCCCTCTGATGTGAGAGTTTCTGCCATATGTTCCAGCTTCCTTTCTTTCGAGTACAGATAGTCCTGTACGTACATGTTCCACTCAAGTTCAACCAACTTACCTTCCAATATTGTACAATCTGCCGAGCTTGCTTTGGTCCCGTGTTGGCATTACACTTCGTCCATAAGGAAATTGGTAAAAACAGACAAGTATGGCCCAAAAGGGGTCGATCAGAATTTCCAATTCCACGATGGCCTTTTAAACGGTGTTGGATAATCTGGCTCACAAAAAGGATAGCTTACTGAGCATCAGTGTGGTCTTCGGTTTGACATCAAACTGAGCAGACTCGACCAATATGGACCACAGGGCAGTTGGAGGCTAGTAGAGAAAAGGTTGGCGAATTTGGAAGGACGGGTCCTATAAGTTTTTCTAAGGTGAACCTTTTACTCGCCTTTTCAAGGCTTGAATGCACGATCTAGATTCTAGAAGAAGAACACGGGGAGGAAAGGCAATGATGGACGATTTTCGCACATCATCCATCAAAATTCAAATAAGGAACCAAGGTGTAAAATTGTGTACACACACCTCACTTGCGTGTCCATCTATCTATCTCTGGTAGCTTAGTGCCAAGATGGGACAGATATCTTTATTGAATCCACCCTTCATTATAACGAGACTTTTTCCAAGAAAATGACAGTTTATGGTCCTTTATCATTTTGTTATTGATACCATCGCCAGTCGCCAAAGTACATCCGATTGAGGATCATTCATTCATTCATTTTGTATATTGCCCATTTCTTTCAGGCTCTACCGTATGTTATGATGCTCATGGTGATGTTGTTCTTCATCTATGCCATTGTAGGCATGCAATTGTTTGGAAACATTGCCCTGGATTCGTCCACAGCCATAGAACGCCATAACAACTTTCGAAATGTAGCTCAGGCTTTCATGTTGCTCTTCCGGTAAGTCAGATTGACACTCATCGGAGTTCGTGTATGGAGAGACATATTGCATGTGGGAAACTTTGGTAGATCTCTTTTGGGTTGGGAAGCCCGTCATCTGTGTGTGTACCGCTCAATGGTCAATGATAAGATTGATCGAGTGATCTTCTTAACACATATGGGGTCAAAATTGACGCCATTGGCATGACAGGTCGTCTCCCTTCGTATTCGGACAAAAAGGAAAGAAACGTAGTCTAACTTTCAATTCAAGGCAAAATTGAAACGAAGGGCCAGTTTGGTTTGGAAAGACTAACAACTTGGCATGAATCCGAGAACGAATAGTAATTGTACATTCTAGTTCATCGATGATCTTGATAACCTTCTTTATTGGGATAGCTGTTGTGTTCATTTAATTTTGAGCCAATATCAAAAGATCGGGAGAGGCGCCAAATTTGCTGAAAAATTCTTAGCCAATAGTAAAAGGTAAAAAAAGTAAAGGGCTATCCAGAATGATCAAACCCGATCATTTACTTTTACTTGATCTTAATTATAGCTGCCTCCCCAAATCAAGACATTTCAAATTGTGAAGATTGCATAAAGAGAAGAACACAAAAAATAATAGTAAATGCAAGATTTAATACTAATACATTTGAATATCAATTTTGATATTCATGCATGGTACTGCAAAATTACACTGAGACTGTTTTACTGTGGCTAGTACTTCTTTCATGAGAATAAAATAAGGCTACAGTACTTGTCACCTAGGAGATCCTTGTTCCGCAGTTGTTTGCTCAGTAATCATTAATTTTTGAGCCCATTTCTCTTTAAGAGGGGAGGGGGAATTTCCACACGCTCATCTTCTGTTTGCATTGGGTTTCAAGGGCTTAAACGCTTCCAAAAAGACTTTCTAACTTATAAAATTTATGGCAGGGACACCCAGATTCACAAGAACCAAGTCAATGATGATAAACCATATCAGTTTGGGTAGTGAAAATCATCTGCGCTTATTTTTCCATTTGCTCGTCCTGAATTTTCCAACAATTATTTCCAAAACTATGACTAAGTTTAATAATGAGAGCGATTGCTTCGTTTTCATCATACACGAACTTTCTACATTTTGATCCTAGACAAAGAAAAATCCGAAAACAAGTCATGTAAGCTTTGTTTTATGCACTTCAAAATTGCTTCCAAAATACAAAAAAATTAGCTGCCGTAAAACAGCCTTCAGGGATCTTTCAGTAAATATTTTGTCAAGATTAACTCCTTGGAAACGGTCAAAAAAGCACTTTGTCCTTTTCCCAAGAATTTCTCAATAATGGGAATGGGAACTCAGAGTCTTGAATCACGGTCCTTCACACAAAAGGAATCTATGAAACTCTTTGAGCGAACCGTGAGCTATCTTTTCGTTGAAACAGCATGAAGTAAAGTAAGCAAGGAAATCTTCTCAAGAAACGAATGCCTATAATATTTACTCTTATTATGTATCCCCGAATCGACATGAAGTCTTTCTTTTCACAGATATATCGTGCCTAAAAATAGCGATAGATAGTGTGTAGGGACAAATTACGAGTGAAAGCCAAAACCTTTGGATATATTCGTTTGTACCTTTGGAGACGGAACCAAACTCGGGATGTTATTTACAATGCTCTACACATCTCTATACGCTTTCCCGTTTATCCCCATAGATGCTCGACTGGAGAAGCGTGGCCGGATATCATGATGGCTTGCATCGCAGGTCGAACTTGCGATCCCAGGTCCCGGGAGATCAACCAAACCACGGGTCAAGTGATTGATCCTGACAAGAAGTGTGGCTCAAATATGACCTACTTCTATTTCATTTCCTTCATCTTCCTGTGCAGTTTCATCATGCTGAATATCGTGGTAGCTGTCATTATGGATAGCTTCGATTACCTGACTCGGGATAGCTCCATCTTGGGATCCCACCATCTGTCCGAGTTCATCACGGTTTGGTGCGAATTTGATCCGCAGGGAGAGTAAGTTGGCCAAACACGCATCCGCCGTATGGTTTCATTGCCCTTACATCATCATGCAGCACTATAACTTTCCATATAAGGCTTTAGATAGGCTTGGAGTGGGGACCAAGTTAGAGCAGAGATGGTTTCACCAGCTTGACTTTGGCGAACTGGGTTGCATCGCTGAAACACTCTCGAATGAGGAGTGAAAAACAGCCAAAAGGAAAATCTGCCAAGTTCGAGATTTGGGTCTCGATTTCTGTTAAATTGAACAAGTGCAAAAAAGGAGCTCCCTGTACCAAAATGAGAACAATTCTCAAAGCACTTTCCTTAATCCACATCTATCAATGAGCACACCCATTAAGGCTATTCTTTGTGATAAAATGTGAAAGGATGGAGCGCTTTATCCAAGCTCCAATTGGCACGGGTGTTGCGTTGATTTCTTGCAAGTGCCTTTGGTTAGGTGTTTCAAGGTCGTTGGCCTTTCATATCCACTCCTTATTTGATGTTTCGTTTTTCAGAGGGAAGATTCACTACACAGATATGTTTGCCCTTTTGAAGCAAATCGATCCTCCTCTGGGCTTTGGTAGCAAATGTCCAGACATCCTAGCCTACAAACGCTTGGTACGAATGAACATGCCCATTGATGATGAGGGCAAGGTTCACTTTACCACCACACTATTTGCACTGGTGAGAGTGAACCTTCAAATCTTCATGCGATCCATGGACGAGATGGATCAAGCAGATCAAGAGCTTCGGACAACCATAGGAAGAACCTGGCCATTTGTCAAACGAGACGGGAAAATTGACTTGCTTGTGCCGCGTCCTGCAGGTTAGTACTTTACCTGAACGTTGAGCCATGCAAGAATAGCGATGATGTATTTAAACCGCTGATTGATAGTGCTTTTCTGCTCAAACTCGAGTATCTTGAACATCATGAAAGAAAAATCTAAATCTACCTTCATATTGCTTTTTTTTTAGAAACTGGTCCAAACAAACTCACCGTTGGAAAGATCTACGGCGGCATGCTTATATTGGAAAATTGGAAACAGACCAAATTTACAGCACTTCCCCCTCCTTCCAGTTTTAAGAAAGCTCTTCCGGTAAATAACGCCTATTAAGGATCAATAGAGTTCGAGGAATGCTTTCTTATTCTTATTTTTGCGTTCCTCTTCCTTCAGAATGGTGATATCTTTGGAGGAGGGCCGAACAAGGTCATGGATGGGAAAGAAGCTGAGGCAGAGCGAAGAGCGTCCTTGAAACAGAAACAGTCCAACGAGCTCGTACAAAATTATCTTAACACCCTCGAAGAGCCTCTGCCATTGGAAGATGATATTGATAAGAGCCATTACTCAAACCAGCACAACCCACACCACCATCAACAGCACCAGCAGCAGCAACAGCAACAACAACAACAGCAACAGAGACATCCCCCAAAAACATTTCCGGAACCAATTGAGCCCATCTACCAAAACGTGCCCAAAATGGTTGATGGAGGTGACATGGGCACCACTAATCAAGAGTGGTACGAGCCGCAACCCCATATGCTCGAGAGGAATCGGGGTGTCTCAGTGGATCGTCATCGAGAGTATCAAACTCCGCAATATTATCAAGACACTTATTATCGTGAAGAGGAAAACAGACGTATCACTGTCAAACATATCCACACTGATGCTTCTAGAGCAACTAGTAGCTTAGAACACCGACGCAGGCTTCCAGAGAGACCCGATGGCGCCAAACTTGAGCGCCAATGGAGTCATCCGAATCTGAGACCACGGCCAGGGGGTCGTCGCCAATTACCCAAGACCCCTGAGCAGCCCCCAGGGACTATCATAGTGATCGAAAACGTACTACCCGACAAGCCCAAGGGAAAATTCAGTAACTCGGCCCCAGGACCGAGGCGATGTGAATCGAGTGCACATGTAAACAATGTACACCATGCTCTTCCTCAGCACCTTCAAAAGCAGCCCTCCAACCACCACATCAATGCTAATTTTAGCTTTTCAGATGACTACGAGGACGATGAGATCATGCGGCCCCGGCGTTCGGGTAGCCTACCTCGGCGGAGGACGCTGCCCCGAGCGCGCTCAGCCTCAGCCACTACCCGTCATCGTCTTCCTGCTCCACCCACTAAAACCCCTACCACAGCTGTGGTTGGTTCTGGCGTAGGCAAGGGTCGTCGGTTGCCTCCCACGCCCCATAAACCCTCATCATTCCCACTGCACCACACGCCAGTTCAAACACGCAAACGTGAACTGCCAACTAAGCCCTTTGAGCAATTGAACCGTGATATGTTGGGCAGTTGTCGTACCCCCACCATGCTCAATGACGTCTTTAATAGTTCGGCTGCGTTACTGGGCCGAATTTCAAGTCGCAGTATGAACTTTCCTCGTGTTGATGGGTCACCATCCCGTAGTGGGCCAAGTAGTTATGATGACGACCCTATGGACATGGAGTCGTTTCTGCCTTTACCTTCCATGCCTCCGGGCCTTCGGACCACGTTATACCGTCATAGACGTACTCTGCTTGAATGACCCGCAGCCCAACCATGGTTAGCATCCTTGGCTGCAACTGTTGTTCCTGTCCGCTATTCCAGAGTCGCTGGTTGCGGCGGCGTCGATTGTTAGTTGAGCAAGGACTCCATGGTTTAACGTTGTGATGAAATAGCATTGAACTCGAACCGGAACACATTCAAAGAAAGCTCGAAGCTCTCATGAAGAAGACGTACAGGTTGAGCTTAACAAAGGCCTACGCACATTTCTATCTGTTTTCACTCTCTTCCAATGTATTGCGATCACCGTTAATGTTCAATGACCTATGAATGCCCACCAAAGCCGTAGAAGGATTGATTGCGGGACATCAGCTACTTTCTAACCTCATGTCATGTCATTTATGGTTTTGCTCACTTGTTGTTACGAAACGCTCTTGTTTCTGCGAAAAAATGTGTCTTGTCTGTCCCTTCATGTGTCTGTACTTACCACTATTACTACTCCTACTTACTGCCTTAGCTCTTGCTCCTCCTCAGAACAGTTTCATTTCCTAAGCAACCTCCCAACTATTCATAAATTGTTTTTTTTTTTTCATCCATGTGTTTTTCCATTACCTACTTACACATCTCCTCACCTTGATAATGATACTCTCGTCATTTTTAGCATCAGTTACAAACGTCATTCCTAACATCACCGATGCCTTTTTCCAGTACCCTATATCAACCTAGCCTAAATAGGATGATCATCATGAATAGATCTTGATCATCGCCATTCTTATCATCCTTAACATCATCATCATCCTAATATTAATACTAATCATAGTTCCCTAAAAAACTAATGCCTTCCTCACTCTTCTCACTCAGATCCATTAACCTTAGGGCAACTAGTCAGTGTTTACTCTAACAATCTGTACAGTTGGAACTACTTGCCCAACACCCTATTTTCCTTAGCTAAACGGGCTGAGACCCCCGCAAAAACCACCCATCTACTTCGACCTTTAAAAAGGCACATCACCCCATTCCACACGGATGGAGGAACGACCTAAACATGATTGCCCAATGCAATTATGCAGATGACTTTGACCCTCTATTATTCATAAAAATACAGATATCGATATAGTGTGTAAATGCCTCCTTCTTCTCCTTTCACGAATTGACCACTAGAGGAGATCGAAGGGGGATTGTTAAGAAGAAAAAAAAGCTCCTGGCAGACTTTTTGTAGCTATATTTATTCATCCACTCATTCCTTGTATGTACTCTTATAATCTAACTTCCGCTCAAAGGAGGTTCAAATCGTTTTGTAGGACTGGCAGTAAAGTAAAACAAGAATGGTGAAAATAATAACTATTATTACCTCTTCCACAAGTTTTCCCAAACTAAATGTACACTGTAAGACAATGAAAACGTGTATGAATTGATGTCCTTGTACGTAGGTGCCAGTGTATGTCTATCAGCACTAAACATGTCTACAAATCTATGTCATGAAGTTATAACTAACACTCAAGAGCAATTTGTACTAGTATATTCACCCTTCTATCGATTCCTGATCCGATTTTTTTCTTTTCTTCGAGAACCACCCACCCACCGTGCAGAAGTACAATATGTGTGGGTGTACGCCTTTCTAGTCTCCACAACTTGGTAAACAGTCAAAAGTTGCCCAACGGTACATAATTGATTCATTCTTGTGTACGATTTTATTCGTGTTCGTAAAATCCCACAGCAACCACAGTGAACTTAGAGGACACTGCAAGCCTCATTTTCTATCACTTCACTCTCAATTTTTCTATTTTATATCATCAGCATTGTCCTCGCCATATTTCATCTTTCATCGCCATCATGGACGTGGAAATCTCATGAGATGTATTATCATTATCAAATCTTCAAAGTACACCTACACAACATTCACTATCCATGTCTCGAAACTCACAAAAGAACCGAGCAAATAAAGTGTTGTCTTTGTTAATCCAAACCATTGAAAATTGATACACACACGGCGAGCAACAGGCAAGGCATCTCTTGCAACTTTAGGCTTCCATCTTTAGGATCGTTGGAGTCGAAGGGTTGAACTTCGCCCAACCAGCGAAGCCAGCCATCAAATCGTCCCAAGTTTTTTCAGTTACGGAAAATGAAAACCCTTGGTTTTCATTTCTGTGATTTCTTTGAAAAAAATCTTTTTCTTGGTCTTCGATACTTCAAATTCGAAAATAAGAAGGGCAGATAAAGGCAGAAAGTGCAAAAAGGCAAAAAAAAAACAACTTATTTTGCCACAAAGTGGTTTGCGCTTTTTGCCTGTCCCTACTCATGAGCTTGTAAATGAAGCAGTAGAGTAAATATAAATCCATTGCCGAACAAGCCTTTCCTTGTTTCCTCCGCCCGCAATATTATTTTTTTGAAGAGATCACTCGAACCTCCCGTGTATTATCATACTGTACAAGGTCAACTTTATCGAAGCCCACCATTGGTATTTCGGAGTGAGTTGAATAGGGTTAACAATGAATAGGGAAGTGATAAACGTGATTTACTCAAGAGTTGGTTGCATTTAATTAATTATGGCCACCCTCGTCCATCGACCCCAACTTTGTAAACCCCGTGGACTTTTAGGTGTGGTCGGCGGTGGAGGGCGTGACCAATTCCAGGAGGCACCCAAATATCTAATTCCTAAAGGCCATACTAGAAAAAAAACTGGAGAACCGTCTTGGAGGCCTCCAAGGTCCGTCAAATGTGTGCAACGGTCAGGGACAGAATCGCCAAGGTTTTGGCCACAAACGGAGAGCACTTCATGTAGTTTTATAACAAAAAAAAACTTAAGATCCTACCAATTATAAAATATATACCATTTTTGAAAATGGCAGACTTTACTCTTTCCGATGGTGTCAATTAAACTTTTATCAGATCACTTATGAGAGAGCTAGAGACCTTCAAAGCGGAATCGCGTTTCTGGCGGACCCTGTAAATGAACTTAAGTGAACGAAGTATCACTTAATAAGTAAGATCTCATGAAAAAGTTGCGAAATTTTCTGTGGAAATTGGTTTGAAAATTTAATATTGACAGTAGAAAAAGCGCATATTCTAATAATTCAAATGAAGAAAAAAGGAGTTACCGTCTGCAATACTGAAAATGCCGATGTATGAAAACATGTTTGTCTGGAAATAGTTGGCCTACGGAAAAGGGCGATTGTCATTTTGGCCCATGTTGAAATATTCCCTCTAAAAGCAGTAGTAACAACTAAGTGATATTGCAATCAAAATACTTCGTTTTGACGGATGAGCCAATGATAAAAAGGTGGATTGACAGACCTGAGCAGCTAGATTTTTGGCGAAGTAATAGAAAAACATCACTTTGAAGATGTGGATAGTACATCTTGTTGAAAAAACTCACAAAAGGTCTGCTCACAAAGCCGAACGAATTTATTTTAGGTGACTTCGTTTGAACTTTGTTAAAAAGTTGCTCGTGTAAGTCTACCATAACATTAAGATTAAAAATTTGTGAAATGGGAAAAAGAACAAGTAACGAGTACTTTTGGGTTTTGGAGTCGTAACAATTACAGCATTTTTGAAATGTAATGGCATTTGTTTTTTTTTTCTAAAAAAAGGAACGATTTTTTTTTGGGTGGGGGGGGGCGGATTTTTTAATACCGCTACAAGGAATGGGATTCCCTGTAAAGAGAGTTAATGATTAAAATAGTTTATATAATTACCGTTTATATGAAATTTGATCTACCAATGAGTTACTGTTGACAGATCTGTACAACCCTTGAATAGTGGGTTGGTCAGGAATAGTATTTGAAAATTTGTACAATCCTGCCTTAAATGCTGTTAGAGGATCAGCTCCTACATATTCCCGACGAAGATTAATGGGCAACAAATTGAACAATGAATGAGCCCGATAAAGAAGAGAGGAGGACTTCATTAATCGTATTAGCCTAGTTTCCTTAAGATTTGTGGGTGCTCAGAACGCATGTAAAACCTCTACGATCGCTACAACTGATCTCAAATCCTGGGTTAGGACAGAGCCCATGAATGCTCTTGAAAACATACAGTATCAGATACCTTTCATACCTTCTCTGAGTACTGTACAGTACAGTGTACAGCCCTAACTTTTGGAGTCTCTCCCAATACGAGAGCTCTCTCATTCCTGTGATGTTCCTAGTAAAACATCTTTGGATCTGCTCGACCTTTTGCAAACCTGCTGAACTCATTGGAGCCCAAATGGGGGAAGCATATTCAAGATGCAGTTGAACAATCGACTTGTACAGAGTTAGCATCGTAACACTATCTCTGGACTTGAAAGTGCGATAGATCCAGCCGCACGTTTGAAATGCCTTCCCCACTTTCAACTGGATATGCTCATCAAACTTTCCATCATCTTGGACGACAACTCCTAAATCCCTCATAGAAAATACCTGCTCAATATCACAACCTTCATTGTCTTTGAGTGGAACATCTAATTTGGACGTCCCATACGTCATTGTGCGGAATTTCATCCTGTTCAATGCCATGTTACTCTCGCCGACCCAAGAGTAGACTTTCTCCAAGTCATCTACTAAACATTTTGAGTCCTGACCATGCCTTCCACAAACTAATTTTGTGTCATCAGTAGGGACAGGAAGTTAAGACGAATAAAACTGTCAAATTAGACGAAAAAAGACGAATAAAATTACCTGATTAGACGAATAAAGACGAATAAAATTGCCCGATTAGACGAAAAAACCTGAAAATACGACAAAAAGACGAAAAGAACTGACAAATACGACAAAAAAAGACGAAAAAACCTGACCAATACGACAAAAAGACGAAAAGAACTGACAAATACGACAAAAAAGACGATAAAACCTGACTTACAAGGCAAAAAAAAGACTTGTGAATTGCCTGTAAAGAGGATTAAAACTGCTGCCCATTAAGTAGACAAAATGTGTGGCCCTAATGAGGGGAAACAGCTGCACCCTTGTGCAAAACGGCAAAATCTACAAAGTAAACAAACGCAAAAGTGCCGAATAAGCAAGAAATGGTCAGTGGAACATATAAATTTGAAAAAACCAAGAGCTCAAAACCGCCCTTGTTGCAACGTTTTCAATAGAGCAATATTTAGCAACAGATTTGCTGACATTAAGTCTTCGAATAGTCAGATAGCCTTTTCAATCCAATTTTCTTTTTTGTGTCAGGAAACTCTACAAGTTAAAATGTAAGTGTGGATCATATTTTGTTGCCCAAGTTTTGGCGGTGAAATTTTTTAAAAGTGTCTATTTGATTCCAAATTTTAGAAAAAAGCTTCAAATCTAAAAAAAAGTTCCAATTTTTGACTAATTAGACGAAAAAAGTTGAGTGAAATTGCCGGATTAGACGAAAAAAGACGAATAAAATCCAAATTAGACGAATGAATTTGTTGCGACGAATAAGGGTAAAAAAGACGAAAAAAGACGAATATGTTTATTCGTCTTAAGTTCCTGTCCCTAGTCATCAGCATTTGAAGAAATACTGGCTTTTGTTCTAAACTTCTGGAGAGGAGCAATAAAGAGAATAAACAGGAGCGGACCTAAAATTAAATCTTGTGGAACACCTGACTTGACATCACACATGCCAGTAAAAGATCCTTCAACCTTAACCAATTAGGCAAGCTTAGTAAACATCAGCTGGGCCTGTTTGTCTATCCCGTAGCACCGTCGTGGCCTCTGGTGTCTCATTGCTTCACTAAAATTATAAGATCGCATCTCTCTCTCGACCGTTTGTTGCGGAGCAACTGACCGTTTGAAATATTTGATCGAGCGCAGAACAGGAAAGAACAGAATCACCAGAAAAGGGCGGCGCAACACTACGGAGCACAAAATCAACAACCTTTTTCTCACTTTGCTTATTCTATTGCTTACTTTCGCTCATAAAATTATCAATCCAATTCAGGACCTTACCCTGGAACCCAAACTCTTTGAGTTGATCAAGCAAAAGACCATGATCTACCTTATCAAAGGCCTTGGCAAAGTCAAGATAGATTACATCAGCTGACTCGTGACTTTCGAGCCCTCCAATGATCTGCTCAATATGATCAACCAATTGGGTGACTGTACTAAAATGGGCTCGAAACCAATGCTGCCCAGGGGGAATGATATCATGGGCTTCCAAATACTCAACAAGCTTGGACTTCATGATCTTCTCAAAGACCTTTGCAATACTGGAAGTCAGAGAAATGGGCCTATAATTACTAGGGAGTGACTTATGTCCGCCCTTAAAGATAGGTACAACATGAGCTACTTTTAGAGAAGAGGGAAACTTGCCCTGATCTAAGATGCAACGCATTAAGTAGGAGAAAACAAGGGCAAGAATCTGTGAACATTTCATCAGAAACTGAGATGTCACACCATCAGGTCCAAGAGAACTCGAGAGCTTTAAGCTCTTGATGGCCTCAAAAGCAACTTGATCTGTGACTACCAGATCCTCCAATCGATTATCCTGACTATCAATGCCAGTCTCATCAACAACATTGCTACAGTCATGGCTTACTCTGTCTACCCTTCTTGGAATTGAAAATACACTTGAGAACTGATCTCCAAGCATATTGGCCATAACCTCACTATCATTGACGGTTTTACCGTCGACCTCAAAAGGTCCTACAGGATGCTTCATTTTTCTCTTTGTATTTGCAAACGAGAAAAACGCCTTTGGATTAGTCTTAACCTCCTGGACAACTCTACTTTCCTTTTCCATCTGACCAGAAGCAATGGAGGCCCTAATCTTAGCTTGAACCACGTTCAATTCATTTTGGAGGCTAGCTACAACTACTGGATTTGAAGTACGCCAAAGTCTATTCGAAAGCTGACAACTCCGTTTGAACAACTTCTTCCTAACCTTTGGAATTCTAGACAATGGCCTACCTTTTGCCACTATTTCTGGAATACCACTGGACAAACAAACCTCGTCAAAAAGTGAAATAAGCTTATTTATATCTTCAACTATTGATGGCTCCTGCTTCAGAATGGAAATCAAGTCCAACTCGCCTAATCTTTCAACAATAATGGGCCAGTGTTCATCTTTGAACTTAAACTTGGCCACGCCCACCTTTTGAGCAGGTTTAACTCTAGAGCTCGCCGGCTTTTGAGTAATGGTCGACCCTATTTCAAGAATGTGATGATCTGAAAGACTACATGGGACAACATGGACATACTGGATCAGATCAGGGTCATTGGAAAAAACTAAGTCCAGAACACTCTCTGCTCTGGTTGGAACACCAACGTGTTGAGAGAGAATTGCTGTACTTTCGTTACTTACAATTTCGTTACAACTGTCCTGGTTGTAGGGCAATAATATTCTTGAATTAACCTCCTGGGGCTTGGAGGAAGTCTCATAAACAGGGTGGGCATTTAATTTTTGGACATTTTGTCCACCCCTGTCCAAAAGGTGTCCAAAAGTGTCCAAAAATAAGGCTGTCCAAAAATAGGAGTGTCCAAAAGTGTCCAAAAATAGTAATTCAAAAAATAATGGTTAAAAACATTTTTAGAATAACATTCTACAAACTTTCTCTCCAAAATAAACGTCACTTGACGAAATCTAAGCAAGAATAAGTCAATTCAGCATAAGAAACTTACACTTAATACATTAAATGAGCCAATAACTTGAAGGCCAAACTGGACATTTAAACTTTCCACTCTTTTCATTTGACCACCGAGCATCGTCCAAAATGTGGGAAAGAATGATCGACTGAAGGAATGAACGAACAAACGAATGTGAGACTGGGACTACTAATAACACGCTCACACCACACTTCATGTTAAACATTGTATGCGAGTACATTTTAAAGCTAATTGTGTCTTGATTTGTGACAAGAGAAGGTTACTTAGTATTTTGATTTATATTCCAAAGTTTATCATTGTTGCAAGTGTTTCCCATCCAAGAGGCAAGAAGTCTTTTGACCTGACTGTCCAAAAAATGTAAACTATAATAAAGCACACTCAAACTGATATCAGATTGCAATGTGGGTATTATAATGCTTTTGCCAAAGAATTAAAGCAGTGTTGTTTTACTATTAAAAAAGACAAGACTCTTGTTTACAGATGAGGAAATAAAATGAAAATCTTGAAACATTTTGAACAGTTACACACATTTTACCATATTGTATAAACAAAACATTTATTTTTTAACAATTTATTAACAAGTTATCATGGTAAAGTTTATTTCTCCAAGTAATGTTCCCATCAATAGAACTATTTTTGTTTAAGAACACAACCATGCGTTCTTTAGAATTCAATTACTTATGTAGTGTAACTGGTTTTTCGTCTGATTTGTACAACTTTCTTTTACGTTTGTTGGACTTTTGGACACTTATGGACATCTTTTGGGGATTTTTGGACACCCTCCGGGGATTTTTGGACACCTTCTGGGTATTTTTGGACACTTTTGGACATTAGGGTGTCCAAAATGCTCTCGATGTCGAAAAATGCCCACCCTGCTCATAAAAGGAGAAGGCGGCCAATAAAAATTTCTTACAACTGCTCACTTTACTATGTTTGGATGCCTCTCATTTATCCCCATTGATTTGAAATTGGTGGCAGTCAACTGGAAGTTGTTCATTATTGTACGAAGAAATAGTTTCAGCTTCTAAAGATTTCATAATTTTTCCCTCATATTGAAGTTATTACATATGTAAAATGTCAACTTCAACTTCAAAATCTTTTTTTTTCTAATACCTTCTACAATGAAGAGCGAAAGAAAAGGGAAAAAGGAGAAGGCACGTTTACTCCTCTTTGGGCCCGTTGATCAATTCACTTCAGTGTGATTTATTTTACACTAACAAAATGGAGAATGAAAAGCCCTCACACTTATGGATTTCTTAACATTGTTGTGACAAGCAAAATCAATTTTGATCTTTTTGAAGAACAAAACTTCTAAAGTGGGAATAAATGGCTACACAATGAAATCAAAAAGAAACGCCAATCGTCTGCAAGCTATGCATAAAAGGTAAAAGAGACTACTGCATCCAGTATTAGCACGAACTCCACGTCTTGGACTGCGAGAGTTTTATACGCTCAATTCACATCCTCTTATTTCAGTCCATGGTCGGGGGAATGGGCCATCCGGTTACATAAGTGCAAGTTAGGTTGGCTCAGAGTGGTATGAAACAAAAATAATAATTTTTTCGTCAAGAATTCCGATGACATACAATTTTGCTCCACAGAACACTATATTTAAAAGGATTAAATACGAATATGTATGGTGTTGCAACAATTGTATTTTTCTTTTGAAAATCCAGTATCTATGAGGAGAAAAACCAATTCCATTCGTCTGTGTATTATGTGGATGATCCATTGGATAAGAATTTGGCGACCGAACCTTGGATCCTAGTCTTTTGGCACTAAAAATTTCGAAATTGCAATGCGTAGACCAAAATATGATGAACGTCCTTGAATTGAACGAATTGCCATGGCAATTTATTCATGGCCAGCCTTTGCTTCTTGATAGATTCTTCTGGCTTTTTCACGTTTCCTGATTTGACCTGGTGAGAAGATTTTCAGATGGACTGTCTTGACGTGATCCCGCAGGCTCTCTTTGGTTTTTAAAGCTTTGCCACACGTCTCACAAACACATTTGTTGGTCCCGTCAAACTGACAACGATAATCGATGTGCTGCCGGAGCATACTAGTTTTGGTGGTCTTGAAATCACACCGAAGACATTGATGCAGCTTTCTTGGCTTGGGGTTGATGTGAACTTTTTCTCGATGAAGTTCCAAAGCCGGTCGAGAGAGGAACGAGCGGCCACATTTTTCACAGAAATGGCTTGCGCCCAACATTTCATTGTGGATCTTGCGGAGATGTCGATTCAACGTGTCTTTCAAATTGGCTTTATAGTTGCAACCGTCTTTAGGACATACATGTCCTTTTTCACTCGAATGGGACACTATATGTCTAGAAAGAGCCATTCGCTCCACAAATCCTTTGCCACAAGTATCACAGGTATAACGCTCTTTGTGCCGGAAACGATGTCGGGTCATAAAGGCGCGAGAAATGAAGCGCTCATCGCAAATTGTGCATTTATGGGGCAAATCGTGTGTTTCGATGTGTTCGCGAGTGAAATGAACTTGAAGCATCTCGTAAGTTTGGAATGAATTTTGATTGTTGGTGCACGCGGGAAAGGTACATAGGTATTCGTTGTCGAGGATCTGATGCGGAGGAATGATCCCTTTATTGGCAAGTATTCGTTGACATCGGGTTTCATGACGTTCAAAGTTCTTAAACTTTTTAGGAAACCTTCGGTCGCAAAATCTACAAAGCTGTGCTTCCTTACATTCTGGCTCATGGTGCTGTCGATCACCAACTTGCTTACCACAATATTGGCATTCTTCTTTGTGAATGGAATCTGTTGTCTTTTTTTTACAGATTAGGCTATCGACATGATTGGCATAATTTCGGGAGGTCGTTACTTCGGTGTTCTCTCACAGAAACTGATCAAAGTAACAAAAAAGTAATAATGGAGTTTGTAGTTGCTACATTATTTTAACACGTGATTTACTGATCACGTATATCACTTACAGTACATATAAAAATGTAATGTACCTTTTCACGTTACTTTCGCTTCCTTTTCTAACAAAAACAAGGAAACATTGAATTAAGTTCCTTTCCATACCTTGCCGACGTTTGAAGCATCCTTGTGCACATTTCAAAAATTGTACATTGAAATGAATGGAACCAAACTGGCAATTATCTTAAAAAAAGAAAAGAACTAAAAATATTTTTTAAGACGACAATGATGAGTAACTCAAATGTACAACTTCAGTAAATAACCCATAAATTATGCCATTCTTGCCTTTGAGCTTTTGATGCGCCCTCGTTCATTGGCTTCATTTGAGACAAGAAATCTGGTCCATTATTTTCCCTCGTCTCGTCGCATGGGTTTACGCAAGACATCTCGTGCTCTTGGACGTCAGTTTCAGGAGTCAAATGATGGAATCTCCTCTCACATTTCGAGCATTTTGGCAACTGAATACAGGCCTTTACGTGCCGGTTAAAGTAGCCTGGTCGAAGGCCAGTGTGAGTGCAAACACACTCGTAAAGGCCTTTATCCGGATTAAAAAACGGTGCCAACATACTTTTGCTTTGACAACGGGACTGATGCCCCAAGAAACTGGCCAAAGACTTCGAGGAACTGAACAATCTATCACACACACAACACCTTTTGGGCTTCAAGGACGACGACGACGACAACGAAAGGTCCGATTCGAGGCGATCTTGTTGAGCACTCGTTGTGGTTTCGATTTTGTTTGGACTAACGTTTTTGATGGAAGGCTGTTGACAGGACATTTCATGCTTTCGAAGCCAATCTTGGGTTTCATTTTGAAAAATCTTTTGACAAAAAGAACAAGTCATCAAACAAGTACGTACGTGCGCCACCATGGTGGCCTTGGCCTTTCGCGTGATCCCACATCGAACACACTTCAACTTCGTCCGTTCTGAACCAGATGTATTCTTCGAATCCTGGATTCGGACAATAAAGCGACGCAGTTCTCTTGCCGGCAAAACCCGGGAAGTGTTATTTCGGGTTCGACATCGTCGCAAGTTTGGGCCAATGCTCGATTCAATCTGAAATTGTTTTGGTTCCATGTCTATCATTGTGCCCTGAACTTTGGCTTCGGCCGAGTTTGGTCTTGAACAATCTTCCAGATGTTGGGCCAAATCACTAAAAAGATCCTCTTTGTCTGAGGCTTCTACAACACTTTGACTTGAATTCTCGACTGCGGCTATCTCGTTTGTGGTTTGAGCAATGTCGTGTTTTTCTTCGTCCAAATTGTCATCCCAACATATTCCATCTTGATCATCAAGATCCAATTCCAAAATCAAAGACTGATCTGCCCCATTTTTACCGTATGATAAAAGCCAATCCTTGTCATTGGCCACTTCTTCGGGCCAATCAGCTTGACCTTTGGCCTGGTTCATGCGATCCTTGTCCAAGTTCAAGGCTTGAATCAAGGACTGGGGTAGATCAAGATCATCTTGAGTGCAACTCACGGCCAGTAAGAGAAGCTTGAGACGCTCGCAAATGATTTCAAATTCGCGGACTAGACTTTCCCATCCGGTTTCCGTTCGACGACCTTCTTGCCATCGGATTTTGGCTTGACTCACCATGAACAACCAAGTAGACATGGGCGCGATTGTAAGGGGCGGATCATCATTTTCGGATTTCATATTGATGGTGATCCAAAGCCATGCATAAGAATAAAGTTTTCATGAAGTCGTTTTCATCTTTTTTTGTTTGTTGTTTGAAGTCCTGTTTGTTTACAAAACCAAACACAACACATGCATCTCGCCAGGGTGGCGACGACGGATGAGACTTCGCCAGGAAATGGTGGAAACTATCTCTAGTGGAAACTAGATTGATAGTGATGCCGAAGAAGTCGAAAACTTTCCTCTACATACCCTTAAACGCAAAGACAAATTCTATGGGCAAGCCGGCGGGTCCAAGGTCATCCAAAATAAATGAGGCCCATGTTTCGAATGAGAGTCAGTCATCTTGTGAAACCTTTCTGCGCGACTACTAATTATTTTTGATCGTTTTTATCGATGCCAAAAATGGGGATTTCTTATCATAAAAGTAATCCCGATTTGATTCAGGGGGCCAGATTTCAAAAACGGAATAGTACTGAATTACTTAATTTGATGATGAAAAAAGTAATTGAATCGACTTTAGTTTTCGATTAGCCATCATAATGACTGTTACTCATTGTTGGTTATTTGTTCTTGGGTTTGGGCACAGCCGATGAATTGGCCCGTCTAGGTGTGCCCAACACTTCATTGGCATCTAATCTGTGAACTTCTCGGATGTGGGTCCTCAGTCCGGTGGAATATCGAAGGCGAGCCCCGCAAATGGGACATTGACACTGGTTACCGTCCAACATGGGACAATTGAACTTGACATGACGGTAGAATTTCTGCGATTCAGAATAGGAATTCGTGTACCCGCATCGATGGCAAGTCTGACTTTCTTTTTTGAACTTGACCGGATTGTAATGAACTCGTTCCAAATGACGTTGAAGATGGGCCTCCACTAGATAGCCCTTGCCACAAATATCGCAGCAATACCGTGGTTTGTCGGCAATCTCGGGATGCTTACGATTTATATGCCGCTTCATCGAGGGCGCTTGACGGAACTTCATACCGCAAATCTGACACGTGTGAAGAGTGTCGGAAACACTTGTTCCAGGACCAGAAACCTTCGAGGCGGGCAAGATCCGGTGATTGTTTGAACGATGTTTGACCAACTTCATGCGGTTGTAGAACTTTTTGTGACAAGTCTGACATTCGTGTTGGTAATCGTCAGGTGTAAGGTGCTCACTCTTGCAATGACTTTCAAATTGCCAGAACGTGTTATAGGCGGTGGTCTCGAGATCGGAACAGTTGGCTTCGCGGCAGTAATACTTGTTCCCATCCAAATGGTACCTTAATCGCCGGCTTTTGATGCCGTTGCATACTTTCAGATGCAACTTTAAGTTCCCCACAAACGTTTTACACTTGGGACATGCAAACCAATCCCGATGTCTTTGAGTATTTCGGCGTATTGGTGCTGATTTGAGGACTAACTCATTCGTTTCTTCTGAAGAAGACGATCGGATAGGGAAATCAGGCAGAGCGATGGATGCTAAAGGTGAAACGGGTGACCCATGACCCTGTTCTAAAACGTTCCCATCATCGGTGCCCGTTATCACAGGAAGAACTGATGGATCCTCGACCATCTTGGGATCCGTACGATTGAGGATTAGTTCGACAGTCCGCTCAATGGGGTCACTTGCCCCATGGGAAAGAATATCGTTGTCGTCCTCGCTGGGTTCGGAGTCGTCAACGGAGGGTAGATCTTCTTTTGGACCGATCCAGTCGGCGACCAACTCTTCATCAAGATGGCTTGAGTCATCTTTGGAATTCGACCCACTGCCAATGACTTTGGTTATGGTTGTCCCGGGCAAGGCAAATTCTCGGCTTACATCGACTTCACGGTCGGCGGGATGAACCATCCGAGGCGGAAGTATTCGGTCCAGATCAGGAAACCACGGGAGAGACGCGCTTATCGTAGCTTTGGCACGGTATTGGTATCGACGTGAACCCAATGGAAATCCCCAAGCTCGCGTGAGACTCTCCGGTAAGCTAAGCCAGTGAGCCGAAGATTTTTCGAGATCAGGCTGATCGACCGCGTGAACCAGGTCCATGACAAGTGCTCGAGTGAGTCTTAATAAGTTCTCCATCTCTGTCAGGATCCGTTCTAGACCGCAAGATCGACTGGCCTTTCGAGATCCCGGAAGAGTGCCTGTGGTTGAGATTGGAGTTGTAGATTTCAGGTCGTTGAGGGATCGCGCGTAGAGGATATCCCACAAGGAGAACTGATCCAGGCTCAATAGAGCTTCTTTAGACAGTGGAACGGTCTTCATCGATTTGGAGAAGGATTTGGCCATGAGTGATCCAATGAGAATGACAAGTCAGCAGACACTCCCGAGAAGGATTGGCAACGACGGAATTGGATTGGAAAGGACGTCCGATGCGTCATAATTTAAGAAGGGGTATTTTTGTTGAACTTATCGGATTGATTCAGTGGTTGATTTTTGGAAAGTTTGGGGACTCTCGAGCAAGGCTGCTTTGTAGGGTACATTAGTCTACTGATGTGTTTCGAGTTGGATTTTTGGTCGAGTTTTGCCACTTTGGATTTTAAGGTCAAAAAGCTGACCCCCAACTAATCTTCTCAACTAGAGACGCCATAAAATATGGCAGCACTGCCAACTCGAAATCCAAAAGTATAAATACTGATGGAACTCGAAATCGAACTAGTTCGAGTGTTGCCAAATTGGTCCCAGTTTAGGTCTTTTTAAAAACGTTCAATACAACCTGCCCTAATCAACAATGATAAAATTCCGAGTAAAAAATGGCAGCACTCCCGGTTCGAAACACATCACTATACATTACTTGATCGATGTTTGTAAATAAAGTGATTCTGGTCACGGAATCAGGGTGACAAAACTTTCGTGCGATAATCATTGTAGTGATCAGTTCTGATCGCGCGTGTCCTAGATGCAAGGCGCGATCGATGCGTTCGGGTTAGACGAGACCGACATCGACGGCTTCATCATTGATATCCTGGAGGTTGACGGGTTCCATGCGCTCTCGGACTGAAAAGGCGGGCGAAGGACGGAGATTATGTGAAAACATGTTTCTTTTTAAATCGGAGGAGGCGTTAGGGAGAAAAGCCTGGATTGTGAAAATTTGAAGGGAAAAATCTCTCCAGGTTTTGTTGAAGGCAACCGCTACAAAGAGATTCTGAGAGTTGACGTAATGTAAATTACCAAATGTTGGTTGCATTGAGGATCCAAGAAATTGCTCAAAACTAAACTCAAAACATCATTAAAGTGATGTGATAGGTGAAAGGTAAGCGAGCTCTTAAGACATCCATTTATAAACCCTTCCATCGACAAGCATCGTACAAATACAAAATTGAGCCTTATTGATTTTAGAGACCCCTTTACTATGGAAAAAGTAATATAACGGTTGATAATAAGAATCTTGAAATTTATTTGTCATGCTCGATATCCCTCAGCAAATTTGTTGCATCACAACTACCGATGTGAGAGCCTTCAAAGGAATATTGAATATTTCAAACTAATGGATGGTGGATATTTGATGCTTCAAAGGTCAAATCATTTAAACCCACAGATTTTTCCAACTCTCTACGAAAGCATCGAGGCACTATTCCGTTACATTCAGATCGAAAATGACAGCCGAGGTTCGCCACATGATCACTGAAGCCCAACTGCTAATAAAATTTATTAACAACCAACATCAGACCGTAATCTTTACCCCTCTGCCCAATCACTCCACCAATTGGATTGCCACAACCTATGACACAACCGTGGATCAACGGGTTTCTTCTCCACTGATAGCTGAGCCATAAACTCGGCCACTTTCGTGAAGATATGATTCACTCGGGTTATTGCGGTCTTCCGTTGATTGCGCTGTTAAGTGTCAACCTCCTTGAACGTCTCTTCCGCTTTGGCGGCATGCATAGTTTTCACGTGTAACTTGAGCGTGGTGGGTGTTTTCATGGCCTTGCCGCAAATATTGCACAAACAGGCTTTGACCCCGTCAAATTGGCATTGATAGTCCACGTGTTGGCGGAATTGCGTGGCGTTACTCGTGGCGAAGGGACACAAAGGGCATTGCAGTCGAGCCCGCCCACTCGATGAAGGTGTGACGTGCTTGCGTTGAACGTGATAATCCAAGGCGTAAGACGTTTGGAACGGAATTCCGCAGACCTCGCAAAAGTGACTAGCTTGCCCGAAATCCGCGTGTTTGGCCCGTTTATGAGCGTCCAAATTCTTCTTAGCATTACACCGGAACGAACAGTGCGGGCAAGCAAAGGGTTTCTCACCCGTGTGAATGCGCCGATGTTGAAGAAGTCGGGATTTCTCGTTGAATCGATGCCCACAAACGTCACATACGTGATTCTTGACGTGCTTTTTGGCCACGTGACGCTGTCGCAATCCAGCATTGACAAATTTGCGGTCACATTCCGGACACGGGTAGGCTAAATCGCTGTCTCGGGCGTGTTCAGCCGTAAAATGGCGGGCCAATTGTCGTCGAGACGTGAACACGTTTTGATTGACTGAGCATCCGGGAAATGCGCATGGAAATTCGCGCTCACCGGCCTTGGGACTCTTTGTATTGGCCTTCAGATCCACCACATCCTCTTTGACCGAAAGCTTTAAGGGTGGATTGGGCGGAGTCTGCATTCGCCAACGGGCGTGTCCTAGATGCAAGGCGCGATCGATGCGTTCGGGCAAGACGATACCGACATCGACGGCTTTTTCGTTCATATCGTGGAGGTTGACGGGCTCCATGCGCTCTCGGATGAAGTGGGCCAAAGCGGTTAAAGCCGATTCCAGTGAGTTCAAGAGCTCCGACAAAGCTAGTTCATCGTGAATGTCCGCCATCACCGATTGCCACGGTATGGATGCCACCGCCATCCCGCCTGATAACCTTTTTGACGTCTTTTTTCTCCGATTGTGGCCTTTGATTCCGGATGTTCTTTGGTCTTTTTGTGACTTGAGTTGATCTTGAAACTTCAAAATATCAAAATAAACAAACCACCTTCAGCCAATTCAGCCCAAATTGGACACTCATAGAACAGCCAGCTGACTTGAATTCAACCTCAGTTTCTGGGTGCGATTCCAACCAAAAAACAAAACCCGTGTATGACTTAAGAGATTTGGCTGGATGAGCTACTCGTTGGAAAATAAACTAATAAAGGTGATTTTTTACTTTGTTTAAAAGATTTTTTTCGTTTTTCAGTCTGGTCCAATTGTCACTAATATTTAATAAAATCATCACAATTATTTCAGCGCTAGTTAGATTTTCGTCACTCTGATCAAGGTACTCTGTGGAAAACTGAATGAAAACAAACTCACATGTTCCTGCTTCTTCTTCTTATGGCAGTAGAGTTAGATTGATTGTATAAACGCGCTTCATGTTGGTTCGATCACGATCTATTCGGGCCCAAAAGGGTCCTAATATCGTCATTGAGCTGGAATTTGTCCGAAATTTAGCCCAATCCCACGAGGTGAGCGCTTTTTTGACGTCCACCCAAGAAGACACGCCATCCAGTTTGGAACGGGCAGGTTCGTAACATGGAACACATGGCACACTCATCCAACCCTCACGTTAATTATGATGTTTTTCAGAACGTTTTCGGGAGCATTGGTCCCGAAGAGCCGCTTCAGATTCCACCCAATCAACGTCGTCTAAAGAGGCGCCCTCTAAAACGAAGTAAGTATGAATGGATGGATGGATGGATGACCTATTAGATTAAATCTAATAAGAGTTGTTTAGGTCCGAATCTGAGTCCGAGTTAACATCAGGGGTGTTCTCGAGTACCTTGGAAACGGGCATTGACGAGTCCGATGTGTACATAGAGAGTCAACCCGGACAACGGCGGGACAGTTTGGTTCAAAAGTCCCATGCTTTGGCCTTGGGTGACCCCAAAGCTCGAGCCGAGTTGTTAACCAAGGCCGCCGGCGATGCCAAACAGGAGGTTGAACGGCCTTTAGGTCGACGAAGTCGCAAGAAATTGAACAAACAGAAAAGAGAAGAGACCAAGGGCGCGGCCTGGTTCAATATGAAGGCGCCTGAAATGACCGATGAGACGCGTCGCGAATTGGAAGTGCTCCAGATGCGATCCGTGTTGGATCCTAAGCGGTTCTACAAGAAGAACGATCACGCCAATCTTCCGAAGTATTTCCAGGTCAGACTTCAATTACAACATTTTTCTCCCATGGCATGGGAGTAATAGGGCGGATTTCTTTTCAGATTGGTCGCGTGATTGATTCGCCCGCGGATTACTACACCGATCGGACGACCAAGAAAGACCGCAAAAAGTCTTTAGTGGATCAGTTGATGGCCGACGCGGAATTCAAGAAGTACAACAAGCGAAAGTACACCGAGATCATTGAGGAGAAGAGCAAGCTTCAGCGCAAATATTCCGGCCAGAACAAGCGGAAGAAGAAAACGTCAAGCTAATAACCGTATTGTTTTCCAATGCTACAGACGGCGTATCCCATTAAATGAATGTTCCAGTCGAGCAAGAGGTGGGAAACTTTTTATTTCATTCATAAAAATATTGCATGAACAACGTTGGTGTGTTGGTCAAGTTATTCAACTTTCCCTCCGGATAACAGGATTAAGAAACAATTCCTAGCCGCGGCATATGACACGCTCTTATTCATTCAATTGGAGAATAGAAAAAGATTGATCAGACGAGTAGTGCTTGGCTATCTCAATGTCAACGAGAACACGGCCAATATATAAAAGTGGCGTGCGACCATCGAGAGATGGAAAAAATGAGAGTAAGTGATGCGAGGAGCGCGGATGGAGAAACGCCATCGAGAGGGCAATGGGCTACTAAATGCAATGCTCGAAGGGGATGTGACGCTCGAAGACGATCATCATTATTCGTCCTCTTCTTCGTCGAATTCATCGTCCGTGGCGAACTCGTCCTCGCTGTCCTCTTCCTTGCCGGAAGCCTCCTCATCGTCGTCCTCGAACTCCCATTGAGGATGTTCGGTGGGTGCTTTATGCGCCTCTTGGACGTCCAATTTGATTTCCTCGTTGATATCGTAACCTAGGTACGAGTCTGAGCGAACGCAAACCATGAATGTGTAGGTGCCTAAATAGCGAGGAGAAGCGTGAAAAGAGCATCGGCAAGATATGAAAGCGTAGTATTCGCAGGTTACCTGGCTTCTGAGGGGCGGAGAATTTCAATTCCACCTCCTCTTTATCCACGAGTGAAGTCACATGATTGGGTGGGGTGATGAGTGCGTGAGCCTTCCGATCCGCGATGTACACCCACCAGAATTCCTGTTTATCGTCGGTGAAGTATGGGCAGTGAGCCGAGTGAGACTCTTTACTTTTGCCTTCCAGGACTTTTTCCCGTCTAAAAGAAAAAAGAATCACCCATGAATCATCGCGACTCTCTATACTACAAAAAAGAAAAAGTCGCACTTGTTGATCTTCTTTTGGAACTTTTCCCACTCCGCTTCCTCATCTTCGTCGTCGTCATCAGCATTAGATTGGCTGGGAGGGTCGTTCTTCTCGGGGTCATCACTGTCTGAGTTTGAACCAGATTCTCCATCACTACCACTTCCATCATCAGCCTCCTGTTAGGATTGTTTAGGAAAATAGCAATGAATACTAATGACTTTTCAGCATTTTTGCTATTTAGAAAAATAAAAAACCCAAAAATCTGAACCAACCGAAACCAAATGCTTGAGATAGGCCCAAAAGTAGTTACTAAACTTCCATTATCACTTTTTCAATCTCAACACTTGTTTTGACTTCACCAGAGAAAAAATTGGGTTTCGATTGTCCAATCCCCAAATCATTTCGATTCGTCCATATTTTTGAAATAGAAAACAACACTCCTCAAAATCAAAAAAGGTAGAAACGGTCGAAATTTGGCCACTATAGCGATGGGTTTAAAATCATGACATTCTAGTTGTCTCAATTGGATAGTTAAAAGTACAAGTTTTACAAAACCTGTTTTTCATGTTGAGCGTGATGCAAATCTTGAGGTACCGCGTCCAAAATGCAGTTTTGAGGTCAGTGACGTGACGGTAAATTGTCGTTCAATTTTTCAACCTTTTGACCCAACCATACGGTAAAGTTATGAGTTACCACATGTATTTTCATACACATTCCAATCCCATGTCATGCTGCCGCCATATTTCGAGCATTTCTAGCTACTTTGCGCATTGTATTCATCCCCAAACGTTCCATTAGGAACGCATCACTCTCACACAACAAGGCAGGTAAACGTGCGTAAACGAACAACACCTTCCTACATGACACGAACAAAAAAGACACACATGGTGTTGGTTATGGATTTCACTCCTTGATTTGAAGTGGGTAACGGTACTCACGTTCTTCCGTCGTTTTTTGGATGAAGATGATTGTGCTTTGGCAAGAGACTTGCTCGAGTTATCACTAGCCTTTTCCTGCAGGGGGGAAAAGGGAGAAATCCAAAGGAGAACCAGAGAAAGATAGGAAAACATGATAGCATGAGTTAATAGCACCGTGGAGACGGTCAAGCCTAAAGCCCTAGAAATGATCTTCCACCAAGCATTGCATATATTTGATTAAAGCCACCACCTAAATTGACTGGATGTCATCCTATTTGAGAGCTCAGCTATAGCGTGGAAAGTTTCAGCGCAGCAGGCTTCGACGCTTATCACTAACTCAAAGGCTCTTGCTGACTTCAATGTTGGTCAGAATTTACCTAATCGTTTAGTTAAATGCATCATAACTCTAAGTTATCAATCGAAAAGCACCTATTCTATAAAACGATGGTCAAGCTTACCTGAGCGCCCGTGGCCTCTTCGCCATTGCCGTCAGTACTGGTCTTGTTGGTCTTGGGTTTCTTTTGCTTGGGTTTGGAACCACCTTTTTTGCCTCCTTTCTTCTTTTTGTCCTGCTTCTTCCACACGGGCGTGCTCTTGACCTTGTTGGCGGCCTTGGCGTTTTCATCCTGAGTGGCATCGTCTTCCTCTGGTTTGTGCAATTCAACGAGGTCTTCAGGATCCTCGTCTATTTCGGGGTCCTCGGCTTCCTCGGGCCCATCCAACACGACAGATCCCGACATGAGGGTTTCCATTTTCCTAGCAACGAAATACAAACCGATAGATAGTGTTGTTCCCCCCGAATAAATCGAAAATGGGTAGTCATACTACTCACTTTCGTTTCAGGAGAACGGTGACAGTCACGATGGCACCAGCGGTCACAACATGCTGAGCTTCGTCGTCAACGACCTCAGTGGTGATATCCATAGTGATGATGGGCATAGAAGCCAAGACACGGATGACATCACGATATTGTTCATCCGACAGACCTCGAAGCACCGAGCGACGGTCTTCGTCCTAAAGAATTGAAAGGGATGGATGAAGGATGGATATGAGGTATGGGCGGTTTTCACCATTTGACAGTCTTACCTTCGTTTTGGCCAGCTGCTGAAGAGTCTTGATGTTCCTCTTACGGGAGTGAAAGTACTTAAGCATATCTTCCTCAATGTGAGGAAGCTGCAGGAGGGGACTACTCCGATCCCACAGGGCTTGCACCACCATGGGACTGACTTTCATGGCGTTTTCAATCGTGTCCAAGGTGGGCCATCGCCCGATTCGGCCGGCATGAGCCAAGATGATCAACTGAGACACACACGTGACCATCTCCTGGATGAGAAACGGACAACGCTTGATGATGTACAACCGATCCTGATGGAGCGTGTTGGGCGGCAACGAAATACGCGACAAATGGGCGAAGAGCAGAGCACGGGCCTTGACCGAGTAACCGAAGCACAACGGCTTCTCCTTGTTGTTGATGCCCAAGTTGGGCAGATACTTCATGAGCTGCGGAATCTCCACATTATCGGTGGGTCGCTCCACGATCTCCGAATTGTGCCCGCGCTCAAACTCTAAACTGGCGGCCAACACCATGAGCACGCGCTTGAGCATCATCTGCGGACTCTTATGAAAGAAGTAGTAGTACAGCTGCGTGGTGTCCAAAAGCACTTGCTCGCCCGAGAACTTGATGGAATTCGACCACCAATAGTACACGGCCGTGGGCAGAAAGATCATGAAGATGAGCGTGTACACGCCCAACACCCAGATCGAGTTCTTCTCCTCGACGATCCAAGCGGGCAAGCCGATGCCAAATTGCATGGCTTGCGGACCATCGGGATTGCCGTAGTGCTCCCAATTATACTTGGCCGTCTCATCGGTCAGCGCATCATAGGCTTTGGTCAGCTTCATAAAGAGCTTCTCGTTACCCGTGGGTTTATCCGGATGGTACAGCAACGAGAGCTCGCGGTACTTCTTCTTGATCTCCTTGGCCGAAGCGTCGAAACTGACCTGAAGGATCTCATACGGGTCAAAATTGGCCATCTCATAGTCAAACTGAGAGATCTGATAGATGACCATGGCAAACACGACCCATCCGGCTAACAGGAGCACCATGGTGATTCGTCGGCGGGTCTGAACCCACGGGTCCTTTTGGGTCATGCGCTCGGCCTTCTCCATGCAGGCGTAGTAATAGACCGTATCTCGGGCTTGAGCCTGGACATACTTGCGCCGCTTTTCGGGCTCCTCTTTCTCGCTCTGCGGCCATAAATAGTACGTACTAGGGAACAGGATAAAGCCCAAAAAGGTCAGGAACACGTAGTAGTAGGTGTTGCCCGTCTCGTCGTACTGGAAGTTGGTCTTGCCCATGATGGATCACGGGCCGGATGCGGCACCAACGACGCCAATGGCCGGTGTTAAATAGGCCTACGGGCGCACAAAGAGTCGAATAATCGCGTTCAGGGACGGAGCGAGCTTTCAAATTTGCGATGCAAAGGCGACGCGAATCCACTCAAGGCTTTGACAAATGGACGAATGCGAGTTGGAAGGCGGGACAGGAGGGAGGGGCCGGTCCATTCGGGTTACTCCCGGTGACATCCAACCACGACGAGACTGACCGAAGACATGACTGACTGACTGACTCGCTCGCTGGCTTTTCCTGCGGATCTCCGTACTGTTAGTTCCTTTAGTTAGTTCTTGAAGAGAAAAAAAGCACCAGAGTTGTGACGGCAGTGTCTCCAATCATTTCTGAACTCAGTGAGTTACCCTGTAGTTATCCTTACGCTATGCCGCGTAGTTACTGATCAACGGGTTTAGCTCCGTCTTAGTTCCACGCTCCGTATAAAGCTAGAGAGGCGCGAATTTCTAATCTGACCCATAAACAACTAAGAAGATTTTAAAATATTTAGCAATATTTTCCTTGTTTTAGAGCTTCACGTTAAAGCCACTGTTGCCAATGTTCTAATTTTTATATCAAAGAAGACGAAGCATGCACCTCTTTGATCGCTTCCCGTGGGCCTGGATCTTTTTGTTTGAACTATTTTCATTTTTTCAATCTTAACATATTTCAGACAAACGCATTTTGGCCAAAAGAAGTGTCGATGATCTAAAATAAAGAAGCTCATGGGAAAGCAACGTCAATTCGGTCAATTTTTTTGGCTTCTTTGAAGCCTCAAATGTTTGCTATTGTCGTAGCCACCGCCAATCGGGAAGTTCAAGTTGACACGAAATTCGATAATGAAATCAATGAGAGAAGCTCAATAAACATCAGCTGGGCCTGATTGTTGCCCCGTGGCTCGGTCATGGCCTCTGGTGCCGCGTTACTTAACTGAAATTTTACGATCGTATCTCATTCTCGCCGGTTTGTTGCGGAGCAACTGACCGTTCGAAATATTTGATCGAACGCTGAACAGGAAAAAACAGACGCACCACAAAAGGGCGGCGCAACACTACGGAGCACAAAATCAACAACTTTTTTACTCACTGTGCTTGTCCTATTCACATAGATCATGCCAATAAAAATTGATCTAGTCATTGTATTGCAACATAAGATACATTCAAACCCTTGCCTGGATATTTTTTCAGTCAAAGGCTCCAGTTGGCTGCATTTTTTTCTCTTGCTCCTTTTAGTCTCTTTAGCTTTTTTAGAGCTTCACGTTAAATCCACTGTCGCCAGTGTTCTCATCAAAGAAGCTCAAGGGCTTCTTTAGTTCTGATGAAGCTTCTTTCTCGTGAGCTTCTGTAGTCCATTTTAACTGCTACTGAATTGTCTTTCATGATCTTTCAACTGTGGATCATTTCCTTAAAAAATACGTAATGAAAATTACGAAAAACGCTCATTTGCAACCTTGATGAGTCGGGTCACAGCATGAAATATGTTTTAAATGTTTCAAAGCATTTAAACTAATTTTTGGTTAGTGTTAAAGCTAGATATAATCATTTTGTCAACCATCAGCAACATATTCTTTGTGTAAAGAGAGATTAAACCGATGTAAATATACGTGAATATAGAATCTTGCTATGCATTTAACCAAAGGTTTACGGTTGACCTTTAAGCAGTTGAGCAAGCCGTGTGAACGTGCCGCACTTTTTGGAAGCACTGTCGCGCCTAAAGGTCACCATAAGTTCGGTCTCAGAAAACGCACGGTGTTTTTATAAATCTTCCTTTTTCGAGGTAGTACTCGATTCCCGAGACCTTCTAAAATATGAATTGTCAAAAAACTGAAGCTATGGTTATTTGTGTTTTATACATTGCATTTGATTTATTACAGCTTCAGAGGGCGCTAAGGGCACCAAACCATCGAGAACCGTTGCGACACTAATTCTTAATAATGTCTTACGTGTCGTGAACACAGGTTCCACGAACGCTTGGCAAGGTGACCAACCAAACTAAGTCTTCAAATCACATCCCCCTTTCCAAGCAAACCCATTAATGGTCTTCAAAAGAGTAATATGAACGATAAAACAATCTTTTAAATATTCTTTTCATATTCTACTTTATTTCAATTCAATTTGAATGATATTCACTTTTTTGTGAGACGAGGCATTTTCATCACGCTTGCGTTTGCCTGCTTGACATGCCAAAAAGAGAAATCGAACCTCGCGGCTGCTCCGCACGCTCCGATTCAAAGAGGCCGGACGACGTGGAGTTTTGATACACATACGGGGGAAAAAGTGCAGGCCATGAGATAAACAACAGTTCATCCAGGGTTTCCACGCGTTTTTAAGGAAACATTTGGTGCCATAAGTTTTCACGCATTTAACGTCAACCCTGTGGTCGGTTTTAAAGGTTTTAAAGATCAATCAGATTTTTTTTCTTACCGAATAACATACTTCAAAATGGATGGGCGAAAAGCCATATATGCTTCTAATTCTAATCTTAGACGAAATCATATCTTTCACGATTGAGCAAAAGAGATAATGTTCAAAAAACAACAAACACCACCAAGTGTTAAACATGATCTCAAAACGAAGTCATTCATTTTGGGAACGGGGTTAACAAACGACAGAGGGTCTCGCTGTACACCTTAATAGTTGAGGTTTCAAATTTCAAGCATTTCTAACGGGCATTCTTACCCCGATGGTGCTTTTACGTCTCGTCTAAAGCTTGAAGTTCCGGCCATTCACTCGTTTAAAAAGTCCTTATGACATTGGGGGTTGCCTGCCACCACCCTAGGTGCATTTCCGGGAGGGCCATTTTATCAGGGTCGTCGGTTTTCTCGTCATTCCTCACGTTGCTGCCTTGGATTTCCTTCTCGTGTTGTTATTCTCGTGTCCGTTCTGCAAACCCAGCTAGAAAGGAAGTGTCAAGGTCGGCAATCCAGATTTTGAATTTAGCCATTTTGGTTTGTGTGTGTTTGTGTGCTTCTGGCGTTGGTTTGTCCATTCATCCATTGATTGATCAATCAGTCGTCTTAAGTTCTGCCACGGGCTTTCGATCGATCGGGTGTGACCACGGTTCAGGTAAATTGAGTCCTTCCCTTCTCCCGATTTCATCATACAGTCATCATCATAACTCAGCCATTCATAGTTTCCGTTTGACGAATGTATGAGAATCGCCTTATTTAGCCCAACCACCCGCATACCACACCATCCGGCCTGCGATGGCTCCTAAGAACGCTCGTCGCACTTCCGGTGGCGTGTCCAGTCCGACCACGCCGGGCCATTCGATCAGCACACCCTTAGGACCCGCCTCCGGAGCTCGAACCACGCCCGAAGAGTGGTTGACGTGTCGTCAATCGGACCGAGTTTGCTTTCCACGATGGGCGGCCGAAGATCACGCCCAATCCTCGCCCAATGCTACCACGCCCTGGGGATTAAACTACAATGTGATTGTAGGAGGCGTGTTTCACGGGCGGATTGGCCGCATCACCCGCAGTGCCGTGCCCTGGTCGGGTCTAAACCCCGGTTTATTGGCCCGTAGTGTGTTCACTTCGGAGGAGACGATGCGGCGAATCCAGGTGGGCTTCGCCGAGTGGGTCGAGATTCGTATGGACCAACACCCGCCCCAGTCTTTTCGCGTGTTTCCTTTTAATAATCGGGCTTTCCACGGTCAGATTGTGGCCTTGCCGGAAGCGCATCAAGTCTTGAATGCCTTTGAATCGTCAGTACCGATGCAAATTCGAGCTATTTCCGGTTGTGCCGATCGCGTTTGGTCCGATGTGCGGGTCAAGGTGGAATCTGATGTCGGTGGACCGGATGTGACTACGCTGTTACGGTATTTTGCCCGTGATAGTTGGGTGGGTCCGGGGACTTTGTGGGTCGTTCCTTACTACGGACAACGGATTCGGATCGTTGTTCAAAATTGTGAGGCGGAGGATCTTGTTGTGGATGCGACTGAGGCATCGGAAGACCTCGAGACCAAGTTAGACCGGATGACACTTATGCCGAGTGATAAGCGTTCCATGATGGGACGTATTACCCATCGCACTACTTTCAGCTTAATAGAAAAAGAATCGGAAGTAGACCTTGTGGAAACTGAATCTCCCGCCCCTAATTTTCATATTGGAGGCTTGCAACGAGAAATTGAAGTGATTCGAAAGGCCTCCAAAAGTGTGTTGAACCCGGTTCCGAAGAAGAAATCGTTGCTCCGCCCGACCAATGGCATTGTGCTCTGGGGACATGCGGGCACGGGCAAATCGATATTGGGCTCCAATCTCGGCGCTTTGTTGGGGGTAAATCAAGTGAATGTGTCCTCGTCCGAACTCATGTCCCAGTTCTATGGTCAAAGTGAGGAAAGCATCCAGCTCAAATTTGAAGAAGCCATGGCTCACGAGCCTTGTGTGCTCTTTTTGGACGATTTGGAGTTGCTCTGTCCCAAGAAAGACAACGGATCTCGTTCTGATCAAGGCAAGCGTGTCATGGCCGCTCTATTCACCCAAATGGACAAGCTTCATTCTCAAAGGAAACGAATTCTCGTGGTAGGAGCCACGCCCAATATATCTGATATCAGTGAGAGCATCCTTCGTCCAGGTCGATTCGACTTTCATGTGGAAATCGGTGTGCCAAATTCTCAATCCAGGCTTGAGATTCTCAAAAGTCTTTTAGAGCTCGTTGACCACCAAGTTTCGGCCAATGGTGTTCAAGAATTGGCCGATGTAACCCATGGATTCGTTGGAGCTGATTTACGAGCCCTTGTTGTGGAGGCCGAAAGCCAAACCGAATCTCAAGATGGATGTGCTCTTACCTTAAAACACCTGAAAGCCGCTCTCACCGAAGTCAAACCCAGTGCCATGAGAGAGGTCTTAGTGGAGATCCCCAATGTGACGTGGGAGGACATTGGGGGTTTGGACGACATCAAGTTAGCCCTACAACAGGCCGTAGAATGGCCTTTGAAGCGACCCGACGTATTCACCCGATTTGCTATATCTCCGCCTAAGGGCGTTTTAATGTATGGCCCGCCGGGTTGCTCAAAAACCATGGTAGCCAAAGCTTTAGCCCACGAAAGTGGCCTTAACTTTTTGGCCATCAAAGGGCCAGAGCTCTTCAGCAAATGGGTGGGTGAATCCGAACGAGCCGTTCGGGATTTATTCCGCAAAGCCCGCCAAGTGGCCCCTGCCATCATCTTCTTTGACGAAATTGACGCTTTGGGATCCGAACGGGGCGGGAGTGGCAAAGTGGGAGACCGAGTTTTGGCCCAAATCCTCACCGAAATGGATGGGGTGGAACAGTTAAAGGATGTGACAATTGTGGCGGCCACCAACCGACCCGATATGATTGATAAAGCGTTGATACGCCCCGGTCGTTTGGATCGTCATTTCTATGTGCCATTACCCGATGAGGAGACTCGTCGAAAAGTGTTCGAAGTCCACACTAGGAGGAAACCTTTGGCCGCAAACGTTAACTTTGAGTCATTGGTGCTTGAAACCCAAGGCTACTCTGGAGCGGAAATCGCTGCAGTTTGCAACGAAGCAGCCTTAAAGGCATTAGAAGAAAACATTGAAGCTCAAGAAATTACTTGGGAACATTTCCAAAAGGCATTAGAATCCGTCAAACCCCGTAACCAAAGTGACTTACTAGAGGTTTATTCTCGATTCCAAAGCATAAAATAAATATTCAAATTAATGCATTGTCACTTCTTAGAAAAGCATTGACATTGTAGCGGCATTACAAATGTTCTTATTCTTTCTTTAAAGTATGAAACTGGAGGCATCCAAGAAAAATCCGCCTTTTGGGGCCGTTCTTATGGCCAAAGTGACGGGGAAAGAGGTCAAATGGGCAGAACAAACCCGAATGAATGTGGATCAAGATATTGCGCTCAACAATTCGGCCACGATTATTCGGTAACCAATTTACAAAATTTAAGGGGGTGATGATTGGCATGGAATTTCAACTTAAATGTTGTCTTAAAAATAGATATTTGGCTCGCTCCGCCGACCATCTCAACTTGTATGGCAATGATATTCTGAGCCGAACCAAGATTGATCATTGGTTGTCCTTGACCATTGGACCTCTCAAGAACGTCAAGGAGTTCCTCGGCACGATCAACTATATTGAATCTGTTGTGGAATCGAATCAATATCTTGTGAACAACACCAAGTCCGCTGCGGACTTTGCTCTCTTCGGAGCTCTCCTGGGAAGTGGGTTTTGGCAGGTATGGCGACTGCAAATCCCCGAATTGCTAGCTGTTGTTGTCTAACCCAAATAATCATTTATCAGGGCATGATTGCGAACAACACCGCCCCAACCAAGATTAAGGCTTGGTACGACTTTATTGGAAATCAATCAGAAGTCCAGTCGGTGGTGAAAGAGTTCCCCAAGACCCTTTTGCCTGCTCCAATGGAGTTGCCCAAACCCGGACCTCGTTCCAATCACAACCGTCGTCGGTCCAGCCACAAGGACACTACACCCAAGGGAGCGAAACCCACGACGACTGCGAAAGGAACACAACCTGAGGACCGTACTAAGCCCAAGCAAACCAAGGATGAGGGCAAGTTTGTGGACCTTCCTGGAGCGGAAATGGGCAAAGTGATTGTGAGATTTCCGCCAGAGGCGAGTGGGTACGTTCAACTCGCATTTCTACGGTCACGAATGTTATTTGTTTACTGAACAGAATTCAATTTATGCACGCAGCTTTCTTCATATTGGTCATGCCAAAGCCGTGTTGCTGAACCAACATTACCAGCAACATTTTCAAGGCAAACTGATTCTCCGATTCGATGATACGAATCCGGCCAAAGAGAAAGAAGAGTTTGAAGAGGTCATCTTGCACGACTTGAAGCTCCTCCAAGTCAAATATGATCACTTCTCGCGCACTTCCGATCATTTTGAAACCATGCTCAACTACTGTGAGAAGCTCATCAAGGAAGGAAAAGCTTTTGTCGATGACACGGATGCCGAGGTTAGTTTTTTTCCCCTCCAATCTTACAACAAAGATCATTATATTTTTTTCTCTTACATTAAATCAAATTTAGACTATGAAGGCTGAGCGTGAGCAACGCCAAAACTCAAAGAACCGCGATAACAGCGTGGAGAAGAATCTGAAAATGTGGGAGGAGATGAAAAAGGGCTCGGAGATGGGTCAAAAGTGCGCCGTGAGAGCCAAGATGAACATGAATTCGGATAACGGGAGCATGCGCGATCCAACCATTTACCGTTGCAAGCCCGAGACTCATCCCGCCACGGGCAACAAGTACAAGGTGTATCCCACCTACGACTTTGCTTGCCCCATTGTGGACAGCATTGAAGGCGTGACCCATGCTCTGCGTACCACCGAGTACATGGATCGCGATGAGCAATTCTTCTGGTTCATCGACGCCCTAGGACTCCGAAAACCTCACATTTACGCCTATTCGCGATTGAGCATGACCAACACGGTAAGAGTCATGGGGATTTTTTTTTGAAATCGAAAACTGAATTTCACCCACATACCCACATGTCTTCTGGATGACAGGTCATGTCCAAGCGTAAACTGACCTGGTTTGTCGAGAATGGATATGTGGATGGATGGGAAGATCCACGCTTCCCCACTGTCCGTGGAGTGTTGAGACGAGGTCTGACCATTGAGGCCTTGAAGCAATTCATCGTGGCTCAGGGATCCTCGCGCTCAGTCGTGTTTATGGAATGGGACAAGATTTGGGCCATGAACAAGAAGGTCATTGACCCAGTAGCCCCTCGCTACACCACAGTGGACAAGACTTATCACGTGACAGTTCACGTGGGTGGGGTCAAGGAAAGTTCCACTCTGGCTGATTTGCATCCCAAGAATCCGGACGTGGGTCAGAAAACCATCTGGCAGTCGTCTCAAATTCTGATCGATGGAGCCGATGCCGAGGCCCTCGTCGAAGGCACCAATGCCACTTTCATCAATTGGGGCAACATGATGGTCAAGAAGATCGTCCGAGAGGGAGATAAAGTCGTGTCCATTGACGCCGAACCCAATTTGGAGAACAAGGACTTCAAGAAGACCCTGAAAGTGACTTGGCTGGCTCAAACTGACAAAGCCATGACCATTCCCACCATCCAGGTGTACTATGATCACATCATTAAGAAAGCTGTCCTCGATAAAGATGACGATTTCAAGCAGTTTATTGGGGAGGACACCAAATTTGAGCTCGAGTTTTTGGGCGATCCAGAGTTTGTGAAGCTCAAGAAGGGCGACATTATTCAAGTTCAGAGGCGCGGTTTCTTTATTGTGGATCAACCCTACAGCCCGCCTTCAGCCAATTCGTGCAAACCCGTCCCTATCCGATTGATTGCCATTCCTGATGGCACGCCCACGAGTTACGGTCCACCTGGAAAGAGTGTAGCCAAACCCCCTGCCACTCAGTCCAGTGGAAAGGGTAAGAATACAGGCGGCGGAAATAAGAAATCCTCCCCTAAAGTAGCCCCTTCGGTGAGCAATGGTGGTGATGGTCCGGCTATTCATGATAAGATCGTTGCCCAGGGTGAAAAAGTCCGTGTTTTGAAGGCCAATAAATGTGCCAAGGCCGAGATTGACCAAGCTGTCAAGGCTCTTCTGGACCTCAAGGCTCAATACAAGGCGGCCACTGGCTCCGATTGGAAACCGGGAATTCTGGTCAATAACAAGGCTCAAGCTGCAAGCAAGGCCACGGGAGATAATCAGGGCGATGAGCTCAATGAAAAGGTCATCCAACAAGGTGACTTGGTGCGAAAACTCAAATCTGAAAAGGCCAACAAAGCCGATATCGACCAAGCCGTGAAGAGCCTTCTCGCTGCCAAGGAAGAGTACAAGAAAGCCACCGGAAAAGATTGGAAACCTGGTGCTCACGTCTCTGAAGCTTCAGCTTCACCACCCTCAAATTCCGACCATGGAGACCTGAACGCCAAGGTCACTGCACAAGGAGAGGTAGTGCGGAAACTCAAGGGCGAAAAGGCCGACAAGGCCCAAATTGATGCCGCCGTTAAAGCCCTTTTAGACCTAAAGGCTCAATACAAGGCTGCCACTGGGTCCGATTGGAAACCGGGAATACTCACGTCAACCAAAGCAACACCTGCGTCCTCATCACCCAAAACTGACGATGTTGGATCAGATCTCAATGATCAAATTGCCAAACAGGGCGATCTTGTACGCCAATTGAAGGCGGATAAAGCCGATAAGGCTCAAGTGACGGCAGCTGTTCAGACTCTCCTCGACCTGAAGGCTCAATTCAAGACGGCTACGGGTCAAGACTGGAAGCCTGGGAACAACACCAACCCTCCTGCCCGTGACAACAAGAAGGCGTCCTCGCCGAGCAAGACCACAACCTTTGAGTTGAGTGATCTAGAGAAAGATCTTCAAGAAAATATCGCCAAGCAAGGCGATGTCGTCCGAAAACTGAAGGCTGACAAGGCTGATAAAGCCGATGTAGATGCCAATATCAAGATTCTTTTGGATTTGAAGGCCAAGTTCAAGGAGAAGTTGGGCCGTGATTGGGCGCCGCCCGCCAATGGTAGTGCTAAAGCTGCCTCTGCCGGTGGCGGTGGAGGAGGTGGAGCAAGAAAGCCCAAGGAAAAGAAGGCCAACAAGCCTCAAGCCGTTGCCAAGAAAGAAGACAATCCCACCGGTCAAAAGGTCACTCGATTGGGCATGGAGGCCAAGAAGGAGGAATCGCTTTCAGATTGGTATTCCCAGATCATCGTCAAGGGCGAGCTCTTGGAATACTATGACGTCTCTGGTTGCTACATTCTTCGTCCGTGGGCCTTCTCTATTTGGGAGAAGATTGTGGCCTTCTTTGATGAGGAGATTAAGAAATTGGGTGTGGAGAATTGTTATTTTCCCATGTTTGTTTCCCAGACCGCCCTCCAAAAGGAGAAGGATCACATTGCCGACTTCTCACCGGAAGTGGCATGGGTGACAAGATCCGGTGATTCCGAATTAGCCGAACCCATCGCCATTCGTCCCACGAGTGAGACCATCATGTATCCTGCCTTTGCTAAATGGATTCAATCCCATCGAGATTTGCCCTTGCGGATAAACCAATGGAGCAACGTTGTGGTAAGATTTTATTGAACAGAACATTATTTTCAGTGAGTAGATTTGGCAAAAAAAAAAAAACCAACCCTTTTTTTAGCGATGGGAATTCAAGCAGCCCCAGCCGTTCCTGAGAACCCGTGAGTTTTTGTGGCAAGAAGGCCACACGGCCTTTGCCACTCAACCCGAGGCAGATAAGGAGGTTCTCCAGATCTTGGATCTCTACCGTCGTATTTACGAGGACTTGCTGGCCATCCCAGTAATCCCCGGACGCAAAACCGAGAAGGAGAAATTCGCCGGAGGTGATTACACCACCACTGTGGAAGCCTACATTGCCGCTGCCGGAAGATCAATTCAAGGGGCTACTTCTCATCATTTGGGACAGAACTTCTCAAAGATGTTTGATGTCACCTTTGAGAGTCCGGAAACGGGAGAGAAGCAGTTTGTGTACCAAAACTCGTGGGGATTAACCACACGCACACTCGGGGTCTTGGTTATGGTTCACGGTGATGACCAGGGTCTAGTTCTGCCTCCTCGTGTGGCCAACTTCCAAGTGGTGGTGGTGCCTTGTGGCATCTCGGGATCGGATGAGGATCGTAAGGTGCTCTACGATGCTTGTCAAGAATACGTGGACACTTTGCAGAGCGCCGGAATCCGGGTTCGTGGCGACATGCGCGAAAACGTCTCGCCGGGATGGAAGTTCAATCATTGGGAGCTGAAGGGCGTGCCTATTCGACTTGAGCTCGGACCCAGAGACATGAAGAAGAGTCAGTACATGGTCGTGCGCCGCGATACAGGTGCCAAGATTCCCATGGATAAGGTCAACGTGGTGGAAGACATTAAGAAATTGTTGGATACCATCCAATCCGACATGTTCAAACGAGCCAAGGACGATCTGGTGAAACATCACGTGTCCGTCGATAAATGGGCGGACTTTGTCTCGGCTCTAGACCAACGCAAGACCATCGAAGCGCCGTTCTGCGGTGACAAATCGTGTGAGGAAACCATCAAAGAAGAGAGTAAGAATAACGTCGAAGTTGAAGAAGGAGCTCCGTCCATGGGCGCCAAGTCATTGTGCATCCCTTTCAAACCTTTGAAGACGTTGAGCAAGAACACCCCGTGCGTCCAACCCGGATGCCAGAGACAGGCCCAATATTACACGCTGTTCGGTCGGAGCTATTAGACGTGTTTGAGCACTCTTCACCTTTTCAAATACAAGCTAGGTTATTTATACCCTTGAATTTGTTATGTTTTTAGTTAATTATATTTATTCAGAAGCAGGAGGTATTAGGCTAGGCGTATTCGTGACACCAAGATCGATATCGCTTAGTTCAGGCGAGTCCTTTTCGGATTTAATAGGCGCGGTGAAGTCCTCGTTCGGCTCCTCCTTTTTCTGCGCTTTGACCACCGAATGGGTCGCGTCTTTGGCGGCCTTGCGCTTGAGCTTGAACGTTTTTTCCACTTCTTGGGCCATTTCAGTCAATCGCTTGGCGACTGAGCTATCTTGCGTCCACTCAAGAAACGCCTCGGGGTCTTTTGGGGCCAATTGTAACGCCACCGGATCGAGCGTGGGCTCATAATCGGGCACGGGCAAGTCCAATTCCGCCATGAGTAACTTCATGACCTCGTCTACGTAGCCTCGAATAATCAGATGAGCTTTCTTGTCGTGTTTGGTGGGTTGTAGATTGATGATGACCAATTTACCCTCGGGATGGAACTTGGGCGCAAACGTGGGTAAATTGCCGGCTGGAATGATTTGCAGGGTCGATCCCATCACAATACTGAGTTGAGCCAACGTCGAATGGGCCAACGACAAGTCCAAGTCCGCTTCGGGCAATTCGGCCTCCCAATCCAACACAAAGTCGGCCAATTTCCCCCGACACCGACGTCCATTGGGGCGGGGGGCGGGACACGCCCGCTCTGGATCGACTTTTTGACCCACGGTTCGGGCCGGTTGAGCGCGTACGAACTGCCTTTGGCACACGGAACACTGATCCACGAACATGTTCCCGTGAAGTTCGGCTAGATGAGCGCGAGATAAACCCGAACGTAAATGGAGGCCGTCGATATTTTGGCTAATCACGAATTGGATGCGCTGAGCGCGAGTCAGGGCGGTCAGGGCTCGATGCGTGAAGGTGGGCGTGGCCCGATCCCAATCGAGACTGTCCCGGGGTTTGCGTCCCTGTCGTTCGAGGGTCCACACGCCCTGGGGACCGCGGAAATCGGGAATGCCGGCCGCGGTACTGATTCCGGCTCCGGTGTGCACCACCGAATGCGAACTGGCTTTGATCCACTGGGCCAGGATTTGCACCTTGGACCGGATCTTGTCGGGCTCGTCAAACACTTCCGGCAGGCCTAATTTGCCCTTGTTGTCGTAGGGCGACAGGCCCTCGGCGTAATTGCACGACATGAAGACACGCCCTCACTGAATCCGAACAATGAACGGGAAGAGGAGGCAGAGGACGAGGATAGCGTGAAAGGCAATCCCGGGAGTCCATCCATCCATCCATACAGAGGTTGTCCGTCTTGCCCGAGTTCCCTTTGAGGAGACTGTCTCAATCAGGGAGACGAAATCTTCGGCATCGGGTTTTTCGTTCTTTGGTTGATCAATGCGTTTGGACACGATTATGGGTAGATTTACATTCTTAATGCGATTGCTCGAATAAAAATTCATTTCCGCAATGTGGATGCATTTTTGCCGAAAGAACGAAAAGCAAGCGCGGTTACTCAAAACCGTGGATTTTGATTTTCTACATTTTGCGTCGCCCTTGATCTGAAACTCGGGATCATAACATTAAGCGTGACCCAACGCTCTTGGGTCTCGATCTCTATGCAAAAGGCGTGTATTGAGAATCATTTTCAAGTGAATAGTATAGCTATAAACACGCATAAATATTAAACGTTTATACGAAAATCGATTTTCCTCCCAAGTACTTCGCAATATTGGGATTTGGCAAAATTTAGCTGGGCTGTATACTTTGAAACTCGTCACCTTTACGTACGTTCGTCAACGTCAGCGATGTTTGGACCAATTCCAAACAAAAACAATCAATCTATCGAGTATCGACGACTCCGCTTCTCTTCTTACTATCTCTCTCTCTCTCTCCAAAGGCCGAACTTTCACTCCGCCTTTTCATCATGGCCCATGAGGGCGTGGCTCGGGCCCCTTGGCTCCAATTGGCGTGGCAAGAATCGCTCTCAGGCTCTTCCGACCCATGCGTGAGGGGAGGACCCGTCCAATCCCAAAGCCCGACCCCCTCACCCAAACCCAACAAACATCTCGAAAAACCGGGGCGAAAGCCATTGGAGATCGAGCCTGAACCTCCAGGAAAGCGGTTCACTACTCCCTCATTACTAGGTCCCGTACCTTCGGGTGGGCCCCGTGAAATCGACCTGCTTCTGGATCATTTGACCTCGCCCACCGGGCATCTCGACCACCATGAGGCTGCGGCCCAAGCCTTGGCTCGTTTACGTCTGCCTTCGGATGATCGGATCATTCACCGATGGTTGATCCATCGCCGTGATCCCGGGCCTGATCCGGATTTGTGGCGTCTATGTCATGCCGCTTGGATCGCTTGGGACGTGGGACGTGTCCGAACCACTCGAACTTTAAACGCGATTTTAGCCTTGATTGCCCGGTGTTTAACGGTATTGCATCAATCGCGTAATAATCGCCCCATCACCATGGGTCCGCCTCAAATGAGGGTGGATTTGGTGGAGGGTCTCTTGCGTTTGGCCGACCCCATGGGTTCGAACTGGGGTCGATATCCGAAAAAGATGGTCCAGCCGGTCAGTGGGTATCTCTTGGATAAATCTCGCAACGAACATTTGGTCGGCTCGATTTACCCTTTAAGCCGCTCAAACTGTCCCATAGGACGGTCCTCATTCGAACGGGATGTCCTGCGTGGTGAGGGTATGCTCCCGCATGAGTCTCAGTACGGCCAGAAGTTCAATGAACTCTGCGGTTGGATTGCTATTATGGACTACGAATCTCAGACCACGTTGTCTTCGATGCTTTTAGCTCAGTTTCCGGAATATACGAAGGCGACCATAGCCAATCCCGCGGCTCGCTCGGTCACTAAACAATCTTGTCATGTGTTGGTGCTGAACTTTTATGAATCCGGATACATGCTGGTGGTCAAGATGACATTAACCGAGTTTTCGAAGAGGTTGTTGGTTATGGAGGAAAAGCTGGCCCATTGCTCTAGCAATTCCAACGAAACCTCGGATCAGCATCCCATCGGTCAAGATGTGATCGTGATGGCTCAAGATGCGGAAATGGAAAATCGATTCCATTTAAAAAACCGGTATTTCCGCGGAGTTATCATTAACCTGATGAAAAGTCAGTACCTGGTGTATTTGTACGATCTCGGGGTTGTGGCGCGTATTAACGTGACTATGCCCACCATGAAACCCCTCCCGTCGTCCCTAAGCCCGCTGAAGTTATCACCCCTGTGCAAATATCTTCGTGTTGAAGGTAAGAGCCGAAAATATTCGCAAACAATTGGCGTTGTTAACCCTTTATTTTTCAGGTGTTTCTCCTCAAATTGATATACCTGTGCAAGATCATGCAACGCAAGTCCTAAAACACCTGGCTACTCATCTCAACTCGGAAATATTCACCCGCATTGAGAATTTCACCCAAGTGTTGGATAATTTAACCTACAGTGATCGTCAGGAATCCATGGAGGCGGCCTGGTCTCTGCATCACATCTACTTTAAAGAAAAGCATCAGAACTTGAAGAAATTAGTTGATGAGGATTTCCGCGATATTGAAAAGGATCAAGCACTTTGTACCAGGATTGCCGAGCAACTCCGCCAAGGCCATGTAAATGTGAACGCTCTCAGTACTTTGTTCTGTTGCTTGGATCTCATGCGCTCCAAACGTTTTCAAGAAACGTGGACGAGTGCCAACTTATCAAGCACCTTGGATGATCTCTTACCCAAATTAACTGATCCAGATGAGCAACGTCTGGTTCAACGACTCAAGGAGTTGCATAAGGAAGGCAATCTGCACCAAAAACGGGAACGTGTGGAAATGGCCATGAAGAATGCCAAGGAGAAGAAAATGCGACGACAAAGTCATCCCAACACCAATTGTCGATCCGGTGACCAAAGTCAAAATCAATCATCGAAATATTTTGACAAATCGGAGGAATCTGACAAGAAGTTCCGTCCTCTCCGGTCTTTGAGCTACAATGCTTTAAAAGACTGTAGTGATCATGTTACTAGCCGTCGAGAAAAAGAGTCCAACTCAGTACTGGAAAATCGAGTCACGGCCATTCAGGAAGAAATTATTAGTGATTCGGATGTGGAGTACATTCAAGGAAATCTTTTCAAGGCTTTCAACCGCAATGTGGTATTTTTAGGAGGAAAACGAGTTCAAGACATTGATTTTTATCAAATCAATCAGCACATTGTTGCGTTTCTTAACGTTCACACGCGCGGGGTCATCTTCCTCGGAATCGAGAAGGGCTCCAAGTCCAATGTGGGTAACATTACTGGAATGTATATGAACCGAAGAGAGAGGGACGAATTCAGGGTCGCTATGGATCAAATTCATCTTCAGGGACACATTAAGCCCAAGTTCAATCCAGATTCTCTCCGAGTTACTTTCAACGTCGTCAAACAGGAATCAAGAACCTTTCAATCGGCCGAAAACACACGATTTGTGGTCAAGATTGAGGTGAAGGAGAACACGAACAAGTCCTCATTTTTTTCCTTTCGAAATTGTCATTATGTGATCATGAACCGTCAGATCAAGGAAGCTTCTGTAGATGATTTGCGAGAACTATTCCTTGGAGCTCTAAACGTTCAAGAAAAAACTTCTTTGAAGTAACTCGGGTTATTTACGGCCATTTTTTGGCTCATGATACAAAACCATTATTAAATGTGCTATGAGCATGATTATATTAGTTTTATTCTTAAGCATATTTTGTTGCAAATAGGTTACTGGGTTACAGTTAAGCATCTATGAGTGTAAAAAGGACTTTCTAAGGTTTGACAGTTTTGCTCCTAGCAGCCGCATTTCTCTTCGATTTTTTGACATTAGACCATCGATTGTAGAGCTGAAAACCGAGGTTTGGTTTGCGATCGAGATAGTTACCTCGACCGTAAAAATTGTCATTCGTGTTGGGTTGTTGATATTGACATTCACTCGACGAACGACTCCCTCGGGCTCGAGTCGTGTGATGCGCCGGACATTCTGAACAAGTCTTGGAGCCAAACGACTCAGAATAGGACCCCTTGGCACAATCCCGGCACAAGAGAGCAAACTCGGGCTTAAACATTCCAGGAGGACATGCAAAGCACTGCTCTTGTCTGGTCTCCCATCCAGAATCACATTTCATGGCTGCTGTAAGCTCTTTGACTGGGCTACAATCGGGAATGAAACGCTGGATTTCCCAATCCACACGGAAGTTATTGCACAAATAAGTGGGTGCTCGACTTCCGAATTTCTGGTAGATTTCGTGTCCCGGATTGCATTTTGGAGTGCATTTCTTCCCTATGTTAGAGTCTATACATTTCATTTGACCATTCGGTATCTCGGGCACATCATGGCATTTAGCTGGAATGGAGAATCGGCTATAAAACGCATGTTGGCGCGATCCAGGGCTGGCCTGATGTCGCGTGTTCGAGTTCGAGTGAGTGGCACTTCCCAAGGGGGCTGGTATTTGCTGTTGCCGGTGAAATGGGGGGCGCGATGTTACGCCCACCAAATGAGACGGCGCATCGTAGACAGTAATGGTAAAACCACATTTAGCCTTGTTTCCATCTGCATCTGTGGCAGTGTACAAGACGTCGTGTCGTCCTTTGGAGAAGTAGTGCCCTGGGAGATAGGAGGCCATGACATGCTGAATTTGCACATTGTCATGAAAGATGGGCTCAATCCATGTGACCATGATGGATGATTGTCCAGGGGTCAAGGTCCGTTCAAACGACTTAGGGCATTTCCGGACGGTAGGGGGCTCTTTGTCCTGGATATGAATGATCATCTGACACGAAGCTACCTGGTTCCCGATGGGACTTTTAGCTCTGAATGTGATGACATGTTTGCCACGAATCATCTCTCCTTCCAGTTGTTTTGCCCACTTGGGCTCACTATCCACATATCTGCAAAGAAAGTTCAAGTTTTTTACCATTCATTTAGCCGGAATTAACATTGAAAACCAAATATTTGCCAACCTGAACCAATCCACGTTAGTTTTGGGTTGGGCAAACATGACGTAAAGGGAAGTGGAAGATCCCGGCAATGGCTTGACCATATCCGGTGGGCAGATAATGAAAGGTTTGGGAAACTCGTTGGTACACGTGGGTGCTGCGGTCATGTTTCTCCACGTGCTTTTTCCGGTGCATTTCGTTTCAGAAGGACCGGCAAGAGTAAACCCTGGTAGACAGCGGAACGTACACTTGGTTCCCAATCGGTGGCCACCATGTTGACAACTCTGAGGCTCGACCCATCCATTGGGGATATTAGGCAGGGCGGGGCAACTGATGGGTTCGCACATGGCGTCAGGGCCTCTCCATGTCGCATCGGCCATGCACCGTTTCCGCATGGGATTCGTGGGCCGAAAGCCACGACGGCATTTCAATTTGCATTTTGTGCCCACTGGGAAACGGCCATGATTTTTCCGCTTGTTGCATTTCAAGAATCCGTGTCGAGGTCGCTTGGCAGATTTGCATGCCGTGTCGACCTTTTCATGGATCTGTTTGCACGTTTTCCCGTCGTGCTTCAACTTGTAGCCCGCTGGGCAATCGCATTTAAAGGAACCTTCAAGGTTTTCGCAGATGTGAGAACATCCGCCTTTATCGTCATTCAGACACTCGTTCAAATCAAGACAATCGCTTGGTTCCGAAGGTGGGGTCCAAAATCCCGCCCGACAAGAGCAATTGAATGAACCAATACTATTCACACATTCGTGCATGCATCCGCCATTCTGAACCAAGCACTCATTAACATCAACGCAAGCTTTGGGGTCGGTCGGATGTATCACAAATCCACGATGACATTGACATTCAAAGCCCCCTAACTTGTTGACACATTTGTGGCTGCAGCCATGCCCAGGGCCTAGGCATTCATCGTGATCCACACAGAGTCTCTCGTTACTGGGATTAACCTCGAACCCATCGTTGCATTGACAAACATATGATCCGGGTGTATTAACGCATTCGTGATGACAACCGCCATTCTCTGTTTGACATTCATTAACATCCTCGCAATCACTAGAGCCAAATGGTAAATGGTAGCCATTGGGACAAGCACATTCATAGGACCCTGGAAGATTGATGCAAGTCCCTGAGGCACAGTTGAGTGGATCCAGGCATTCATTCACATCTTCGCAAATGCCTTGAACAAGTTCAAAACCCGTATGACAACGACAAATGTAAGATCCTTGCATATTTAGGCAATCACCATGTCTGCCGCAAGGATCGTGTTTACACTCATCCACATCCACACATGTGATCCCGTCGAATTCATAACCCGCGTTACAAGCGCATTGATAATCCCCAACCAGATTCTGACATGATCCGTTTGGTCCACATGGATTATCGAACTCACATTCATCTTGATCTTCACAGACCCCGTTTTGAAAAATGAATCCCTTAAAGCAAACGCAATCGTAGCCCGGTTCAGTGTTAACACAGTCCCCGTTGATGCAGGGATTTCCCAGAAAGCATTCGTTGATATCGATACAAGTCCCATTATGAAATAAATATCCTCGCAAGCATTCACACTCGTAAGAGCCTATACTGTTGACACATTGACCCATCTCTCCACATGGTTCATCCCTACATTCATCCACATCTTCGCATAATTTTTCTGGGGAGAGCTCAAACCCTTTGTGACATTCGCAAACAAATGAGCCTTGACTATTTAAGCAATCTCCGTGATGACAACGATACGGATCTTCCTCACACTCGTCCACATCTTGGCAATAGCTGACATTGCTCGGGTCTGTCATGAATCCTGAACGACATCGACACTCCCGTCCACCCTCAAGATTGACACAATCGTGCTCACAGGCCCCGTTATCGATTAGGCATTCATCGATATCTAGACAGATCAAGCCATCTTCATCTAACTTGTAGCCGAACGGACAAGTGCATTCAAATGAGCCGATATTGTTCAAGCACTCGTGACTGCAAGGGTTGAGGCTCTCGAAACACTCATCCACATCCAAGCATTCGAGATTTTCGCTCATTTGAAAGCCATCTTCACACGCACAATGTGCGGATCCAGGGGTGTTGACACATAATCCTGAGCAGTTAAGGATCTGCGCGGCACATTCGTCCACGTCCAAGCATGTTTTCCAATCTCGGTCAAGTTCAAAGCCAGAGGGGCACAAACAAAACACTTGGCTGTAGCTATCAATGCATTCATGGGAGCATCCTCCGTTATTTTTTTTGCATCCATTCATATCTTGACAAGTGTGTTGGTCTTCATCGGAGAGAACTGTTCCTGGAAGACCCTCACACGAGCACTGGTATCCCCCTTCAGTGTTTAAACACTTGTCCTGGCAAGGCCCATGCCCGTTATTCAGTAAGCACTCATTGATATCGATGCAGTAGTTGCCCTGAGGAGTGAAACCTGACGAGCACTCACACATAAACGTTCCAGGTTTATTGATGCATTGATGATCACATCCTCCATTTTCATAGGCACATTCATTAATATCGTCACAAGTGCGTCCATTTGGATTAAGGTTATAACCCCCGTAGCATTGGCATATGGGTTGAAGGTCCTCATTCAGAGCACACAGCTGATCACAATTTTTGGCATCCTCGGGTCTGCAGCCTTGTGTTGCGTCGGGGTGGTTGGATCCCGGCAAGCACACGGGTCTCTTGCCTATCCAATCATTCTCGGAGCAATACAACTTGTTCACGGCTGAATCTTCGAATTCGTAACCTTGGTCACATTTGTACGTGGCCTCAGCATAAAATCCTCCAGGTGAAGCGATATTTTCCACCCTATGATCATAACCCCTGCAAAAAGGTGATTGATTTTGTTGATTGACAAATAGTTGATAAAGACCGCTTCGGGAGCACTTCAAACTTTGTCATGGATATTGAGAGTATTTTTTTGTAATGGCCGAAGTTTACAGGGCCCGGTACAGAAGTCTACCTAACGGATTATTGGTATTTAGTGTCCCATGCCAAATAAAGAACTAATGAAAACACAATGACAGCATCCAAACATTGAAAAAACACCACCTGTTAAAGGAACTTATTAAAACTAATGCAAATGAGAATTTAGTGTTTTTGCTCAAGCCCCCATCCTTGGCAAAGGTTGAAGTGCTCACAAAACCCCTTTTTATGTACTTTTGTGATTGACTTTCTACGAATAAAGTAAAAATCAAGTTTGATAAAAAATGGATTACCGGACGTTGGCGTGTTCAATTTTTGGCGCCTCCTTGAATTCTAGAACACAGGACGTGTCCAACCTAAGAATATCGGCCTCATTTTGAATGTAGAAGGCATTTCGAATCTCTTGTCGTTCTTGAATAGTTATGGTCGGCTTGGTGTCAAAGTGATTTTCTGACTCTGTGTGCGGTTCCTCATCTCCAGACCCCTCAAATCCAGAGCCTTCATGGTCAATGTTCAGCTCGTTGTACAAATCTTCATCGTCGGTAACAATGACTGGATTAGTTGGAAAGACTTCGTGCTGGTAAAAGTTACGAGAGGTTGTCCAGTCTACCGTCTTCATAGTTGATGTCATTTCATTAACGTCAGGTGTTATGGTTGTTGTTTCTCTGGGTGTTGTGGTAATTTCTGTTGTTGTTGATGGTGGTGATGATGATGTTGATGTAGTAGTTGGGGTCGTCGGGGTGGTTGTGAAAGTTGGAAGGACGCTTGTTGTCCAACCATAGCTTGGCTCGTAACTTTCATAAGCACCAGATCCTTGGCCTTCATCCTGATCCTCATCGTCGTCAGCATAACGACCTATTGCTCCACTTCCAAAATCAATATCTTCATCATCAGAAAAACGGTGTTCTTTTTCAAGTATATTGGCTTCGGTTTTTGTTGGTTCACTTGGGAAATAGTTTGTGTCGTCGATTTGGTCGCCTCTAGTTTCGTCATATTCCTCGATTTGGTTGTCCTCTTTCGCTGCCTCAATCTGCTTCTCATCAGTTGATCTATATTGCTCTTCCTCCGTTGTTTCGTACTGATCCTCCTCGGTTATTTCGTACTGATCCTCCTCGGTTGTATCATATTCATCACCCTTGGTTGTTCCGTATTGATCATCCTTTATCGTCTCGTATTGGTCGGCCTCTGTGGTCTCGTATTGGTCATCCTCAGTTCTTGTTTCGTGGTGTTCTTCCTTTGGATCGGACAAGTCCGATGCGAGGGAGGCTTCCAGAGGCTCATCAACATCGTAATACTCGACATTTCCGTCTTTACCGACGGACTTGGTTTGCTCGTTGGTGACGACTGCACCATCTGCTTTGGTCTCGATTTTGTCCTGATAGTTGTAATCATAGAAATCCCCGTATTGCTCGGTACCGTCGCTGCCAGCCTCCAAATCCTCGTCATACGTTTCAGCCCCTTCCATCGTATCGCGGTGGTCTGATTTCTCATGAGAAGGTTCTCTTTCTTCCAATTTTTCATCATCATAGTTTTCCAGCTCATCCAAAGTCTCGTCATAAACATCGTCGCCCTCAAGATCAACATCCTCGTCATCGCCATTGGGTTTGTCATCAAGGCCATAATCTGTGCTTTCATAATCACCCTCTTCATCATATTCTACATCGTAGTCATCCCCTTCATAATTGTCATAGTCATCATAGTCATCGTAGTATTCGGCACCATCATACTCGTAATCTTCCTGAGGTTCATCACCCAACATTAAATCTTGGTATTTTCTTTGGGGAGAAAGGCGACGATGGATGCTTCCGACCTCATTTCGCATTGCCGATAGTTTGATCGAGTTCTCATGTTGGGATGAATGAGTTGGACCAGGTTTGGGCGCTCGACGAGCGCCATGGACCCTTTTCTTGGGATTTTTGTGGACGAAGGGCATTTTTGTCTTACTCTTTCGGCACTTTGGTAGTTTCTTGCTCCAAATAATTCCATCTGGTCCGCAATTGACATGATGAGATCCAATCATGAAATACCCTGGTTTACAGCCAACGATCAAGTTTTGATTGTCCAAAATTTTGACGACTCGTCCATGCTTTATTTTTAGCACACCACTATCGCATCTTTGAACTTGGTCTGGTTTGGTCTCCCCGGAAGGTAGGCCTGCCAAAATCAGCAGGCCTAACCATAAATGTTTGCCATGGTATTGACGTCTTCGTCGGAGACGACCGGGATGGTGTTGATGATGATGATGATCGTCATCATCATGCCAAGGTATTTGGCTTGGGAGTCGTCGAATGTTAGGTGGCCCATTGTCATTCACAAGGGATGTAGTAAAGAAACCGCTTTCCGTCGAGGCCTTATTGCTCATTTTGGCCAATCTTATCTTAATTCGCTACTTTAAAAGCGTTGTGCTCATATTAGGTATTCGACTCCAAGTCTTGTTTTTTTGTTTGCAATAGTGAATGAACGACGTCGTTCAAAATGTTATGTGCGTTTTGCATTGGAGTGCAAAATGAGACGGCAACGGATTTATGGATGGCCAATTGCGTCCAGTAACTTGAGAGCCAAAACTCTCGGCCAAAAATCCGCTCAAAACTTACAGAGCTTGAAAGAGTGTCTTGCCCGAGTCTTGGGTTTTCGACTCTCACTTGAATGGATTGAAAGCAGAGTGTATGGATTGAAACCAAACAACCAACCCTCTCTACCAAAAGGGTTTGGTTTTCTGAGGTAGCATCGAAAAGCCGCCAGTCGGATGAGAAGTTCCAGAAGGACGCTTTTATCAGACACACTTCATCATTCGGGGCGTGATTACCATAATGTGTTTACATTCCCAGTTTTTTTCGTTCTTTTTGGAGGTGGGAGATGTGCGTGTGTGGTATGTGGTACTTTGACGATGATGGTATATTATCCGTCTACGTCTGCCGGACTTGGAGTCAGTTCATTTGGTCACGTCCATTTTTGGGGGTGAGATCGGTTCTCCTCTCTCCCTTTTCCCCATTCAAACAGACAGTTTTTCGTTGCGAGTGACCATTCAAAAGAATGGGTGTGATTCCATCCGAAAGCCGAAAGTGCCCTAGATCTTTTAAGTACGTTGCAGGAGATGTTTGGTGTGACGGAAAGTGTAACTCTTGCCACCACTGCGTATCTTCAAAGTAGACGCCAAGTTTTGATTTGGGTTAGGGTTTGTGACGTCTTTTGACTCGCCTCCACTTGAAGATCTCGTTGGTCTTTCGTTTCGTCAAGGCATCCTAGAAGTGAATAGGAAGAATTGGGGATTTCTATTCAAGGCAATTTTTGTGCTTTTAAAAACGTGAAGACATTGGTTATGTGAAGTTTTGTACGTCAATGTGAAGCAGGTACCGAAAAAAGGTCTAAATTTTATTCTGCAAACAGCATGCAGGCATGGCTTTTGGTCGAATCAAATCGAAAAACAAATCATGACAGGTTCTGTGTTGAGAGCGAAAATTCATGCATGCATGTCATTGTGGGATGAATTCGATGTGCGATAGAAAAGGAGATTCATGATTTCTTTCTCTTGATCTTGAGCCAAAACTTGTCAGATGAATTGGACATATTCAATTTGTTGGCATTGTTGGAATGATTGCCTTGCACTCCATCTTCCCTTCCTCCAAAACTCTCCCTATCTATCCATCTCTCATTCCCATCCCGTGTTTCGTTTTATCTGGTCCACGTTTTTGATTCTTGACTCTTTCAAACTTCAGTCAAGAAGTAGTCATCTCCACTATCGTCTGATGGTGGAGAAGTCAAAAAAGGATATGCAATTTCAGTTCCGCCATTACTTGCTAGCTCGCTTCAAGCAACAGCCTCTCTCGCAAAAGCACGTGTACGTCCGTACGTGCAAGTATTCATGCGAAGGAGCGAGAAGATCACCCGCGAGGTCGAGGATGTCATAAGCGTGGCCCAAGTAATGAGCTCGACCACCCCCGTCAACATCTAGTACTCCAACTTGATTTCGGTCTGAAGCCAAAACCTCAACCCATTGGCTATCATACCGCTCAGATTGGAGTAATTCTTGCAAATGTCAAGAATGACAAACATGACCGATTTCCATTTGAAAGGGGCGGTGAGAGAGACTGAGTACTTTTCCTTACCCTGAAACTGTTCAATAATATGATGCAATTTCCAGTTAGCCTAATTTAGCTCAAAAAGTGCATCTGGGCAGGTTTTTTCTCAATGTCTGTTTTTGGACAATTGACACCTTTCTGCATCATGTGTTTTGTCTTCCAAAATTGGGTAATGACGACCCACGGTCATTTAATCTATGTAGCTTAAGGTTCGTCCGTCCGATCTTTTCTTGCCGTTAATACTCCTGAGTCGTTGGCCTGGTGAAGCGATAGCCGAATTTGTTGCTTCAACTGTCAGAAGCGATTTCCCTTAAAGCCAATGCCAAGATGAATACATTCTACTGCTTTTATTGGAGACCTTTCTACGAAAGCAGGACGAGTTGTTCGATATCTGGGCAAGGAAGCATTCACAGATAGGCCAATCCAGATATGCGTGAAAAAACCTCGCTCCGTGAATTGATAAAGGTCATTCGTCTCTCACTTGGGAGATCCTCACTTTAACATTTCCAAATGGCTCTCTCAAATCTCGCTTAACCTAGATAGATCTCGCAATGAAAATCGGCAGCCGTTGGAGCAACAACACCTCAACATATCTGCCTGTTTCTTTTCCCCATTCCCTAAATCCTTTTTTGAGGCAATGAGCGAAAACACCCGGCTCCATAGCGCATTGGCATCGCTTTTTTCGATCTTTTTGACGACAACGCCGCACCTCTACCCAAAATGGGAACCCCAATGATCCTCGAGGGTCGGTTGGTCAGGATTAATCAAGGCGACCGCATCACATCACTTCAATCCATTTAACAGCCTTGACGACTCCCCACTTGATCCCCACTTCCTACCAACTTCAAAAACGGAACATTCAAATCTGCTCAGATGGAAGAACTAAAGAGGGCTTGAGCATTGCAACATTCATGCTAGGGTTTGGCAAAGAGTCATTTGCATTAGATGCACAATATTTGTGCAGACCAAGATTAATCTAAAACTCAAGTCTACCGGATCGATAAAATTTACCGCAATATAAACACCAGCCAGTATCGAGAGACATGACCCATTTGGGCAATTATATTATGAAATATTGAAATTTGTATGTTTTAGCTTCAAAATACAGTATCGAAATTGTAAGTGCTCCGCAAGGTGGCTTTTTGCTTCCGTCTCTTAATTAGAGATCTCTTAATTCCGACTTTACCATTCTGTGTCTTGGCCAGGGCTGTTTTACTTTCAAAAATCTTATTTGCATGTTAATAGTCATTGTTTAGAACGAAACTATACCTCTAGGGTTGCGCGTCTCCTTCCCCTTTTTGCATCTTTTCTGAATGCTTTGATAAAGGCTCGTCAAGTTTGGTAAACGCTATAGCCTAATTAATTTTGAAACGGGTGGCAGAGTGGTCGGATAAAGCACGCCACAGTACTACTACTTCTTCTTCTTCTCCTCGCCCTTTCGCTTCTCTGCCTCATTTCTTCGTCTCGTATCATTGAATTGTGATCTTGCAATTTATCCAAAAAAGGTGCGTGCCCATTTAAAGAGGTTCTACTCCTGTTGTACCACCAAGCAAACCAACCACTTCACTTCCTTTGATACCTCGACCATTCGCCAAAATATCGAACCCTTTGACTCAAACATCAAACTAACAAACCCAAGCCTACCATTTAATCCATGATCAAAAGATGCTAGCTTAAGTAAGGTGTGGTGGTAAGTGCATTGGATGAAGATTTGTAAAATCGGCAGCTGGAAAGTCATTTTCAAAGCTAGACTAAAAACCGTTAAATAATACGACTTTTATCGAATGCCAGTCGGACCAATTGTACACATGTTTGATTTGATTAACTGTGTCTGGTCGATCATAACGTCCTTAAAAAATCTTTTTTTTTTTTGTAAAATTTTAGTATTTGAACAGAACTTGGTGTTAAAGGGAGAAATTGTTAGAGGAGGACCAATAGCTTTCTTGAAAAGAGCGGTCTTCCGTTGGAATCTCCTTCCAAATTGTTCACTTGAAAAAGGTTAGACCACGTGGAACGGGAATGCAAAATATGCTCAGGAAGGGATTATGGGCACACTTGATGGTCTACCACGAAAGGATTAATTACACCAAATTAAAAAACGGACTCTTTTAATTCGGTAGAATTCGGTGGAAAGCGAAGAAAACCTTGAATTTGAATTTCATGATATTTTATTAGAGTATTTAAAGCTTGATACCAATGTTCAATCCAGCATTTAGAATTTTGATTAAGTGAGTGGTGGTTCGCCAAACAGTGAAAAAACGTGATGTGTGGCCAATGACAAAAAACGTTTTTGATGCTAAAATAAGTAACAAAGGCCTCAAAGAACAAGAGAGTTTGATTTTTGAAAAAAAGTGACAAGAAAAAGAGAGCTCAAAGTGTTTGGAAAGGTATCATCCGGTGAAAATAGAGCGCTCTACAGGTTTTAATCTATTAAATTCATTCAAAATTTACAGTTGTCGCATTATATTGAGCTATTCTCAACGCATTTAATCATTCAACATATTTATTCATTTTTTCAAACATTAAATCTAAAAAGTGGGAACAAATGACTAAACTTGTGACTGTCTTGCCAACATTACTATATGGGGGCTTTAAACTCATTTTGTTAAGCTTGCTAACTTGCTAAGGCACGGTTGATTATCCTAAACTACAGGTCTTGTTACCAAATGGTTGATTGTAAACGTTGACGTTAAGAGTCGTCACGAGCCATGCAAGTTTACAGGAGAATGGAAGCAATTCCCTTTTCTATTTAAAATTTATCTTTATGTTATGCCTTGCTTTGACCGAGTATGGAGCGTTGCATTTCCTGACGCCAGTAAAGTTAATGAAGTCCCAGTCTTTTTTGGAAGTACTAAAACCTCTGTTTCACGCCTTTTCTGCTCAAATGAAAATGGTTGATGGTTCATCAATATCTTAACACTTGGATGATATTTTTGTGATTAGGGATAGTCAAACCCAAAGTTTGGAGCCTGATGCGTGGGAATACTTCACATGAAATTATGATAGGATTGTGTTAAGCAATAATGAACTTACAAGAGTTATCCCAACTGAAACACTCTCCAAGTTTTGCCGGTTGCAAAAGACCTCAAAAATGCTCAAGTAGGTTCTTGCACACCTTCTGGTCTAGTGGAATGAGACCAAGTGAAGTGAGATAAATAGAATCTTTTAAGCACCAGTTTTCTTGAGCCCTCGTTCGACGAGCTACGTTCAGGTTCACGTCACGCACTCATCGGGCATTGACCGTGCTTCTCGCCGTTTAAATGTCTTCCCCAATCCGACCGAGTGGAGATTGAGTAGTGAGCTCGACCTCACCAGCATTGGGCTCGGATGTTTTTGGAATTATTTTTTTTTCGCGGGTCTAATGGGCAAATGACTTCATGTGTCTTCGTGATGAGACAAATAAACAATACAATGAGAAATGAGCAATCTTTTTAAATTTTTGAATTGACTTTCTAGACATTTCTACTAAGTGTCTAATTTGTTGACAAAGCATATCGGATTCAATTCTTTAAAATGATATTGAAGGCATTTTTGAGCAAGCCAGCATGCCCTATCAAATAAATAGTACAACTTTAAACACTAGGGCTTCCCTGGATCAACGGATTAATCGATTAATCTTTTGGAAGGGGATTAATCCGTTAATCCGTTTCGTCAGACGGATTAATCGAACAAAATAAGAAATATCCTTTTTCCGTTTTTTCGTGTTTTTCTTCAACAATTTCCAAAATTTCTCCCAAAACAACTTGTAATTGAAGATCCCACAAGATCTCCGGACCAAGCATAGGTGCATTCTTAAACAAGCAACTTAAAAAATAATAATTTTGGAGTGGTAAAGTAATGTTGAAAAATAGTGGGATTCTCAATGAGTAAGGATGGGAAATGTGCAAAAAAGCAAACGCAAGTTTCCCCAAGTCAGCAAGGGTTTAGTTTTAAATGTTCAATCCCTGCTTTTTACAAGATCATTTATGAATCTCTGAACATGAAATACAGTATTAGAACATTGAAAGTTTCTTATGAATTTTGAAGTCTGTAGTGAAATGAAGTTCGATATTTTTATCTTTGTTGTCAATCTGGATGTTTTATTTCAAATCTGGCAATGAAATTTGCATAATTTTCCCCATGCGTCTGTTTTATTTCCTTCGTTTTATGTTGCATGATGGGTTTGTGTGTTATTTTGTTAGTTCTATATCTATCATTAATTTCATGATTATGTGTATGGTTTCAAAACTCTTCAGTTAATTCTGTCTGAAATTTAGGCTCGAGTAGATTATACGTATACAAGATTGGAGGAGATAATACAAGACTTACACGTACAATTTTTGAAGCGTGTAACAAAACCCAATCCTTGAAAAGTAACATATGTAAGCATCATTTATGCTCAGAATGCTTAAAATCGGTTAATGTTTCAAGTTTCCATTTTAGTCCATTTTGAACATGGTCCTTCTAGAAATCGTAAATTTGAATATGAATTTATTTATAATTATGGCAGAACACACACCATAGCGGACTCTAAATAGGTATGAAATATGCTTTCCAAAAATCTTGTTTAAGTGCATTTTAAGTGATATTTTATATTATTCCGAGCTATTTTGACACAAGCTCAAAAACTCAACAAATTTCATTTCTTTTTGCGATATTGAAAAGCTATACAAAATCTTTGGGAATTTGTTTTTTTCATATAACTAGCGTTTTTCGGCTTTTTGGGGTCAAAAATGGACCATTCAAAGTCAAATAACTCAGCTGTTGATGAATGAATTTTTATTCTATTTGATTTCATGAGGTAACTAAATGGTTTCTAAATATGGGTTAAATAGTTGATTTAAAAATGTTGTATTTAATTGGTTTTCAGATACATAACTTTTTCCCCGGGCCTAAACTTATATAGTACAATAAAATCAAAGTTGTTCCCCATTGAATTGTGGGTCTAAAAAATGCCATGATGTCTTTGGGTATTTTGATTCAAACCTAAAAAGCCATTCGGAATACCGTGACTGGTCATTATTTACATCAAGTGTGTCACTCAAATTGATGGAGCAGTTATGTTGTTCCATACTTAAAAGTAGCTTATTGAAGAATTATTTGTTAGATATTTTAGTAAATCTTTATTAATTGTCCAAAGGTACGATAGATACCTCATGCTTTCAAAAACTTTTAAACAAATGACACAGATGATTTCTGATTTTTGGGAAGGAAAGAAAGTTATATTCAAGCGTCATTTTTTATCCTAAAATTTCGTCAATCTATTGAAAAATTGACATTGTTGAATGATCTCGTTATAACTAAACTAAAAACTCCGGTTTTCATTGATATATTAATCATTTTAAAATTTATCCTTTTTAACGGATTGATCCGGATGAATCTATCATAATTAATCGATTTTAACGGATTGATCCGGATGAATCCATCATAATTAATCGATTTTAACGGATTGATCAGGATGAATCCATCATAATTAATCCATTTTAACGGATTGGTCCGGATGAATCCATCATAATTAATCGATTTTAACGGATTGATCCGGATGAATCCATCATAATCAATCGATTTTAACGGATTGATCCGGATGAATCCATCATAATTAATCGATTTTAACGGATTGATCCGGATGAATCCAAAATAATTAATCCTTAATCTGAATTTTTGAAATTTGAATTAATCCAGGAAGCCCTAATAAACAGCACTATTTATCGCAAGGGTTAATAACTGCTATGGAATCAAGGCCCAGCAAATTGGATAAGAGTCCTTTAAGCGGAACCGCTGATTTTTAGTCTAGTGTATTCTTCGAGTGGCCGTTTGCCGTTTTATTGGAGAGTCAAAATAGAACAACACTGTTTTTATTGAAGTATGGTATTTGTCAGAATTGGGTCATGCACATCCTAACACGAAAGTTGGGTCCCAGTCATACTTTGAAGAAAGATCGTGTGAACATCTTGATTCTGGTGGATAGTAGGGCTTCCCTGGATTAACAGACTAACCGATTAATCCATTTGAAGTGGTAATTATTGATTATTATATCTATCTTGACGGTTCTTATGTTAATATTACCTTTCAGTGTGTCCCTCAATTTAATGTAGCCATTTTGTTGTTCCATGTGGTTGTATGTTTAGGATTCAGACCATTCAGTACATCACTGATAAAAGGTGTTCCCTGAATGAATATTCCCGGTCCTGGCCACTATTTGGTTGCCAATGGTATATATTGGTAGTTGTTTGCATTGAAAGACGGTTCAACGCTAAATTTTGACTTCAAAGAGTTGAGTTGGGAGGGTAGCAGCCAGCCGGGATCGAACCCCAGCCATTCGCACGACAAACCCACACAGTACCCACTACGCCTCACCTCTTTTGTTGTTCCATATTTTATAGTAGATTGATCAATAATTATTTGTTTGGCGGATTGGTAAATCTTTAGTAATCGCCCCAGGTAAAGATAGACTATGCTTCCAAATTTTTTTAAACAATTGACAAAGGAGATTTATGAAGTTAAGATTCATGCTCAATTTTGGAGCTTTTCGCAAAAGTTAAGAAAGAAAATTTATATCAACGCGCCATTCGTGTATTTTCATCTTAAAATTTAACCAACTTACTTCAATTTCAATATTGCTTGAAGGCATTTTCAATGATTTCGTTATCACTAGATCACCTAAATTCAGTTTTCATGGTCTTATTAATTATTTAATATTAATCTATCTTTTTTGTCTTCTTCCTTTTACCTGGACAATGGAACTGTGATTTTTGTGGTTTTTTGTTGTGTGTTTTATTTATTGTCCGGATTTTTTTCATCCTTTTCTTTTGCCAAAACTCTGTCTTCCACATTGTATTTCTGAGTGGCTCTTATACAAGTACAAAAATACAAATTTTAGAATCAATTGATTTTAATTGATTTATTTAAGTTTTCTCTTGGATTTCCGAATTTTTGAAATCGCTAGCGCTGGTAGACAAATTGGAACTGTATCCCCACTAGCTTCTAAAATCTTTTTGGATTTGTAACTAAAGACGAATAAGTGATAAATCATTGCTGGAACAGCAAATTCACTTTGATATCCGGTGACTTTTTCATGCAGGAATGACCTCTAAAAATCACCACTCTCAAAAACGAAAAATACTCTCAAAAACTCTAACATTAGTGAAAGAGGAAAATTAGATTTTAGTCTGGCTTGGACAAATGGTAGTGATTTGGCGACACCTCCAACTCAAACATCTGAAGTTTCACCGTCCTCCATGAGCCAACGATTCAAAAGCTCATTGATCTCGACCAGTGATAAAGTAATTTAGACAAAGAAAAGAAACTTTCAAAATTGTGGGTAAACTTTGAGCCGTCCAATTTGGACAGCTTTTCGAATTTAGTCGATAGCATACGAAATATTATTTCCAAGAGCAGAGAGACTATTTTGGGGTAGCTTGGATGTTAAGTACTTCAAATCTATTTTTTTTATTTCGTCAATATTTTACTTCGAAGTCCCGACTCGACCTTATTACCATTGCTTCGGTTCCGAACTAAAATCATTTTTTTAATCCGGCTTAGATCCAGATCAGTGCAAATATGGATTGGATTAGATTCACCTCATTTAGGGTCTGATAGAAAGATTCTGCAACATCTCTGTATTTGTTGAAAATGGAATAATATTTTTGCACTTAATAAGTACATTTGGAAGCAAAGGTAGAGACAAACTTGGAAAATATTACTATTGTCGAGCGGCCACGTGGCATTTTTTCAAGTTTTATGAGTCAACACCTCAAAGGTCGATTCCGACTCTGGATCAGCTCCGGGTTTTTTGGATCAGACTCACGACAAGCTGACCTCTGAATCGATTCAATCCAATTACTGAACCGGCTCATAAACCCACATCCAGACCCATTCCGACATGCTCCGACATGCTATGTAGAGCAAGAAATCTGGAAGTAGATGTCACATTTCAGGTTTAAACTATAATAACAGAGAACGGTCATAAAGTGCGCCATCTAGTGGATTTCATGGGGCAACAGCTCGCAGTTCCCATGATACACGTATTTTTGAAGATCGCAACGGTCAACCATCAGTTTTGGACAAACTAAATTGCCTCAAATGTCGACTGAGTATTGTTAATGGACCTGTGGTTGCTTTTGGTTGAAATTATTGGTAAAATCCCTTTCAAATTGGCACAGAAATCTCACTAATGAAGAGGTAATTCAGGCATGATCTATACCAAAATTCATTAGTAAAACACTTGAAATTCTATTCCGAGTTCCGCCATCAACATTTTAGTCACTTCAGTTTGTCCAAACCTGATGAATGACCGATTCAATCTTCAAAAATATGTGTATCATGGGAACTGCGAGCTGTTTCCGCATGAAATCAACTACATGGCGCATTTTATGACCGTACTCTGTTATTATAGTGCTCTAGTTTAAACTAGACATATCTTGTCGAACAAAACTTTGATTTTCACGCAACCCATAATTCTTTTCGTCATTATTGTCAAACTCAGCAAGAAGTGCAAAAAATGTAAATAAGACTTCTTATATTTTTTATACCGTTCTAGTCAATCGGTAAAATCCTGCCGTAGGAGCAAAGTAAGTAGAGTCTTATCCAAATTTTTCTCAGCTTTGATTCAAAAGATAAAAGGGTACTTTTGATGAGAGCAAGAGTGTAACTTGTAAAAAATAAGAACAAGAAAATTAGTGATCACTTCGATTTTATTTTGTTCATTTAGTGAATCTTGCTTATCCTGCTCGTCCTTTCCATAGTGTTCTGTCTCTGCTGAACAAGCCTGTTTATCACCAAGATGGCTTTCGACACGCCTTGCCTTGGGTGCCCTTTCTTGTTCTTAAAATGAACAATTTGCCGTTTCAAAAGGCTCAACATGACCTTTTTTCTCCCACCAAAGTAATGTTCAACTTTCAAATACAACGAATGTCCCAAAAACATTGTGTCAAAGTTCTTCTTTTGACTCTTATGGAACAAAAAGCAATTGTTGAAACAAATGTCCATGACCCAAAGGTTTTGTTGCTGAAGCCGAATTTCATAATGGGGTTGATGACACATCAACATAATTTTAGTCCCTTGTCTCGGTTTTTTAGTTTCGCTCAAATAAGGGAATGATTGGTTTGGCAGATATGCTCCTCTAATTTGTCTCTTGAGCAATGAAAAAACCTTGAGCGAATATTGCTTATTCATGTGATTGTAACTGCGTGGCTCGTTTTCAAGACTGTCTCGTACAATGGCGAAGGCATGCATCTATATCCACTTACGTAGCACAGGCCTGTAGTGAGATATTTCTGTTTGTCTCATTAGTTATTTGTACGTGTGATTCTCGACAGCACATCCTTGACGCAGTATGAGGATAACATGAGAACGCCAATTTTCAAGCGCCAAAGTCCGACTTTTTGAAACAATCTGCTTTGGAGAGATTCTCTCGGGAGAACTACCTATGTTTTCTGATCTTTCAAATGAGCAAAGAATATTCTGTATTAGTTTCTTTCATAATTCGTGCGGCTAGTTTTAGGCCATGACATAAATGTAGGCCGACTCCAATAAAATTTGGGTTAACGAGAGGAAGTTATTTTTTTCGAAAGCTAACATATACTGTACGTGTGCACGTTTAGACACGAAAGTATGAAATCCTGATTGGATCAACTTTGAATTCAAAGGACCTGATGGAATTAAAAAGTGAAGTTTTTAAGAGTCTTTCCAGGAATTTTGATGGCAACGTCCATCGGAATGTGTTTTTTGCCAACAAGTAACTGATTGTTGTCATTGCGCTCAAATGGATCGTGCTCCACAGTTAGTCAACAGAGTTGGGCCAGTTCAAAAAGTACAGCTTTTTTGAACGTTTAAAACCAACGGTGTCATTCCAACCATTAGGCGATGATTGAAAATCGCCTTGAACATCGCTAACATGCATGAAACACTTGAAATAACTTTTGGGAATATCCTGACAAGCAAGTAGAAACTTTGGTGAGCCAGGTGGAGCAAAACACTGAAATACTATTAGTTGAAGTCCACGATGCGCTTGCCACAGAATTCAAAGGCCAAGAGAAAGAAGGCAAAGACCACGGACATCTAGAATTTCTATTCTAGATGTCCTTGCAAAGAGGAAGGAATCCCTTTATTTAAACCCACGCAGGTCATAGTATCACCGAAATTTAGACAAGAACATCTATCGCCTTTGGGGAGTTCGTCATGTTGTCCCGAGAGACAAAAATTGAAATGTTAAGCGACAATTTCGTTAAGACAGTGCAGTGTATTACCGTTCGTAGGAAGCCTTTTGACCGCGTACTACGTGGGTAGCCATTTTGGATGAATTTCCATTCTGTTTATGTTGTGGTCATCTTTAGACAATATTGTGTTGATGGGCGGATTCTTGTGTATATGTTCATTTTTTTAGTAAAGCTTTAAATTCAACCTTAAAACTCTTGAGCGTTTTGATCACTTTCTTAAAGCAGAACTGACAATGAGCCCAAGGTTCATTTAGATTTTGAAACTAAAGTGAAAGAAATTTGCCTTAAATTAAGTTTGATTGAATTGAGCAGTCGATGAAAATCTAGCAAAAAGGTTTAATTATGATGATAAAAAAGGTTTTTTTGGGAAAACACAGAAGTCTTGAATGACTTCAAAGCTCTAATTTCAGATGACAGCCAATGAGGTCGTTATTCATTAATGACAAATCCAGCATTACGAGCCTGTCAATGTCAATTCTGTAGTGTAACCAATGAGGACATGTTATTTTCGGCAACACCTACAAATAGTAAGGGCCCTTGGTGTTTGAAAGGCGCACTAGCTCATCCTTGAAAACAAACCCCGTCATTTTCCTTGACGTTGGGGACGTTTCCATCTCGATAAGTGTGAGTGGACCTCAGACGGAAGCTCAAACTAAGCCAAATTGTCCCAAACCGTTTTGTGCGCTTTTGAGTTCCGTCATTTTGTATGCAGACATGTCGTAATTCCATGATCAATTTCCAACCCATACCCAAACAATCCAACAAACCATACCCACTAGGGCCAGTATGGCTAATGCCTGATACAAGCTTATGGTTGTTTGGGTATGCGTTGGAAATTGATCGTAGAATTAGCAATTCTGATGGAAGGGAAATGTCTTCAAAAATGAATGACTCGAAGCACGTTCAATCTTGGTCACAGAACGACACGTCTGCACACACCATGACGGAACTCAAAAGTGCACAAAACGGTTTGGGACAATTTGGCGTAGTTTGAGCCTCCGTCTAAGGTCTACTCACACTTTTCGAGGTCGAAACGTCCCCAATGTCAAGGAAAATGACGGGGTTTGTTTTCATGAATGAGCTACTGCGTCTTTAAGTCAGGGCCCTCACTGTTTGTGAGTGTTGCTTGGTGATTTCTTCAGTTTTCCAAGGAGAGGATCGAGCGAGGCCCCGTTACCACGCCTATGTAAATTTTTCTGCGTGATAGCCTGGACTTGATATTCGTAAAGAAATGCAATGTACTGTACAGACTGGCGACTTTGCATCCGCACTCAATTTCAAAATTAGATATTACGTATTTCCTGCTAAGTTTTGAGCTAAAACTTTGCATGAATGTCGGCAAAGGTTTAGTTCACAAACTTTATCAACTAGTATCTTGAAATTCTGACCCAATGATGCTCTAGGAACAAAAACCGACAGTGATGGCAGATTTGCACCCCGCCGGCAACCTAACAACCACCATCGTAAATGCGATTTAGTAGCCCAATGGGATTGTGTATAACATCTTCAAGTAATTGAAAGATGGACAAAGCATCAAGCACAAGCCCTCTCGACTGCACAAGGTCAAAAAGCAAGTAAAGACCATCTTGGCTGGCCTAAAGAAGTCAATTACTACCAACCCAACTCTCTCCATCAGAGCTCAAGCTGCAGGAAGGAAAGTGAGCACCAAGACCATGTTCAGAGTCATCAAAGAACACCTAAAGCTTCCTTCTTTTGTCACAGGTCATTGTCATCTTCTTACTGAGACAGAGAAGGCCGTGAGATTGGCAAGAATTAGGATCCTCAAGCGTCCAATCCTGGTGTTGTGGAGTTTTTTTGGACGAATTGTTCGTCATTGCAGACAGAGCCCCCAACTCTCAAATATCCCATGGCTGTCAAAGAAGAAGGCAGGGATTCACCCATCATGAGGACCGAAAATCGAACCAAAATCATTATCTTTTTCTCCACAACCGGTGACAGAAAGGTGATTTCTGCCCATGTCTACCCAATGGTTCAAAAGGGTCAACTTCACTGCTACCTGGAACTCCTGGAATGGAGGTGATTGTGCTTTGACTGCATAGGGCTTAACCTCCAGATACCAAGTTCTTGGTAATTTCGGACTCCACCTCGTGTCACACAACCAAAATGGTCTTGGATTATTTGGACACCACCTTTGGCATGTTTGCCAAGTCTTATTAGTGGCCCTCTAACAGCCCTGAGGCTAGTTTTTTTAATGCAAAAGATGGATCTCAAGATCGTACTTCAGAGGCTAGTTTTTTAGACGCAAAGATCGATCTCAAGATTGGACTTACAGTACTAAAGTACGATCTTGAGATCGACCTTTTACGTCTAGAAAACTAGCCTCAGTACTCTAAGTTCGATCTTGAGATCGATCTTTGCGTCTAAAAAACTAGCCTCTGATCTCAACCCCTGTGATTATTAGTTTTGGTCAAAGTTGCCGAGGCTCATGAAAAGGTCACCCCATATCAGCCTGGGGTCGTTGAAGGCATTGGTGAACCGTAACATCATAATGTTCTCGACAGCGTACATGATGAGGTCATGCAGTTCCTTTCGGCGTCGCGTAGAGGTGGAGATTGCGGGCGGAGCAGTCAAATTGAATTGATAAATTGTAGATGTATGAAAATTCATAAAATTAGATGTTGTAAACTTCAACCTCAGTTTCTCACTGATGTGCTATGGCCTGTTTCATAGTTAGTGCGAATACTTAGTCGCCACTCTGTAATTGGGATTAACGTCGTTTTTTTCCATAACTTATAAAAAAGCGCATAATGACTCGATAGGCCATCTTTTGGGTGTCACGACACTTTAGTGCAGACAAGATAAGTGCCCATTTTTTAGTGCGATTTTTTCTTAGTTCGACTACATTTTAGAGCATGTTTCAATTTAGTGCTTATCATTTTAGTGGCAATTGAAAGAAACTTTAGTGCAGAAAGTTTAGTGCTAATTTTTTGGGGGGTAAAATACAGAGTTTATAAAAGAACATTTATTTAGGCTTTCACGTTATATGAAATTTTGTCTAGGTATTCAATGGGGTTGGTTTGGTCGAAGGCTCCGACCAGCCGTTCAATCTTTTTGTCAATGGCTGTGTACTCTGGCCGCTGTCTGAATTCTTCTCCCCTGAAAGTAGAGTTTGTGATAAAGTGTTTTTCAAGAGTCATAACAATTTATTACCTTCTCAGGGCTCATTTTTTTGCATGCAATTGTCTGTGAGCAGAGGCTATATTTAAAAACATTCATTCCTTCAAAAATCCTGTAAAATGCTCTCCAGATGTTCAAAATACACCATAAATTCGTTAATTTTCATCTTTTTAATTAATTTCAACTTTTCCCGACTTTTTTTGGTATTTTCAATTTTTTTTTACAAAAAACTGAAAACTGAAAAGTTAACCTTTTGTCACGTTTTCACCCACTAAAAGTCTGCACCCTAGTATTGTCCTTTCTTTCTTCTTTTTTTTCATTTGATATTTCCCCAAAAAATATTTTTTTTCTTTCTCTAAGGCACTAATGATATTTTATCCTTACTGTTTGAGTATTTTGGCGTTACAATTATAGCAGTTTTGAAATGTAATGGCATTACAGCTCCTTTTGCGAAAAAGGAATGAATTACTGTGCTTTTGTTACAAGAACTTTCGTTGCAACTGCCCTGATAATTTTATACAGAAATCTATTTTTGCAAGCTTGAACCTGGAACCAAGGTGACTTTAAACTCTTCCAAATTTGAATATCAAGGCAATTCAAATTGGCTTTTTTTTGTTAGTTACAATATTTAACCAATCTATTCTGAATGGCTCTCCTAAAGCTCAGGGCCCACTTTATGTACTAAGATCCCAAGAACTTTTGGGGCCCACCAAAAGCAGTCTCGGGCCTACATTTTGGCCGCAGCTCACCGGTTGCCGACCCCTGATGTAGAGGCTTTCAATTTTTGACCAAAACCCGCACTAAATTGTAGACACACTAAATTTGCCCGCACTAAAATGACCCTGCGCCAATCTTTTGATGCCTGATTAATGTCTCTCAAAAAAATTGTAACTGTATTGTTTGATTGTGTTCAGTCAAAAATATTTAAACTCCTTATCCATTGAATTGCTGTGTGATAATAATTGTCCATCTTTTATTGAAAGCAATATGGTTTTTATCGTTGGGATTGTTCCAGGGATTATTCACATTGCAGAATACTGTAAATTTTCTTCTCTGTCTGTTTTCAATACTTAACTCGGGTTCTAAAGACAAAAAAGACTGTAAATCTTATTCCAATAAGTTCAACACAACAAAGCACTTATTTGATGTCTTTTTGCCACGAAATGTCCCTTGTTCAGCTCTGAGCTTTTTTCATACACAAGTTTCTGAAATTAAAGGTCCGTAAATCCCATGCACTTCATTATGGACAAGCAAATGAGCAAGAGAAACTGAATGATGTCAAGGGCTAAGGAGCTTTCTTGGTGAGCTTTTATGACTTGTGAATATTTCCATGGCTTGAAAAAAGTACTGACAAAATAAAAAGTAAAACAAAAGATCTTTTATTGTAAAAGAAAAAAAATCAGCAACATTTGAGTAATACTTTGGAGTGGCTCATCACGGTCTCTCAAAACCTCCATAGGCTACTACGGCCACAGGGGAGATTTTTTTAGATTTTTGGTACATACGAAGTACAGAATCAGTCAAATACGGTGCAGAAACAGGAAAAGAAACAAATTTGAGCCAAAGATGTCATCTCCTTGAATCAAGAGTTCTTAAACAGGAAACCTGAAGGATTTTTGGAAAAACCAAAGAATTGTTCATCAAAATTTTGACATTTCCAACAAATACTGATAAATAACTGTTATTTCTCAACATGTTTAGTAAAAAAACACATAGAGAGAGGATTTACATAAAAAAAAACATAAGTAGTTCCCAAGACCCCAAAAAAGGATTGTGGGCAAGTTTTTATTTATTTATGGGGAGTTAAATGATAGGTCACGATGGTTGGATTTAAAATCTAATGAAAAAGTGTACTTTCATGCAAAGAACAAGACGTGGAGGTAAACATAAAAATTAAGGCCTAGACTTAAAAAAATGGTCATTGGGCGATATGCTGACAACTTAGGAAGAATTAATTTGTCAAACTGACATGAATCAACAATTTTTAAGAACCTTGCAAGTAGCAATGGAACGAAACAGGACTAACCGAAACCAAAACTTAAAGCAACTGACTACAAAGTTATACAGATACAACTTAACATTTACATTCCCTATGGAAAAGAAGAAGGTAAATCGCATTTGTTAACTTTGGAAAAAAATTGTAGTTGTTTTGGGACCAAAAAACTTCAACTCCATATAACGTATGTTTGCTTTTGGTTTAGTTAGACCAAGAAGCACTGGAATCATGGAGTGGGAGGCTAGCAATGAGAATAATGATTTCCAGTAAGAACAATTCAATTACGTTCTTCTGCAAATGAGACCTTGCATATGTTGACAAGAATACGTACAGTATCTCAATTTTCAGCTCAATCAAACGTCGGAGACAAAAGTTATGCTCACTCAAAGTTCAGTGCAAATCCTACCGAGAATGAATGAACTAGCCCTTTTGTGGTAATCGTTTTACCACAAAAGGGCGAGTTCATTCATTCTATGCTCTCTTCAGTACATAAGATTGAGAAGGCATAACTGTTCACTCCGGTATTCGATTGGGCTGAAATTTGAAATACGTGTTCTTCTCAATGCAAGACAGGTCTCATTTGCAGAAGAACGCAAATGGTTCATTTCTGCTGGAAATCATAATTCTCATTGCTAGCCTCCCACTCCATGGTTTCCGTGCTTCTTGGTTAGACATAACCGGAACCAGAATTTTGGCCGAAACCACTTGCAGTCCATTACATTTTAGGGACCCTGCAACAAGAAAGATTATACACACCGTAAGTAAACCCAAAAAAAGAAGTTTATTGTTCAGTCACTAGACACATTGTTTACTCTAGCAAGTCTTCTTACAAGCATTTTTTAAAAATGTGTTTGGTACATTCTTAATGTGAAGAAATGAGGCTCATAACAATTTAAGGTAGGGATATTAAGACACTTTTAAAGAAATATTTTTGTCTCTTTTACAACTCCACATTCAATGTCTCCACGTAGCACATTCCAACAAAGTACTGTATGACAAGAAAGATAAGCTTGTTGATAAACGATCGGTTGGTGGTCATTAGGGCCCGGAAATATTTTTTTTAAATATAAAAATTTAAAAACATTTCTCCGTTTTCCTCGACTTTTTAAATATTATGGCTGTTTCAAGGAAAACATCAATGTTTTCTCGAATATTTGAGTCAGGATCATGAAGTCCAAGCTTGTTGAGCATTTGGAAGCCCATGATATCATTCCACCAGAGCAGCATGGGTTTAGAGCCCATTTTAGCACAGTCACCCAATTGGTTGATCCAAGAAGCACGGAAAGCATGGAGTGGGAGGCTAGAAATGAGAATTATGATTTCCAGTAGAAACAAACCATTTGCGTTCTTCTGCAAATGAGTCCTGTCTTGCATTGAGAAGAACACGTATTTCAAATTTCAGCCCAATCGAATGCCGGAGTGAAAAGTTATGCCTTCTCAAACTTATGTACTGATGAGAGCATAGCATGAATGAGTTCGCCCTTTTGTGGTAAAATGATTACCACAAAAGGGCTAGTTCATTCATTCTCGGTAGGATTTGCACTGAGCTTTGAGAGAGCATAACTTTTGACTCCGACGTTCGATTGAGCTGAAAATTGAAGTACGTGGTCTACTCGACAAAAGAAATGTCTCATTTGCAGAAGAATGTAATTGAATAGTTCTTACTGGAAATCATTATTCTCAGTGCAAGCCTCCCACTCCATGATTCCAGTGCTTCTTGGTTGATCATATTGAGCAGATCATTGAGGGGTTTGAAAGTCACGAGTCAGTTGATGTAGTCTATCTTGACTTTGCCAAGGCCTTTGATAAGGTAGATCATTGCTCGTTCAACTCAAAGAGTTTGGGATCCAGGGTAAGGTCCTGAATTGGATTGGTAGTTTCATGAGTGATAGGAAGCAAATAGTCAAGGTTGAAAGATCATTTAGTGGCATATATGATGTCAAGTCAGGTGTTCCACAAGGTTCAATTTTAGGTCCGGTCCTGTTTATTCTCTTTATTGCTCCTCTCCAGAAGTTTAGAACAAAAGCCAGTATTTCTTCATATGCTGATGACAAAAAATTAGAAATGAAAGGAATGGTCAGGACTCAAAATGTTTAGTAGATGACTTGGAGAAAGTCTATTCTTGGGTTGGCGAGAGTAACAAGCATTGAACGGGATGAAATTCCGCACAATGACGTATGGGGCGTCAAAATTAGATGTTCCGCTCAAAGACAACGGAGATTGTGATATTGAGCAGGTACAGTATCATCCATGAGGGATTTAGGAGTTGTCATCCAAGATGCTGGAAAGTTTGATGAGCATATCCAGTAGAAAGTGGGGAAGGCATTTCAAACGTGCGGCTGGATCTATCGCACTTTCAAGTCCAGAGATAGTATTACGATGCTAATTCTGTACAAGTCGATAGTTCAACCGCATCTTGAATATGCTTCCCCCGTTTGGGCTCCAATGAGTTCAGCAGGTTTGCAAAAGGTCGAGCAGATCCAAAGATGTTTTACTAGGAACATCACAGGAATGAGCGAGCTCTCGTATTGGGAGAGACTCCAAAAGTTAGGGCTGTACACTACACTGTACTGTACAGTACTCAGAGAAGGTATGAAAGGTATCTGATACTGTATGTTTTCAAGACCAATCATGGGCTCTGTCCAAACCCAAGCTTTGAGATCAGTTGTAGCGATCGTAGAGGTTTTACGTGCGTTCTGAGAGCACCTCCAAATCCAAGGGAATCGAGGCTACTTTGATCAATGAAGTCCTCCTCTCTTCTTTATCGGGCGCCTTCTTTGTTCAATTTGTAGTGATGGACCGAAAGCGCTTTCGGCCGAAATTTCGGTTTCGGTTATGCCTACCGAAACCGAAAGCAGACATGCACTATAAAGGACGGAGTTTGACAACAAAATCGAAAAACTTTTCGTCCAAAAACCACTGAAATTCTAGTTTCCCGATTTTTCAAAATCTACGCCCTACCCAACATCGAACACATGAGCAATTTAATTTTTAAGGTGGATTTTGCATTTAGACAATTTTGTAGTCAGCTGCTTTCGGTTTCAGTTTCGGTTAAGCCCTCTTTCGGCCGAAACTTTTGGTTTCGGTTATGAGCCCTTTCGGTCCATCACTATCAATTTGTTACCCATTAGTCTTCGTCGGGAATATGTAGGAGCTGATCCTCTAACAGCATTTAAGGCAGGATTGGACAAATTTTTAAATACTTTAAGTTCTAGCTTACGAAAACAAGTTCTCGATAATGGCGTTGCCAAAAAGTATTTTTTAAATATCCGGCTTTTTTCAAATATTTGGCAAATATCTAGGGCTTTTGAATTAAATATATTGGATATTTTGACACTTTTTTGCAATTTTTTTCCCGGCCCTAGTGATCATTTATTTCTTGGGCCAATGAATGAAACAAAAAATCCTATGCATCGATGTGATCTTGGAAAAATCATGATTTGAAGTATTTTCTTTTTTTTAATATTGATATATTTTAAGAGAGAATCAAAAAGTTTTTTGTGGAACAAGTAATCTGAAGTTTTCATTGGCGGACAAACAAACAAAGAAAACTATGACGATATTCTTGACGTTTCCAATTCCTAAACTGAGATTGTACGTAATAAGGAAAATGGGTGGACACGGGACGGGTTGCGAACAAATTTAGATAATGCTCGGATGTCGTCCATTTGCGATGTTTAGCCAAGCTTTGGGTATCCTCGTCGGCTTGCAATGAATGCCTCAAATCAAGGAAATAACTCGAGCTCAAGCTGCTTTCATCATGAATGGAATTTTTCCTTGACTTTCTGATTTTCGTTTGCCCTTGTACTTGAGTGAAAAGCCGATCCCTCTAATGGACAAGTGTAAAAGAAAACATATGACAAGGAGAGCTCGACAGACTTTTGAACGAGGAGGGGGGCGTGTAAAATATAAACAGAATTCGCCGTACTATGGGGCAAGACTAACCCAAAACAAGCGAAAGTGGGGGAGGTCGTTGAATGTTTTTTCTCTATCCTTGCTAATTCCGAGCGACAGCCTTCGCTGTCTGAGCGTGATGTGGCAGGCTAAAAATTTCTTGCGTACGATCGGTCTTATTCAGAGGAAAGTATGCCGAGCCCTCGGTAGGCCTTTCTTCTCTTCTCTGTCCTTCAGCTCCTAACCAGCTTACTACTCTCCCTTAACCTTACCCTTCCCCGCCCACTTTCTGCAGGCCTTGTTACACGCAAGACCAAAACGTCTCTCAGACTGCACCTACAAAGAGCAGAGAGGGCTCATTTAACTTTGCCCTTTCCTCAGCGGTCGTGAAGAGGGAGGAGAGTCTGGTATGTGCATGTGTGAGTGATTCAGAAGCTCATGAGCTTTTAAGTGATGTGAAAAATACACTTTCAATTCGAAAAAGTCTCTGCAAGCAGACGCTTCCACTCAAAGAGTGTTCCACTACCGAAATAACAACATTGACGGCGATAGTAATAAGCGATAATCATCGATTTGGGAAAAGACTTATGACAGGTCTTTGATATTTCTACCTTGAATTCAATATCTCAAAGTGAGGAATCCACCATGTCTGGTTTAACTACGAGTGCCTTTGCCAATCTCCAAGATCGGCTCTCGTTCCCTCAAATTTGGGTGGAAAGCATTTGCGAATCAAGTGAGGATGAAGACGAACTTATCGTCGCCGATAGTGAATGGAATTCCTTGGTTTATGGAACATCAAAATCCAAAGATATCGAAATGCTGGAAATGCATCCAAACAAAGTCATTCGAAGTCTTTTGACATCATGTTCCACCGATGTCTCGTACGATTCAAGTCAGGCTTCATCGAGGGACAACAGTCGAAAAAACTCCTTTCAGCAAAATTCCACCAGTTCCAGAGAAAACTCAGTAGAAGAGTTGCTTGGTATGAATTCTCATCGAATCTTTCCATCGGAGATCACAAGGTTTGGCAATCAAGATTACTTAAGGTCTTTGGAGCACGACTCTCACAATTTGAAAGATCTCCCACCTCAAGCAAAAGCCACAGAGCAACGAGAGAAGGTTGATTGTTGGAATGGAGCAGAAAATCTAGTCGACAAGACCCTGGCCAAGACCTTTGAGAGCGAGGACTTCTCTACTCCCAACAACAGAGAGTACACGAATCATAACCAGGAGCAAGGCAAAAGCGAGGGATTTGACAAACTGGAACAACCGTCCCAAAATGCTCAACAAGACGATGACTTTCTCACACCTGTAGGTCAAGTTGTAAAAGACTGGCTTGGCAAATTACATCTCTGTGGCTTTCCTTACGACATCATTAGTAAATACCGGAGAGATGACATTGATGACACGGAAGATGATATTTGGTTTGAAGAAGGAATTTATCGAGTATTTGATCCTTACTATGACATCTCAAGCGATGATATTGAATCAATTGATGGGAAACAAGATCAGACTGGAATGCCAAAGGGCAATTGCACTGTCAAATTAAAGAATGGAGACGAACTACTGGCAACCTTTCGAAGTGGGTTTCGACAAGGCCGTGGATCAGTGGAAGGGGAAAACTTGCAAAAACATGGCCTCATTTGTTTGAAAGGCACTTACAAAGAAAGTGTCTTGATGGGACCAGGACAAGCCATTTTAGAAGAGCATACCTTGGGAGATTTGCCTTGTAGAATTACTCTTGAGGGCAACTTTAATGACGGATATCTGGAGGGTCCTGTAATTGGCAGAGACCCAGATCAAAATTTGGCCTTTGTTGGCCGATTTGTCAAGGGGCTTCCATTTGGGGTGTGTTGGCTTGGCCAAGATGGAGGAAGTTGGCTAGTGGGGCAAGTTGACCAAATGGGACACTTCACTAAGGATAACCTGGCGTACATTTATCCCAATCTGAAGACCGCACTCATGGGCCAATTTGAAAATGGAGTCATGCTTCGAGCACAGGCAGCCCAAATCGTAACAGTTCGTTTAAATGAGGCAAATATTATGGAGCCAGAACTACGAGCCATGAAGGTCACGGAGGCAGTCAAACGCACAAATCAAATGCCGAACCCAATGCAAATTGACTCCGACAAGGCTGGCAAAAATGAAGACTCGTTCTATTCGTTCTGTCCATCAAATGCGAACGAAGTTCGTTGCAATTGGCTCTTGCCTGATCCTTACGAGTGTGAGACTGTGGAATGCTTGAGTTCCGCAGTCGAAGGAGCCGGGGACGGTCTTTTTGCCCGCACAAATTTACCACAAGGTACCCTAGTAGCCTATTACAATGGTCTAGTCATTGGACTCGAGGAGCCTTACGCTAACTCGAATCTGAATTATCAGATCTATGTGGATTGGGCTAACACCGATTCATCATCTTTCGTGGACATCCCGCTCGCTTGTATTGACAAGAACATGTACTGTGCTAGTTTTGCTCACAAGGCAAATCACAGTTTCAAGCCCAACTGCACATATGCGGCAGTTCGTCATCCCCGATTTGGCCGAATTCCAGCCTTGTGTACATTACGCGCAATTCGAAAAGGTGAGGAACTCTTTTCACACTACAAGTACGACATGGCATTGGCACCATGCTGGTATCAAGAGGCGTGGGAAAACACCTCACCGTACGACTATTCAAGAGAGGAGGAACAAATTTAAGATATCGAAACTGAACCGACCCAATAACGAATGAATCTCCATCCATTTTCTTTGTCAAGCACAAGACCCTCATGTCAGTTGCCCCCATGTTTTCTATCTCTTCGACTGATTTCAACATACATTCAATGATGCATCCAGGAAAAAGAGAGAGTATTTACCTTGCCGAGGCCATTTATAAGTAACAATGCGTCATTTCCCAAGCCTAACGCACCCATCTTGCTTATGATCTTACTCTTTCACTTTTATCTATTCCCATCGTTATTCATCCTTTCCAGACAATTCAATGCTCAATAAAACTCACTAGCAAAAAGCCAGTCCCTTTTTTTCACGTCAAGAAGCTGAACGGAGCTTGCAATGCCAGGTCAGTTGTATCTTCTTTTCACGTGAGGAGACAATTAAAAGCTACGCAATCACGTTAGAGCATCTGCCGGAAATATATCGTTCCTTTCAAATTGCTCAAATTCAATGACGGACAAAATGCTTCTTGGCCTCGCAGTCTCAATCGTCTCAATCTTCAAGCCAGGTCCGAACTGACGATGGACGACTAACGAGGTGTTTAAAGAATCAAACAAGCCAGTTTGTGGCGCATTTTCTTCACATTGGATGTCATGTAAGAATAAAGATCAGAGCCACATCGTCTATGTTTTCTATTTTAGCAGATTTGAAAATAAATTACAATAAAGAGTGTTCATGGTCAATTTAGATGCGTCGTAATTATTACAGTTTTGTATTCAGAAACATTGCGTGACATCGTGACTTCTGAGATTGGACGAGGAATTTCTGAATTCTCTCCTAAAATCGGTCCTTTCAGTTTTTGAGGAACTCATTGTCATAACGAGAACCCACGTTCCGCTTGAGAAAAGTCAAATACTCACGGGTTCGTTCCAAGCCTTCCGACAAAGTCATTGAGTGAAGATCAAGACCCGGAACCAGATCCTGAAAACCAATCAAAGGATTGGCCTCCTTCGCATCATTTGCCGGGACTGACCCGGGCTCTAAATGCTCTCGAGCCTTCCGACTTCGTTTCTTAGGCCGAGGAAGCATTTTCCTGATATTAAAAATTTCGCTAAGACTTCGTTCTTGAAGTCGCGCTTGAATATAACGCTCCTGTTTGATTCCTTCAGCGCGGAGAGTATTGGAAAGCAGCTTCTCATCGGGCGAATTACAAGGAACAGGTGGAGGAGAGTTATCGCACCCATCCTCTTCGTCATCTTCGGTCATGAGACCGGGTTGGTTTTCTTTGCCCAGAGTCGGAGCTTCGAGTTCGCCGTCGCTCGGCACATCGGAAATGTTGACCAGACTCACGGCTAAAGACGTCGACGATAAAGAGATGGACGCGGGTCCATCACGGAGGATTTCTTCGCAATCCAAGGATGAGGCGGATCCATCACCAATTTCATGAGGAGAACACGTCGCCAGTGGATCCGAGGAACAGGTTTGGCTGCTGGCCATTTTTTTCTGTGAGAGCTTAACACCGCGGGTCAATCGTTAGCCGGACGATTTCTCATTGTCTCAAATCTAAAAGTTCGAAGAGGGTGACCAGTTTTTTCAAAGCAAAAATTGAAGCTTCAGGATCAGGAATGCCACATTCTTGGTCAGGGTTTTGCGTTAGTGTCAGAATTTTCGACCGTTATCCGTTTTTCCCCAGATAAATCCAGAAAATTCATATTTTAAAAATTTACGTACTAAAATGTAATGTTTCTTTCAGTACTAGGACAAAAATATCCACTTAAATCGACCGGTCATTAATAAAAACTGCATTTCAAATTACGCACTCAAAGAAAATGAACAATGAACACCAAGAAATCATTGTAGCGGAAGTTTTCCAATAAAAATGCACATTAGCTATATTTTCGGTCCGTCTACTGATACATTTAAACCTCCTTAAGTATATCTTTTATCAAGCTTCAAACTTTTGGAGAAAAACACAATTTGCATTCTTGCAGTTTGGTTTCATTGCAAGGGGAAATTCCGAATGTAGAGTTGGAGATATTATCAAAATGTTTTTTTTTAGGAAATGGTTGCTGTTTGGTTCTTTTCCACAAAATGACATTGAGAATTGAAATTTGCGAAGGAATTCCTCACAAGAGAAAAAATAATCTCAAACTTCAACAGTCCAAGGTGCTAAACATTACTGTAGTCTTATTTGCTTCTAAATGCAATAAAACAAATTTACGTGATTAGTTGAACAATGACTAAGATTTAACTTCTAGACCGAAAGATTCAAAAAAGGGCTAATGTGTTTTTTTTGGATTGTTGGTGCTAGGGATTGAGCCTCGCCCGGCCATCGAAGCCAACCATCATACTGTCCAAATTGTTCCGATAGGCAATCTCATTTCCAGTATCAGAATGATTCTCCGTCAGTGGGTGTGAATTAGCGTCTAAAAGTTTCCTTGAGAGAGGTCGGGGGAAGAGAATCGATCTCTCACTGTAGGAAACTGCGCACACCACCATGGCACGCCTCCTCACACGAAAACGTTAATATAAAAAGAGTTATTCTTGGTATGAGAGTTAATTAAGAATGAGAGTATCATAAAATTATATTTCTTTGTAAGGTGAGTACTTTTTCTTTTTCAAAGTAAAAGCTGTCCAGACGTTTCATGAAGGGCTTTTTGAAAAAAAAAATGCCACAAACCAAACTTTCTTTCACAAATGTCCCACAGACAAGCATAAAGATCGCCAAATTTTGATTGTTAACAGGTTTTTAACATCACTTACAATTCAACCTGCTCATTGATTGCTTGCTGTCAACAGAAACTTCTGCCGTCAGAGAAACGGATTTCGAAATTTTTATTTTAGCGACGAGTTTTGATCAAATCAAAGGGATCTAAAATTTCCTTGGTTTGAGAAAATTCGTTTAATTTTTTTTTGGAGTGGGTCGGAGGGCTGGCCTCGCCCGTCCAGCGAAGCCAGCCATCACATCGTCCAAATTGTTCCGATAGGCAATCTCATTTCCAGTATCAGAATGGTTCTCCGTCTGTGGGTGTGAATTAGCGTCTAAAAGTTTCCGCTAACCACGACGCCACGTCTCCTCCCTATTATGTAAGCTAAAATTAGCTCTATTTATAAATTTTGACGATCCGATGCTTGCCACCTTATAGAATATTCTTTTAAAAATGATATTCATAATGATATTCATAAACATAAATTTGGTGTTAAAATATATAAAAATGAACTTCTGTGTTGTAACATTTTGAGTGGTGACAGTTCCCTTTATTTTAAGTTAGATTGCAAAAACATACAACAAAATCGATCTTAATAACTTTCAGCGACAATTAGAGGAAATATTGCGAATATTTTAGGCTGATTAAAGAATTTATGAACAGTGGTAGGTAAATGTGCCCGTTCTGCAACAACTGAGTTCAGTCTTCGTTTGAGGGCGTTACAGACATTTCACAAGTTTTGTAGAGTTGCGCAAAACAGTTTTTCAATGAACATGCAGTATGGCAAACATAAAACAGGATGAGGCCCTTTCAAATCCCTGACTTGAAAGTTGTTCCAATACCATTGAATATCTAAACTTAAATTTTCCACTTTGGTGTAGAATGGTTTTAGTCTTAGATTATTTTAACACTTCCGTTTTTGAGCAACATTGGATTTTAAAGGACCCACTTTATCTCATCTCCGGTTTCAAACACGAACAAAAAGGGAAGGCTTTTTTCTACAATTCCGGTCCGCACTTGCCAATCAGCGGACATATTTTATTCGAAAAGAACCAGCCAAAGCGAACTATCCTGTACACTGTATGAGCAACTTAACAAAGTTGCTAAAAAGTAATAGCAAAGAACAAACGTTCAAACGGTTCAAACCAATCCAAAAAACCAATCCAAAGCTGGAAAGTTTATTGTCTCCATCTCATTACACTTGGTAAAATCTCAATATTCTAGTTGAGTTGCTTTCTCAGATTCAAGGTTAGAATGTAGACGGTGATTTCAGAAATCAAGAAAAAGAGGCAGACACGTTTTGTTGAACTCCAATTGGAATGGCTTCCTCTCCATTGGACAATGTACCAGACATTCCCCCTACTGACTCGAAAATCTGGGGCCATGGTCCTCTCCTTGAGACTTTGCAATTATCAAAGCTGTTTAAAGACAGCAAAACATTCGTGGATTTGAAGCTCATTCGAGCGGAAGATGCGATCGTCGAAGATTTTCAAAGCCTTCCTGTTCCGCCAAAACAAGACGATCTCTTGGCATTTTTGGAGAGAAACTTCGACCTCACCCCTGGTTTGGAATTTGAACAATGGGATCCCCCGGATTGGGTGCCTAAACCTGCTTATTTGGACCAATTACAAGAGAAGCCCTTAATCTACGTCGGCATGCAAGTCAATAAGCTGTGGAACACCCTCAGTCGGCGATGCAGTGCCGAGCTAAAGAAGAATCCTGAGTTGTTCTCCAAAATTGATCTCCCCAATGGATTCATCATGCCTGGAGGACGATTCCGAGAAATTTACTACTGGGATACTTACTGGATCATCCGAGGCCTCCTCATTTCCAACATGGAAGCAACCGTGAAGGGTATTCTGGAAAATTTTCTCTATCAAATTCAGTTGTTCGGTCACATTCCGAACGGTACACGGAAATATTATGAGAGGCGAAGCCAACCCCCATATCTAATCAGCATGGTGTCGAAATACGTGGAAAAGACCAATGACAAAGAATTTCTGATCCAAAACCTAGGACATTTAGAAAAGGAAATTGACTTCTTTGAAACTCATCGAAAGGTCTCGTACGAATGGGGAGGACAAACCTATGGTCTGTTTCATTATGGTGCCGATTGTCGCGGTCCCAGACCTGAGTCCTATGTGGAGGATCTTGAGATTGGAACGATGCTGTTCAAGACTCAGAATGAGCGAGAAGAATTCTATCTGCATATGAAGGCTGCTGCCGAATCGGGATGGGATTTTTCAAGTCGTTGGTTCATTGATCAAAATGGTGGTAATATGGGCACTCTTGCTGATGCAAAGACCACTTATATTGCCCCCGTGGATTTGAACGCTTTAATGTTCAAAAACTACAAGCAAATGGCGTGCTTCTACGATTTGATTGGAAACACCGAGAAAGCCAACGAGCATGTTCTCAAAGCCAGAGCCATGATGAAGGCAATGTGCTATGTTTTCTGGGATCCCAAAGATCACATTTGGTACGACATGGACATGATGAACCATCACCACCGAAAGTTCTTTTATGCCTCCAATCTATTTCCTTTATGGGCTGAGGCTTATCCTAAAAGGGTGGCAAATGAGATTGGCGAATGTGCTGTTGATTATCTGTTCAAGACTGGTGTGACGGAACATAAAGGAGGAATCCCAGCAAGCAACCAGCACACCGGACAGCAATGGGATTGGAACGCCTGGCCACCAATTCAGCATTTCATTGTGGCTGGTCTGAATAAGACAAAAAACTTGAGGGCTCAACAACTTGCTTTCAAGATTGCGAAAAACTACGTATTGGGAACAATCACAAGTTGCAACGTGATAGGTGGAATTTGTGGTTTCTTTGAGAAATACGACCCTTTGAGACCAGGAGTGGCTGGAGGAGGGGGCGAATATGAGGTTCAAAAAGGCTTTGGATGGACCAACGGTGTCTTAGTTGATTTCATAGCTATATATGGAGATGATCTGCTTCAACGAGACACTTACACCCCTAAAGAGTCAGGAAGGTTGTACGGCATTACTAAAAAGCAAGGCTATCAGGCAAACACCGATTTGTTCTTTTGCGACGCCGCTTCAAATGAGGTCTTGAACCTTCAATGCAAAACTACCACTCCCAAAAAGCTTAATAACATTTGAAATTTCTGTTGCTTCAACGCGAGGATCTCACCTCTTTGTTGGTCGAATTAAAGGATTAAAGAGGTCCATGATCTATAAGAACACATTTGAGTTGCGTTTATTTCTTTGTAAGTTTGATTTGCGTTGTTTTGATTTACGAACTGTGCTTGACACTACGTATGTGGTGGCGGTGATTTGAACACTTCACTTCTGCGTGCCCTATGCTTAAAATGGGGCTTTTTTTGATGATTCCGGGTGTAAGATGGCGAAGACAAATACTCGGGAGGCATCCCTCGAATTCTATTGAAAATTCTCCTGAATCCTTTTCTCATGAAGAATTGCCAAGTCACCGCAAGTTCTCGTGGGGCTGACATAGGATGGTTTAGGCCTCTCGCGAAGAAGAATCGGTCTTGTAGAGGAGCATCATTTTTATTTTTGTAGGGACAAGGAGGTACAGGATGACCAGGGACATCAAAGAATAACCATTTCATTCGACGGCTTTCCACAAATTTGTTGAACGAGGTAAATGGACCGCACTTAGGAAATGGAGCCACCACACCTTGAATGAGACATATGATCAATCCCAAAACAAAAAAGGTGTTCAGAGACATGTTTCTTGTGGTTCAAATTGGCTGCAGATAGGTGTAACACTACATTCAGAGTCAAATCAGATTGAAAACCGATTCAAAAATAATCCATGGGCTTCATCGGTTTACAAATTAAAGATTTGTTTGATTATGCGACACTGTCAATGCACCAACGATCATTACTAATGGTTGTTGAACCATTACTGAACCACCACGCGTGTGCTCCTTGAATCATACGCGTTTTCGGACACACTAAAGAAAATGCTAGCCATTCATCTATTTTCTTATAGAGCCAGCTCTATGACTCTGTGTGAAACTATCCGGCAAGCCAGAAAAATCAGGTTCAATCTGAAGGACAGGACAATCTCTCTGTCTCGGACTGGGTAAGCGGTTCCTGGGAGTCTCGGTATGGTATTACCATGTTCTTTGCTTTATGTCAGTAGAAAACAAGCAAACGTCAAAGAAATGAAACGGTAAAAATTCCAATAACTAACACAGTTACCTTTTATTGTGAGGTTTTTTTTGACAAGGCTCTTTGAGTTCTTTAAAACTATTACGATGACTTGAAAATGTAATTTCCTTCCCCCTTGCTCAATATTTAAGCGACGGCGGTTTTTCCCGTGAAAGGCCATTTTTGAAACCAGAGTGTTCTTGACTCAAACTTTTTTCTCCAGCCCAAGGTTTGGCTAAAATCGAAAATAACGCTAAATACAGAGAATAAAATCACGGATATCTTATCCATTGTTATCTGCTGGGTCTTTTTGAGCTATGTCCATCTTTGTGAGATCAAACATTTCCTAGTTATGGCCCTGGTTTGTTGTTCCGTTTCTTATGAATCGCCGGTGCCTATTCAAATTTCTAACTAAATCGAACATTGCGATGAAAAGCTATTCCCTCTTTTCACAAAGTTCAGTACATGAGCCTACACACAATCAATGAGCTAGCCTTGTTCATGCAATATTTTTCACCACAATAGTGCGAGTTACTCATTTTACTCGTTTTTTTGGAATCAAAAACCCAGAGCTTTTGATTCTAAAGTTTGATTGATTTGAAAATTGGATTGCATTAAGAAGTTTAGCAGAAGCTTAAAAAATCGCCACAAGATGAAGGTATAACAGGGGCAAAGTCTCGTCAGAGCTAGAGCACTAGTCAGAGCTATTCTCAACTTAAACTTATTCCCAAAATTGCAGCTTTTATCGTAAAATTATTTTCTCTTCATATTTCGAATCACTTGGAGGTCATTTACGATATTGTCCTGTTTGAAAAGCAAAAGTCACTCTGAGTAATCAAACTAATCATATATTCAGCCTAGCGCTCTAATTCAGCCCAAAGATTTAGCAGAAGCGTCGAAATCGTTTCTACCTTAAGAGACCGCTGAGTGACATTTTTTTCTTAGATTGAAGTACAACCTTTCTTCATTAACAAGGGCTGCTCTGATGGCGAGTAGTTTATTTAGATGACAAAAGCAGGAAGGACGTGTATAGGGTGCGTTGAATTATTCAACAGCCATCTAGGTGATTGGAATGCTGATTTTCTTTATGATGCTCTATAGCAGGGGTTGGCAACAGTTTTTAGGTCAAGGCCCACCAATTTGACTACATGTTGTTAAGGGCCCACCAACAGATGTTGGTAGGTTCAGGGGCCCACAAATAAATGATCAAAGAGCTTTGGACATATGAGCAGAGTACTACGGATGGCTCGCAGGCCCACTATTTTGGACTTCCCCATGGCGCTTGGGCCCACCAATGGCCACATTTGGGCCCACATTTGGGCCCACATTTGGGCCGCGGCCCACCGGTTGCCGACCCCTGCTCTGTAGGCTACCCAACAAAAACAAAATCTCATTTGCAGAGTAACTCAATTAATTGTGTCTGCAGTGATGATTAATTATTAGGGGGAAAAAATCACAAAACGTATCAAAAATGCATTTTTTGATACGTCTGGTGTTTATTTGCGGGAATTTGCACTTTTCAGCATTTTTTTTTAAATATTGATTTTAATTGTACTAGGCCGCTTCTTGAACCTCGAGGAAATTTCCTTTGTTTTAATTTGTATGGAGGCAAAAGTACTTTTTGCAATAAATTGACTAAATATAATAGTAACATTTCAGACACATTTTTTGTAAATACATTTTGAAGTAAAGAGCCACAATCCCGGATCTGTTGTGCCTGAGGTTCAAAAATGGACTGCAAGAGTCGCACCATATTGGTATTATTCAGGCGGGTCACGTCATATTAATAGTCCTATTTTCTAAAAGGGTTTCAAAAACCTTTCATTGAGTTTGACGTTTTGTTACTTTAAACTGATGCAAAACTAAAATTGAAAGCAAATTCAAAAAGCAAGAGAGATTGCAAACCCAAAGATGGGCCTGGATTTTTGAAATCCAGTTAGAAAATTAGGAATATTTTAGTGTCATGACCACCCTCAAGAATACCGACTCTAGATCACAATCCACAAGATTTGTGCAACCGCAAATGTCAAAATGAATAGATTATCTCAACCTAAAGGGTATTTGGGATCCTCATGCCACCAAAATTGACTCAAAATCAACAGAAATGGCTCAAAACAAGTGGAATACGTCAATCACACAACGCCTTGATTTGCAACACTAGGGTCTTCAAAAGTTATTTAAACTGACGCTCTAGCTTTTTTCTCAACCAAATATGGCGCGCTTCTCGTGGTCAATTTTAGAACCTCAGGCACAACAAATCGAGGATCACGCTTCATTGTGTTTGCATGATGGGATTTGATAAATCAACATTTTTTAGTCATCCTTTTTAGAATCTTAGACGGATTACATGTGCGCTTTCTTTTAAAATTTTGTCAATACTCTCCTCTTTTAGTGGTTTGTCTGGAAAGATATATGACAGAACTAGATTATCCGTTTAGGCCATGTTTACATAAACCAGATAAACAAGTGCTTAAAGAAAGAAATTTGAAAAATGGATTTATTTGTACTTTTTCAAGCTCTTTGCACCACCAGTTTTTTGCGATTTCAATTCTAAACAATTTATGATATCCCATTTTTCCCCCACAAACCAAAAACTAAAAATAAGTTCTTTATCCTAGGTACTGCAGTTCATCAATTGCTTCTGGTTTTGGGATCGATTTTTCCCTTGTTGGTTTCTAAATGTGCCCATTTTGGTCTCACATCTGTAACATTCACAAAGATTTGACAATTAATCATAATTTAAGGTTTAAAATATCAACAAAGTGTATTATTGTAACAATTAGTATGCGCAATATCAATTGTTTTAAGCCTTTAGGCAGCACTATTGTGGGCACTGTTTGATATTTCCTAGGATGCTGCCAGTATTATTTGGACACTGGGGAAATGGAACTCAAAAACTAGCATTCAAAGAAAATAAAAGGGGAGCAATGTCAGTTCATTATGCACTTTTAACCATTTTTAGACCATATTAGTCGCACTTTCTGCCAGTTTATTATGCTATTTTTGCCTGTCCTATGTCCTGAGACATAAACTATGTCCGGACCTGTCCTGAGCTCATTTTGTTTTCACTTGCTTTATTGTCTCACTTCATTTTATTGGGAATAAACCTTTCCAAAATGTAGCACAATGCCAACTAATAATTCAACCAACACCGAATTTTAAGGTAGTCTTTTTCAAAGAAATTGGTTTCATTTTTGAGAATGTTGAGGCATTTGTAGGGTTGCAATGACGGTTGAAAATTTGCATTAAGGAATTCCAAAAAAATGCCAAGACCATTTAAAATGAGAATTTAGGTTCTGATAAAAAATCATGGTTTTATTGCACCTACCAAAACATTGATTTCTTTTTTTTTCTTTTTTATGACAAAGTTAAAAAAAATAAGTCAAAGGGAACCATGGGATGTTTTGTTTGGGGAATTTTCGATTTCGATATGTTCTAGCAACACTGTATGTAAGTGTGATTCTGTGAAACCGCCAGGTGTGCAACTTTGCCTTCAATTCGATCATGTTCAAATCCAACGTAGAGATCCTCAACCACAGATGGAAACGTCATTTCCAAGGACTCTACGAAGGACTGGCCACCGAGTTGCGGAGGGCTCGATCCATTACTTCTTCCTCGGCATTGCACTCGTGGTCAAAGGCGTCCTACATACTTGGCCAACTCCTGGACCTGCCCCGTAACCAGGCAATTAGTCGCCATCTTTTCAGTCTGACTTGGAATGCCTCACTGGAAGTTGAAAATCCAGATCACAGACGCACTTGGATTCGTCATGCCCTCTGGCTGGCACTTGAAACTGAGGAACCAGAGCTCATTTTGAATACCGGAATTCGATTGGCAGAATCGTATCTTGAAACGGGCGACTTTCAGTGGGCAGAACATGCAAGTGCGGTTTTGGAATCCACTGGTCAGCAAATTTGGATGCTCCGTTTGCAGATTTACAGCGGAATTCGACCAACAAAGATACCTTTCATATTAAAGAAAATGTTCCAAGAATGTTCGGAACTTCTCCCAGAAGACGTAGGGCAGGGAATTTTAGAAAAACTGTCCTCATTGCCCGATTTTCCCAGCCTCTTTTCTTTGGTTTGTCGGTTGGCTTTAACTCGTTGGCCTCAAAATGAGAAAATTCACGTTATACTAATGGCTGTAACAGAGGAGATGAAAGATTGGGACACAGCCTACGAAATCGTTGTTCATGCCATCCAGAACAAGGTTTGTTTAAACAAGTTCCGAAAACCATTCCTTAACCTTGGGCTCCTTGTCGCTCATTCCATGTGGAAGGAAGAGCAGTTTGACGAACTAAATAGATTCTGTGAAAGTCTTAGTTTCGTGAGCCTAATGCCTGAAGGTTGCGCTCTTTATGAAAAGATTGTGGAGTATGCACTTAAAGGAGCCTTAAAATTAAATGACTTAAACCGTGTCAAGGACTTGATGAGGACCTTCCCTTTGGCATCTGAGTCCCCCATCTCGAGGAAGATTATGCTGCACGTGGCGTTGGCTGAAAAGAACGAATCCAGCGTTTATAAAGAGCTTAAGAAAGCTCTTGATCATGACTCAAACCATTTAGATCTTTTGATAGGTTTGAAAGGATTGATTGATGTCATGAGTGATTCTAAAACTTATGACAAAAATGCAATTAATTTAACCAACATGTTGAAGAAATTGTGCAAGCAAATTGAGAACCCAAGAACCCAGACAATCATTGTGCAATGGATGATTCAAATGCACATGGAGATGGGGATGCGATTAAGAGGATCCGAGAATTCAGAGCTCATACAGAATATAGTCGCTACGGTCGATTCTTACCAAAACCAATTGATCCATCAAAGAGACTTGTTACCTTGGTTCTCAAAAGTATTGTGGAATGTTTCATTAGAGTGCAAATCCCATTCGCATCTACGGTTACAATCACTGCATGTGGCGTCCAACATGTTTGAAGTCCAGAAAGATTTTAAAAGCCAGATAAATTGCCAAATCTTGGCCATGGCCACTCAAATAGAAATTGTGGAGAACCAAGTAGACTACGTGGATAAATCCAGACTCTTGAATGACTTCGAAAGGATGAATAATCAATCGGCTTTCCTCAATTTAGATCGGAAGAAGCAGCGGCTTTTCAAAGTTTACGAGTTCAAGTTGGCCTTGCTATTTGAAGATATCAGTCTTGCTTCAAAGATCATCGAGAAAATCATTGACGAGGAGGATGAAAGTGGCAAAACTTTTGCCTTGATCTACGGCGTGTTGAAAAAATATCCACGAAATTGTGGACCTACCTTGGGGCTATTGGAGGTTAAAGCCTTGCAGGGTTTGATTATGTGCTTTTCAAGGGCTCCCAACCATCCCAATCACGAGATTTTAGCACTTTTTTCGAAGCTCCTGACGACGTCACTCTTCATCGAGAAAGTTGAACTGTTACAAGAAGCCCAAGAGCTTATTGAAGAGTATTTGAGAGCTACTAACTTATCGGCAGAAGATTTGAAGTGTTTGGTTGTTTTGGCCAAAAGCTTATGGAATTTGGCCGTCAAATTTTACGGCAATAACCAATCCAATCTGGGTAAGTCAAATCAAAGTACAAGTGTTAGTCCTGTTTCAAATGGGGCAAGAACAACCTAAATTATTTTCAGAGGCTTTCTGCAGAAACCTGGCGTATGCGTTGACAGCCTATTTACCGGAGAACGATCGCAGAGAAATGATCCGAACAATGGACACGTTTCGCGAGTAACACGTTTATTTGGCGTAAAATGAAATTAATCATTTTTGTTCAGTTACAAATCTCTTCTAAACTGCGATTGATTTCCCATGTACCACTCTTAGTCGTCAATGTTCAGACTGAAGAAGTGGCGAAAGAGATAGGAGCGGTGGAGAAGTGAAATAGAATAATAGTGATAATTATCATCGCATCATTGGTTGAAGAATTCATAAATACTTCATACCCCAAAGGGGTATCGAACCCCAGGCTAACAATACCACCACAATAGCACAAGAAATGGTAGGGAGGGAGGTGGTCGAAGTCGTTGGAAACTTCAAAATTTTCCTAATTTTTGCATTCACTTTTGAGACAAATCGATCAATAGATGGCGAGTGACACCGAAAGAGCCTTTTCTTTCCTGGGATAACACGCTCTAATTGGGCTATTAAGTCATTTTCCAGATTGAGGGAATTGAATCAGAATTTGTTACACTTTTATCGACATTGTTAGTGTTTTTGTATCGTGAGATAGTTGGGTTTGATCAATTGAACTCTAGGTCAAGGGACAATCGTCTATTTACGTTGAACAACTATCATCAATTGGCCTATAACTTAAAAACAAGACGTGGATTTAGAAACCCAAAATGTTTTGAACCAAAAAGGAGCGGACTTTTTATGACGGAAGGGGGAGAAAGAGAGACAATTACACGAAATGGAGACCAGGCGCAATTGTTATAAAGATAGCAGTTGCATACAAAATTGATGCAAACAAAAGTCTGTATCAAAGTATCCACAAAAGCAATTGAGCCTGTTAGCTTTTTAAATTTAGGATGTGTGTTGCGGAGAGGCTGTGTTGTTGGAATAAGGAAGTCTGTTTTGCAGATGACTTCCATCTTGCTTGTCTATTGTTTTGAGAGAAAGGTGGTGGTCGACAAATAGTCTCTGAACGAAGTCTAGAAACTCGGCAGTTGAAAATGAACAGCTAAGAGATGAACGAGTTGTGTCCCTTCGGAATTGGCAAGGATTCTGGTGGACAAAATAGATCAGAGGATGACGTTTTCATTCACTTTTTTAGATCCCACATTGGTGCATAGAGATTTGCACGTGTTGAAACGAAGTCAACTTTTGGTTGACGAATATCCCACAAACTTTCACTGAAGGATAGTGATCACATTCGGTTGGCTTTGTTCGGAATTTGGGCGTCTAAGTTTTCGTTTCTCTTCAAATTTAAACTAAGACGAAACCGCCATTTCTTCTGGCGTGTCTTCTTTGGCCGGGGCAGATCGACGACCTTTTCTCCTGGATCCAGGAGATTCAATGAAGTTAGACTGCGCCCCAGGTGTGTTCTGATGATCACTAGCCATGGATCTGAGATTTCCACTTCGTCTTTGAGGATGATCTGGGCCGTTAGAAGTGGCACCGGAAACGGGCGCTGACTTGGCCTTGACCCTCTGTTGATAAACCTCGAGACTAAGGGCAGGGATGGCGTTCAATTTGGCCATCACATCGAAAGACTGACCACTGGGACGAAGTGGCCGTTGAGTATCCTTTGAATTTAGAGGGATTGGAGAAGCGATTTCCGACGACGAGCTTTCGCTCTTATTTAAGGAAGTAATCCCTCCCTCGTCCGCATGAGAAGAATGATCATCTCCACTGCGATGAGTTTTTCTTCCTTTTCGACCCAGGTGACCCTCGTCTCGCAATTCCTGGTAGCGTTTGCCTTTGCAAGATCTTGAGCTTCGCCGACGGTCCTCTTCATCGTCCTCGTGAGCACGCTTTAGGGCTTTAACGTTCGAGGTCTTGTCCTGTTGGGCATAATTGTTAACTTCAACAGACATGGGGGTGACACTAACAGACGGGGTTTGAGGAGGCGTCGTGGATAAATTCAATGGTCGATTGGTTGTTTCTCCATTGGAACGTGATTCTGTGGTGATCAATGTCACGGACACAGGAGGTGGGGAAGTTCGAAGCTGATTACTCCCATTGGCCTTTGCTCTGGGAGATTGAGGAGCAGGTGAGTGCGCCAAAAGACTCTTAATGTCTAGGCCAGACGAAGAGTTTGTGGCAAGGTCATTTCGGGTTACGGCAGATGTAGGCTTGGTAGTGTTCGTTACAGACGGCGAAGGGGAACGGGTAGTTGGGGTAGTGAGTTTGGGGTTGGCAGTGGATGTTTTCTGACTTTTCTGATTGACCATCTTGTGCGGGAGGAGATTCCAAAGAGCTGTCATATCTTTCTTGTCATCCTTAGCTCCTGGACCTCGATTCTGGAAATCCTGCTTTAGACCCATGTATATTCTCTCCTTGATCTCTTCAGCAGTTTCGTGATGTTGGTTGGAGGAGGCCAGCCCATCTCCATTTGTCCGAGAAGTGTTATTATTGAATGAAACACCGCTAGTATCAGCAGCTCTTTCGCCATCAGCCAGGGGCTTGTCTAGGATGTTCTCGATGATATGCTCGATGATCTGTTGACCTCGAATGGTACACTGACTTGAGAGATTCAGAGGTGCATCATCAGAGTCCCCATGGGATTGGTTGCCTTTTTCGGCTTCTTGTTTTAAGAGCGTCTTGGCCACTCTACTCCACACTGCGTCTCGCAAGATTTTGAACTCTTCAGTTTTGCTACCGCCATTAGCAGAGCGATTTCCACTATCTCCCCTTCCCTGGCCACTCCCAGAATCACTCGGTGGGCTACTGGTGCCTGACCGCGATCCGGATTGACTGCCATTGGGACTGGCTTCTCGGACGCCCGCCAACTGCAAGAGAGCTTTACAAGCATGCTCTGCATCTGGAGACACGGGTCCGGAAGCCGAATCCTCAGAGTTCAACTTGGCTTGTTGTTCAGTGGCAGCCTGGAGAAATCTCTTCTTGAAATGCTTGGGGGCAGAGCCCGTGCTACTGTCATTGCTTGGAGGTGAGGGCTCAGGGCTACTACTTCCACTCCCACCGTGGCTCGGACTTGGTCCACTGCTCAATTCCACCGGACTCAATTGACTGGGGTTGTTGTGGGATGAGGAGCTACTAAAGGAGTCTCGACTACTATGGTTGTTCACAGATGTCATTGCGGCTAATGAATTTGAAATAGAAGAGTGGCTTGCATTGGCTGAAGACGGCTGCTTTCTCCACCGAAAGTTGGGCTGTTCGCGCAAAACATGTTCTTTGAATTCTGTGGCAAGGCTGTTGAAACTGGCCTTTTCCTGATCACTACTGCTCTGCCACCATTCGCCGAGGATTTTGGTGATGTTTCTGTTCTCCAAATTCGGGTAGCGCTCCTTTACAAGACCTCGGTGCCGTTTACAAAAGAGCAAGAAGGCGTTCATTGGTCGTTTGCCGGTGGTTTGATTCTCATCGTTTGGGACAGGCACTAAGTCACGAGTTCCGTGGCCATTCACTTGTTCCACCATATCCATACTTGTAATTTTAAGGCGACGAGAATCAACTTTTGGCGTTGAGAAACACACGTTTACATAACAACTTACTGTCAGAGCGACAGAGATATTCTATGGAGTCACCGATGGGTCGTTGAAATACCGGGTCAAGATTAGCACTACTGGGATCGGCGCTTGTTTTCTTCTTGAAAATGACTGAGGTACCAAGAGTTTGCGAGTGTTCACCTTCAAATACTTGGTTGCCTAATTGGACTATTGGATGCTCGGACTCTATCCCGATAAACTTGATTTGAATGTTCGGGTTTCGTTTGAGTTCGTCTTGAAAGATGCCGGTTAATTCAACATGAATCAGCTCCTCTCCATCACTCTCCCACTCAGAATCACTGTTATTGACACTATTGGATGGAAATTCGGGGGCCTTGTCACCGGTGTTACTGGATGGGCTGTTGCCTTCAGTGGCCGACATTTCCTTAGACAACTAGCTTCATGATAATTTGGGCATGTCCGTAAGGGGTTTCCTTGGTTCAATCGGAACGGGAACTGTTGTCGGCGACCATAGGATCTAAAAGAAAATTGGATGAATTATTGCTTCTGCATCCCAACAATCTTCGATAGTTTCCCTTTGTGTGTGGAACAGATAAGCAACTGACACTAAGGCCTACTCTAGTTTTGGTCCCAAAAATCTCATTAGCTTTCTACTGGCTTCGATAGCAAATGAGTGGCTAGACGTCTGGCTTTTTTCCCCTCACATTCAAGAAAACCAGGCACGAGTACCTTCCCGGTAGACCTTGTCTCACTTTTTTCCCTTCTTTTGAGCTGACGTTTTTTGCTCTCACTCCAAGATGTGGAACATACAACTCGACTGCAGGCACGTCTTCATGCCTGATCAATAGACATCAAAGAGAGCTCAATTTGAAAAAGACCGACGGGATCAGTCAAAAAATGTACAAGAAACCAGTCAAAGAAATGAGGCCGCTTTTCCGGCAAGCACAAAGACGCAAGCAAGAGCTACTCTAAATTGTGGTGCACTCCGTACATGAACATACATTCCGTAGATGGAGAAACGGATGGATGGATTGAGTCACAGCGACCTACTCTTCCGTCCCACGGGCCTCAAAATGGAACACAGTCGAGACAAAGCGACGAGAATGAACAGCTGGTCAATCGAGGTCAAACCACGCAATGGAAAGCACCTTGTGAGTGTGCGTGTGTAAGTCTCTTTCTCTCGCCCTCGATTCACCATAGAGAAACAAGACAATGGGCCTCACACACACAAGTCACATTGTGGCCACTCAATGGCCACGAATATATTACACCTGTGTATGAATGAGGGGCATCATTTGTCTCCGATTGAGTGCCACGAGCCCGTCTGTCAATTTAGCCACTTACTTCACTGGCTAAATTCCGCGATCCGTCCTCCACGGCACTCACCGTGATGGATCTCCAGCCGAGATACGGATGGACGGTGGCCCACAGCACACAGAAGGAAGGACGAGACGACGTTTCAACCGACGGACCACGGCCAACTGTAAAACAGCCCCAAACAGCTTGGATTCATGGATGATGGCACGAACACGACACGACAGCGGGAAAATCAGCAGTCAGCAGCCAGCAAAGGGCTACAGGCCCAGTTAGCACAGCTGTTCTGTGACAGTGGCTGCTCGTGCTAGCTGCTCTCGTTCAGGAAAGTAGGGTTGGTACAAGCCGTCCCGCCAACCTATTTGGGAGCTCCGATGAAAATGTGATAGTCGGCCGAGACGAGGCCTTCTGCACTCGCCCTGCCGGGGATAGCTCCGTTTTAGGGCTTTCTTTAGCGATTGACAGGAGCACCGACGAAATGCAATTTACAGATAACACGGGCAAGGCTTTTTTTGCAATCGATACTTGATGGAAGCGTTGGAGGCACTGAGACTCAATGAACATTTTCAAAACACATCCCTTCTCAGAAGGATATTGGTAATGCAGGACGGGGAAGAAGTAGGAAAGGTAAATTGGAACTGTTTGACAGAAAAATGCACCAAGTCAAGTGCATCAGCTAAAGAGGAGCTAGCAGAGGAAACAGCTTCAGAAAACGGAGATGGCAAGGTCCTCGTCGGTGTGGGAATATTTCATCAAAAGGTGGTTAGTTTGGCTAACTGATCAAGGACATACACAAAGCGGATAAAAACGTTTTATATCTGAAGTAGTGAGAAATCTCATGTTTGAACAACAAACATACCGTCCTTCAGGTGGGGATCGGTGTTCTTTACATAGTTGTTCAAACAAAAACAATAGTTGGCAAGGTCTTCAAACCGCTGAAGAAATCACAGCTTGAAAACCAATGAATTAGAGATTTAGAGTTGTGACATTTGGGTTTTCCTAGACTAAATTATTGATGTAAAATTGAGTCTTCTTCATACTAAGGATTGTTTTTCAGTTAATCTGATGATATAAACAGGACAGCAGTTCACCACTTGTCAGGAGCCAATTTGTCTTGTCCAAAAGAAAAATCTGCATCAATCGAAGTGTCCCAGCTTCTATTTGGGTTCTTTCAGCTCAACTAAGAAGAAATAGTGCAAGACGCGTTGCAAGTTCTTAATCGGGATTTTCACTCGGAGGATATTCAAAGCTGCGCTCAAAATGTGTACTTGTGTGCTTCCAGTAAGAAGAGGGTCTACTCATTCTCGCGGCGAAATGCCTTCGCTGGCCGAAATCATCCTTTATAGCATGGGTAGGTCAATCGGAGCGACTGCCACATCGATCTCATCATCTAGGTCCGTTTGTTCCTGGCGCCTTTCCTCTCCTGCCTTACTGCGTCCGCCGTCAAGCTTGGCCTCAAGAAGCTTGCATTGACATGGCCTCAATTCACTTTGCATACTGCCGCTCGCTCAAGCTTGTGCCGCAGCCCCTTGCCTTCCCAACACCCTTTACTGAACAACAGCCTATCCATCCACAAGATGTGTGAACCGCATGCCCCTCAAATAGGCCGCAAAAGGGCTAAAGGGCTGGGTGATTGCAAGCTGTCGGCCAGCCGCCATTTTGACAAAGCTGTCGACAGCTGGACGACAGGAGTCCAGAGGAACACAATATTTTCGAACATTCATGACTCAAAAGTATTCTCTAATCCCAAAATTTCGGCTCCAAACGATGCTTGACACTCGTATCTTTCCTTGGAACCCCACTTTCCATTAACAAAACTGTTTCATGTACCATAAAAAAGCATCCCAAAATTTCTAAATTGGCGAATTGGGTTACTATGTCTGACGGGCCGGCAGGCAGCCTTGGAGGCTGGCAGGCCTGGGCAGGCGGCCCCCATTGGGACAAAACATTGTCCATGTTCTTACCTGCTTTTCTACGGGCCGAAGGGAATGTAGGTGGTTCCAGTGGGTGTGGCAGTAGCCAAAGTGGTTGTCCACCCACGGCACTGGACCACTTTGCCTGGTTTTGAACTTTTTCTGTCAGAATTTTTGTTTTTCGTTCGGTGTGTGTAGCACTCTGACTGGACTGTTCTCACGAGTTGCAATGGCCACAGCAAGCAGTCTGTCTGTCTGTCGGCCCTTATTCGCTCTGCCCACTTCTAAGGCTGAACTCGCAACGAGTCAGCAGGGCTGACCAGCTCGGAATCTTCCATCTCGGCCCACGGACGGCTAAAACGTCGGCAGAGACAGCCAATACTCTCCCTGCCAAAGCCTCTGCACTTAAACGGGAAGGCAGTAGGGAACTGCCTGAATGCCAGCTGAAACTGAAACAGTTTCCGAGCTGGGCCAACTCTAGATCTGCTGTTGGTGTGTTGGAGAACGGGGCTTCTCTGGGAGTGAGGGAGTGGTAGGAGAAGGAGAAGGAGGAGTGAGCAGACCTTGGCAGCAACAAGAACACAAAAAAGGGAGCAAAGCTGAGAGAGTGCGAGAAAGGTGAGAGAGGCGGAATTGGCAGAGGGCAAGTACCCAACGCAGTGGCAATCTTTGCTTGGGCTAACTTGACCTGGTTTTCGAGATTGAATGCCAGGAAAACGAGGAGCTCCTGCTGCTGCCGTGACGCTTGTGAGAGTGAGGAAGTTAAGGGGCTAAATGTTAATTGTTTAAATGATTGAAAGGACTTAAGAAAGGACTTGTTTTACGGAGAGACTCAAGTTCAGGTGCCACGAGGTACAATAGGGAATGTTCGTAATTTTTAACCCTTTTCCTCTGTTTTCATCGCAAAAAAACATGAGATAGTCAAACATTGGTGATTGATCCTTCCCCATTATTGATATTTCGGGGTGAAAACCATATTTCCCAGACCAAGCACCAAATTTTCAAAAGTAGAGCGCCATGAAATTAAGTTCTAAATAATTTACGGACCATCCAAATTGATTCTGTCATGCAAGACCTTCATGATTAAATAAGTTGAAGTGCTAATCTTGTAGGTCCCGTTCTTGCTCCTTTTTAAGGGTTGTCAATTTCACCCTGGTTCTCGTTCGTGATTGGTTCTGTAAAATATTTCTGCCAGGGCTCCCAAATAAAGCTCAATTTTGCCAGTTTGGAATTCGGCTTTTTAGCTGAAAGTCCTACTACGTCCCCTTTCGTTTAACAACGATATATTTGTTTTGCACTAATGCCAAATTTAGAATCCTTGTATGAGCTTAAGGTTACCAATCATATTTTACTCATGTGGCATTAATTTTTAAACGCCCACTCATCTCGTCAAGAAAATAGAAACATGCAAGCCTGACGAATCAAAACATTGCTGACTAACTACACATTGTTCACACTTCAACATCACCTGTTAGCTAAAAGTAATCCTTTTCCTTGGCAGTATTTTCTTTTAGGAGATCGGCTCTACATGAACACAATTTCAGCATGATACACAGCCTTTTCGTGATCAACTCGTCTGGGTAGGTTCAATTGATGAAAGTTTAGTGGTCATCTGCCTCCATATGTTTTCAAGTCATGTTCACGAAATTTGTTATAGTGACGTGTTCATGGAGAAACATTGGAAGGCCGTGATTCCTCGCTCCGTGTGCGATTACTTTTTTGAAGCCCAGAACAAGGCCTTGTCCATGGACGATGTGCCTCCAGTGATTGAAACACCCCATCATTACCTTATCTCGATTTATCGTTGCAACATCTTTTTCGTGGCCGTTTGCAAGTCAGAAGGTAAAAGATTACTGATTGAAGTAAGTCGTGGCTAGCACAATCCTTTTTTGATTATTGGTTTGGTTTTCAGTGCCACCTTTGTTTGTGATTGAGTTCTTGCATCGCGTTGTGGATACGTTTCGAGACTACTTCAATGATTGCTCCGAAACGATCATCAAGGACAACTACGTGGTCGTTTATGAATTACTCGACGAAATGCTCGATAATGGATTTCCGTTGGCCACGGAGTCAAACATTTTGAAAGAGCTCATCAAGCCACCCAATATTCTTCGCACGGTGGTGAATTCGGTCACGGGGAAATCAAAGTGAGTAACGTCTCAGGCTTGATGACGCTTATTGTTAGCCTTGATACTCATATTCTAGTGTCTCTGAAACGTTGCCCACTGGACAATTGTCGAATGTTCCTTGGCGAAGATCGGGCGTCAAGTATACCAATAATGAAGCCTATTTTGACGTGATTGAGGAAGTCGATGCCATCATTGACACATCGGGGGGCATGGTGTCGGCGGAAATTCATGGATATGTGAGTTGTGGACGGACACAAAGTTCGATCAGTGTTCGAAGTGGAATAATAGTGTTATTCTTACCTCATGTTTCATAGATCGACTGTGTTGTCAAGCTTACCGGGATGCCGGATTTGACAATGTCCTTCATGAATCCGAGGATGTTTGATGACACAAGTTTTCATCCTTGTGTCCGATTTAAGCGCTGGGAGGTACGTTAACCCGAGTGACTAAGGTGGTCAAATGATTTATCGGATTTGCGTATTTTATTATCTCTATTTCAGGCGGAAAAGATCTTGTCCTTTATTCCTCCAGATGGGAGCTTTCGTCTCATGTCATACTTGATCGGATCTCAAAACGCAGTGGCCATACCGATCTATGCTCGCCACAACCTCTACTTTAGCCCAGCTGGACACGGAAAGCTTGATCTGACTTTGGGCCCTAAGCAAACCATGGGACGGCAGCTCGAGAACGTTAAGGTCGAAATTCCCATGCCCAAAGTCGTTTTGAATTGTACCTTGACTTCTTCCCAGGGCAAATATGCTTTTGATCCGGTCAGCAAGGTTCTTAATTGGGACATTGGTAAAATTGACCCTCAAAAACTTCCGAACATTCGCGGCACCGTAAGCTTTAACAAACACAAATTGAGCCACGGCACCGATATGATAACAATTGAATGTATTTGTCTTTATTTCAGATCAACATTCAAAGCGGAGCGGCTGCTCCGGAGAGCAACCCCACTTTGAATGTGTCTTTTACGATAACCCAAACGGCTGTGTCGGGGTTGAAAGTTAGTCGACTGGATCTGTATGGAGAAAAGTATAAACCATTCAAAGGTGTTAAGTACATCACCAAAGCTGGAAGATTCCAAATTCGAATGTAACGTGATTGTGAGGCTATTGTGATTTTTAGCTATATGCATTTAAATACAGATTATAGAAAATTATTTTTTTCCAAATGACCATATTTTTCAATTCAAATACCTTGAAAGAGAATGATTTTCCCCGTTCAGCAATATCGAATTCTCTCTCTTTGCATTATTGGCCAAGACTGTTCGTATTCAAATTGTAATAGTGTGACTAATTTTAGAATGCACGTACTATGTTACAGTTATTTAAGGAATAACTTACTTTTACTGGTATTTACTAGTATGAAACCGTAATTTCGAGACATTTTATGATTTCGGGACGTCCTGAAGTCACAAAATAGAAAAAAAACTTCAAAATCACAAAAAAATGAATTTGAATGTCAAAAAATGATTTAGGACCATGCCATGAAAATAATGGAAAATTAATTTCTCGAGTTTTAAGCCTGTTTGTAATCCAGTTGTTATAGGACGACCATTTGAACCAATCAACGAGTGTTCAAGGTTCCGAAAAAACGGCCTTACTAAAACCTTCAATGTCCCGAAATAACGATATGGCAAAGACCTTCAATGTATTAAAATAACGGTAGTGCAAAGACCTTCAACGTACCGAAATAACGGTCTGGCAAAAACCTTCAAGGACCCCCAAAAAAACATACAATCAATGTTTAGCTATCAATAGGTTAAACTAGAGTGCTTAAACCTGAGTGCAATCAGGTTACAATGCTCTAATTGAACAGAAATTTCCCCTACCATCTGTCAGGACATTGCAACGACGAACCCAAGATATAGAATTTGAGTCAGGAATCCTCCATGACGTTTTCAGCATGATGTCTCTCAAGAGTGAATGTATGTCACCACAAGATAGACTCTGTTGCCTTCTACTCGATGAAATGGCACTAACGTCAGGCAAATTCTACGATTCTTCATCGGATAGCCTTGTTGGTCATGTGACCTTACCAGATCACAATGGTGATGCTTCGAAGGCCCTTGTTGTGATGTTGGGAGGAATTGCCACGCGTTGGAAGCAAACTGTGGCTTATTACTACACTGGAAACAGCACAAATGGAGTAGTGTATGCCGATATCATTAAGAAAGTCATTCATGAAGCATCAAAAATTGGATTGAAAGTTGTTGCCGTGACGTGCGATATGGGTGCCCCAAATTTGGCAATGTGGCGAGCATTTGGGGTGAATGTTGGGAGAGATTCTAGTTGGACCACCAGCATTCCTAATCCATCTTGGGAAGGTGAAGCCCTCTCATTTCTTGCAGATAGGCCTCATCTCCTCAAGAACATTCGAGCATCCTTGGGAAATGGGAATGAATTTAGAATTCCTGAAGATATTCGCGTCAAGGCCAATCTTCCGCAAGGAAACGTATCCTTAAAACATGTCCAGAAGCTCGTCGAATTTGACTCTAAAAATAATCTGAGACTTTTTCCTAAATTAGATCTTAAAACCCTGAATCCGAGTCACTTTGACAAAATGAATGTTGGCGCCTCACTCAGAGTTCTGGATCATGCCACAGCCCACGGTCTTCGTTATTGCGTCAAAAATCATGGATTTCCCCCAGAATGTCTGGTGACGGCTTGGTTCATTGACAAAATACGCACTTGGTTTGACATCGTGTGTTCAAGATCCATCACAATGGCCCTGTCTAAATTCAATGGTCAAAATTACCATGAAGCATTGCAGGTGTTGAGAGAGGTCAAAGACATATTCCTGAACATGGAAATTGTGGGGAAAAATGGAAAAATCAGCTGGAAGCCTATTCAAACCGGATTGGTTATGACAACCATGTCAATCCTTGACCTTCAAGAGTGTCTCTTGAATGAAGAGGGGCTTGAATTTATCTTGTGCTCTCGCTTTAGCCAAGATGCCTTGGAAAGTCGATTGTTCAGCCGCATCTTGAATATGCCTCACCCATTTGGGCTCCAATGAGTTCAGCAGGTTTGCAAAAGGTCGAGCAGGTTCAAAGATGTTTTACTAGGAACATCACAGGAATGAGAGAGCTCTCGTATTGGGAGAGGCTCCAGAAGTTAGGGTTGTACAGTACTCAGAGAAGGTATGAAAGATATCTGATACTTTATGTTTTCAAGAGCATTCATGGGCTCTGTCGTAACCCAGGATTTGAGATCAGTTGTAGCGATCGTAGAGGTTTTACGTGCGCTCTGAGAGCACCTCCAAATCCTAAAGAATCAAGGCTAGTTCGAACAATGAAGTCCTCCTCTCTTCTTTATCGGGCTCCTTCATTGTTGTTGCCTATTTGCCTTCGTCGGGAATATGTAGGAGCTGATCCTCTAACAGCATTTAAGGCAGGATTGGACAAATTTTTGAATACTATTCCTGACCAACCCACTATTCAAAGGTTGTACAGATCTGC
>CM021312.1:869977-919316 GCA_010645155.1 Tigriopus japonicus | reverse complement strand
TGAGCCGAATTTTTCTCGTTTTTAATCATTTCATCTCGTTTTTTAGGGCTCAAATTTTAGATCTCGTTTTTTAGGTCAAAATTTTTTGATCTCCTTTTCTTGGTCGACAATTTTCGACATCGTTTTTTAGTCGATTTTTTGCCTGCCCTTCCACTTTTTGCCATATTCTGCCACTTCAGAAATTTCTCTACCACAAAATTTTCTATACTGCCATTTCTACCACTTTCCCACCACTGCCAAATTAAGTTTTCACTGCCTCTGTCTCTGCTCCACTGCTTTTACTCTTGTAAAAAGTAAACTGGTGTAGAGCAATTAATAAAAGGCTATATTTGGTCTAAATAGCCTCTGAAAAGGTGTTATCTATACAACCTAAAAAAAACCTAAAACGTAATTTTTGGCAACCTAATTATGTCATAATTTGCCCAAAAAGTTAACCTAAAATATTCAGCCCTAATCATCAACAATTGTTACTTGTTTTGGATTGATACGAGCCATTTTAGCCCTCAGCAAAGAAAGAACAGTTTTTGAGATTTGTTGACAAGTCTTGAATGAGGACAGCTGACAAGTGAATTTTTGTAAAAATTGTTTGTGCAGTTGCCAATTGTGTCAAAAATGATCGTTAGATGATTGTTTAATTTAGAAATTATGACAAATCATGATGGCAACATTGCTTTAATGTGGAAATAATATAAATTTTTCCCAAACAAACAAATATCTAAAAAAGCAAAACAATTTACAAACAAACAAGATTTGTTTTATTGTTTGCAACAGTATTGTTAACTACTTTTATTTAACCTTGCAATTCTTGAAACTCATTATATAGGGGTTGGATAAAGTTGCTATTTTATTGTGGAGCAGAAATTCTAGACGTTACAAGACTTGATCATATTATCAGATAATTAATAAATACGAATTAACTTAATTACTTTTCCATGATACTGGGTGCAAAGTTACATTGGTTGGCTTTCTTCTTCTAGTAACATCATAGTAAAAGATGGTCAAAATATGCTTTATCCATTTGTGGGTCAGAAACAAGTTTTACAACTAAGCATATTTATGTTTTTCAAGCATATTTTGAGCTTTTGTTGCACTTGAAAGAAAAATCTTCTGAATCTGCAACAAAATCACTAAACTCCTGCTATAAATATATGAAAAATCCCACCAAATTTGGCCTAAAAAAATAATACTAATTTTAGCACATCAGCCCTTGTCATATCTATCAAAAATAATTAGATAGTTTTTATTGTAAAATAATTGGAACCATGTGATTGAAATTACGATCCGTACTACATCACAGATCTGTTGACGGCCAATGATCTGTTTTTAACACAATACAAATATATCCATTGGGTGATCCCCAAAATCCATGGTTAAATGAACTTCTGTGTCTTTTCTTTGGTATTGGATTATATATTTTCCATTTTTTTCATTGTTCCAGGGAATTAATTTGATTGTTTTTTTCTTATTTAATGTTTGTAAGTTTTACTGCTAGTTTCAATGGAATCATACTTTTCACATTTCTTCCAACAAAAATCTAAAATGGTCATTTGGTATGGTACTCATTCAGAAGCCTAAAAATGAAAACATATAAAAGCCCCAAGTAAGAGGCTCATAACTAGAGCTGTAAAAAAAGGAAGCGTCTCATTTGCACTTTTGGTCATATTTGCCTCTTTGCAAATTTTGATAATAATAACGAAAAACATTGCAAGTTGCCTGGAAATTCAAGTTTAATTTGACAATTGAGCCTAAGTTAAACCTGAAACGTTTACGTTTCATGCGTTTCATTAAGTTTCATTGTTAGCATGCAAGAATGAATCCAGATGGGCCATAGCCCGTGAGCCGACTCAACATTGGATCAAATCAGTTAGGAGGTCAGGTCATCATGAGTTGGATACAAAAGCCTTGGAACTGATCTGAAGTCAGAATAGCCTCATAGGAGTGGATTTATCAAACTTTGATAAATAATCGCTGGACACTTAATAAAAAAAATCCCCAATTTTGTCTTCTAGTTTTTTCAAAAAGGAACTATCAACTAGAAAAATGGGATTGAAGGTTCACAATTATATTTAATGTTAAAAACCGAGAAAAAAAATGAAGTGATGTTAGAAAATCTTTCCGTAAGACCCCGGTCATTTTTCACATTTGTTTTTTTTTTTACATTTTTCACTCCATCAATTTGCATTATTTTTTACGGTTCTACTCACAAGTCTGAAGTTTTATAAATCCCATCCATAAATACAATGGCAACCCGTCTAAGGATAACTTTTCTCCAATGTGGATGAATTTGATCTCCCCTGCCAGTGATCCGACATTTTGACTGGTTCAAAACCGCTATCAGGCCAGTTTTTACTAGAATTACATTCAATACCTCGATTTTCGTCCCCAACAAAACCGCGAATCGAGTCGAGCCACAAACTCATTTCGTATCCTCCCTACAAGCCTAGCTCACTCACTCCAACCTTGATAAACGGGTTTTGCTTGCGCTCTTTCTTCAATCTAAAACGAAAGAACTAGTTACATTTCAACCCAAGGAGCTTGCTCTCAGAAACACTTTCATCTACGTAGAACCCTCCCGAAGTTTCCACTTAGAAATGCCCAACTTACCAATCAAGACAAAAACCTCGACCCCGCCCATTGCCAGCTACCGTGCTCGTTTGGCTAGTACCAACGCCAGCGAATCTTCGTCCTCGATCTCGTCATCTCCTCCTCCTGCTGCCACGCCTCCTTCTCCGGCTCGGTCCCGAGAAGCCAGTCCCTTCTCTAATTCTGCGGGGAAGATGTCCAATGCCACGAATTTGGCTCAAATCCGACACACCGATCGATTTATTGAGGTTGGGCCCAATGAACCCAATTCCGAGTCGAGCAAACTCCTCCAAAAGACGCTTTGGGAGTCTGCCATCAAGCCGTCGGATAAATTCGTACCTTTTGTGGCGGTTCACGCTCATGGGGATTATTTGGCCTTTACCAAGGCTATTGGGCCTTCCTCTGATGAACAGATTGAAATTGACGAAGACGTGAAAGAAGCGATATGCCTTTATCATTGTACTTTTCAAAGGAAAGGAACGTATCATTACGTCAAGGGACACATTGTGGACATGGCTTTCGCCCATTTGTCCCACCGCATCCTTTTGGGAGTTCTGAATGATATTGGAGAAATTATGATAGGCGAAATTGGACCGCGATCATCCATTTCTGGATCACTTTACTTTATTAGGGTGTTGCAGATCAATCCCTCATTCGAGGTTTTGGTACCACTAACTCTTAGAAGAATGGCTTGGACTCCATTCATTATGGACGAAGATGAACCCACTGGAAGTGAGTTGACACGAGCTCTAGTTGTGGCTGTGGCTAGCAACTCGTTTATCGATGTTTTTAGCTTGTCTGAACCTTTGGAGCTTCTGAAAGGTCAATCTGTCTCTGAAAACTCATTGGCCAACTTCCGAATTCGAATCGACCTAAATTGCGTGGTTACTCGTGTCAAGATCAGTCCAGACGCTTCTGCTTTGGTGGTGGCCACAGCCAAAAAAGGATTCAAGTTGTATGCAATTGATTTTGACCAGCCTTTGGGTCAGCAATATGAATGTCCTAGTCCTTCCCCCAATTTGGGTGAAGATTCGATCATCTCTAGTTTATGGTTTCCGGATGATCATGCCTTTGCACAAAGCTCGGCCTTGTTTTGGAAGCACATTATTGTTGCATTCGAGCAGAACTCGAAAATTTGTCTTTATTCGTGTGATTCATGGCAATTGGTTCAATCTGTCAAAGTTCCAAAAGTTGCTGGTGGATATCACATGACCATGGCCACAAGTGGAGACCGATTTGTGCTATTTTCTCCCAATCATCCGAAATTCTACGTGGTTTATTTGGAAGTCAAAGTTAAGGGTGAAGAATCGGAAGCTTGGTTTTCTTCAGTTAAAATGATTGAAATGCCAGATTCTTTCAAACTGCTCATTGTGGCTCCAAACTCGACTGCTAAAAATACTAAACTTCTTGGATTCTGCAACGATGACTTAAAGATGGTCATCATTCCACATGGATTGCCAAGCAAGGTAGGATTTGTTTGAATTATCGATAGTTTGCCAGGAGAGGGTTTAAATTGAACTTTTGCAGACTAGCTGTAGTCGAAAGAACCCTTGACAAAATTGATACTTGAATGCTTATCTTAAAAAGGTAAGGCAAGAAAAAGATAACTCTACCCTGCCATGGAGCAAAATGGTTAAGAAACATCACGATTAGCTTGTTCAGTGAGCAGGCTGACAAGCGCCAAAACCAAGAACAATTCAAATAGTTGGCCCAAACTTTAATATAAATTGTCTCTCCTTGTCGTACAAGTATGAATAATGTTCCATCTATGTTTCAGCGTTCAAAAACTGTTAGTTTTGAAGTGAATGGAAGCGGTTCAGAGCTTGACAACTCGAATAAAATCACACCCAAGAAGAACGAATCGCCTGAACCTCTAAAAGGTCAAGCAGTGGTTCTTCAACCACCAACGACAGCTTCTTGTGTCAAATTTGACAAGCAATCAGAATCTCAAACGCTGAGCAAGAAACTCCAACAAGAAAGCCAAGAAAGAATTGAGGAACGAAGCACTGAAATTTTGATCGAGGAGTTCAATACTTTTCTTAGAAGTTCCTTCACTACTATATTGACCCAAGAAATGACGAAGAGCTCCGGAATTTTGAAGGCCGGAATCGAGAAGTTGATTAACAAGTTCTTCCAAGATCAAACCGAATATGTTCCAAATCTGATGGCCAATGCTGTGGGTCAAAATTTTGACGAGTTTTCAAAGAAAATAGTCGAGGCCACAACATCGTCGACTGTGCTCACCGAAAAAGCCCTGAATCAGTTTAGAGACCTCCTTGCCAAAGGTCTTCACGGAGAGGCAGTGGATGTGTTAGTCCAGCACCCTGATTTTGCTCTGAGAGGTTTATTGGAAATGGACCTGATCAAAAAACTTCAAAAGCGGGAGTTGGACCATCGTTCTGAAGTGTTATTGAGACTATGTCATCATTTGGTTAAGGACTTAGCAACCTATCCAACAACATTAATGGAACTCTTTGAAGAGGTGGCGGTCGTGGTTAATAGAAGTAGTGTTCCAAAACCACCGGTTGATAATGACAGAGTGTTGTTTGAAATTCTGGATGCTTCCGAGCGCTTCCTTGCGGAAAATCCCACTTTTCACAAAGATCGTGAAATGCGGCGAATGCAAATGGTTGTTAAATCCGTTGCTGATGCTAGCCAACATTGTTGACGTTTTTCGCACCGTATCGCGTGTTCTTATTACGTGTATGTATCATTCCTCTACCGTTCGTTGATCTTTGGTGAAGCTAATTAATTCGAGCAAAAATGGAAATAAATGATCATCTTTCGTTGTTAAGACAGATGTTTAGTGTGTAATGTAAAGATGTTTCGTTGAAAAGACATGTTATTTAAGATTCGCAACTTAAGGTGCAGTTACACGACACGTTTTATATCGCAAAGACAGTTTGAGGCAAGCTGGCACATCACAGATGTACGAAGTGGCTCCGAAGTGTGTCTCGATCTGCGGTTAAAACGTGTATTGTACTATAACCTTAACGACGTCAGGACCTAGAAGTTGTGACGATTAACATTTGTCAACAGAGATCGAATGATGGAAATATATACATCATAAGATGCGTCTTGGCATGTTGACTAACAAACTTGTATTGCGCATTCCTATCAATGGTTTTGTGAAATGAATTATAGAAAAATACATCGCACAAAAATGGTCGAATTTGATATCGATTGCTATTTGACATGAATGCGTTTTAGTTCTTCTGGGCAATTAATGTCGTTCTTCAAAATTTTGACTGCAATCATCAATGATTTCTCAAGCTCTCTGATTAACCAATCGGTTTTCCCACATTCAACCATTTCTTGGACATCTTTTTGACATGCTCTCTCTACTCTTTGCATATGTGCCAATTTCATGACGAACAAAGACTGTCGTTGATATTGTAGAAAGCCCATTTGACGTGAAATCGATCCATCGATTCGCTCTAAAAGGTCGATCACCTCCTGGTTCAGTTGAATTTGGCGCTTCCATGATTGCAAATCATTCTCACGATTAAGAGCTTGTAGAAGTTTTTGCTTAAGCTCGATCACGAAAGAGTGGTTGTCGGACAATACCTTTAAATGAATGCCGAGGACACTTTCTAGAGACGTCGAGTCCATTTTTTTCAAAGCCTTCTCTCGCTTAAGACTTAAAGCTGTCATGAGATGTTGAACTTTCTCTTTCGTGGTTTTGAAAGAGCAGTTATTACACGCAAATAAATCGTTATCGGCTATGTTGCCTTTTATGCATTTTGGGCACCGAAGAGAGCTGAAATGAGTCCCAAATTCGGACGAGTCTTCACATCTCGAACATTTGCACATAAAGTGCTTGGATCGAAGCAACTTGTCGCGTCTCTCCTTGGTATTTTGTAATGGGCTAACGTAGGTAATGGTGAGCTCTTCTCCAGAACGAATGCTCCTCCGAGTTAACAAGCTGCCATTGAATTGGGCGTTAAAAACAATGCGTGTGTTCGGTCGGCAATCGTGGTTGACTAATGAAACTAGGGCAAACAGTGCTCGAACTTCACGTGATTCGCCAATTCGGAATGCGTTACTGTCGAAGATGCTACAGGTCTGTCGAATTTCATCTTGAGACATGTCTCCGACAAGTGCCAACTCCTGGACGGCCATCCATACAACGGCTTGCTGTTTTTGCAATATCGGACAATTCTTTCTCTCTTCAAGGTGATGCTCTAGTTGGAGAAACTGATCCCATTTCAGCTTATCCGTGAATTTGAGGATCAAAGCTCTCAGAGGCAAAAGCCAACATCGAGTGGAAAAAACTAATTCCAAGCTAATGGTGGGCCTTGATTTTGCCAAGAGGGGACACTCTTGCTTCATATGCCACTTCTTTATTGACTGATTGCGACACATTTCGGGGCAAACTGGAAGGTCACATAATTTACACCGGTTGAATGCCTTGGGATCCAATACTTTGCAGCACATTACGCAACAAAACTTGGAAGTTGGGTCAATGGCAGGGCCAACAACGAGCGGTTCCTCCCATAAGACTAACTCGTTCTCCGACCAATCAATTTTTGAGATTAAACCTCTGCCTGAATGTTGATTCGTTCGGATTTCTATCACACGATCGACGGAATCACTTAAAAAAGCGGATCTTGACATGTTTTGTAGAATTGTATCCATCTCGTGCATGGAACGACTGACTTGGAACGCGTTCAATTTTAAAGTTTTGAAAGTCACAGACTTTCACTAGCGGGTATCTGGCGCTCAAGACTTCTTCGTTTGCCCGAAACAATGCTCCTTAATTAACCCAAGCTATCTCTAAAGGAGGGAAAGCATTTATTTAGATTATCGGGCAACCTTTCCTTGCTCTCAATATCGTATCCGAAGGTTTTGTGATGTCGAAGATTGCTCGCCAGCATTTGCGGGCTTTCGTAGCCGTTTCCAAGCGAGCATGTTCAAGCCAATGCAGACAAAACGAACAATTATGTTGAAAATCCCCATCACGCCGCCAGCTTTGAATGGTTTATCATACACTGACGACGTTGACAATAGGAGAGAGGCTCCTATAAGGTAAAATAATATCCACAAAGCATCCACTCCCATTTCAATCAAAGGGGTTCGTACGTAACTTTGCGTGACATGGCACAATGTGAGAAACATGATCAGACCATCAATCAACAAGGAACTAATTGTAACGAACAAGAAGAATTGGGCAGCCCTTTGTTGAGGATGGCCAACTTGTGCCAAAATACATATCAATGCAATCAGGTCCAACACCTAGAAGGAAATAGAGTTTTCTTTGAATGTAATAAATATTAAAAGGGCTTCTGTAAGTAGGTACAAGCTCTTTCAATACTCACTCATAAATCAATGAGGGGAGTACTTTACAAGAATTGTTCCTCCTAAGGATAAAGTAGATTCATATTTTTCAATCCTTTGCGCTATTGATGATTTACTTTTCGCCAAAAGGAAAGTTTCAGGTTCGTTACCTAACGTTTAATTTGATCTTCCCGTACGGTGGTTCGGCATGTACTCTACTAGGATGAGACTACAATTTTGGAACACAATAACTTCTACACGACATACAAGTGTTTCTTACACCCTCAAGCTTTTTCCCATTTTTTTGTACAAATACCTTACTTTATACAAAGTCTGTTAAAGGTGCAAGAGCAAGGGACGGCAAAAGTAGAAGCAAATTCCATTATAACCTTAAATTAGTGAGTGTGGATATGGCACGTCAACTAGAACTTTGCAAGCACACGGTGCAGACGATCTAACCCTTAAGGAGCTACATGCTCAACAAAAGAATTTCAATCAATGCGTTCGAGGTTCACTTTTTAACATGATTTTTAAAGGTCCGACTCATAATTATCCCAAAACATCCCATTTCCTTCCACAACAAATCTATTTTACGAAAAGATGTGTTTTACAGATTTGATTTAGGTAGTCTTGATGTTCCTCAATTGCTTGCCCTTTTTGCATTTTTGATGCATTTTTTGGCGCTCTTATTTGCATTTTTTGTGCAGCCCTACCCCTGTACCGGGTTAACGTCGATCCCACATGCCTTGTTTGAGAAACAAAAAAAAGCGTTCTAGTGTCCACGTTATCATATATTTGGATCTAGTTTTTAAACAAGATTCTGATGAAAGGTTGTAAAGTAAATCATTACTAACATCTGTGTTTCTCTTGCATTCTCACCAAAAGAATTAAGCTGGTCATCCCAGATGAAGATTTAAAGTAATCGCGAGCCAAGGAAGGAAGGTCTGGGCGTTGTTCATTCAATGACCCACTTGACATCGGTTCATCAATAGGTCCCATGTTGAGCTTAGGTTGAGGAAGGAAAACACCCACAAAGGCAGATTTATTTTGCCCTCTGAACAAAGTGCAGAGTAACTGTTCCGCATGGATCTGCGAACGGATAGACTGATAACAGATTGAACAACGGCAAATGCATTGTAAGCTATTGGTTATTATTTTTATCTCATGTGGTTTGATTAGATTTAGAACAAAAAATTCGAGTGAATGAGCATCATGTAGATGGAAAATGGAAGTTACTGAAGGCGTTTTTGAACAACATTTTTAGATTCGATATCTTCACCTTGAACGACGGCGGTTATCTGGCGTGGGGAGTTCTTGAGGTTTCAAAATTGTAAATCTGTCAACTTCTGGCTCTTTTCTCCGCCCAAATCCCAAAGGAACAATTTTTGGAGGGTTGGAAAACATTGCCGAAGACGTCCGCCTTTTGGAAGACCGCCCAGTTGCGCTCGATAAATCAGGTGGCGAGGCATTGCGATTCTCCTCCCCGAATGCGTTTTGCAAGATTTGTAACAATAACAGATTCTGGTTGCGCAACTCCTTCAACTCCTTTAACTTGACCTTCTCACTTGAATCCTCTTTGGTCAAAATATCTCTCCAACGGTTTTGGGTGCGGGTGGAGGTTGTTTGTCTATTTATTTGCCGTGGAACTTGCATGGTCTGCTGGTTAGTTGAGGTAGATAAGCTTCCGCGGTTGGACTGACGGTTCCCGCCCGAAGTGTCCGAAACGGCGTACTTATTCAAATCTGCATGCAAAAGAAGCGATGCGGGCAAGTCGATTGGACCACTACTAGAGATGGTTTGAAGCAAAGGCTCCGTTTGAGCATCGGCCGTCCGGATTTCCACTCCAGTGTTAAAAAGCGAAGCTATTGCACTTGGAGGTTTTAAGCTTGATTGCAAGCGAGGTCTCTTTGGCTCAGAGAAAGGGGTGATGGGCGTGGTGGTCATAATGCGATTCCGAATGGCAGGACGGCTCGATATAGAGCTAGAAGTAATTCTGTCGGAGGCTCTATTTCTCGTTGGTCTTCTTGACCGACTTGTGGGAGGAATTGTGGGGGTGGTTGTGGTGGGTGGGGTCCTTGAGGTAGGACGGTGCAATTGAACGTAACTGTTTACAAGAGTGGGATTGGATGCCTTATTTCGGCCAGTTAATACCGGGGTCAAGTTTCGAATGTCTGAATCGAAATCGAACTTGGGCATTTTGTAGCTGAAGCTGTTCAAAGCACTCAATCTGTTCCTGTCATTACTTTCTGTTGTTGTTGAAACCTGTTCTTGTGGTGGGGATGAATGCCTGTGGTCCTGATGAGAGGATCCATTATCTTGATATGGATGTTTGATGGCTTGTTTTGATCCACCGGAAAATGGAGTTCCCTGGCGGTGCTTGATAAAGTTCTTTTCTGCTAAACTCAGATCTGGAACATTGGATCCAGCGCGATGAAGATTGAAATCGGCGTGAATGTAATGATTGCTGTAGTCATCGTCCTTTTTCTTATGATGCAGGTTGTACTTATCATGGTTTGGTTGCTTGTAGGTTGGTCCCAGATCAACTGCAAATGGGGATTCCAAAGGTTCGGTGTGGTAAGGTGGGTCCTCAAGGTATTCGTCTGGAAGGATGGGAGGAAATAGAAATTTGACTTATCAAATTAAATGCCTAGGCGAAGTTTTGGTAGCTTCTGTACTTTACATATTGTTCCAAAAAAGCTTGTCACGTTATTTAGTCGGGGTCCATATGAATGTTTTAACCCAACGGGCTCAGAGCTCACTACGTTCTCTCATTGATTCACCATGTTTAAAACCATTAGCTATAGCCAAAAGAGTAGTATGTTTGTAGAGGTCAGTATGCCACCACGGCAGGTGAAGTCTACATGTATTTCATCAATGAAACATTATTATTGACACAAACGACAAGTTACACTTGTCCCTATTGTTATTTCAGTGTTCGATGATGTTGAAAAAGTCAAGCAAATTTCCTCTGCGGTCAAAAATGGCATTTATTATTTCCATATAACAGTCCTCAATGGATTATTTTTCTTCGTTCCACTTTAACTGGGTGAGTTGCTTAAAAATAAATAAGTGTTCAATGATTTCAACGAAGAACACATGGTCAACAATGTCTGACTTTTTTCCTGTTCATAACATTTATTGTCACGAGAAGGCCAACTTTCGAATACGTTGAGTACAAAATATCTCGTTAAATTCAGGGTTTTTTATGGACCAAAAGTTTTAGTCTTTTATTTGTGAAGCGAAGAACAATAAATGAGACGAAGAAAACGACGCACCTGATGCTCCTCTACTTGAGCAAAATCGCAATGTCTATCCCTGTTTGATAAGATACCAACGCTCGTCTTCGGCGCAATTTTGCGTCTATAAGCGTGACATTCATGGAAAACTCTACTTAACATGATTTTTTTTTCATGGGCCATCATTTATTTCGAGCGTGTCCCAAACACCGAAAAGTTAAATTAGACCGCAATTAGGTTTACCGAATGATGAGTTAAAGCAATGTCAAGTCGCAATCACCGACAGAAGTGCATCTCCAACTTTTACACACTGTGCAGCAAAATGTTAGGGAAGCCACATTTTATCCCTGAGACCTGTGCATTCACTGTGGGGTAAATTTTTGGTTACGAAATTTTCCCATGCTTATTCTATTCTCTATTCTACCGTACACATGGTGTGGGAAATAATGAGCTAGTTTTGGAACATAGGCTTGCATGTCGCTAATACCACTATTCTGGCTCAACCCTTGGCAAATATCTGTGGTACTAAAACTGTCATACAAAATCAAAATAAGTGAAATGTTGTTTGGTCTTGGTCGCACTTACCCGAATGAAAGAGGAAGGGCGATTCAATGAAAGAAAAGTCTGAAGAGCCCTTTCGAGGAACTTCTTCTGTTGTTACAAATGGAGAAACAGCTAAATAGGCTGTTGTGATATTCTCGCGTTGAGGAGAGGATGGCGATGGAACTTTGTTAATTGGTCGGAAGTATTGAAGCTTATGTTTGGATGATGCCTTCTGGTAAAGAAACGGAGACACAAAATCAAGTCCCACTGGGCGGGTTAAAAGATGTGTACCTTGACTCAGACCCACATGTGATGGGGTGGGTTCTGGCGACGCCTCAGATGGTTTAGGGTTAGGATTTTGAAGAAGTTCTTGGAGCGTAATTTTAGTCTGCTCTGGTCGGGAAGTGAGCATGACCAAGGTAGGAAAGGTGGGATGTGAGCTACGAGCGAAGGTGCTGCTCTCTTGGGCGATGATACTTTTGGTGGGGATAAGGTCTGAATCAGTGGAGGAGTTGGTTAAAGTAGTTGGTTCTGTTTTGGTTGCAGTGGAAGCTGCAAGGGTGGTTGTCGTTGTAGTTACTGCCTTGATAGTTGTCCGTTCAACTTGATGTGTCTTGTTCGAAGGCAGCGACAAATCCAATTTACTCGTTGTTCCAATTGTAGGCCTTAATGTGGCAGGAGTTGTGAAGTAGGCCTTAATGCTAAATATCTTGGAATTTTGGTTACCGCTATTTATCGATTCCAAACTTTCGCTACTTTTGTCTTTCGTGGTAAATTTACTCAATTGCGGGTAGAAAGTCGAAGTGTCATTGACTTCTCGTTGTCGAAGAATTTCGTCAATAAAGCTGGAAATGATGCTTTGTCTCTGGGGTGGGATAATCTCTTTTCGACGCTCGGGCTCCTTCCCACTCATACTAATGAACGTTTTTTCAAACACGTGTCCTTTGTCTACTTCGTAGTTATTAATGACGAAAAAATTCAACATGTGTAAGAGCCCCTCCTTCATTTGGGCATCTTCGACCTGGGTCAAGTTCGTCGAATACAAGTCCAGGAACTGATTCAGAAGTCGAGTCGATGTTTTCGGTTGGAACGTGTACCGATTTCGATTCTTCCGGCTGTTTTCGACGGTGGCCCACCAACTCGGATCACTCTGTTCTTTTGAGCTATCTTTAACGTCAGAACTTGCATTCGAACGAAAGAGCTTTTTGAGGGTTAAACTGTTTAAAGGAACATATTCCGTCGGCCTCTGGGCGTTCACTAGTCCCATTATCACTAAACTCGTTGTTGCCAGAAGCACACAAGTCCAAGGAGTTTGCTCCATTTTCTTCCCCACAAAACGATATCTCTTCGTTCGTTGTGTTGGCTTTAAGATCCTTTCAATCAATGCCAGGAATGGATGGAAACTGCCGAATCTGCGTGAGCTTTTTCCGAACTAGAACTCCGTGACGCGGACTTTGGTAAGGGTAAAGAGAACACGAAGCAACGGTAAAAGGGAAACTGTGCAAAGCTTCAAACGTCATTCATGCGAACAAGAAACAAGACGACGGAGTAAGAAGTCGCCAGCAGCCCAGTAGCACTCGAACTATCCTCATTTTCAAGTGCATCTCACTCCATGGAATCGGCAACTCATCCACTCGAAGTGAACTACATTTCACGGCTCCACGAAGAACCAGATCTTCGTAGAATTTGTTCACTACCGTGGTGCTCTATGTTGAACATTGGCTACTGTGTGGAAAGGTATTGCGGATGTTTTTTCAGCGACATAAGGCTAATGTCCAGACATAATTTGAGCGGGGAGAAATCATTTCCATTTCAAAACTTCGCTGAATTGGAATCATCAAGCTTTCATTTTAGCTCTTGAAATGGTGCGTCACTTGAGTTTCTCTTTCGTCTTATATTCATTCAATTTTGACATCCGCATGACAAAGAATAATTAATTCCTCGTTCCGTCAAAAATGATTTGAAACTTTTCTATGACTGTGACATATAGTACATGATTGACCAATAATAATGAAATGACTAAAATTTGCTAATCTATAAGGCTTTTGTTATGTACAGAAATACAAGTGTTAAACGTGGCTTGTTCTACTTTTAACTCACAAGGGAAAAAGTGCAGACGTAAAATCATTCAAAGTTCTGATTCATTGACATGCTTTTGGCATCTTTAAAGATATTAATTAGCCTTTTGATTAGGAAATTTGAGTTGATCTTCCTCTCTTTCATCCAAATTCAACAGATTAACAAAGGTGCACGGGGATTCCCATATTTTAATTGATTCTAAGGGAACCACCGACACTTAAAAACAGACAATCTTCGGTTATGGGCCCATTTAGTTAATACTTTTGGATTCGATCAATTGAACAAGCAAACAAGAATATCAATATTTTGGAAAGTCTTTAACTTAACCAACCTTCTTGTTATTGTTGAAAGAAGCCTAGTTTTTTCGAATTCATACTTTCAATGACGCTAAGTGCTTTTTTGTAATTAGGTACATGCCAGTCACAAGTGTGACAGGAGCTAGTTCAACGCCATTCTCACACTTGTTGACACATTTATCCATGTTCTAACTAATCTTGGAATAATATCAATCAGACAAAATACAATTGTTTGTTTGAAGTAGGGTGAAAACAACACAAAATATCCCTTACCAAAAGAAAATGAGGGAAACATAATGATTTAGGGCAGGGGCGTGCAAACTTATTTAGCAGTGGGCCAAATTGGCCAGACGCTCGCAGGCCACACTTTGCAAAACGGCAAATAATTTCTAGCACAACATTCACGGGCTATGCCAATATCATGCTGCGGGCCACATTTGGCCCGCTGGCCAGGGTTTGCACACACTTGATTTAGGGCATAAATACGTAGAATACTAGACATACAGTATATACGTAGTAGATACTAGATATATCCTATCTAGATGTACAGGATGCGTATGATATCCATGAAGCAACTTAGGTGGGTAGGTATGACACCCTACTTCAAGGTGTAGGCCAAAATATAGTGAGCTGTAAAATGTTTCGTTTAGTTTTGTTTGTAAAAAGAGAAAGAAGCATTGTTATCCCGTAACTCGTGGAAAAGACAAGGGGTCCTCAAAGGAATTCGGTTCGGGATAATACAGGCCATTTCTGAAGTTTTGGGCCTAAGTTTTTGGTTTGTGGCCAAACAATTGCTTTGAAGACCTCCTCTTGTGTCTGAATTCGGCCGTGGAATGGTAATCCCCTCCAGAATTGGTTAATTTCCACTTATTCTTGTCTTGGCATAAAACTGATAATGCAAGGTCCCAAAATCCTCCAAAATCTTCTGTTTTGTCCTGGCGTGAGTCCCAAAAAAGACCCCATGCCTTTAATATGCGTTAGGGAACAATAATGATTCTTGCTCCGCCATTTTTCATAAATTCCATACAAAAAATTATCTTACAGCTCCCAAAATTTCAGCCCAAAACATCAACGTAGGACGTCGCACCAGTCCGCCAAGGTTGCTCCACGAATACCGTTCGTACCTTGAACTAGAAACATGGTGTTTGGGAATTTCCATTCAAACTTAATGTTTTCAATATTGTGGTCTACATCCAGAGCGTGGCTGACAAAAACTCTCTTCTGGAAAACAGTCTCCTGGGCAGTGATCACAATCCGGTTTATTGTACTATTTTGCTAACCACCCAAGCGTTCGTCTGTAATCCATTAATTAAGATACCTATGGACATCCAGTAGTCTGGATCTATGTTTAGTAAAAGTTAGTGATAGACCGAAAGGGCTCATAACCGAAACGGAAAGTTTCGGCCGAAAGAGGGCTTAACCGAAACCGAAACCGAAAGCAGCTGACTACAAAATTGTGTAAATGCAAAATCCACCTTAAAAATTAAATTGCTCAGATGCCAGGAGCAGCAAAAAATCCATGACGTTAAGAGAAGGGTAATGAAGCTACCTTCAAGCCCTGATCTCAATCCAATGGATTTTAATTTGTGATCCATGCCTGAGTCCAGAGTCTATGAAAAGTTCTGCAAGAATATTGGGGCTCTAAAGAATACCCTTGAGATAGTATTGGCAAAAAAATCTGTATAGTTTGTGCGTGTTACATGTGCGTCGGTGGTTCCACAAATGTGTCCAAGTTTCATGTGCTAAGTAAGACTATTTTGAAAATGTTTAACACGGCTCTTTTCCAACAGTTTTGCGTTTGTTGTGACAAATTATTTGAAATGAAGGAATTACATAACAAAAACTGCTGTCCCAGATTTATCAGCCATCCTATAGCATGGGAGATAAATATGGGAACCCAGTAATTTTTGAATGAAACAACTATGGTACAATGAAAATCATTGGTTTTTTCACACGGACTCTGATATCAATTAATACAACTCCTTGATTACGACCACATTCAAAATGGCTGCGTTTGCTGAAAGTCATTTGGCCAAGTCCGTCCTTGCCTTGGCCATTGCAGGCACGGGTGACATCAGGCTCAAATTCCTGGACTCCTGAATTCCTGGCTGACTCCAGGCAGGGATACCTGAATAGGCCTACTCAGTACGATCCATGTTTGAGACCAGGGTATTCAAAATTCCATTGGGTTGTGGGGCTACTTGAAGTCCATGTTGCCTTGGCCCAGTTTGCTGGGAAAACTTCAGGACATGCTTGATTGAGGTCATTGCCACTGAATTTAACGATTGGGAAGCTGGATGAAAAAAAAAAATGCTGTACACATGGAATTTGTGGCCAATCAGGAGGCTTTTTCCATCCACTTTAAAATGAATAAATTCAGTGGTCCCCCTCAATGAAACATGTCCTGAAGTTTTAGCTGCATTCTGGGACAAGGCTGTGTGGGCTTCAAGCATCCCCGACCTTAACCCAATGGAGTTCTCTGTGCAATCCATGTTTGAGACCAGGGTATTCAATAAGGCCCATTTAAGTTTTTCTGCCTGGAAGTCAGATTTGATCCAGGAATTTGAGCCTGATGTCACCCGTGCCTGCAATGGCCAAGGCAAAAAAAAGGACGGACTTGGCCAAATAACTTTCAGTAAAGGCTGCCATTTTGAATGTGGTTGAATTGAAAGAGTTGTACTAATTGATAACACAGTCCGTGTGAAAAAATCAAAGATTTTCATGCTACCATGGTTGTTTAATTCAAAAATTACTGGGTTCCTATATATATCTCCCATGGTGTATATGAGCAAGAAACCGAGCTACATCAAATGTCAAGGAGAACAGGCATTGGATTAAAAAAATTAAAACACTTAAACTCAAATAATTCAGCATTTGCTAAACAAATTTTACTTGTTATTAATTAGACATGCGTATATTTACACGTTTTGCAATGACAAAGATTAAAAAACGAATACGGTACGTCATTTAGGTATTTCATAAACATTAATCCTTTATTTTAGGAAAGCTAGATATCTAAAAAATATGCAATTGAAAAGAGTGAAATATGTAACATGGGTCAAATATTGAAAAAACAGCGTAAACAAGGCTGAAAATGCAAGAAGTGCCAAACTGTGTTCGATGCCAAAACCCATTTTTGCCTTTTTCCATCCCGAATCATTCCCGTTCCCCCAAGTGCTACTGAAATATGTATCTTCGTTCGTTCTTTTTGCTCTGTCTATCGAAATCAAGTACTTTTGCTTTCAATGAGACGAACGAAAGAGGAGTCTTTTTGACTAAGCTTCATTTGGTTTGCCTTTGCGGAAGGATTCCACCTATCATTTTATTCACCAAAAGGCAATTTCTGAACATTCATGGAAAAAAATTAAGCCGTTCTTCTCTAAGGTATTTTCTCTGAGTTTCTTTCCTATTTTGAGTGTTTGTCCTTCAAGACCAAAAGGCTTTGCTTTTCGAATACTCTTTATTTTTAACAAAATCATCAACAGAAACGTATTTTAGACACTTTGGGTCATTTTTTTCATTTGATTTAATTTTTTTCTGAGTGCTATTTTGCGAAGAAAAGTTTTGGAACAATTTCTCAGCCATAACTCAAGATTAGACATAACTTCCTCCATGTTTTCTATGACATGAGTCCAGATACTATTTTCTTGTGACTGGTCGAAGTTGGTTTTGAATGTCAAACTAATTTACTAACATAGATGGATTTTTAATTCTGAAAAACGATTTCTTCCCAACCTTTGGACGTTTTTCTGATAACAAAAAACCGTTTTTTCCTAATGTTCACTTCAGGGTCCGTATTCTCAATTCGTATTCGATACTTGAAGTGTGAGTACTTCATATAAAAGTACCAAGTACAAATTGAGAATACGGTCCTTGCTGTCATTCACTATCGGCAAAGAATCGTATGAGGAACTGCTCCGGTCGTTTTTCGTGATTGAATCGCAAACAGCTATTAAGTTCTACCTTTGCAAACAATGGGAGCAAAGCTCTATCCGACAATAAAACATGTATTTGCTCAGATAGATTGTATGAGAACAGAAATAGTGAATAAGAATTGTCGCCGAATCCGTGGCTCGAGGAAGACCCAAATTGGCCTTCTCTTAAATTGACTAGTAGATTGGGTTTTCAAGTGCATCTCCAACGCAAATTCTTCGAGCAATCTGGTATTGTTCTATCATCTGACAATTCACTTACTTATTTTTCACTGCTAGGAAGTCGACCTTTCCTAATGATTCTTTATCAGATGAACTTAGTGGTTTTGCACAATCACTAGTATGATAATTGCGAGAACTCTTCTGTGGACACTCGTAATAGAGTTTTTTCTCACCCGATCAAACTTTTACCCACTGCAAATGCATGCACGATGCACTGAGCACAAATGCAGAGGTTGTGTCTATGCATGTATGTGTTGGTATGTTTGTAAGAATGAGAGTGATGACCAATAAAAAAGATAACAATGAAAATACGTAATAAGTAGCTCAATCACTCCGCAAGTCAGAATCGGCATTCGAGGTTGACAGTCTATTATTGAGCTTTGCCAATTGTTGTTGTTTCTTTTCTATCCCAATCGAGAGCAGACTTGCACGAGAAGGATGAATCTTTTTGTCTGAGGTTATCACGTTGAACGGTTATCTTTTAATTTGTGTCTTGCTAATTTTTCCAGGCAAGTTGTACGAATCGGCAATTGTTGGCAACGTCTTTCGCTTTGTTTTGAGTGTAAACGTTACAAAAGTACATTTAGTCTCAGTTGCACTTTATGGCATCTTCCTTCTCCTACTTTTTTCATCATCTGAAATAGCCGCCTGAGGTACTCCATGATTGGTCTTTTGTTGTGTTAGAAGGTGCGAGTTGAGATCGTCGAGGGCATGAGAGTATCATTATGCGAGCACTGAACTTCTCGAGTCTTTATACCGCTCAAACGCTTCTCGAAATTGTTCCTCAAACTCGACTAACTTTTGCGAATTTGAATCGATTCTTTGGTTGGATAATGGAGCGGAAACCTTGGTACCAGTTGAAGGTGTGGTTGCTCCGCAATCTCGTTCATTCACAGCCGAGGAACACGGGTGAACGAACGATTTCAACCATTGTGTCACTTCGACGAAATGGCTTGGCAAGACGCACTGTCGCTGATGCGTAATGTTCTCGATATCGTCAGACGTTGGCTTTTCACCAGAGTAATTAATCACCAAGACTTTCCTATAATTACCCGCGAACTGCGAATGAACTTGTCGCAGTGCTAAAAGCCTTAGCTCATAGAAATTGTCTTCGACTGTGGTGAGAGGCATGGTTGGACTATCCATGCTCGTCTGACTGGTATTCGATGATTTCAAGGCATTCACTGCCGTTTGAGTGTTCACAACAATGATCCGTGTATTAGGATCCTGGATCTTGTCCAACACAAAGCTCTCTTGATTTTCACAGATTTCCTCACTCAATGTTTCATCATCAAAGTGTATAACTTTTACCCCCACGGCTTCAAGCCATTGAACTAACTTCAGGTTTAGGTCCATGAAGAGACGAGACTCGTTAAAGAAAAGTAGAAAAATGGTTTGCTCCTTCAAAGATTCCACTGAGGTAGATCCGGTTCCTGTGTCAAAGGTGGAGGGAGCCTTTTTAGAATATTCCAGGTCTTCACTATCCGCGTTTGTAGATCGCCGGGTCCAAACGCAAAAAATGACAAACAAACACAGAGTGACGATTAAGACGAGAATGATGACCAGGATGACCATGAACCATCCGTTGGTCACCAGTGGCAGCTTTGTAGCATTTGGACACGAACCAAGAACGAGGGGAGTTTTGATGGCAGTTCTACAAATAGGGGGAAGATGCTTCTGTTTTGATCCGTATTCGATAGTCTGCTTGCAATAGGGATGATGATCATCGGATAAATCGACCACAATGCAATAGGCTTTATCTGGTTCAAGATCCGTCACCTCAAGAGTGAAGCGCCCATGGGTCAAGTTTCCGTTGATTTGTTCCAAATTAACGGTATACCTGGAAACATTGCCAGCCTGATGATCGTGCGGACCGCAATTCGAAATGTTGTTTGAATTGGGATGTAGGAGGATCTGAACCTTGTCATAGCTCTGTATGGGTGTGCAAGAAGCCATGGTTCCAGCTAGAGTGACTGATGAACACGATATACTGGGTGTTTTAACTGCGGCACCGTCTGAGGATTCCATAACAAAAGTGTCATCTCTGTCATGGGCACACCAATCGAACACTTCTCGGGTGGAGTTGATTGGCCGCTCAAAGGTGATCAATTTGCTGCACATTGGTTGGAAACTGGATCCATTTTCGCAATCACAAACGTATGAAGAAGGTTTCCTCCTGCCACACGGACACAATCGCAATACATAATGCTCCTGGACTACGTGATGAAATGTTGTAATCGGGTTGAGACTTTGCAGGGAATGATTCAAGCTTTCATGCAGATGGAAACCATCCATAGAGCTGCATCGTTCATACTTGTTGAAATAATCCAGGCTTCCATAGTTTTCAACTTCATTGATCTTTTGGTTTCGCGTAGGATCAAGTCTCCAAAGTTCAAACCAGAGTTTTTCAAATGTGCAACCTTGTAATTCTTGGTCCAGTGTGGTCCAATTGATTGTCAGTGAGGCGTCATCTTCACTCACTTGAGGATTCAGTTCGATCATCCAATCTTTGAGTCGTTGCTCGCACACGGATTTGTGGTCGGCAATGCTTTCGAATTTGGGTTCTGATCTGTCTTGGGCAATGAGAGCACCAGTCAGGGGCAAGAGCAGCCACATGAATACCCGAAATGGTTGCATATTTGCCAGTCTCTAAAATCACTTTCTACAAATGAGTTAGCCAATCAGCCAGTCAGTCAATGGATTCATCCATCCATCCATCCATCGATTGATCAATTGATCAGTTAGTTAGTCGGTCGGTCGGTCTGGGATCTAATCACGCGTTCACTTTGTCAGTCGATGAGTAAGAAGACGTTGTCGAGCAATGCCTCCATATCTTTTGCAAACATGAATGCAATGTTGAGAGGTTTGAATTACATACATTCAGCCTGGGTGATAGCTCGATTCTCTCAAACGAGTCTGGTTTCATGGAGGAACACGATCAGCGATCCAGCTCTGGAATCAAGAGCAGCAGCTTTCGAGCTTCTTGATGTCTGTTTCTAATGGATGGATATTTGACTTGAAATTCCACTGTTGTTTATGAGAGTATGTGTTCGTATGGGATTGAGTATTTATTTAGGGCTCTCCAATGATGATTATCTTGCACACCAAAGCCACCCGCCACTTGGGAGTACTTGCTTGCATGCATGCACACATACACAGGTGCCTTCCTCGAATTCTGTTTGATCATCAGCTAACTTCGTCTTTTTCTACTTGTTCTTCTTCTACTACATTCAATGCCACTAGGGTAATGCCAGAACCAATGCTGCTAGTTTGCTGAGTACTGACGGCATCCACATGATGAGGATGATCAGAATCTGAACTTGAGACCAATCCAAGACTTTACCTGGGTGAAGTTAAGCAAGCCCCAAGATCTCAAGCACTCATTTGAACACAACGTCGTGGTGAGAGAACTTGAGCTCGAATCAAATCCAATGAAAAACAATTTCTTCAAATAAAACACTGTATTCAGTCGCACTTGCAATGACGTCGAGATATTGTAGCAGTAGGTACTTCGTTGTAATCTTTTCAGGGGTTCTCTTCAAGTACTGTCTCGTTGAGAAAGAGCGAGAGAGAACTACAGAGAAAGAGACACGCACACGCATACTTCTCACTTGGACCAAATGAAGCGAGCGAGCGAGCGAACGAACGAAGAAACGAACATGCCAGTCCTTTTCGTGGACAGCAGTCAGCCAAAGTGTATGTGTGTATATGTACCAAGGACTGCTCATCAGAGGACACAAAACTCAGCCCACGAGTTGACTAAAAGAGCCCCCAGCAGTATAGTTCTTACCAGTAATTTTTAACAAAATTGCCCATAATCGGCATTTTTTTTGGCGGGGGTGGTATTAAAAAATCCACCCCCATCCAAAATAAAATAAAATAAAGAAGGTGTTGATTCGTGACAACTATTTGTGAAACTTTAGCTCTGTTATCAAAATTGAAACTTCCAGAAGATTCAACCAAGCTTCAAGTGGCAACATTGCTTGTCATCAAAACATTCAAAATGAATTCTACATTGTTCTGTTAATATTCATGCCATTTTTTTTTTTTTGGGGGGGGGGGCGGATTTTTCAATACCGCTACAAGGAATGGGATTCCCTGTAAAGAGAGTTAATCATTATTATAGTTTCAATAATTAATGTTTATATGAAATTTGATCTACCAATGAGTTACTGTTGGCAGATCTATACAACCCTTGTATAGTGGGTTGGTCAGGAATAGTATTTAAGAATTTGTCCAATCCTGCCTTAAATGCTGTTAGAGGATCAGCTCCTACATATTCCCGACGAAGACTAATGGGCAACAAATTGAACAATGAAGGAGCCCGAAAAAGAAGAGAGGAGGACTTCATTAGTACTACATTTCAGTTTGAAAAGTAGAGTTGTTGAGGAGTGGTACATCCCAAAAAGAGGGTCATGAATTGAAGCCAAAGATATGGACACACTTCCAAGAGTGAAGTGCAGACATTTTTATATTTTTTGATTTTACATCATGCATTGGGATAAGAAAGTGAATTATGACTTCATAGTACTACATTGAACGTTTGTGGATAAGGACGGATTTGTGTCTTCAAAAATAGTGACAAACAGCTTGATTCACATGCTCTTTGTCAGTAATCTGTGATAAAGGGCAAGCAGTAGTTCACCTACCCTATCCAAGTAATGTCTTTTCTGTCTACACACGCGGTTGTTGGCGGCGTCCCGGTGATTCCTCACTGGCCAATTTGTATGAACGTTACATGGATTGAAAATCCATGTACATAAAAGCCGCCGTACATAAACAAATCCAAGTGGACGGCAAAGTCAATCAGGGTTGCCAAAAAATACTAGACACGCCACTACTATTGGCACAATTTTCCATAAATTATAATGTGTGGTATATGTACATGTTTCAAAATTTGATTTGCCAAGGGTGATATTAGCTCATATGTTTTGTCTGTACCAAGGCATGCTGCAAGCATGCTTCCATTATTGACTTCAAGCGTATTTGAAGCCTGCTAGAGCATTTCTTATCAAATTTTGGTTTAAACATCTAATACGTAGAAGCTTACATTCATATGGCGTCATTTTAGAAGCCTGAAAACGTTAAAAAGACTCAAAAGGGATGGAAGTCAATTGATGAAGTATGCTTCAAGCATAGATATCCGAACACAAAACATATGACCTATTATCTCCTAAAATGTTATGTTTTATGGAAGTTTTTGATATCCTATTTCAAGGAGGACGGTATTATGTGGAGTGGGATCGAGCAAGGGCGCATTACTGTGTTGGTGTGAATTTTCCTGTGTGATAGCCTGGAGTTAATGAAAAAATGCAATATAATTTGGATTAATGTCGTTTTATTGACATAAGTCATAAAACAAAAGTGCACAAGGACTCAATGAGCAATCATTTGATGCCAAATTGATGTCTCTCAAAGAATTCAAACTGTGTTGTTTCATTGTGTTAAGTCAAATATCTTCAAACTTTAAAGATTTTCTAGGGAGGAGACGTGGTGTTGTGGTTAGCGCAGTTGCCTTTAGTGAGAGAGGTCCCAGGTTCGATTCTCCTCCCCGACCTTTCTCAAGGAAACTTTTAGACGTTAATCCACACCCACAGACGGAGAACCATTCTGATACTGGACTTGAAATTGCCTATCCGAAATGATTTGGACGATGTGATGGCTGGCTTCGCTGGCCGGGGGAGGCTCAACCCTCCGACCCTAGCACCAACAATCCAAAAAAAATAAAACTCCTGATCTACTGACTTGCTTTGTGATAGTGTGATCGCCGCAAGAATCCGGCTTTATCACAGGTGACAAAGCTTCAGAGAATTTCTCAACACGCACATTTCCTTGGGTTAATATGGTTTTAATTCTGAATTCTCTAGGCTCTATGAACACCTGTTATTCAAATCAAGATGACGCCGTTCCCCAAACAGGGTTTCAAATTTTAAAAACAAAAAAAGGGCGACGCTTTTAGAACATACAATTCGGCCATTACAGATAGAATGAATTATCATTGGGATTGTTTAAGGGCATTTTTCTCTTCATAGAATGCTAGAAAAAAAAATCTTCTATGTATCGTTTTTCAACATTTTACAGTCTTCTTTTGTCTTTAGAACCCAAATTTTTAAACACTTTTCCTGACCAACTCAATATACAAGGGTTGTATAGATCTGCCAACAGTAACTTGTTGGTGGACCAAATATCATATAAACATTAATTGTAGAAATTATTTTAATGATTAAATCTCTTTACAGGGAATCCCATTCCGTGTAGCAGTATTTAAATATCCGCCCCCCCCCCCAAAAAAAAATATATGAAATGGCAATAGTAAATGAAACCATATTTGAACACATTTTTTGCTGAATGTATAATAAATCACAAACCCACAGAGATATTTTATTGGCCTTGTGGTCAATACTTGACATACACTTCTATTCTCACAACCATTTTGGGATACTAAAATCCCCTAAAAAGAGGGGCACATCATCCTATTTGGCACCTCTAACACACTTCCAAACTGGCAAGACTACCATACCAGGAATAATGAATAAATAAATAAAACAAAAATATTATTGCAATATGATTTCTGAAAGAAAAATGTGTTTCTACTAACTGCCATGTGTGTAGCATAGTTTAGCAACCCTGATTGACTTTGCCCTTCACTTGGGTTTGTTTATGTACGTCGACTCCTATTTACGTGGATTTTCAATCCATGTAACGTTCATAGCCTACTTGTTAGCAGATTGGCGCAGACCCTGGCTGCTGTTTCCAAGAGTTACTGTTCTTTCTAGTTTCTACACGTGCACAGTAAAGCCAAGCTGCGGGCCTCGCAAGGCTGTCGAGATGGCGTAGAGCAGTCACTGCTGAGTGATTGAACGTGTGGCAACTGGCAAGTATGTTCTCTCTCCACTTCACCATCCTACCGGAGCCCCTTTTCAAAGCTTTGTAAAACAGCCCTATCAGCCGGAAAAACGAGGTACATGGAGAGAGAGGAAGAGTGTTTAAGCCTCGCCATGGATATAGCGACAAAAATGATGAGAGGTTCCTGGCCCTGTGTCTTGGCCTCGCTCGCTCTTTGGACTGACAATAAAAAAGTCTGAACCACAGATCATATATGGTCTGTGGTCTGATCTGAACCGTCTGAACGCATGAAATGCCCAAACAGGGTGGGCAACTAGCATTTTTCGATAATAAGCATATTTTCAAGGACTAAAGTATCGCGGAACTTTTATTAGCATTGCCCGTTTTTGCATTTTTTAGAGGGCTCCAGCATCAACAAGTTTTGAGTAGCGTTTTAGCATTATTCTAGCATTTTTTGATTATTTTTGCAATTTTGGGCTTGATAGACCGCTAATTTTGACAGCCGAATTTACCTTGCGTTACCTCACTTGGAGAGATAAAGTTTATTGTTTATTGTTCGGTCCACTCCAACACCCAATTGGCGATCCCAATTGGAGAAGTGAAAGGATTGTGACCCTCATTTCCAAATACATAGGTCCTACAACAATAGACTACCAATCCATCCATACCTCTGTTGCAGAATGCAGACCCTGTCTACTCACGGACTTTTCCACAAAAACTACGGTTTAAAAAATTGTCAAGACATGTATTAGTATTTGTTGAAATCAGGACGATAAGGGCTACAATTTCTTCGTAGACGACAAATTGAAAAATATATGATAACTTAAAAGGGAATATTTAGAAGGATTTTACCTTCAACTAACATTTATCTCACTTAAACTTGTTAGGAGGGAATGCCTGTGTAGCTTTTCAATGAATATTGCAAAGGTATTGTATGTTTAACCACTTGACGTACTAGAATGATCATTTTGGAAATAGCCTGATATGAAGTGTCTGATTTTGACAATCTTCAGCCTCTTGGGGCAGTATTATACTAACAATAACAGATGCTTAGGTGTTTTGGAGGATTACTGTTAGGAAAAACTTCCATATTAATGATGCATATTCACTTTGATTGCCTCTTTTTCAAAATATGCAAGATTTGTTTTTAAACATAGAAAAGTATGTAATATTTCCTGGCATTTCGACATTCCAGTTGGTTATTTGATGCAATTTGAAACTTTAAAGAATTTGGGACCCTGTCAATATCTATTTATATATTGGGTTTTGGAATATATGTTTGCGTTTGGAATTTTGAGAGACTAAATTTAGTTGTTGGGCTGATTTTAGATTCCTTAGACCTTCACAAAATATCTTCAGCTTCTAATCTGTAGAAATATTCTTTCAAAAGTCAGACATGGATTATATGGATGGATTATATCCATTATTTGAATCCAGTTAGCAAAAACCTTAAATTTTGTAATACTTCAATCCCTTTAAAATAGTTCAAGGTTCTGCTGTGATTATAGGGGGAGCTGCTCTCTTCAGTCGAGAGTGAGCAAAATGTACTTCTCAGAGGGAGCCACCTGAAATTTGAGTCAAAAAAGCGTCACTTTGAAAGCAACCATGTTTGCGCGGGCATGCGTTCGAGCGAGCGTTTTTTGATGGAGATTTTCGAAAAAGGCCAAATGGAGGAACGATTATGTTTTGAGAAAGTAGCATGAACGAACAATTTCTATTTTGTTTCAGTTTCTCCAAAAAGTTTGTAGCACTGACTTGAATACGTTCATTTCATTGTTATCAACGCTTATCAAATAAGTAAAATGTATTTGAGGGAGGCAAAGTCGTCACACTCTCAAGTGATCAAAACGACACCTCGCGGGGTAAACAAATCATGATTTAAAGTTGAATGACTAATAGCTTTGATCTGCTTCTGCAAATCAAAGTATCAGAAGTATGGAAAGTATTTCCATACTTACAATACCAGTAGGCAAAATATTTAGTCATCATTAGAGCGCCCGAAAATATTTAATTTTCAAGGCCAAATATTTAAATAATATTTAAGGAAAATAACATCAAAATATTTAAGAAAATTTAAAAAGCACCAAAATGTTTAAAAAATATTTAAATTTGTAGGTATTCAGGGATAAATAAATTGATATTTTTAGAGCTTCTTCTGTATTCAAAATCCAAATTTTTGATGAAAATTTTGCAACAACGAAAATGCAGGTAGACAAATCTTTGGTGGAAAACATTCATACCATGCAGTGAAAATTGGTTATTCTTGAGTCTTTATTTTTACCCTAGATTTAATCAAAATGTTATTGGCCAAGATTTGGTTGAACATTCAACCCAGAGTTTCCCGAATTTTCTTTTGGTTGGAGCTGTGCTTTTCTTTTCGAGATTCAAATCCGTTAATGTAATTTTCAAGGTCAAATCGACCAAATATTTCTTTCCCACGCAGAATACTTTCCCAATTTAGTTGTTGACTATTCACCTCAAAAATTGGCCTAATAATTAAAAAAAGAGAGATTTTGAAAATTTTATTTTGGGAAGGTCAGATTGTTAGCCAATATTTCAAAAGACGTGCGGAAATCATGATGATTCTTGATATAATTCAAAGAAACAAAGGGAATTTGCCTTTAGTTTTGGAAGAAAAAGCCCAAATATTTAAACAGTGCTCAATACGGTAAAATATTCAAATTCAATATTTTTATATTTAGTTAAATATTTTCGGCCGCTCTAGTCATCAAACAGTATTGTTAGGCTGTAAACGAATCTTTACAGTGACTCATAAGTAGGGGCCCAAAGACATGTGTATTTGCTATTTGCTAGCTTTTATAGCCATTATTCATTTTATTTGCCAATTTTGGGCAAATAAATGCAAATGTTGTGGGATTTTGGGCAATTAAATGCAAAATTTGTTTTTTTTTTGGCGAAATTAATGCAAAAATTGTCTTTTGGGGCAAAAAATAGGAAAAGGAATTGTTTCCCCAAAATGTTTTGTTTAAAGGATATTTGATTATTCAATGAAATAAAAAAAAAAATTTCGCTTAAATGTTTATACACTTGCATTCCACTTTATTGTTGGTGAAACGTAATGCTCATTTTCCGAATTTGGTGGCCAGTTTTGCGATATTTTGTAAATTTTCGTGTCTATTTGCCATTTTATTTACCATTTCTTTGTTTATTTGCCATTTTATTTGCCATTTTGGACGCTTTTATTTGCCATTTTTTGGGCTTAAAAGGCATGTTTATTTGCCAGAAATCTGCACCCCTACTCATAAGACACGAATCGAATCCGATTTTTCCCCAAAAATGGGAAAGATTTGAATCGTGTTCCAGGACTCGAGTCTCTCACAAATCTATGGAAAGCGACCAAATCTATGATGTGAAGTTAACGTGCAAAATCGTACCTCTGGTCTGACGGGTTATTCTTGACAGACCCTGAACGATTGGGGCATTTTAAGGCAGAGCAAGTGACCATGACTTCAACCCGACAACGAACTTGTTTGGGTACAACTCCTTGTAAAACGTCACAGCCAAAGGTCAGCTGGGGCCTGAAAATTGTCCAACAAAATGTAAGGCCTGTCTGCCTCAGCATCTCCTGTCTGGGAACTCTGTGATCAGTTTTATTGGATTCGAGTGACTGACCAAAATCACAGCTCCTAAATTTAAACCTCGAAATAAAGTTGCAATTTAATAAAAATTAATGAAAATTGGTAGTCACTTTTTTGTTTTAAGTCAGTAAACGCTTAAGGTCTTGCCACTTTGGCTATGCTCTAGCCTCATTTCTTCTTCAGGCCAGTGGGAACATTAATAAAATTTCTTAGCAGTTGTGAATTGTAATTTGTATTGTCTGTTCATCCTCTCTTCACTTCTTTCATGTGCACTGATAACAGTTCTAGCCAATTCATCTCTGATATTGCAACTTCAATCGTACTTTTTTTACACTTTTACCTTTTGACAAGATATTTATTTACCAAGAGTCGCAATAATCATTCATTCATCAATCCCAATTACTTTTTGAAAGCATTCAAGTGAAACACGAGCGTCTGAAAAATTGAACCTGGTTCTCTCTCCTCCTCGACAAAACCTGAGACAATCCTTTACTGATGCGAACAAATTGGCCGTTTATTTGTTTGTTTGTATATTTATTTGGGTTTTTAAAATCTTTGTTTGTTTGGGGTTACTTTGCATCTTTCCAAATAAAACAGTGTTGCCCTCATGATTTGTAAAAGCGACTGTCTAATGATTATTTTCGCCACAATAATTGATAAAATTGAAAGGATTTATTGGTCCAAGCCTCAATATTGCATACAACTGGAACACTTAGTTTTGACTATCGAAAGTTTTCAAGACCTTTATTTTCTTTGGACCTTTCTCAACATGTGAAGGGTGTAATTTTTAGCAACCCTATTTTTCCGGGTGACCAAAACAAACAACAGCTGTTGACTTCTCTTTCCAATTTGTTTTTTTTTTATTTGTGATTAATATTTGTTTGGTATGCTGTCGTTTGTTTGTCTTTGTTTGTAATTTGTTATATTTGTTTGTTTCCCATCAGTACAATCCTTCATCCCACGAGCAATGCAGGTTTGGAACGCACTCCCCGATGACCAAAAGACAGAAACAAACAAAAAGCCTTCAGGAAGAAATCTCTTGAATTCACAAAAAAACTACCAATTTAAGAGCAAAAATATCCCGATTTGGATCAAATTGATCATGTTCATACACCGCTAAATAAGTGTAATGAAACACTTCTTGCTCAAATATACATACATACATTGTAACTAATTACATGATAATAATTAGATTTGAAAAGAAATTGACACAGGTCTGGTTATTACTTATTTCTGGAGTGATTTTGACCAAAATTGGGTAACAAATTTGCCAATTTAATTACAACAAATTAGTCAATTCACTTCATAATAGTGGAAATATAAAATTGCCGCTTTTAAATATTTTTTTCCAAATAATAAGAATTGACAAAAGTTAAAATATTTCAGAATTTTGACATGTTAAAATAATGGGAAACATCCTCTTGAAAGTAAGTGTTGCCATTTTCGGTCCAAATCTAGTTTTTGGGTCAAAATACGTTTCATGGCCTGGTTTAAAGATAAAATATGGGAGCACCGATGTGACGTTTAATCAGTCATGATTATAACGGCCCAAAATTACGTATATTTGAAGACTATTCTATAAACTTTGAAGACCATAAAAATCATAAAATAATTAAGCAAAAATATGAAATTGTATAAATTGTTGATATGACAAACGAAATTGAAAAAAAAGCATTTATAACTTTCATAAAAGTTTGAAATATTTTTTTCAATGACGTTAATAATATAGGTTAACATGGAAAAACGAAACAGAAGAAAAACAAAATGAAAATAGGTTCAGCTCAAGAGTCCTTGTATGGAATAATTTCTACAAATATTTTGATGTCCAAGATTTGCTAAAGTAATCAATCCCAAAAGTCCAGAATTCCAAATTTCAGAAATGTCAACTTCAGTTTCAAAAAATTAGTCACCTCCTACATATGAGGAAGGAGAAAAAAGGGAAAAGGAGACGGCAAGTGGGGTGGTAAACAAAATCAGTGATCAATTTCAGGCTTTCAAAAAGGAGATGGGGAAGCTTTCAGACTCATGAATTTTTGAACTTAGATGCATTACAAGAACATAACTTTTGAAGTTAGAATAAATGGCTACAGAATGAAATGAAAAAGAAACACCAAAGCCTTATCAATAGGGACAGGAACTTTAGACGAATAAACTTTTTCGTCTTTTTTCATCTTTTTTCGTCTTTTTTCGTCTTTTTGACCTATATACGTCGCGAATTTTTTTCGTCTAATCGGGCAATTTTATTCGTCTTTTCTCGTTTGATTGGCCAAAAACTTGGATTTTCTTGGATTTCAAGCTCTTTAAGCGTTGTTGTTTTTTCAATTTTCCAAGCAAATAAAAACTTCGAAGAAAGTTCAACCCCACCAATTACAGGCCCATGTAATAATTTGATTGCCAGTTGCGATTTTGCGCAAACAAAATGCAATCCACACTTATAAATTAACTTGTACTCCTAGGGTTGCTCGACAGACACAGAAAGAAAAGATTACTTCTGGGTTGAAAAAGCCTCTTGGCCATCAGAAAAATCATTGGATCTGCAAATCTGATTTCAAGTATAGCTCTTCTGAAAACGTTCCTTTAAAAGAGGCATTTTTAACTCTTGGTTTTATTTGACATATGTACTGCTGGCTAATTCTTGCTCATTAGGTACTTCCTTTTTTAAAGTTTCTAGATTTTGCTGCTTTTGCACAAGCAGACAGATTCATCAATAGGGACATACATTTCGTCTTTTTTGTAGGAGTATTTTTAAACGTCATTTTTCGTCTGTACAGGCATTTACTTTTTCTTCTCATAAGCCAGTTTCATTTGCCTTTTTGGGAAATTGATTCGATATTTTCGGTCTCATGGGAACTTTTATTCGTCTTTTTTCGTTTATTTGTTCAATCTTATTCGTCTTTTTTAGTCCAATCAGGCAATTCTATTCGTCTGTTTTCGTTTAATTTGAAAGTTTTATTCGTCTAAACTTCTTGTCCCTACTTATCAAACTTGCATAAAAAGCGAAAGAAGTTACTACATCGACAGGGTCTCTAAGTACTAGCGTGCACTCCACGTTTTGAAGTGCAAGAGTGAGTACCTAGAAACATTAGAATCTAAAATTTAACGATTCATATATCTTATTTACATTTCAAACACTAAATGTCACAGGATCAAATAAAAATTCTTCATTCTTCTATGTTTTGTTATAACATGTCAAAATAATATAAATTATTTCCGAAAACATACTAAAAATACAATTTTTCGAAATGTGGTTTTTTAATTATTGAAAGGTTATATTGGTAAGTCCTCAATGCAAGTTTTGTAAAATTCAATAAGGTTTTAAAAAATCGATTTTGGTCCATTTGACCATGGTCCTTCAAGACATATCGAATTCTCACAAAATACGAAGACACATCTGTTCGACATTTTTTTTTTCAATTTTCATTTGAAAACCTAACGGAATGTACTGAAATCAATGGAAACATGATTTTTCAAAAATATGCATTTTTAGTGTGTATTAAGTTTTAATGAATGTTATTTTAAAATGTTACAATAAAACACAGAAGAATGAAGATTTTTTATTTTATTTTGTGACATAAAAAATGTACTATATCATTAGTTTGGGAATTTGAGTTTTCATATACCCCGAACTTTTTTTGCTTTTTTGGGCCAAAAATGAACCGGTTGAACTCAAATAACTCAGCAGCTGAGCAACATACGTATTTTCAAGCAATTTCGATTCGAAAGTTTTCTAAATCTGCTCTAAAAATGTACTGACTAGACTTTCAAAAATTAATTTATTTAATAGGTTTTTAGATATATAACTTTTAATATAGACATGACTTTGAGAAACGCAGAAAATCAAAGTTGTTCCTCTTGGTTTCCTGAGTCTGAATTACATTTCATAGTGTTTGGGAATTTCCACAGAAACTTAATATAACTTTTTCAGTAGCGTGTAAACTTACTTTTAATACATTAAACAAGCCAATTACTTGAAGGCCAAACTGGACATTTGAACTTTCCATTTCCACTCTTTTCATTTGACGATCCAGCGTCGTCCAAAACGTGGGAAAAACGATCGACTGAAGGAATGAACGAACAAATGAATGTAAGAGTGGGATTACTAATCGCACGCTAACACCACACTGTATGCTAAACATAGTATGCAAGTACATTTTAAATTTAATTGTGTGATGATTAGTTACAAGAGAAAGTTACTTAGTATTTTGATTCATTGTTGTAAGTGTTTCCTATTCAAGAGGCAAGAAGTCTTTTGAACTGACTGTCCGAAAAAATTAAACTATAATAAAGCACACTCAAACTGGTTTCAGATTGCAATGTGGGTATTAAAATGCTTTTACTAAAGGGTTTTAAGCAGTGCTGATTTATTATTAAAAAGACAAGACTCTTATAAGCAGATGAAGAAAAATTACTATGTAAATCATGAAACATGTTGAACAGTTACACACATTTAATCATATTGTATAAATAAAACATGCAAATTGTTCTTACGTTTTACAAATGTAAAAATAATATTATTGTAATCAGTGAGGCAAATGGCCTCATGACCAAGGATTGAGGTAATCATGGCAAGGTTTATTTTTCCAAGTAATGTTTCCAATAATAGAACTATTTATGCTTGATTATATAACCATTCACTCTTTAGAATTCAATTAGTTATTTTGTGTAAGTGTTTTTTCGTCTGATTTGTACAACTTTTTTTACGTTTGTTGGACCTTCGGACACTTTTGGACACTTTCGGACACTTTCGGACACTTTTGGACACTCTCGGACACTTTTGGACACTTTTGGGCACTTCTGGACACTTTTGGACACTTTTGGGCACTTCTGGACACTTTTGGACACCTTTGGGCACTTCTGGACACTTTTGGACACTTTTGGGCACTTCTGGACACTTTTGGACTCTAGGGTGTCCAAAATTCTCTTGATACCGAAAAATGACCACCATGCCCATAGACCCTAACAAGGAACCTCTCACCAGAGGACGCGAACTTCAGCGACGCTAGGAAAAGACGATCCTAAAAATGTTACGGCTTTGCAGGGAGTTTGAACGAAATTATCAAAACACGAACCAAAAAGGTGTTTGACAGAAAACATCAACAAAGAACAAAGTTGCAACATAAGATAGCTCCTTTTCTTGTCATTTGTTTTAGTAGTGATACCTTCTGTTCTCTGGAACTGGTCAAAACTGAGCATCTTCATCACATTGTCTCTCGTAAGATTGAGAATGGATCCAATTCAATGAATGATGATTCAAATGAATATTTAAAAAAAAGCTTTTTATAACTTTTTCTTCTTGAAGGGCATATTTCATGAAAGCCATTGAGCCAACTGACTCAATCATCTCATCAATGCCTATGCTTATTCATGTCCAGGGGCTCCAACAGGAAAATGAGAAAATTTTCAACTTCTGTTCATTAACACTTAGTAATTTTAACTGTATATTGAAAACCGAAAATTGTAGTGTTCATGATAGTCTTACAGTGTCTACACATTGGCTGTTGACCCTTTTGTTGAGATTTCCTGCCGCAAAAGGAGTCTTGGTGAAAAAAAACCTTGCCCTTAGATTTTTGTGAACTCCATAGAGATTGTTATTTAAGTGAGTTGATATGTCATGTATAAATTTCTCCTAACTAAATATTGAGGAATCGAACTAACGTTATTTTCGCTCTAATTTAATACCCTCTCTTTTGACCTGTCCATTACTTTTACATTACATTGTCCATTAACTTACATCATTTTTATTTCATTTGTATGGTTTTTTGAACAAAAAGTTAAAAACAACATCTTTTAAAATCAATATTATGTAGCTGCCGCAAAATAACATTTTTATTTCCAACATTACCAATATATAAGGGAAATTTATGTCTTTTAGTACCTGCAAATATAAAAAATCGATCAACAATTAGGTATGAATATGAGGTTTAAACATATAAATATGTTTTTTGGGAAAAACAAATGTAGATTATCAAGGCAGTAAGAATCAGTTGTTAAAACATATAATTTATTTATTATTGTAAAATTTGTTACTTTTTTTAACTCACTTCTCTTTGTAGTTTTCCAAAAATACGCAAAAATTTCATAAAATGGGCTAAGCTTGGTGACTTTTTACATCCTACGTGCATGAAATCTAAGATACAAGTGGATTATTCTGAGCCGATAATCTGGCATATTTTGTCCCTAAACGGCATATTTTCAAGGGCTCTCTGGCTTATTTTTCACCAAGGACCAACCTGTTTGTCGTTTGTTTATGTTTGTTTGTGAGGGTCATGGTGACCAATTTTAGATCTGTTAAGGGTAAATTTGGTAATAGCTCCAAATAGGGCAATTGAAGTGTGGCTTTGTTGTGCCTTTTCATGGAGCGAGAGCGTCGACAAGCCACACGGCTAGCTCGCACTGTGCATGCACTTGCAAAGAGACAAAACTTGGAATAATTCAAGAAATTGTTCAATATATGTTGAATTGACTTGTTCTAGCAATGTAACAATGGTTTGGCTACAGCAAATAAGACATGTTACAATTTTGGCACATTTGCTTGAGTTAGGTTGAATTTTGTCTCTTTGGAAGCCACACTTCAATAGCCCCATAGGAAGCATCTAGCTGTTTTGACTCGTTTCGCTACTTTTTTTAATTTGAATTATTTAGCCTTTTCGAAGATTTGAATGAATTGTTTTGGCTCCTTGTCACAATCATTCAAGTAAGCCTGATTCTCTGTCAACAAAAGGTAGTTTTGCCACAGACCATATAATGGCTAGACCTCGCTTTGTGCGAGAAAAAGGGGGACAACTTTGCTTCATCAGCTGGTACATAACACTACACCCTAAAATGGTGGGAATTTCAAACTTTTCAAAATTTTGCCAGCGTGGCCAAATCCTGAACAAACTCAACGTACCGTACGTACTTTGTTCTCGACGCGAGCGAGCGTCGTTACTTCTGAGCACGCGGTCGCCCTGAGATTTTGAAGCTAGCGCAGCTAGGCCAAGTGGTGTCCCTTTTCTCTCGCCGACGGTACGGGCCAATGCGACATCTAGTCATTATATGATCTGTGAGTTTTGTAAATTGGTTATCTTCAGCAGTCAGCACATACTTTGCATTAGCTGATTAAGGGACAGTATCAAAACAAAGAGAAAAGCTGTTCAAGCAGCTTGTAAGAAATAAGGGTTCGAGTTTTCGGCTCTTGAAAAAAAAACTTGTTTTAGCAAGTTCGTCTTCAACTCCGATAGAGAGGAGGCAGATTTCATCACATGATGTGCGGTCACTCTATGGAAATCAAAACAAGAAAAAGATGTTCACAGCTTACAGTAATACAGTTGATGAACCTCAAAATTTTGCAAGCTGTTTTGCGTTTGTCAATATCAAAAAACTTTGGAAAATTGCTTGTTCCGTTGAAATTTTTCTGGAATATGGTGAGTTCATCAGTCAAAATCAAAGTAAGGAAACATGCCGACAATATATATCATAGTTGCAGGCCTCGGAGGAGGCCTCGATATCCTTCTAAATTATAATGTACATTGTAATAGCAAAATTGGGAAAATTCAAAGGAAATGTGGCGAAATTTCTTGTTTCCTTTCAGAGTGATCTGGAAAAAGGATGCTAAAATCAAGTTAAGAAACGAACCAGAGAGGATTTATCAAAGTTTTCAAATTTTATCAACTATTCCAAGCTGTGTATTAAGACTTATGGATAATGGGAGTATGAGAAAAAGTCAGCTTCTTCTGCAATGAATGAGAAAAGTGCCAGTAAAATTACCAAACAATTCTACTTCGTTGCAGTATTTCTAAAAATAAATTACAAAAATACTACATTATTTGGCAATATTTTCTACCTAAATTTGGTGGCCCTGATCATCATCATACGTTGCTCAACTTTGAAAACTCGGTGAACTGATCATGATGTACGTAAGTGCCCAGCTGCCCGCCGAGATTGGTTGACCCACGGATTTGGTTGACCCAAGGACGTGTATGACTGCGTGTTGATCCGTCTGTAGGAGAGCAAGGCCAACAAGGACTACGCCAAAGAAGACCCTGGGTAAGAAGGACGAAAGGAGGCAAGGTTTGTTAAAGGCCAGTTCAAATCGGGAGTCTGTACGCTCGCTCGCTCGCTTCCTACCTTTATTCCTCTTTCACATCTACACACTCCCATGCACCCTCTCTCCGTCCTTCTCTCCCTCCCTCGGTGTCTGACCCCCGTCTCTCATCGGTCGAAGGTTTGCAAGGACACATGAAGGCGACGAAAAGGCTCTAAAGGAAAGGAGGCTGTTGGCTGGCTGTTGGAAGGGCCCACTGGCCGGCTCAACCACGCAAGGGGATTCCACCAATCTGGTGCACCAATCTTGACCCCGGAACGAAACATCTCCCTTGGAATGGATCGGCGGGCTCGCCACGAGCATACCTTGGCAATTTTGATGAGGATCATTGTTGTCTTTCTTGCTCAAATTGGGGCCTCCAGATCTCGGCGCACATAGATCGAGCCGTGAGTTTGTGTGTGTGGGTGGGTCTGATCTCCTCGATGCCAGTCAAAACAAGCCATGATTTCGAGACAATACTCCTTCGACCAGCCCGACGACAACGAAGATGAGGACGAGTTCATGCGATATTACCGTAAATACCGACCTCCAGTGTCCGGATCTTTACAAGGTAGTCAGGCCTCGTCCAGTCCGATATGTAGTCTAAACTCCGAACGGAGCAGTTTGCGTGATATCACTAGTGTCAGATCTTTGACCTCGAAAGCGCGTCGCTTCTTCAGACCCAAGAAGATCGGCATGCCCAAATCACGCTCTTTGGAGGAGGAGCAAGGCTCGACAGCCTCGTCCTCGAATCAAGGTTTGAGCCGAAATGGCTCCATTAATACTTCTCCGCTTGGAGGCTTGACCGGACTACTCTCGGATAAAATGACCTTTTCCGGCACGTCCTCGGGATTCGGTGATGATTCTCAAAGCCGTGATTCTGGTCATTCTAGCGGGGGAAGTCCGGACCTTCGAGGTTTGCGGAAACGTCGAAGCGCTCCTCCTTTACACAATCGGGCATTCAAGAATCTCTATGATCGAGACTGGTATCGTCAAAATCATCATCAATCCCGAGCTCCGGCAACTCATGGTTCGGGTTCGAATTGTAGCGATCGGCAATCTCTGTACAGTTATACAACGGCTCGTGAGGCTTCAAGTTACTACGATCCACAATATCCTGAAGAGGTGTCCTATTGGAATCCTAGAGATTCGAGAAACTCGAATGATCCACGGGCGTTCTACTCATCTAGTCGAGCCTCGGTATGTTCGGGTCAAAGTGGTAGGATTAGTAGTCATCATTCGGAATTGTATGATTCGTATCCGGAAATGCCCATAACCGATTCCTCACGCATTTCCATACATGACAACCATCGATCCCAGAGTGCTCACGTCGATAATTATGGCCGGCATCATAAGAGGAAACTCGAGTGTCTCTGTGAAGATAACGGCTCCGTAATCAATGGTGGCCCTTGCTGCAAACGCCCGTGTACTCCCAATAGACCCCAACTGTCGGACGAACCAATCCATAATCCATCCAAAAGCCATGCTTTGAAATTATGGTGTTCTAGGCTTTGCTTGGCGATCAAAAGCTTGCTCATGGGACTCTCTTTGTGTTTGCTGTTCTTCGGATGTTTTTTTGTGTGGCGGTCTTATCGTTGCGAGTCTGATCGTCAACGAGAATTTGATTCAGAATCCCTGACCCGTACCATGAATCAAGAGCTCTTTGGTCAATCCGTCGCCAAGGCTACCATTCTTCAAAGTATACAAGAGTTCTCTTATCAAAATTATTCCGTGATTACCCTTATCATGACAGGGTGGTTGGGAAGCGGCAAGACGTTCGCCACCAATCTGATCCAGTCGCATTTCCCAAATCCAGATAATGTTCACGTATTTACCGTCCCTTTGCACTTTGCCGATGGAACCCGCAACTTTCACTTTTTGGATGATCTTAGCCTTCACATAAGCCGTAGCTGCGGCCACAGTTTGGTGATCTTTGATGACATAGATGGTGGATCTCCAAGTACCATCGAACAAGTAGAAAAGTTTATTCTCACCCTTAAAAATTCCCAATTATCTTCGCGAAGTAACGGAACTCTAGTCTTGATCACTTCCAATGTCGGTGGTCAAACTCTTAACCAAATGACGTTGGCTCTGATGCGAGAGGACATTGCATTGCGTGAATCCCTTGATTTGTACACAATGACCCAAGCCATCCGTGACAACGGTTACGTTATCCCCACTTTAGACACCTTACAAGACCAAGGAATACCCGTGAAAGTCATTCCTTTCCTCCCTCTCACTCGTGAACACGTGCGTCAATGTGTGGAGAAAGAAATCGCCCGAAAAGGATACCCATCAACTCTGCAGGACATTGAGAAAATTCTTGGGGAAATGCGCTTTTTCACTGACGATTTTCCCGTGTTGTCCAAGAGCGGGTGCAAGACCGTGGCCAACAAGGTCAACCTGTTCCTTAGCGGACACGATCCCTACTTTCACGGTTGAGATGCGCAACTATCACGGCCTTTATTCGTTATTTGATCGTTCTTGAGTTTCAGTGTCAGATTGTATGAATGGGTTGGAACTCCAACGGTTGTCGTCGATGTCAGCTCAAAGCATATAAATGGCCAAAAAAATGGCCGTATTTTTGCTCTTCCCTTACACAAATCCAAATCTCACCAGTCACCACTACCAACATTCGAAGATTGCACAGGTAGTCAAAGCGACAACGGAAGCAAGTAAATTCGAATCAACTCAAAAGCACAAAAAAGTTCCTTCTATATATTTGTCCAGAAACATATTCAGGAGGATTAATCCTCTTATTTTGTCTTATCTAAATTTATCGACGCAATAAAACACATACTTCAGTAAATTTGTATAGGAAAGGTATAGAAGGTGATACTTTCCCATGACGATTGCTTCTGACTTTGTAGTTTCCGTTTCCTCAATCGATTTTGTGGGCCTTTTTGTAGTCGCGGATTGTTCTGTTCTTGAGGTAATTGGCTAGGAATATATCCAGTCTCATTAAAGCGTTGACGAGAAACCGTAAAAGTCCGTTGATCACTCGAATATGGAACAGAAAATCAAATACCCAACACATGAAACAAAACATGAACGAATTCATGTTGAATGTGCCGAGAAACTCTTCGGGGCTCTTTTGATATTGTCGACCTAGATCTGCGTCGTACATCTTAAAAAGGAAGCAAAGGAAAGCTTTGGGGAAGACCAACGGGTTGAGAAGATTAATTCCGATGAGCAATGCATCGGCCATGTTTTGCTTTAATGGATCCGGCGATTCTAAACTCGGTTTGATCACTTGAGTGAGGATTGCTCGACTAAAGTGTTGAATCTCCTCGGCGGATCCTGCACACAGATTGAACTCGTCTTTGAGGCCTAGATAGAATCCAATGAGATACCAGAAATGGGCCAGAGCTTCCAAATCTTTCTTCTCGAGGGCGTTCATCCCAACTCGTTCAGGAATGATGAAAATTGGTCCCACAAAAGCCCACTGAGTCACCAACATGTCAAATTGGGTCATCCCGACTCCTAAATTATTGAGGGCCACTGCATTGGCCTTGGTGTGAAGGTGTCTGACCTTCTTGAGAGACTCCAATCGCTCTATGGGTGACTTGTACCACTCTAGGACATGGTTCAAGGTGCTCAAGTATCGGGTAAAGGCTTTGATGGGGGTCTCTGATTTCCTGGTAGTGCTGAGCACTTTCACGATACTTGGAACGAACATGAGGCTCAGGAGACCCGCCATCATGCTCGTGAACATGGAAAGGATGTGATTTTGGAAAACTTGTCCAGCTCTGGCAAGCAATTCCGGATCCTCTCTGGTTTTCTTTTGACTTTCCACATCATGACAATGTTTTTGAGCTCTTCTGAATAAATCTTCATATTGGATGGAATTCAGTAACCTTGGCTGGTAATCCTTACTATTATTGTTATTCACTGATGCTCTTTGGCACATAGTTCATTTAGGTTTCTGACGCTGTTCTGAAATCTTTAGACACTAAAGTGAGGATACAGCTGAGTGTACACAAGAAAACCAGATCCATTTGGCACAAACAGTGGTTCATTTTCTTCCAGGTAGAAGTCTCACGCGTTCGGCTCAGTTGAGACGAGGATTTGGCAGCGATGAGCGCTCGTGAAAAATTCACGTACAAACAGACGGACGGTATGAAGGGCGACAATGTCCGGCAATGAGGGGGAACCTCAAACGGTCAGTGTCGATAAGAGGGTTAAAATGAACGTGCGTTAAATATGTTAGTTCCTGTCAAAGTCCTTTTACCTGATACGTTCCAGGGGTTTACGTTTCATGCAAATTCTCTTTTTACGTTTCTTGATGACAAATTATTATTGCAATTTTCTTATCCTATAACCAAACATGGATGCATGCTTAAAATATGTTCCATAATTTTTCAAGTATTAAGTATTCATAGCTGAATACTTGAACAAATCTGAATTTTCTCATTAATTGTGCCATATTGTATGATCGAAATTTCAGAGAGTGGTGCCTAGTCCTAAAGTAGCTCAAAACATGCCAAAATTTGACATCTCTCCTAACTTTCAATGGAATGCTAAATCCCTTCAAAACTTGGCGGGCGGAATGTCGCAAGACCTAGTGAGCAGATTCTGCCAAAATCCATTGATCAAGTAGTATACTTCACCTTCTACTTCTCTATTAAGAGGAAAACCAGAGTGTGCCTTAAATACTGAGAACTTGGTAAAGAACCTCTTAAACATGGACAAAGACATAGGCATTAATTTGCGCACTTATTGGCATTTATCTTTGGGAGGCCAGCTATTTGCTTGATATGTTCACCCCTAAATTGATAAACTTGTTGTTTATTTGACCCTCACTAATTTTGCAATACTACAATGCATTGAAATCTGTGATAATTCACATTCTTGAAAAGCATGCAATTTTGTTCAGATCATTCAATTTAAAAAACCTACTTGAATACACACTTCAAGTGCGTACAAGCAACTGAATAAAGATCAAAGGAGGCATTCCAAAATATGTATATTTCGGATGAATGATAACAAAAAAGATGCTAATGATCAATCTTCCTTGATGGATGAGAGCCCGGGAGGAAGTCCCTCAGTATCTACTACCTTGAAGAGACCTTCAGTGTTCACTTGAGATTTGCCCTTTTGGTTCTTGTCCCGTTTGACCTTCTTGGTTCGTTCTCCAATATCTTTCCAAGTGAGATCACTTCTGTCCAAGAGCAAGTCGAGCTCCTCCTGGCTCAAAATCGCTCCCTCTTCACGATCAACAACCCCAGCGTGATCTTCGGACTGAAGCAACTCGAGTAGCTCTTGCGGAGATATAGCCTCCATGGTCTTCTTCAAACCTTCGTTGTCTTGGGATTTGAATTTTTTACTGTGAATGATCAACTTCTCGAGTCTTCGTTTGGCAGCTGCGCGTTCAACGATTCTTTGGTCGATCGTATTGGCAGTAACCAGCCGATAAACCATCACCGGTTTGGTCTGACCAATTCGATGACACCGATCTTGTGCCTAAAAAGGGAAAAATCCGATTGCAATGGACCATGATTTGAAAGTAGTGACAAAATTGTGTTCCAACCTGAAGATCTTGTTGAGGGTTCCAATCGGAGTCATAGATGATGCAAGTGTCGGCGGCAGTCAAATTAATACCTAAGCCTCCAGCACGGGTAGAGAGCAGAAATATATTCACTCCTGGATCATCATTGAAACTGTCAATGTTGGCTTGTCTGTCTTCGAAATGCATTGATCCGTCTAGTCTGGAGAAGTTGTACTTTTTGAATTCGAGATAATCTCCCAAAATGTCTAACATCTTGGTCATTTGAGAGAAGATCAAGGTCTTGTGCCCACGCTTGACCAACGCCTCAAGGAGTTGATCCAAGACTTTAAATTTGCCGCACACGTCGATCATGTCCTGATCCGATCGGTAAAAATTGCCACATTCAGTGTACGGATACTCGATGAGATACGGGTGGTTGGTGGCTTTTCGCAAATCCATCATACTGTTCTTGAAGCTAATCCTGACATCAGCAGAGGACCGCACGACATTGTAAGCAGATCTTAAGCCACTGGATTGTGTTTCTTTCTTGTTCATGGATTCTACAAATGCTTCAAGTTTCTTAGCACTAACGCTCTCGTCCAGGAAGATCTGTTGAGTGGAGATTAATATTTGGTCGTGTAAAACCGTATGATCTGGCGTCAAATAGAACATAGTCTAAACTTACCTTATAATCAACGGCATGCTTTTTTCTCATTCCACGGCCAGCAATCTCATTTACATCTAACGCCGGTTCAGATTCTTTTCCTTGGTTTAAATGTTCCTGCAGGGTTTTGTTCACAATGTTTTCGTACATGCCTTTTTGTTTTGGTGTCATGGGACAATAAACCAAAACCTCCTTTTTCGGGGGTATCTTTAAATCCACGTCAGCCTTGACACGTCTCAACAGGAACGGGGTCAAAATCTAGGGAAAAGAAATGGATCTAGTTAATAAAGAATACAAATCCTTTTTGATAAAGGCAGCTAATAGTACCTGGTGAAGGGTGGACAGAATGTTGTTTTGTTTCTCTTGCATCAAAATTCGATCCGATTCGCTGGTATCTTGATCCATATCTTTGGCATCAAACCACGATTCGAAAACTCTCAAATCATCAAAGATTTCGGCCATGAGAAAGTTTAACAAGGACCACAGTTCGGCTAAATTATTTTGAAGAGGCGTGCCGGTCAAGAGAAGGCGGTTCACGGACTGATATTGACGTAACTCTTTGATTAATCGACAATTGGTATTCTTCAACCGATGGCCTTCGTCAACAACAATATATCGCCAGTTGACATGCCGCAAATTGGCCCGATCGTTCATAGCAATTTCAAAAGAAGTGACAAAAACACTCTTGACCTTATTGGGAATCCCGTCAATAACATGATTCTCCTTGAGTTTGAGACGTTTCTCCACCCGCTCCTTGGCGGAGCCGTGATATAAAGTAACCGGAATTTGAGGGGCAAATCTTTGAAACTCCTTGACCCAATTGGGCACCGTAGAGAGAGGGGCCACCACAAGAAATGGTCCAGGTACACCCATCTCAATCAGATGACAAAATAACGCGATCGTTTGAATGGTTTTCCCCAAGCCCATCTCATCGGCCAAGATGCCATTGATCCCATTTTCAAAAAGAGTGGCCATCCATTGATAGCCCTTGACTTGATAGTCTCGCATCACGCCTCCAGTTAATAGCAAGGGTTGCTCATCCGGAATATCTTCGCCTTGATACGATCGAGGCAATGAATTCGACTCCTTGGCATTGGCTCCATCACTTGCATCCTCAGATTCAGGGTTTTCCCGTTTTCGGCCTCGAGCAGGTTTGGCTCGCTCTTCCTTGGAGTCCCCGGAAAAAAATGATGTAGATTAAAACATGTACATTTGAATGGATTTGCACATCTGTCTACCCCATCTGCATTCAAAAATATTGTAAATTTGAAATAAATAATTGCTTACAAGCAATAGTTTGTAGCTTACCTTCGTATAAAAAATATACACCTCGAAATCATATTTGAAAACTTTGCAGAATTTAACTTAACAATTACCTGTTTGAGCTTAAGCTTCTTTCTTTGAACAAGTTTTTGTTGTTTGAGCTTGGCGGCCTCATCCTCGTCTTGCATTTTCTTGAGCAAGAATTGAGAATAAAACGTGGATCGACCTAGCAGATCCATAAGTTTCTTGTACCGATCTTCCTTGCTCAAGGACGGATCTTGGGCGGATGATTGGGCGTGGTTAGCCGTTTCCTCGGCCGCTTCCTCTTCGGCATTGGCTTGTTTGACCTTTTGTTCTTGCTCCAAGAGGTCTTGCGAGATAAGTATTTGTTGCATGAGAGATTCATCCTTGAGTTCGCGTTCCACCAAATCTTCATCGCCAAACACGTTCACGCAATCCTCGTCCAAAGGATTCTCTTCAGACTTGACCGGCTTGAGGATAGGCGTGCCATTAGCCGTCACGGACTCCGTTTGTTTCCAGGCGGGATCGACGATTTCGGAAGAGGCCATGATTCGAACGAGAGCAAGTTTTCCCCCGTTGATTAATATGGACATTAATCCACACGCACTTTCCTCTTGGAAGGGCGACCATAATTTGCGTATCAAAATTGTGTTTAATGTGACTCACGTTAGTCACACTCATTTCTCGCGAAACAATAAAATGTTTCTGATTTCCATATGACATTGCTTCTGAGTACTGATGGGGCCGATACCAGCAATGTCTCATACAGTATGAGACCAGACCAATACAATGAAAGTCTCGCCGGTCTTGATTCCGACTTGAGACAAAGTGAGACATGCGAAGTGTTGCCAAAATTGCTCTAATTGGGTTTTGCCTTTTTTCTGTGGTGTTCAATTGGTTTAAATTTGAAGGCACGATATATCTAGATTTATTTTTCCGTTGTTTTGAACTTAAACAAAATAAATTTCAAAGCAAGGATCAGCTCGTTTATTCCACAACTTGGCATAACATGTTGGCATCAGAGGTTTGAAGAAAAATACCTTAAGGACCGCTGAAAGTGTGACGAGAAATCGTATTCATTAACGCAAAAACTTATGTTATATCGCCAAGTTGCCGGAGAATATTTCATTTAACGATTGCTTACGTTATTATGTTGCAATGCAAGATTTTATATAACTCATTAGTGCATCGTTATTATTTGAAATTTCCATTTGCTAAAGCCCATCAACATTGAAATCAGGTGGCAAATCACGACATCATTACCACACTCTAGTCAACCTGGCTAAGAAGTGTGACTAGACCCTAGAATTTGAATATCAAAGAAATCATATTGAAACAGACCATTTTGGCTAAAAAAGCTATTTGATACTGCGTCAATAAAGGTCAAGGTCTGTATGCATAATACCAATGCCTCAAAAGAGAGTTAGATTTCGATTACACGCTTCAACAAAATTGTTGAACACGAATAGGTCCAATCAGTAGCGGGCACCTTTTGTAGCTGTCATTTCGTTCGAAAGACTTGATGCCGTCTTGATGCCAGCTTCTGAGATGTATTAATTGAGACCGGCATCAGTTGGTCTCATGTATTGGAAATACCGTCTCGTCCCATCACTACTTCTGAGTGACCTCTTGGAGGATCTTGAGCATGGATAGAACTACAGACAGTTCAAAAAGTGTCAAAAAGCCAAAAGAGTAAAAGTTAAATAATATATGATTTTATTCATGACACGTTCTTGTACGGTCAGTCAACAGATAACGGGATTTTGGTATTCAAAATATTAAAAAAACAGGTAAAGGACACCTTATGTAGCATGGACAGTCAAGCAGGAAGTTAAGGGAGAATGTTCGGTTTGAAAAGGTTGACAAATTAGATTAGAAATCTCAAAAGTTCTCGTAGAAATGGAGTAAAATCAATACAAAATGCAAAGGTACTTAGAATGGTTCCAAGAATCATGATTTTAATGCCACCAAAAATGAAGAGAAGTCAATGCAGGATCAACCGTATTCAATTTCCCATTCCTTATTTCTTAAAAATTATACAGTCAGCCTGTAACAGTTAAACTTTTCAAACCCATCACCTTAACTTTAACTACATGTTTGGCTGTCCATACTACTTCAGGTGTCCCTTCATTAAAATAGACGACGGACGTGTGCTAGAGGAAAGGACGACCTTTCCTCTAGGTCTGTTCAAGTAAAAGATAACCGTCACATTTTGTTATTGTTTCGCGCGAATTAAGTGTGACTAAAGTGGGTCACATTGAAAACAATTTTGATATGCAAATTATGGCTACCCTTCCGAGAGGAAAGTGCGTGTGAATTAATGTCCATAGGATTGTAGGTAATGCATCGAGGACAAACAGATTGCGATCTGTAAGTCTGGAGGTGCTAGAAAGTCTCATCCCGGTCAATAGCTGAGTTTATATACCCTGTGACAACTCGAGTTGTGACAGAAATTTTTCGCTACCAGGACAAGAAATCCTGTGGCAAAAGTTATAAAAGAGTTTTGCGACGGGGTTTACAAGCTTAGCTTTCTTTGAACGATTTCTTTTGACAACTTTATTAATTGTTCTCCTTTATTATTGATAATAAAGGAGACATCCCTGATCTTTCAGGGTGGTTAGGTCTTGGACTAGTGGATTTGCTTTCATCTTCTGAAACTCAATGTTTGGCAATTTTACCAACTGGCGAGCTTAGGAACTTTGGAAAGTGATTTTTCCAATCAATACAACGCATTTGCTACAATCAGTTTCATTTTTGCTTTTATTCTACTCGGGTTTATGTCTCGTCACTTTGATCGGTGTGTTGTGATGAATTTAGTGATGGGATTCAATCTGATTCCAATCTGTTCAATCTTTTTGGGCTGCCATCAATGCCAGTGGTCCATTACAAAAGTAGTGAGAAAAAAACTTTGCTTGATCTTGATGGCACCCCTGGTCTTAAGTCTTCAAAAACAGGGTCACTTTTTCAGATATTCTCCATGAACGAACGCATTTTTCACAGAAGTGACAATTGTACTGTTTTACGTGAATTGGCAGTCACAGCTACGTAGCACGCGCAATAAATGATTGAGCAGATTGAAATCAGATTGAACTCCATCAGTAGTGATGATTTTAACCGGAAAAGGATTTGTTTATCTTATCAGTCACAAATTGAGGGTGACCACTGACCTAAACTGAATTGAAATACTTGAGAGTCTAAGTGTGTGAATTTAACATCGTAAAAAAATCCATTAAGTCTGCAGCGGCCTACACTATTACTTTACAAACAAAGAACCAACAACAAAAGTAATTCTGATATCCACCAAATAGAGCTGACAAAATATTTCACCGTTCATGTTTCAGATCACCCTACCAATGTGAAGTAGGCTTGCCATAAAGGTAATCGTAGAGAGCAAGTAAAGAATAAACCATAGAGCGCAAAGTGATTAAACAGTCTCCACGAAAAAGCAATTTGAGATTAAAATGATCAACAGTTATGATGTTGTATAATTGGGAGGATGAGGAGTACTTTTTAACAAGGCATGTTGGGATTGATGGGATTGAAAACACAACCAAGATTCTATATTTTTAACGCTATGACAAGAAAGTCCGTCTTCCGGTTCGGTTTTAGACTCGACAAGGGATGTGGCTTGATGCTGATTTTCAATCTTTTAGCTGTTGATGCTATGTCACAACACGATCTTGTATTGGAATGCAATCAGAATACTGATGGAAAAAATCAATCTTTCAATCTTTCTCACGCGAGGTTGCTAGCTTTAGGTTTGCCATCACCCCTCACCTAGTACAACATCTTGCAAAATCAAGAAGCAAGTTCCTTCTACATAGCGCCCCTGAGCCAAAGACGAATAAAGCAAGGGGTGCCACTTGCGCTCACCTTCAGAAGAAAGCCTTTTTCCTCCTGGAATTCAACCGACAAATGATAGACGCTGAAGGCTAATTGGCAGACCTAGTTGGGCAACCTATCGTGAATATGATCGAAGCTTGGATTGTTTCCATCACTAAATCAGAATGGAATCAAGCTTTTTTGCTGATATGGGGCTCTGAACAAGGTCCTTAAGGTGACTGCCCGATTGCTATCTTATATTCCTTGGTTGAATGAATAAGTAATTAAGAAGACAAAATATCTTTTTTTAGACTCTCATTAGAGAATAAAACTTGATTTGTGTATTTGGACGTATTTAAGATATAAAACCACATGAATAACATCCAGCTGTGGCATGAGAATGCGATCTCGTCATTACTCAGCCACACTTGTCACATACATTGAAAGGTTTACCAATCACAGGCATGCCACTTTTCCCCATTAATCTTCCTTGGAATCTTCCCCGAATCACTAAAGATGGGCGTCATAACCCCAATTTTCAAAGGTGGTGACCGTTCACTATCAAAAAACTATCGACCCATCTCTTTGACCTCAAACGTGGCAAAGGTGTATGAGAAAGTGGTGAAGAACCTTCTACTGGACCATCTCTTCAAAAAATGGACAGATCCCTACTCATCAACACGGTTTCCTTTCCAACATGAGTACATCTACTCAACTCATTGAACACTTAGAGAACGTGAGAAAGGAAATATCAAAGTCTGTAGCTGTGGACGTTGTATATTTGGACTTTGCCAAGGCGTTTGATAAGGTAGACCACGGCCAACTTATTCAAAGACTTCGTGCCCTACAAATACCCAACAGACTGCTTAGGTGGATTTCATCCTTCCTTACCGGCAGGAAACAAATGGTCAAAGTAGCCCATAAACTCAGTGATCCGGTAGACGTAATCTCCGGGATTCCCCAGGGCACTATTCTTGGCCCGATTCTTTTCATCCTTTATATTGCTCCCTTAGCAAGCCTGGTTAAGAACTGTACAATCTCCTCTTACGCTGACGACACCAAACTCACCATTGGAAGACATGATCAGGATTGCTCCCCTCTTCAAGAAGACCTCGACACAATATATAAGTGGGTGGAAGAAAATAACATGAAGCTGAATGGTGCAAAATTTCAGGTCATGACTTATGGCCCCCCACTCTCCTCCCAATCTACGTTGACAACGAGGGTTCTCGCATTGAGAATTTTGTTAGTTTAAACGATCTTGGAGTCACTATCCAAGACGACGGAAAATTTAGCATACATCTCAACGAAAAGATAACCAAAGCGGCTCAGATGTTTGGCTGGGCCTTGCGCACCTTTAGGACAAGGGAAAAACTGGCCATGCTAACCATCTACAAGTCTCTAAT
>CM021312.1:842934-869248 GCA_010645155.1 Tigriopus japonicus | reverse complement strand
GGTTCAAAGAGGACTTGGATCATTTTCTTCTAACAAGTGACAAAAGTAATCTACCGTGCCTTGAATCATTCAAGATATCTGTTTTTCATTAGTAAACTCTTTTTTTTCATTATCAAATAGAATAATGGAGAAAAAGAAATGGAAAAGAGATTTTCAACGTTTTGATGCCCTCTTGATGAGGATACAAAAATACAAAAAGCTTTTTGTATTCATTTAAATTTCAGGAATGTGAAAGCCAGATGTCAAGAGGAACCAAAAGAAACAAAAGGATAGTGTATGTTTCTTTTCTCTAGCGTTGAAAAGCTCCTTGCATTTGAACTTGTTCAATTGGTAATGTATGTTTTTAAGTATCTGAACACCTATACTCAAAAGCTAGACATCAAACAAGGGGATGAATTGATGATCTTTGCCAAAGAACATGTATGTTTTCGTTTTCTTGTCATTTCTTAGCGAAAAAAACAATATTCTTAATGAAAATTTTTGAAACAAAATTTCCTGGAAGCACTAGCATTGAAGTGATTTAAAGTGGATTTAGACCCAAAGAAAAACATAAGTGCCTGAAAGCGTATTTTAGTTCAATTTTCTCATATGCGATTAAAGGTCGGTGGAGATTAATTTTACCCACAGGAAATACCGTTTGAACTGAGATTGAATGGAAATATCTAATAGCACCTGAGTTATTTCTTAAAATTTTGAACGTTTCTTTCCACTAAAAAAACAAAATGCTCCATTTGAGCTCTTGAGCTTGTTCATTGTATTAAAAAATCTGCAACCCACCAAAAAAAATGCCACCAAGAGATTAGCGAATGCGAAGTTGGTAGAGCGAGGGGGACATGGTTGACAAATAATAATTGCTCAATATGCTCATTCTTAAATTGCGTGTTGTTGAATTTTGGCATCAACTAATGAATGCTTCATCATTCAATATAATCATCCACTCTCAAATGTCTGGGATGAACGAATTAATTGGTTCACGGAAGTGGGATACTCTAGTTTTGGCAGAACCTTTGCCGTAATGCTTCTTCTCAAAGGGTTGTTGGCTCAAGAGTAAACGTCACTTGCGGTTTTGACGTGCTCGATTGTTAAAGTCAAAAGGTGCCCATTTTGGCAGAATTCCTCCCTTGCCATCAGTTTATGGATTAAAAACTACATGAAAAAAATAGTGTATTCCCAATTCAAACACGGCTTGACTTTTGGAGGCGTTGGAAAATTACCCTTAAATATAGAGATAAGAACGAGGCAGTAGTGACGGGAAATGTGGGCTTGGGCAAGTTTTTTCGCGGAAGGTTGCAAGGTAAGGTCAGCCAAAGGAGAATTTGTGCTTTGCTCGCGTATATAAATAAACACAAATTAGAGTTTAATTTGCAACCCTGCTTAGTAGTCACGAAAGTTAGGGACGCCTTTTGATGCTCCTTAATGAAAAAATCGGAATACAAATAACGGTAGACAGAGGGAATACGATTTCACATAGGTAAATTAGCGACCCCAGTTCACGACCTCACGTAAAAATGGCTGCCCAAGCACCAAGTCACATCACAACGAGGCACATAATGGAGTGTCTAATCGAAAAGACTACAAAGATATGTTGCTGGCTGACTTCAGGGTCAGATTATTTTTACGTGTCGTAGAACCACATAATCAAATTTCCCTTCAAATTAAAAAGCTTTGCAAAAAACTGAAAATTTTTCAGGAGAAACAGTTTCAAGATATAAGCCATCTTAAAAGGCATTTTTGTGCATGAAAGTTGATTTTTAAATTACCAACGTCCAACTTTTTTAACCTTTTTCTTCGAAGCAAAAATCTTTAATTCAAAATGCATGTTTGCTAGTTGAAATGTTAATGTTACATCAAAAAGTGCCACTACAATCCACAGACTGTAAAAGGAGAGCAATGTTGGCGATACAAAAGGGTTTTGTAATATTTTGTCATTTTTAAAGTGGATTTTTCTTTTTTTGTGACAGGTTTTTAAATGGGATGGGATCGTGTGAAGCTCATTTTTGTAGATATGGATTTCGAGAAATTTTGAGAGACTCTTTGTGATCGTCGTGTTTTTGTGGTTATGTCTCGGCTGGCGATCATTTCACGAAGATGTTCACGATCTCATAATACCCAGATGTAACGGAACCCATTCCATCACATTGGCTGGTTGCTCTCCTCGTGTTCCGTTCATCAACTTGAGTTGAGCTATTAGCCCCAATTCAACTTGGTCTCCCTCTCCAAACCGACGTCGGACTAACAAAATCGATCGAGGATGGACTTTGTCCGTACTCCCAACAGTTCCATGGAGAGCTCAAGTAGGCTTTACCGTAGTGTACAGTCAGCATCCAAGGGGGGATATCCCAATAATCTTGGTCTTAGGTGAAGAAACAACCCGAGGCTGGATGCTAGTTGCTGAGAAATAGCGGCATCTGGTTGCTACGAATATGTAGGTAACTCCACAACACATCCCTTCACTGACTACTTACTCACACGCTCGCTCTTCACATGTACTAGAAGAACGGCCTCCTGTGATCCGATGCTGTGTGTACTGCTCCAAATGGAGTGAGTGAGTGAGTGAGTGGTTGCCGTTGCCTTTTCTTTCCTTGCGATCCATCCTTCTTCCCTGGTTTGGGCCTCCTCTGTTGGATTTTCCCGCTGGCTTTGGCCGTTCGGTGTATCGATCTCAGTCTTGGTTTGTCGCTCGGCCAGTTCAGGTGAGAAATTCCTGTGATTCCACCGTCAGTCGTCAGTCAATCATTTAGAGGGAATAACGGTGGTGTTAAATGAGACATTCGACGACTATCTAGTGACTTTGGCATCGTGTGTTCTATTTACAGACCATAAGTAAAATACCAGAAAAAGTGCCCTGAAAGTTTCAAGTGTCTTGAAAGGTAAGAAAAATGGGAGATCAATCATTAGCGAGACGTCAAATTCAATGCAGCTCATCAATAGGGCAATTGATAATCATATTACTGTACTAGCTAGTGATCAAGCAACAAATGAGCTAAATGTTTGTTTGGATGGAAATGGTTCAGGCCATGGTCAGGTTATTGGTGAGAAAAACACTCAATTAACTGTCTTGGCATGACAAGATAACCGTGACCATGAGAAGAAAAAACGCACAACCTACCTACCCCTCGTCTTAGCCCTGTATGGACTTTCTCAAACGTGCATGTCACACAACTATCTCATCTCATCATGGTGATTGTGTTAGTTCAAGCAATGATGAAGATGTTAGTTCGGCTTCTCGCTTATTGGCGTACCACATAAGATGAAACGCCGGTCTTTGTCGTCCCTTCTAAGCACTTTTACTTCGTACAACACATACCAACCAACCAGCCAGCCAATCGTATCAATTATCAGGGAAGAAGAAGACTTTAGCAGCCCTCAAGGATCATGAAGATGTTGGCAAAGGCGTTTGTTTTCCTTGACGGGAAAATGACCTCACATTTGAAAATCTTGGCCGAGAAACAACCTCACTAACGAACAATGTCAATAGGTTTGTTTTCCCAACCTTCCTTGAACACCAAGCAACATTCGAGTGCCAAGAACTCTAGGTGATTTTAATGCTGCACGTGGGAATCGCTCTCATCATGACATTCTTGAACTTGCTTTAAGACTCGCGAGTGCAAATACAGATCAGTGAAAAGCAAATGGGCATCATTACCACAAAAGGTTTTCCTGAGCAGAACGAATTGTCTGTGACTTGTTTCATTGTTTGCCTTGGAAATGGTCAAATAGAGACAGTTGTTATTTATTTTCATCCTCTTTGGTGGCTTCAGAACAGCTCCATGCCACAACTTTGTTACTGTTCTTCTTCTTCTTCTTGCTCTCATAGCCAAAGCCTCTGCCAGACCAGCTCTCCTCTTCTTTCTTCGTTATACCCTCGCCAGTTTTCAAACTGGCAACATCTTGCGAAGAAAGCAACGGGATTCTCCCACCTGACAATGTGTAGCACCAAAGTGCCTCTCCATTAGTCTCTTCCTCATCCACACTGCCCCAGTAGTTCTTGGACCTTATAAGAGGGCCTTGGTCTCCCTCCGTTCAATGCTAATACCAAACCAGGCAACTGTAACCATCACCGAGATCGCTTTGCTGCCACTGGCCCGTAGATGTCGGAAAGCTGGCTAGAGAAATCCCCGAGGCTTCCTTCATATGCTAAAGCATACTTCAACCATCTGTTATCAAGTTCAAAAGGAAATTTGAACATAAATCAATAACACTAAATTGCCACTTTGACTTGTTAAAAATACATATGGAATAATTCCCAAACATGAAATCTTTCATGTACATGTTTAAGATCACGAGAACGCTCTTTTTCTCGAGGAATTAACTATTGAACGGAAAGAGGGTTGGTTTCTTCAAATGTTGAAAGTTATGTAACAGACCCCAGTCAAAATTGCTCTCACGACACTGAAACTGCCCTTGAATGTATTGTTATTTATTTGCTCTTCTTGCATCCCTGAGACAAACTAACTTTGTTGGAGGAACCGAAAATTGGAAACCTTTGGAAGGAGATGCTGATGATCTAGTGTTCCGGTCGCACACTGTGTTTTAAGTGAAGATTTGAACTTTACCCAAAAGAGCTCTGTCAAGCAAACGGATGCTGTGCTGTTAGTGAAGGAGACAAAAAGAGATGCTATTCAGAAAAAGACGAAAATACTAGCCAAAACCGCGTTCAAGGTCTCGAGCTCTCTTCAAGAACGTCCATTGCCAAGGTCATATTCAAAATTTCAGAACGGTGTGATTGAGCAATTAGCCAGATTTTGACATTGACTTGTGAACCAAAGGAAAATTGTCCCAAATTTCAAGGATCGAAGGAAATCAACAAAGCTTCTAGAAATAATCTTGAACAATCACAAAGCAATAAGTCACCGCTAATGGAAGGAAGGGTTCTAGAACCCTCCCAAGGAGAATATTGACTGACATGGAAGTTCGTGATTAGGATCATTTGTTCAACCTGTCCAACAGTGACTGACTTCAAATCGAGTATTTTCATCTTTAGATGGTACACCAAGATCCTTTTAAAAGTTCTTGAACAATGGCTGACAAGGAAATTTTGACAAAAGAATGGGTCAACCAATTCAGATTCCATCCGATACTGTGAAATTCACAAGGTCGGCTCAAATGAGCTCGAAAAGATCATTTCAATAATGTCGCCAGGCATCTCTACAAATTTCTGACAAGTGTTATCTTGGTCTTGGCGAGTACGAGTCAACCATTAGCCAATTGGGCAAGAGCAAATTTAAAGCCAGGACGTTTTGTCCCTCAAGGCATGAAAATATGATAATGATTACGTGCGCAATTATGTTACTCAATCAACACATGTTCAGGATTAATTCAGCGCCATGAAACCAAAAGCACACCTTTTCCAATAAACAGCTCAATGGAAATCGCCACAAAATACACCAAGATTATTGGTATTACTTAATTGAACACCTGACCCATTGTTGGTAAATGACAAAAGCAATCGCATTCTTTTGGTCTGTACCGACTAGGTAAGGGCCTTTTGTGAAATCGTCTTATTATAAGGGTTAATGCTTCTTTTTTTCTCTCGCGACGTGGAGTACTGTTGCTTTTATCTCGGAATTCATCACGAATTTTCCCACCAGTTTCACTCACCTATGACGAGGTTCACATCTCCTTCAATGTGCAATCTACGACAAACTTAACCATCCTACTGTACTGTACCATGCAATGTATAACACTGCAATAGAACCTCAAATTGACGTTCATTTCACGACAACATTGAGATCGTTGATCGTTGTTTGGTTGGTTGGCCGAAGAAGCGTGAACAAAAACGACCAAGACAGTTTTTCCAGTCTGTGAGCTAATATTGTTTCTGGCCGAGCCACACACCTTAATGCACGATCACTTTTGTCGTCAACGAAGATGATTACGATGCTCAGGGAGGGCATAACCAGATGTTGGTCGCACATTTTGGCGAAAGTAAAAAAGAAGGAAAAAAACATCTTGCAGAACTTTCAAGGAGTAGTTTGTGAATGGAGTGAATTTTTCGCCGAAGCCTTAGTGCATGTCGTGGAGTGGGTGACAGAAGTGATTACCCTGATGGATGAAGGTGATAACTGAATTTCAGGCAAGCACCGTTCGTTCTTCTGAAATCTGAGCTCCATATCAGAGAAGCGAACAAGGCGGGAGAGAGGAGAATGAAAATGGTACAATCTAGAGCGCTATAATAAAATTTTCTTATACAGTAGCGCTCTAGTATCTATAAAATGTGAAAGGAGCAGCATTATATAAGCCTCATGTGAGGTTGGTTACCAATGAAATAACCAGTACCTTTTGAGCTCAAATATTTCTTCTACCTTTTCAGAATGGACCAGAATTAGACTGACGATCTCAAAGCAACCTTACAATCAAACTGAAGATGAGTCCACATCGCTCCTCATTGGGAGTGGTTCTTGTGTTGAGCATAGGCATCTTGTCTACTTCAATGGTGAGGGCCCAATGCCCATGGGCCCAAGATCAACGATTTCTCCCGCTTCAATCGGCTTGCATCTGCAATCTTAACCCTGAACAAGCCCTCTCGGTGCAATGCCAATTTGTCAACTTTACAATCCTCATGGGAGCTCTTCATCGATATTCTCAAGGCTCTGTCATTGAATTGCTCTATATCAATAACAGCACAGTGGGAACGCTTCCGCCGTTTGCTTTCAAGAATCTGAAGATCATCAGTTTGCAAATCAGTGCGGCTGAAATAATTGACATCTCCGACAATGCCTTTCGAGGGTTAGAGGACACTCTACAGAACCTGAATCTGGCCAACAATCAACTGAGGAACATCCCCGTCCAGCCTTTGAGGCAATTGAGACTGGTCAGTCTCTTGGATTTGTCCCAGAACATGATCAAATTCGTCCCCGACAACGCCTTCGTCACTCTCCGCTTGAAGACCCTGAAGTTGGCCGAGAACAACTTAACCGTGTCCGACAACGCATTGAGAGGGCTAGATTCGTCCTTGAAGAACTTGAACTTGAAAGGCTGCCAACTGAAACAGATCCCGGATGGCATTCGCAAACTTCATGGATTGGCTTTCCTGGATTTGGCGCAAAACAACATCAGAAATGTGGAACCGGGCACGTTCCAGGAGCTCCATTCTCTGACGGCTCTGAACCTTGAAAGAAACATTATTCAGAAACTTCATCCTGATGTTTTTGAAGGGATTGCCGATACTCTCACATCGTTGAGTTTGTTGAACAATTTGTTGACCGAATATCCCCTCCTGGCGGTCATGGGGCTCAAAGGACTCAGGGTAAGAAATCAAACCTTAAAGTCACACCCCTTTTGCGCCTATCCATTGGAAATAATCTGCACCTCTGTCATTTCTATTTTGGCCCGCAACTTTTGTCCAAAGGTTTTTGAAATCGTGAACAAGCTGACGTTGAGCATAATTAGGCCTGGAAAAAGGGAAACTCCCGTCCTCTCATGCACTTTCCTCCGAAATGCACGTGTACAACGAACTAGAATCTAGACGCATTGTTCGAGCGTCAGAATCTGCTTTGCTCCTCATAACTAGGAAAAAGAGACTCTCGTAATCACTTTAAGATTTCAAAATATTATCGCTCTCAGCGTTTTAGGGCAATTTTGAGTTCTCATGCCACTAAGAGCATGATAATCCAATGTGCTGGCTGGTATTCAAACGGTAGAGGTGAAAAACTGTTGCTCAGGCAAATTCAAGTATGAGATCATCGGCTAGGAGGGAGGGTAAAGAGGTCGATTCAATCTTGGTTTGACACAGTTTCTCGTTTGATGGCATAACCTGATTCTCCCGACTTCCTCCCTTCAAATCTGAACCTTGTACTACTCTGATCTTTTTGTAACCGAAAACATATCAAGTTCGGAACTACACAACGAACCAAAGAACATGTAGTCTGTAGATTAATGATCTCAACATTCCATTATTTCGACATTTGAGTCTTTGCGAAAGTGAGAAAATATGCTCTAAAAGGGCGTTAATGTGCACATGGATCTCAACAAGTTATGGCTAGTGATTGAAGACGTCCAGTGGGGCTACAAATGGCACATTTGAAAGCAAATCTGATCAAATTTGAAGAAGCGAACAAATACTTCAAAAATTCGTCTGATTTCAAATTGTTGATTGCCGATAAGTCAGAAAGTCCCAAGTCAAGGTTCCCTTAAGACAAATTTGCTTATAAAGTTTTTTCCACAAGACATCATGGCAGAGTTAACAGAGAGAAACGATCCAAGAAAAATAACTTGCACACACCCAGGCTGAATGTTGAAGAATCCAGATGGTGCTGCGAGATATCAATGTTTAACCTGGGAGATTTCCTTCCTCCATTTGAGAAGTTCTTCCTGTCTTAATTTGGCTGGATTGTACCGTTTGAAATGATGGTGACCCAATTAAACCTGGCTTTACGCAGAGATCGGACTTGCAATCTACTTTCGAGCTCCTTTCTTTGTAATGGCTCATTTTTTCTCATTGCTTTCACGGCCCAGACTTCCCACTCTGGAGTCTCTTCTCATTCTTAAAGCAAAGACAAGCAACTGTAGTATGTTTTCCATGGGAATGAAAGGTCTTAGGCACTCTCGAGAAAAGACTTTTACATGAGGAAGCCTAATTGCACTTGCCAATGATCTTTTGCAATACGATTCTCAAAAGGAGAGACCATGACTTTGACTATGACAATGAGTCGAGGTTCTAAACGAGTCCTTTTTTCCACAAGGGACTCATTAATTGCTTCATATTGCTCACTTCCTGAAATCAAATCAATTTAGGCCCACTCGTCGGGAAGTAATTCCTCACTCCCAAGATCCAGTCAGACAACAACGTGTGTGTAGAGCAAGTGAGTTGAGATTTGGCCACATAGTCATTTTCTCCATCAGCACGTGAATTTAGAGCCCCTCCTCAACCCACACACCTTACCGGCAACAACAACATAGCAATTGCGACAATCATGTTCGCTTTGCAAAATAGGGCACACAATGTAACCAAAGTCCCTATTTGGTCTCTCATCAGGTTGGACCGAAAAGTGAATTACCACCTTGATTAATCTTCGTAATCAAACTTCCTGCTTGAGCATATATGTCAACACATTTTTTTTCCTTCTTTTAAAAGCGACGTCACTCGCCAAACTTCAATTTGATCTCGTGACTGAAGTTTTACTTCGATCTTACCCTGCCGAACTTTTAACCCCAAGATCGTCATGAGTGCTCTTGTGAGTAGGCTTTAACCTTGATTTTCTGGGAAAAAGAACTTACAATGCTCTTGAAATATGATAACTATAATTTTACTTCGTGACATCAAGAAAAAATGCATCGATAGTTTAGAGATCCTTGGGTACAAAAAACATCAATGACGACAATAAGAGCAACAAAATTCGTTCAACCGGTTATTTGTCATTGTTGGCTGTCGTTCATCCAGCAGAGGGGAAATATTTCACGAGAGAATTTCCAATAATCGAGAAAAGAACTCAGGAATTTCCATTTTCCACTGAAAATTGCTGTAATTTTCCGGTCTAGGAAGTTGAAAGCAGGAGAATTTATGAGCAACGAGACCAAATGCGAGAATCCAAGGTCACGTAATTAATCTTCCAGACACGACTCTACATAGGGCGGGATCAATTGAAAAAAAAGGGGGGGGGGGACTTTCACGCCTTTCCTTCATCAAGATGAGCCCTCCTCTCATTTCATCCATTGTGGATGTGTGTGACTTGACATGCTATGTTAGCTCTATCTTTCATTCTCGCTCACCTTTCAAAAACGAAGGTATTTCCTTGTTCACTTTTCTGTGGATCAGCAAAAAGGAGAATTGTGCGAGACTTTCTGGAACCTTCGTCATGACAACCAAAAGTTGTAATCCAATCACAGATTTCATTCAGGGAAGACTTAGCCTTAGATTACACAAAGTATTTTTAATGTTTGCTCTACGGGAGATTGGATTCAACCCGGTAAGAGATTTATCGTCAAATCCGTCATCTACTTCGTTTCTCTTTTTGAAGATGAATGACGGAGGTGGACAAACTCAACCACCGACGGATTACTCGCATCCATTTGACGGGAAAAGTTCTTTCCGTGGACAAAAAATACTCTTTTTGTAAATGTTAGGTATTCAAAGGGAGTTCCTTAAATACAAGTGCTATACCTGACAATTCAAGCATCAAGTCGATCTCTGTGAGAAAAAAAGGACCATTCAACTCCGATACTTATGTGCTTGGAATACATTTATCCGATTCATACCAGTATAGTAGTCTTCAGGACGAAAATGATACCATATGCGGTTGGTTGATCGTTTGGGGTCCAGCTTCATTCGGGGCGGGAGGGATGACAAATAAACCCCGCTCAAAAGACGCTCCAAATAAAGATTAGAAGAGTTTGTCGGTGCCAATAATCTACAGAAATCAACCTGAGCACATGTTTCCACAATCGACCTTGATTAGTTTCAGCTCCGTTATGATACACTATGGGGCTCATGGTGTACCGCAGGAGGTACCATTTTTATATTTCTGTATTCCCCAAAAGATACAGATTTATTTCCCTCGACCCGAATTCTGACCAGTCGAGAGTCAGTCATTTTGCCCAAGTACATGAGGAAGCAGCAACGTGAATGCTTGGACCGTGATCCATGATTTAGAATGGAAGTGCTCGAGATAATGACCTGTTAGATGAAGGTAACGATAACCTGTGGAAATAGAGTAGATCACTCATTTGCAAACCATATCGCAGTTCAACGGCTCATTCATTATTAGACACACAGACGAAACGTCTAAACTCTAAATACCATTTCCATGATTGAACGACGTAACATACGTGATTGTTTTGCTAGTTTTGATGATGAACAAGTTGCTTGATTTGATTCCGTTTGGATCAAGTCGTGCAGATTTCAGACTTCCTGTCCAACAAGCAGATGGTGTTTTAATACACTTTGGGGGTGAAAAAGAAGGGGAGGTGTCGGCGGTAGAATTGGATAGTTCGAGAATCACAATCATTTCGCCATAGGACCATGATTAAACCTTATCTTTGTCGAGATGTGAGTAGTTGGTTGGGCCGCTACTAGTACTTTTCATCACATACACTTGGTACAGGGTTGGGATGGAACGCGGTTATCAACAACTGAACTTATTCTCAAGAGCAAAGCAAAAATAATGTTGATGAGCTAAATGTTGATTTTCTTGGTTCATTTATGAGAACAATAGCTGATACTTTCGCGGCTTATCCCTCTTGATTGACTGGTTGGATTACAGATTCCCGCAGTTAAGCGGTAAAGTGGAGAAGTCTTGAAAATATCTATATACGGTACTACACGTCAAGTAATGTGACCAGTACTTGACGTGTAGTTAGAGTGAGTTTCATCTTAAACCCATGGACAATGGCGTGTGCAAAATCTGTCATAAGCTCCTTCACCCATACCACGTTCCATACTCTTTGATCAAGAAGATGTTTGATGCATCGCGAAATATAATATATATCTATTTTGACTAGAAAAAAATCAGCTGATGATTCAACACCGTAAATCGAAAAGAAATACTCTATTGGAATAAGATTAAGTTAGCTGGAAATCTTTTCAATAACACTGGTAGGACGTATATTAGAAAAATCATAATTTCCGTTCAGTTGAGCTTTGATGACGAAATGTGCCAAACCGCTTTGTATTTGTGGCTTTTGATTCTAGAATACCAAGAATCTAAAAATAGGACGAGTGGCTCCCTGGGATCCCACCTAACCCTGTATTTCAGCAAACTTCCCCACTCACCACCGAGAATTTAGGCCTTGATTTAACGCCAGACTCTTGATATGTCATTCCCGACCTATCTGGCTGACTAGTAAAGTGTAAGAAGGTGCTACCAATTCATCATGACGAGCGGAATTCTCTATCGCGTAAATGAGGCATGATCGTGATTTAGAGATTTCAATGACGGAAAATCTCAGGAACTTTGATGATCTTGATCTGGCAGGTTCAAGTCAAAGGTTCAATTATTGCCTGCCACACCCGCCGACCGATCCCGTAAGTGTTCGAGATCGACGAAGTGTGGACACTTTTTTTGACAATACAGAGCGTACCGTGAACCCAAGTTCTTGACGTTCGACCCCTCCATTTGAAAGGGCCTTAGCCAAAGTGCAATTCCAAGATCTGTCGAAAGTGAAAGAAAAAAATCTTGAGAAGATCGGAGCTTTGGCTTACCATGTGTAACCAAAAAATAATAGTCCAAGTGAGAATTGGTCACTACAAACGCAATAGGAATAAAGATTTGGATTCCTGTCAATCCTTTCAGACCCAAGGAACCGTCAGTCCGTCGATTTCAACATGCGAAATCATGCCCCCCCCCCCTTCCCCTCCCCCTTATTCGGTTCTTGCGTGTGTGTATGTGCGCAGATAGATTCATTTCTTCAAGTCATGCATGATGATCCGCTTTTTCCCAGGTTCTCGATCTTGGGTTCAATTTGCTACGGGTGCTACCCCAGATGGCATTCAAGGACATCCACAGCCTGACCCTCTTGGCGTTAGATGGCAATCCCATGGCGACATTACCGGAAGAGACCTTCGTGCACCTGAATTCAACTCTCCGAGGATTGAGCTTGGGTGGGCGATTTCTCACGTGCGATTGCAACATTGCCTGGATTGTGGATTGGATCCAGAAATACGACCTCCAAGTGACCTCGAGGGAGCGAAATCCCCAGTTCTGTGGACATCCTCAACACTTGAGGGATCGAAACTTTTATCAACTCAGCACAAATGGTAAGTGGCTCAAAACATGAAAACATGAAAACATAATACATGTTAGTGGGACGTGTAAAAGAGCACAGGACGTAAAATCAGTCTATTAAACGAAGAAAAGAACTAGTAAATTAGACCGTGAAGTCGTGATATTAACTGATTCAAAAACTTCTTCAACTTTGAACATCTGTTTTAAGTAGGACGAAATTTGGTTGAAATGTCCTGATTCTGCATTTAATCGGAAATGGTTTTTTTTTGGACTATGGGCGCCTCAATGAACACCCATTGTTAAAGCAGAAAATGATGTGATTAAAAAACACGAAGGATGAAGAAATCTTGCCTGTCAATTGAAAGTGAGTACCACATTTTCCATCCTACATTCATTGAAAACTCAGACGCCCAAAAAGGAGGCTTCATCCTTTTTTTTTTTTTTTTGAAGGTTCTGTAAATTAAGGATGAAAATTGCTGTTTTCCGACGAGTAGGATTTTGCTTAGGGGACAATGCTAATTTGGGTGATACCAATATGATAGTAAATTCATGTATCACAAGGCGAATAGCTTCAGGATGGTATTTAAACATCATGATCCACGAACTCTTGGATCTCTACTTGTTTTTCCATGATCAAGAACTTAACTTCACCATCGACAATTGAAGCTCAAGGTGCTATTTGCGTGTTCAAATGCTTTTGCTTGGCACTGAGTCGTCATTGCGGATATTTGTTTTCAGTGGGGCGTGCTTAATTGGCTTCTTCAAATGATACTTGTTGTTAGACCATCCAGTTTGAAACCGACAGCAAATCTTACTCCGTCACGCCCCATTGCTGGATCGAGGTGTGAAAGGGCAGAAATGACCAATTACCAGATAGAATAGGCTCACTACATAAAACAACACTTAAAGGTTGGGTCCAATCATCCGTGTACGTAGTCTACTTTCAGAGGGCGCAACAATGCATACACAGATACCCATGACATAAGATCGATAGGATTGATAGGATTTCGTTTTACGATTAGTTTTGCAACAGTTCTAGATAAGTGGGCCATTTTTCATCGTCGTTCAACAAATCGTTCTTTGTTTGATCTTGGAGAGATTGATCCCAAATAAGGCACCGACGGACAAATTTTTACACCGAAATCAAGTGCGAAATCGTGTGCTCTTCCTTTCCATAAGTACAATTTTTGCGTTTTCAATGTTACTCAATAATTCTGGACCAACTGACTATTGATTCAGTGAAGTAATTGAAAGAAGGAACTCGGAAAAAATCAAATGCACAAGTGAAGAGCACTAACTTCCAAGCCAAGCCATGAAAAGATGAGAAACTTGCAGCGGATTTGGCAAGACTTCTTTGGTTTGTAGTTTCAGGTCGTAATTTATGGCGCAGAATGTGCACCTTGAACGATGAAACGAATGATGAATGACATGGGAATGATGGCTCAGATTGGCATGTAACGAGTTGGGGCGTGATTGGCTGACCCTGCAGGACACCACAAGAAAGCGATCATCTGATCTTCGTTTCGATAGTATTGGCTTGCAAAGACTTCGAAAGAAATCGGAGCTCCTTTTTTGGCCAAGTACTCTTAGCCACTTTGAGTATCAACCCTCGACACACCCAAAGCTCTTCTCATAGTATCATATCTCTGTTGAGGGCTGATTATATTGTACACGAGTCACACAGATTACTGATTCGACCTTCATTGAGAAAATGCATTTCATTGTTTTGCATACCGAAAAATAACAGATCTTGGTCAAAGACTAATCTTAATGACCAACCCTCGCCATGTGCATGGTATGGAACCTAGTTTACCCACTGAACAGTATTGTCATTGTTCAATTGTACGACAACATATGTTTTGTGGCGAATTGCCGTGAAACGGAATGTTAAACAGCGAAGAAACGCATCCGTTTAAGCTTTCAGTTGAAACATTGCCCAATGAGCAAGTGGACTGGAACTTAGAGATGAAATTGAAATCGTGTCACACTTTGACTCATTCTAAATGTCCTGGCTGTTTGAAAAATTCATGGATGCGAACCAAACGGAGTGCTTGGATTTCAACCTCGCAATGACTCGTCATGCGAGAAACTGGATGAACATCCAACCGATAAATTTTAATCCATGAGTTAGATGAGGTGTTTCAATGATCCTTGGTTTTCATTAGGACATCTGCAACACCTTGAAATGAGAAATAAAAAGGGCTTGAACACAGAGTAATGCAGACTGTTCGCAAGTATGGCCAACAATAGCTATTATTGTAAAAGAACCCGCAATAATGAATACTCGATCTGAATTGCCCCAACCAAAACCAAGAACCAAGATCAATGGGGCGAGAAAACGAAAATCATTTTCTAACCTTGCAGATGAAAGAATGAGACTGATGATCTGTAAGGCTCTGTAGATCAAATTCAATGCATTGGCGATACCGATTCGATTTTTTAAATCTTTTCAATGGCATGTCCATTTTTGCATATCATCGCAATAGAGCCCTGGCTTACTCAAAGATACCTACGAACCAAAACTGCAACCAAGAAAAAGCCCTTGGAGCATCAACCCTTTCAATTAATCTCCTTTCCCGTTTTTGTTGTTGCAGACTTAATATGCGGCCCACCCCCTACGAGAGCACCCCCACCAACCACCACAACCACAACCACCGAAGCCCCCACAACAAGAGAGGCTGAAATATTCTCTCCATCGCCTACGCCTCCAAGAAGACCACCTCAGAACCCAACAACAGACCACCAAATGTTTAGGCCTCAAATGGTCAATAACGACATCAACGAGGCGCTTCAGCCTTCTCAGAACCCGCAATTGGCCACCCCATCCCCAACAGTGCGTCCAGGGGACATCATCACGGAAATTAAAATGATGGTGGGACAAGAAAGCCAGCCTTCAAGAAATCGAAACGATATTCCCGTCCCACCCCCTCGAATCGTGTCCACTGAACCAACGATGAGAGGAATGGAAGGTTCTCGACGTCAATTGCCTCCAGGATTAGCTTTACCTGAAAGCAATTTGCCCTTCCCTCATTCATCTAGAATTACACCCTCGCCCAAACCAATCTTGCCCCCACCCCCCAACTCCTTGAATGGACAAATTATCTCACGGCCCCGTGAAGATCCATCGCTTCGACCTAATAATGCAAGAGATCGCCCGAGATCAGTTCAGCCTCCAGAGCCTCAAATCATCAATAAAGCTAATTTGGGAGTTGGAGCTAGTTTCAGTCAACGTCAGAGGCCACCTGCACTCGTTCCTCAGAGGTCGGAAACGGATGTTTTGCCCAGACACCAAGAAAGCCTGATTGATCGTTCCACGTTATGCAAGGAACTGGATTACGACGAAGTGATTGTTCGCGACGCGTATAAAGAAGACAACTCAATTGTGATCAAATGGCATTCGGAGGTGACAAATATATTGGGCTTCCGAGTGGTCTACCGTCTGTTTGGCAAACCCGAATTCAAACAAGGACCCCCTTTGGCGCCCAGCGAGAGAGAATTCCGCATCAAGAATGTCCCCTCTAATGTAAGCCCTTCCCCTGAGATGTTATTTTTGCTTTGCTTGACCTGTGTATGATTTTGGTTCTGACTCGCGTTATTGTTTTAGGAATGCATCGTGGTTTGCGTTGTGTCACTCGAAGAACTGAAAATCACGCCCAACTCCGTCCCTTTCGAGCAATGTCGAGAGATTCGCACAGAAGGCGTTGGAACAAGTCAGAAGTTGGATTGGATCATTATTCCCGCCAGTGCAGCCATCGTGGCCACCGTGATTATTGCGGTCATAATCTTCATTGCGTGCTTGAAAACTAGTCAAAAATCGCGAGAAGCCAAGGTAAATTATACAAGCGACGAATTGATAGGAATAGATCTTTTGACCCAACCAACCATTATTGAACTTGCAGATCTTGGACGAAAAACCAATTCACACCCTGAGCATGAGTGGCATGGGAACGTTAACTCCGGGTCCACCTTTGGCCGGTCTAGCCTCAATAGGTTTGGGACCAACTACGAAAGATTGGGATCAGATCTCGATGTATAGTCAACGCACCGATCGCAGCATACCTAGGTCTCGCATGTACCACATGGAACGTGCAGGTAGGTCCAACTCCCAGGCAGCATCCTCGCTTGCCACTAACAATTTCCATGACGTCCAACAACTTATTGACCTTCAACGCGCAGCCGGATCACTCAATGGTGGATACATCCCTGAAGACGCACGATCTCACTTAAGTGCACTCAGTCAACGTACCACAGGGCGGTCTAAATCCATTGGGGATCTGACTGGAAAAGCTTATTTGACGAACGGGGCATTTGGACTTGGACTGAGTAGACAAGGTAACAATAACAACCGACAATACTTCCGACTGCTTGTCTTTTTTGGTTCACTTAAGTGCAGTGTGAAATATCTGCGAGTACATCTGGGTTGAGGCACATTTCATTTATTTCTCAATGTATTGACGATCAAAATAAACCACGTACTCCCAAAAGATTGCATGCCCAGGCTCTTCAAGCCTTCATTTTGTGTGGTTCTCGATAACACTTGTCACCTACCTTTCCCTCTAACTCTGACGGTGGCGTCCATTCTTTTCTATTCGTAGAACTTCAACTTGAACAGCAAATATGGCGGCAAGTTTTGTCTGAACGTCTTGATGCTGATCCAAGGCGTCTGCAGAGCTACTCTCGTCGCTTTGGGTACTTCTAACACTCTTGGAAAAACTAAGTGATTCATCCACCCACTCGTGCACGCACCCTGTCAACTAACCTCGCTTAAATCTAGTCATTTGGAACACTAGCGTGTTCGTATCAGGGAGAGGTAGGGCCAATGGGAATCTCATTTCTTTCTAGTTGTCCAGTTGATCAGTTTGCTTTAAACTATAAAATTCATATGTAACTTCGGCATTCATTTAGCATAAATATATATGGAATATTTTTTTCCGTTTAGATCTCCGCCAGTCCCGCCAATCGTTAGTCAGTCATGGAGGCTACGGTGATATGACAAATGGACGGCATTCACGGGCCAGTGCCGTTTCTCGCACTTCCAGACGATCTGCACATAGGAGTTCCACGCATAGTCGCAGTCGAGATCGTCTCCATCCAGGATATTTGAGTCCTCAAGACAACGACTCTCTCAATGAGGAAGATTCAGATAACTGGGCCACATCCACGGACAACAATTGGACCGACTATGATCAGGATATCTACATGCATCGGAATAAGACTAAGTTTGGCCACTTTGGAAGTCGAGACGACGTCAATCTTTGAATCAGTTGACATCAATCAATCTCGGAGGAAAACGTTCCATTCAATGCAACACGAAAAAAATGATGAAGGGCATAAATTTGTTGGAGAAACTTCGGGATTTTACACGAGTCTAACCGTTGCGCGCAATGAGAATTCTCAAGTTAGGAGAACAGTGCAAATTGAATGAATTGAACGAATAAGATACAAGAATGGAACTCTTCAAACTAACCCTTTTGGTTCGAAGCCAACGGCTGCTAATGACTTATCAAAACGCTGTACATACTGTATCCCAAAAAGTGGGGAAAATACAACAGAATCTTTACATGGTCTTGTTTTCTATTTCATTCGGCCAGTAAGAACTTCTCAATCATTTGGTTGAACTCTTTTTGATATTTAAAATGAAGGTTATGCTTGCCATCTGAGAATCGCTCCAAACTGAAAAAAATCCAGAGCAGCAACATCATTATTATTCCGTGGATTCGGCAATCTTTAACACATTGGTACTCACCGAGCATTAGGAATTTCTTGCTTCAAGATATCCGGATGAATGGCGTCAAGCATAGCATCTTTGTCGCCATGAACAATCAAAGTGGGGCATTGAATCTGAGACAGCCTCTTACGACAGATCTCTCCTTGGTTTTTGTCGAACACGGCTTTATAGGCCTGACACCATTCGTTCCAAATGACCGGAAAGTAATCCACACCGTAAGTCTCCTCCATGGGACGTCTCATACGTTCGGACCATTTGCTCACATCACTTACGTTGGCAATATGTTGCACATCTTGGGCCGAGATAAAGGCGTTGGCCCCCCAAACTACCAACTTCTCCACTCGTTTCTTGTGCTCTGCCGCCATGACCATGCCCGTGATTCCGCCATCGGACCAACCCAGAACGCTGAATTGATCTATCTCCAATTGATCCATGAGCTTCACAGCTAGTTGGGCATCACGGTCAAAGAAGTCCAAAGGCCAGGTTCGAGCCGGGTGACTGGAAGCCCCGTAACCCGGAGGATCCCAAGCAATCACTTTGATTTGTTGATGCCCTGTGAAATGCTCAAGTTGAGGCGCAAAGTCGGAGGTGGCGGTGCCCAGAGCGCCGGGCATGAGTAAAGCGGTCTTTGGACCTTGGCCCCGGACTTCATAGTGAAGCTTCTGTCCTTCAGGTAAGGTCAAGTTATTGGAACCTTCGGCCATCCGGATTTGAGAGGACATATCTCTGTAAAAGTCGACCTGTATATGCGGCTTTCCGTCTCACTCATTTGCTGGCATCGTTGTTAACGACTATTAAAGTGGGCGAAACTTTGGTGCTAATCTATGAGACTTAGGTTTATCTCACGCCGTTTTAGCATGAGCGGAATGGAATGTGCTTGATCATAAACTTTGTACTAATTCATTTATCGATGGAAGGTAGATAGGAAGGAAGGAGCGATTTAAGCTCTTTATCTTTACCGTCGCCAAGAGAGACCAGCTCCAAAGGGGATCCGAACCGCACGAATCGCATTCCGGCTAACCGACACCAGGCTACCCACAAACATCTTTGGGAAATTTCCGGGTGTCGCCGTCACAACTAATATCACCGAAGAGAACCAAAAATATGGATTATTTTTGACAATTGTTATATCGCGTACAATAGAAATGCTTAAACAGTAATCTTTATCCTTGGAGATTCAGTAAAGAATTCCTAATTACTTGGATTTCAAATGGAAAGGAATATCTGAGAAAACAAATTTTCAAAAATTTTCAAACTAGGGTTGCAACTCCTTGTAAACTTCGTAGAAAATCGATTTCCTACTTTTTGAACTTGAAGCAACAGGCATCTAGAAATTAATGTGCAGTCAAAAACATTTGTCTGATGGTTTATCGGGTTTTTAAATTCTAGAATCTCTCGATGTGATACGAAAATGCCATTACTTAAAGCTTATAATATTTTTGACCGATAAGGTGAATCTGAGAGCCAGCTTTTCTAATCCTTAAAACAAGAGTGCACTTACTTTGATGACGAACGATGTTTTGTGATGTGTTTTAACGGAAAGATATCAATGGAACCTTTATCAAACCTCGATTTAACTTGAGAAATTTGAGATGTCAAGCTCCTTGTAGTTGTGCATCATATCTTGGGAGTGCTATTTCTCTTCCTAGAACTCCAGTTGAATAGAGAACCGATATGATAATATAATAACCGGAAAAATAAGATTTCATTTTGCTTTAAATTTACCCAAAAAAGTCCTGATATTTTTTAAAAAAATTGGGCATTTTTTTGGAATTTTGATCCATTTAGTAATAATCAGACCTGGTCAAGATACTTTGAAAAAGTATCTAGATACGATAGTATTTTCCGCAAAGTATCTAGATAAAGATACCTCAAGATACTTTCCTGAAAAAGTATCTAGATAAAGATAATTTAAGATAGCTTCCCGAAAAAAGTATCTAGATAAAGATACTTTAAGATACTTTCCCGAAAAAAGTATCTACAGCGTCGACAGCGTCGATCTGCAAGACCCTGTAGATAAAGATACTTTAAGATAGTTTCCCGAAAAAGTATCTAGATAAAGATAAAAGATAAACTATCTTTTATCTTTATCTTTTATCGAGATAAGATAATTGAACAGTGAACAGGCTCTAACAAATGCATCCTCAGATTCCTCACTCAATGTGCGTAATGTGTCCACTCTCGAAGGAAGGGTTTAAAAATGTAACAATCATGAAGGCAAAATTGTACTTTTTTTCATTTTTTTCTGTCAATCTGAGATTGAAACAAGTACAATTTTGCCTTCATGATTGTTACATTTTTAAACTCTTACGGGGACAAACAACTTTTTAAAAAATTTGAGCCTTCCACGCTTTCATACTGACGAAGTTTTTTTTTGCTATTTTTCGGGAATATCTCAACTGCAAATCTTCTATTCTCAGTTTGACCTTAAATTACCTCAAATTTGAGAGACTTTCTTGGGATGACATGATACTGCCTTGGGTTGTTTATTTTGCATTAGGTTTTGCTTTGGCAGACACAGAAATTTATTTCACTCTCAAACATGGCACATTTGCTGGCGAAACTAATATGTGCTTATATTAACTTTTTATTATTGCTGATAAATATTTTTTAACTTTAAATAACATTTAAGATAGTACTTGTTGATTGGCATTTCGGACATTTTTAGTGATTCAAGGGTTCAAAATGCAATGTTTCATTCGTCTGACTCAAACGTGAAAAATGCAAGGCGCAAGAGCCCCAAAAGGTGCGCAAACGGGACCCCCAAAAGTGCAAGATTTGAGCAAAAGTGCAAGATATGGAAGCACTGCATGGATATTTTTATAAATGCTGCGGTTATTTCGTTTTTTTTTTTGCTGTGACCAATTTAAGGAAGAGAAGTTGGCCAAAAACTTTAAGAATGTTTCTTATATCGAGATTGAGGAAAAATGGAAAATTTCTTATATCGAGAATTCTTATGTAGTAAAATTTTGGTCAGCTCGGAAAAGTTGCTTTTATCGCGAAAATTGCTTAAACCGAGATTGCTTATATCGAGATTCGACTGTACTTTAAAACCAAATTTGAAATCTAGTCCCAAACAAGTCATTTTCGTTTTCTTTGAAAAAAATCGATATTGGGGCTTTACAAAAAGTTGCAACAAATACTTCCTGGGACACAATCCATGTATTAATTTGTTTAATTAATTACGCTATTAATTAATAAACCATATGATAACATCAAGCATTCTGTATATGGCACATGAAAAGAATGACAGATTTTAAACAAACCAGGGAATATCTCATGTAAAGACGTGTTTTCAAATACAATGTGTATTTCTAGTTTTTTTAGCATCAGCAATGATGTTTACATTTAATTTTGAGTTAGTAGTTGTTACTCTCAAGTATTTGTGTACACTTGAATTATAGTTGACTCTTTTAATCTTATTCTACAATACTCTATGTACACTCTTCTTTATATTGGACCACATCAATATATCACAATTGATTTTTGACAATATGTGACGTATGTGACACATTTATAAATAGGGCTCGGATAAAGTGGCCAAGTGCAACTTGCACCAAAAATTGCAACCTTTGGGCATTTTACTCACATTTAGCTACAACTCGATTTTACACAACAAACATCAATTTTTGGTATTTTGCATCTTGATCACTTAAACTAAGTGGGAAATTATTTGAAATAATTTTTTACACACACTTTTACAGGACCTTTTCAAGAATTGATGTTTTTAAATTCTAGAATAATGTGTGTAAAGCAAAACTATGTTCTTAATGTTAAGGAAGCCACAGGTCAAACTTAGAATTAAAAAAAATTGCCCATAAATCATATATCTAGCTAGCCAAATTTGACAATTTTATATGAAAATGAGAAAATTTATGGCCAGAAAATGACAACTTTTGTCAAATCGTTGAATTGAAAAAAAGAGCAACTTTATGCAAGGCCTATTTATAACATATCCCCCATAGTTTATAATGCAGGGGAACTGAGAATGGTTGAATTTGAGTCTCACATAGTCACTTTCTCATGTACGCTATGGCATGTGTCATTAAAAATCTTGCTCACGGTTTTGGCAAATCATGAACATCTGAAGGCACAGCTGGCCAGGCTCTCTAGTAGGGTCAGGGTTGGTCAGGGGATTATCCCTGTGATCGTAGGATCCCGGAACGGAATTATCCCTGGGATCGCAAGATCCCGGAACGGAATTATCCCTGGGATTGCAGGATCCTGGAATGGAATTTTTTAACTCGAAAATCAGGATAAACGGGATTTCCTTTAAGTTTCCAAAAACATTGTTATTACCGGATCAGGGGCGGGAATTTGTAACTGAAATGGGATATTCTAAAATTTGAATACTATCTTTTATTATAATTGGAAGTTGAAATGACAAAAATGAAAGAAATATCTGGCAATATATTGTAACTTCACTATCTTTCCAATCATGAGACCTTTTATGAAAAAAACAAAATCATATTATATATGCTAGAATATAAAAATCAGAAATTCCGGGAAAATCCCGTGCCTGGGATCCCAGGGAAGGGATTATCTTTGACGGGATAGGACAAAACCAACCCTGAGTAGGGTCGCTAGTGTCACCTTTTAAGGCTTTAGTGTCACCTTTTAAGGCTTTAGTGTCACCTTTTAAGGCTTTAGTGTCACCTTTTAAGGCTTTAGTGTCACCTTTTAAGGCTTTAGTGTCACCCATTGTTACCAGAGAGCAAGTACAGGGCAAGGATGGCTCAGGCCAGGATCAGTTCCAAAATACTGTTTAAGTCCAGTAAGAACAATAAAGATACAACGAAATTGTATTTTTCTTGCAAAAACCTCACACTTTAGCAAAAAATCAGACCAAAGTTTTTTAAAATCCATCCTGAATGCACTTGCATGCAAACAGGGTAAGTGGTGCATGGGGGCCCTGGGCAATCAAGGATTTCGTTGCAGTCCCCCCTCATTGCTATCAATGCACTAGGAAACGAGTTTTGGTGGATGGACCCAAAGTACTAGCTGAAACAACGGTGGCCTGAAATTGGCGTTGGTGCTGAGATCTTAGCAACAAGATCGGCTATTTGAAAATATTTCGAAAAATTAAAAAAAAATAGCAAAAGATATCGCAATCGCATGTACCATGAGTGTAAAAATGTCAAAAATCCGAGACTGGTTGTGCAAATGAACTTTCCGCAGTGGGCGTCTAGCAAAGCACTGTTGAAAAAATTAGGACAAGTTTGGATGAAAATGCCCAAACAAAAACTTTGAGATACGTTTCTGACCCGGAAACCAAGCGGAACAGCTTTGGTTTACTCACAGATTCTTGCCCCTGTTTTCTCCTCCTTGATGCTTCACACCATTTGCGTTCTTCTGCAAGTGAGACCTGGCTTGCATTGAGAAGAACACGTATTTCAAATTTCCGCCCAATCGAATGCCGGAGTGAAAAGTTATGCCTTCTCAAACTTATGTACTGAAGAGAGCATGGAATAAATGAACTCGCCCTTTTGTGGTAAAATGATTACCACGAAAGGGCTAGTTCATTCATTCTCGGTAGGATTTTCACTGAGCTTTGAGAGAGTATAACTTTTGACTCCGACGTTCGATTGAGCTGAAAATTGAAGTACGTAGTCTACTCGACAAAAGAAAGGTCTCAGAAGAGCGTATTTGACTCGTTTCTACTGGAAATCATAATTATAATTGCTAGCCTCCCACTCCATGATTCCAGTGCTTCTTGTAGCTCATGTTGTTCCAATTTTTAAGGGCGGAAATAAGTCTCACCCTAGTGTAGCCCTATTTTTATTTGCCCCATTTTTAAGGCCCATTTCACTGACCTCCAGTATGACAAAAGTTTTTGCGAAGATGATGAAGTCCAAGCTTTTGAGTTATTTGGAAGTCCATGATACATTTGCTTCTGGACAGCATTGGTTTCGAGCTCATTTTAGTACAGTAACCCAACACGGTGGCTAAAATTTCTGTTTGCTCAAGTGCCAAGACTTCCAATTCCACTTTTTAATGTCAGTGTCATAATGAAGATATCTTGTGAATACATACATATTAAAAGTAGCTCAAATAACTATAATAATTCACTTAAAACCATTAAAACCAATATTTTTTCCCAAACCATATTGATAGATATTGAGAGGGTCCTTAGTTATGAGTTGATACGAAATTTGATCAATATCTATTGAGCAGATTAATAACTATCATTACTTGAAGTCTTCAAAATGCATCGAATTATGCCATGAAATGCTCCGGCCATATGTTGCAGCGATTGCAAAGAAAAATAATTTTCGTTTTCGATGTCGCACAAAATAAATGATAATTTTTCATTTCTCTATGATTCTGTCTTGATTGTAAGATTGATATATAATATAACTTAAAACTGACTTAAAGTGTTCACTTTTTAATGAGATTTTAGTAAATCATCTTTGATAAGGTAGAATTACATAAATTTAAAAGTTACTGGTGATCTGCCCACACTTGAAAAATAAACTTTTAGTACAACGTAAATTTTTGGTTCAAAAAGTGCAATATTTGCAACAAGCGGTTTGCATTGGGATTTTGCGAAAATTTGACCTTATGTCTTACAATGTTTGATAAAAGTACCAAAGAAAAAAGAATCCAAAAATGTACCTTATAAGTTATTTTTAAGGTATATCATGTATCAATCTTACAAACTAGACAATATTATAGAGAAACGAAAAATTATCATTTATTTTTGCGACATCGAAAATGTAACTTATTTTTCTTGGCAATTGCTGCAACATACAGCCGGAGCATTTCATGGCATAATTCGACGCATTTTAAAGTCTTCAAGTAATGATAGTTATTAATCTGCTCAATAGATATTGATCAAATTTTGTATCAACTCATAACTAAGGACCCTCTCAATATCTATTTGGGTAACCACCGTGCCAACTAGGTGACCATATTGAGTAGATCATTGATGGGCTTGAAAGTCACGAGTCAGTTGATGTGGTCTATCTTGACTTTGCTAAGGCCTTTACACGGTAGATCATGGCCTTTTGCTCAGTCAACTCAAATATTTTGGTATCCAGGGTAAGGGCTTTGATTGGATTGATAGTTTCATGAGTGAAAGAAAGCAAATCAAGTTGCACAAGGTTCAATTTAAGGTCCGCTCCTGTTTATTCTCTTTATTGCTCAAGAGTTATTGCAAAACTCAAGCCTTTTTTGACATTTTTTGGACGACTATTGGGCCCAGGCCCACCCACAGATTTGGTCTGTGGGCCCACCCAAACTCAAGGGCTGCGAACCCCTGAACTAAGTAAAGCCAGCCAAGGAGGGAGGAAGGGAGTATTTGGCCCGAGTCGGCGGGCGGATGAGCCGTCATGTGAAGTCCAAGAGAGCAAGGCAGTGCTTCCAGTTGTTGGAGATCGAAACGCGCAAAAAAATTCGCCAAAAGCGCAAGAAAAAGCGAACGATTTTTAACAACACATGAGAAACCGCAAGAAAAAGCGCAAAACACCAAAGCCAAATTTTTTGAAGTATTGAAAACACTGTAATTGCTAAATAGTGCTTAAAAATCAAAAGATTAATAGAAATGAGCAATATAACATAATTGGTCTGTAGTCATGTTTAGATGAAAGAACTGTCTCTTACATGCCTAATTTTAGTTGAAAGTGATTGTATGTTTTGTTTTGAGGTTCAGGGGAGGTGTTTAATTCAATAGAGTACATTTTGATAAGTAGGGCTTAGATAATGCTGCTGTTTTTTTAGCCATAAAGTTGCAAAATTGGTTTGGTAAAAGGTGCACTTGTATGTTGACAATTGCTAAAAGTTGCTATTTTCTTGCCTAAAAAATTCATTTTGTTACATAAACATAGAAATGAGGCCCAAATTAAGGCTCAAATCTCGGAAAAAGCTTTAATGTTGAGTTTGCCTTTTTGGAGCCTTGGCTTCCTTCAGAACACAGTTTTGCATG
>CM021312.1:793878-840591 GCA_010645155.1 Tigriopus japonicus | reverse complement strand
CCTCAGGCCTATGGGAGTCAACTGACGATGAGCCCTTTATGACATTGATACCCGGACCGAATGTAAAACTGATGTTGTCGTTTTGCAGCCAATCCAGATGGGTAATGCCAATTCCAACGACCGACGCAAGTCGCATGACGCGGGCACATCGTTCACGGCCCATGAGTTGTTCAAATCTAATCGAGCTAATCAAACCAAGAGCTTCGAAGAACCCCTCAACGGACCCGTGGCCATCACAGCCGGTCGTCATGAGGAGTTCCAGGGACACCAAATCGACACCAAAGTTTCATCACGTCTCAACGGGCATCGACCGCGAGCTACCACGGAAGGAGGCCGGCAACGTTACCGCCAAGCTTCCATGGGCGACGGGAACAAGTACGGGGAACACAAAGGCTTGACCAACGAGCAGATTCAAGAGGAGATTCGCTTGGGCAACGTGGGCACGGGCAAGAAGCGATTGCCCACCATTATCAAATATACTAACAACAATGCCAAGGAAGTCTATCTATGCGGTAAGACCGCATACCTTTGTTTCGACTTTGCCGTTGACTGAGATTCTTTCAGGCACGTTTAACAATTGGAAACGCTTGCCCATGTCGCGCTCCACCAAGGACTTCACGGCCATTGTCGATCTTCAAAAGGGTAATCATGAGTACAAGTTTTGGGTGGATGGCAAATGGGTGAATGATGCCGGGGTCGAGACGGTTGAGCATGAGGAAGGCGAAATCAACAACGTGATTCGGGTCCAAAAGGAGGACTTTAATGCCTACGATGCCTTGGACATGGACAGTTACGCGGTCGATCAGATGAGCCGGAAGAAAAAACGATACCCGGTCTCAGAAGAATATGGTCAAGAACCACCCACTCTTCAGTTGCTGGAGACACGCACTGGACCGCCTATTTTACCGCCACATCTCCTTCAGGTCATTTTGAACAAGGTGTGTGAAGCGCTTTTTCCCTTAACTTCTTAGCTTACTTAGGTTAGGGAGACTCAAAAGGCCTTACATTTTCCTTCGCTGTTAAAAACTGAAGGACTTACAGATGGTTCGCAAATTCACAACACTTGCCTTTTTTTACGCATCAACGGATAAAACAAATAGCGGGTGTGCCCTGTCCACAAATAGAGATTCAATAATAATTGGTTTATCATGAGCAGAGGAGCGAGAGGCTCGAAGATTTTTAGTAAATCTTAGTTAAAAAGTAAATGGTAAAGTTTAGTGGCAAATGGTCGTGGTTTGATCAAGACTTACATTTGAAGTTACGATTGGGATCGCCTTTTGTTCTCTTTCAGGATACTCCTCTTTCATGCGAGCCTACTCTTCTTCCCGAACCCAACCATGTGATGTTGAACCATCTTTACGCATTATCCATCAAAGATGGGGTCATGGTCCTAAGCGCCACACAACGATTTAAGAAGAAGTATGTGACTACCCTTCTCTACAAGCCTATGGGCCCAAGAAAGACTGATTAAAGTGGTTGTAACCGGTTACCAACGAACGCAAAGGCTCGTCCTGATTGACACGTGGGTAACACCATAACCACGTCCTTATTTTCAGAGCAGGATTCAATATCACTTTGATATTGCGGGGTGGCTAGTCCAGATGATAAAAAAAAACCTTTGTTACGTAGAGATGTAGTCAAATGTGTCACATGATCATAGTAAATCCGCAATTTCAAAAGCCATATCGTAATCAAATAGAGCATGAACAAATTAAAGTGAACTTGTCTAAACATGGTGCCATGGAACATTCAGAGAGCTTACAGGTGTGGACCAGTATAGTCAAAAAGACAAAAAGACTTGGATTTTTCTATTTCGTGCCTGATCATGTATCCCTTTAACAGAAATATATACTACACTCAATTTGAGCACACGTTCCTTCTTGACGATGAATAGAAGTTAAAAAAAAATATGGGCTAAAGGTCAAAGCAAAAAAAAATACACGGTGATTTCATAATAAAAATTGATTAAAAATCCAAGAGAGCATGGCTGCTAGATGCAAATCTCAAAACCTTGTCTTTAGCTTTTGCGGTTGGGATTAAGAAAATGAAACAAATTGTATTGACCGTAAATAAAAAATACGTATTAATTGGGAAATTTTTGCGAAATAAACGTTGATTCTACCTTGAACAAAAATTCCAAAAAATTTCCCTAATCAAAATCGGGCCTACATTCAATATAAACTCGAGCACCAAATCTCACAGTAAGGGAAAAGAAGGGTCGCAAATATTTGGATTTGTTTTCCACTAAGCAATTTATCAGTTCTCGAGCCATTCATCCCTTTGAACAATCGTCACTGGCTTTTGTAAGTAAAATGCTTGTTCTGTGTAGGAGAAAGTTGTTATTTTCCTTCACTCAACAATCTCATTGTGTAATGCATCGACAAGATTTAAGAGGAGCACTTCCGTCGAACCAGGGTCGGTCTTTTTGACCACCATTCCATCGAGATCATTCAACGAATCCAAGGATACCAATGTGCATTGATACACAGTTCCCAATGTCTCCTCCTTGATCCAAATCACGTTGCAGGCACTCGAACCAAAGTTTAAGTTGGAACAATGAGCAGAACAACGTCTTCTAGCCTCATTTTGGTCTTGCTCAATTACATATTGAAACACTAGAAATCATTCAATTAAATCGTCAAGATGAGCTTGAGCGGATTCGTGGGATTCTATACATACTTACGAGTCTTATCAGTTCCATTAATCATTTCAATTCCTGCAGTATTTAGATATGCTTTCTTATATTTGATTTTAACGGTTCCAAGATTATTAGCACCCCAGACTGACAAAATCAAAATACAAAACGCAAGGGTCACCCGAAAACCTCCACTTGGATCGACCATCTTGGTTGCTCACAGTTCAAGTGTTGGCCAAAGTGTAAGAACGGTGGTTTGAGTCAACGTTGCGTTGTATCCTAGGTTACTGATTAAACGTTGATATGTAAAGGGTCATGGAGAAAGCTTCGCCACTAAGCACACGCCACCAAATTTCACACACTCCTTTCGTTACCCCAAGAGATCAACATTTGTTGGGACATCAGGAAAATTAAATGATTTATATGTTCATTTCTTTCATGAACATGTATCAGTTGTATGTTTGTATATTTAAAAGTTTTGTTCATTTTTAAGTAAAAAACAAGACACACTTCATCACTGTCATCAAATCAATTTGATGACCAAATTCTCCCCCTTCTCTTATTTACACCAACACTATAGGGATACCCTGTTAAATACTTCAATAGGTGTCAAAGAGTAGCATTAAACAATAAATGGTTTAAAAAATCATATTTTCCTCAACAAGTGAATTATTCCGTGGGTTCGGTATATCTGGTTGGATCCAATTCGTACGATACCTTTTAGTGAACCTAATGCTTAACGGCATGGTGTGTGTAGCACGTAATTTGATGTATGTATTGTTTTGAAAAAAAATCATTTCCTGGCCCCAGAATCGATACGTTTCGTGGACAGGTGTTCTAAAGCATTTTAAGGCACGGCGCGGTTGTTGGTTCGAGGGCAAGAAAAAAGCATCCCACCTGTTACTCCGAATCTGTCCTCGGAAACAGTTGTCCAAATATGTCCTAAGCGTAACCAAGCGATGAAGAGTTAGGATTTCTTTTCCTTTTTATGGCCATAATCAAGCATGTACCAACAGTCAAATCTTTTGTCAAATTTCTTGATCCATTCTCAGGCTTTCCCCGAAGATCCCAATTTTTGTTGCCAAAAAGACACTCGAAATTGGTATTGTTAAGTTCATAACTGACTCTACTCACAAGTGCAAATCAAAAACAACACATTTATTGTCGAAGTTATACTCAGGACAAAAACCATGCATTGCAGTCTTTTGTCCTTTCAGTGAGTCCACTTCTCCGTCCAAGAACCATTGTGTGTTACGTCTGTAAAGTGCTCGCTTACTTGCAGGCCTTCAAATGCACACATGCGTCTACAGCATGGTTTGATCTATCTCTTAATTGCATAGAAATACCACTATTATGAAAAGGATGGCGTCGATAATACAAATGTGATTTAGAAAGTCGTCCACCTGGATGGCGTCAAGTGTGAACTGATTTGTACTTGGCGCGTGCAAGTGCGGCCCTATTGCACAAATGGTTTTACCAGATGGGCTACAACTAGATCGCTTCTGACACGACTTTACATACAGCTTTCTAACAATCAGAACACACAGCACTTTGAAATGAGACACTCAAACAATTGAGAGACTCGTAATAATTTGGAGAAATGGTTTACGTCATTCGTCAAGATTGTATGATCGACCGAGGCAGGGGATAAGCAATTGAGCGATGGGGTTGACAACGTATTGAAACGTCATTATTAAATCAAATTGAGATCTTAATTATTTTAAGTTAATTTCAAGCCTATTTCGATCTACCAAAAGATCAATGTCGAAATCCCTTCTTCATGGCATTTAACTCATGGGATTCATAGTTGGTAAAAAATGCCCCTTCTTCATTTTGTCTTGTTGCTCTTGTTACATCGAGGCGAGAAAGTCAGCTCCGGCAAGGTTAAATTTAGCTTGGACTCAACCCAAATGTTAATGCAGCCCCATGCCAAGCCACAGTCCCAACGGAGTCTACCTACCTACCCCCAGTCCTTCTTGAAAAGAGTACTCAAGAGTAAGTTCTCTTTCCTTTCTCTGGGAGGGAACCGGAGGGAACGCACATTGTTGGTGTTAAGGAGCATGGCGGACGTAATCAGTAACTAACAGCTTTGTGGACTTCCGACATTGAAGTATGCACATGTTGATGTAAGGTTCAAAGGTATTTTCTGTCGACCAACTACCGCCTTTTGAGGTATACATAGGCACCAATTCAAATAGTTGCTTATGATTGCTTTTTTTCATTAAAAAGCGTGAACAATAATCTGGATTTTTAGACTTTAAGCCAGATATTCAGACATTCTCTCGCGTATAATCATTCCAGAACATTTTGCAACATTTCCTCGGTTTTTTAATCCTGAAGTTTCTCGATGGAAAGCCAAGCGTTTCAACTTTTTTGTCGTTGTATCTTCCCAGCAATCTTAACTCTTGAAGAACTTGAGCTAAAACACGGAAATTCCATTTTTCGCATACCTTTTAAAAGAGTACTTTTTTTACTCATTTTGCAAGACAGTTGAAACGAAATCACAAGTAACGAAAGTACAATAATTTATTCCTTTTTTCGGAAAAGCAACATAAACATATTGAATAAAAATATCAATACATTTTAAAAATGCTGTGATTGTGACGGCTCAAAAACCGGAAAAGTTTTTGAGTTACTTACTTTATCTTGAATATTTTTCTTATTGAATAAGTTTCAAAGTCACAAATGCAATTTTTTAACAAAAAAAAATCTCTTGGAAGGTTTTTTTTCAAAAGTGGGTACTACCATGAAGGGAAAGTTTGTCTAATTCTTTGTCAAATCATTTCCTCGCTTAAGACTCCGTTTTATCTTTACTCGGTCTCTAGATGAAGTAGTTTTGCACTGCAATCTCGCATAGTTATTTCGAGATCTTACGTGTTTTAACCTTAAATCAACCTTAAGCCAAAATGCAGGCCATTGTAAAGGTTTTGAGAAAAATTAGCACAAAAAGAAAGAAATTTGAGAAAAAATATAAGTCGGAGAATCTGCAGGTTTAGGGTATGAAGTATGAATCACAAGGTTTTCAGTGTTGAATGGGCTGAAGTCTTCTAAAATACTTCATATCTTTGAAATTTTTATCAAATGATTGTTTTAAGAAAAATGAATCAATTTCAAATTCCATCTCCTATGATCAGACACTCGAAGCTCGGAGCGAAAACTCATGAACGAAAACTGAGCAACAAACAAATAGATGAAGGAGCAAAATACTCTCTTTTAAATTTAAAATGTAAGTTATTGCGATTGAGATGTTAAAAATCGCACATTTACGCATCTCCAAATGCCCTAAAATTATTTATATATTAAAAAAGCCTGTTTCAAAACAATCGACTTTTACTTTGTAATGCCATTCCTTTTTTCCAAACAATCAGGATGAATTCCTCTTTTGGAGAAAGGAGCGGGAACTGTGATCCGTTCTCTTTCTGAGGAACTTAAGGCCCTAGTATTTATTAGGTATTTAGGTGAGAGCACTGTAGTCGTCAAAACAAAGTTAAAGAGTTATTCAGCAGGGCCAACCAGCCGAGAAAGTTTGGTCAATAGTAAAGGGACTAACAATTTTAACACAGATTACATTGGTTAGGATAGCAGACTTAGTTAAAATCGAAATCTGAAAGGTTGACATAGTACGGATGAGAAACCAACGACATTTTAAGGCCTATCAACAAATCTTTGAGCCACATACGAACACTATTTGTTTCTTATGGTCTATTGTCCATTAATAAATTCCTACATTTTCATCATCATATTACACAGTGCTCTAACCATGATACCCTTTGCTCTTCTCTTTAAGGCATGAGGCATTTAAGGCATAAGGCATCCTTGATCAAATTGTTGCCCTCCACACTTTGAAGGAAATTATATCCTTTGGAGGAGATTCTCCAACAATATTTAAAGCACGATTAGGCATGTTTCCTTTCCAATAACCTTTCATTCAAGGATCTTCAAATTGTAGTTCATTGGTGGACCAAATAGCGCATGAATGTTTCGGCAATGGATCTTATCTTTCATTCAATTATTTTGTTATTTCCATGGATATCTTTTCCAGTGATGATATATGCAATCTGCAAAGCATATTCAAGTAATTTTATTTATTTGTTAATGTTTGTTAAGCCATGGTGGCTTTTTAAAATCTGGTGATAAAAAATAAAAATCGCAAAGGCAGAGTTTTGACGAAAGGTTCGATTGAAGACTTGAAACGACGGAGGGTGGGCAATTCTATAGACTGTTGAAGAAGTAGATTCCAAAACTCTTGGCTCCTGTGCAGTGCAATAGTATCGGAATACCATATTTTTCAATTCCTAAAGAGGTGATTAAGACAAAATATTCCTTAACGAATCATTGAAACTTGACATCATAGTTGTAGTTTAGTCGAATAAATTTGTCAACTATAGGACATAACGAAATTGATTGAACGGGTAAGATCTTGTCAAAGATTCCAGCTTATTTTTCCCATGGCAGTTTATACCATGATGGTCTCACGACACATGTCCCATTATGTGGAAGTTTCTATTTAACCATGCGTTCTCACTCCAAATAGTAATTGGTGCGAGTTGGTGGAGATCGGCGTCATTGTAAATCGGATATTGCCACAAACAAGACTTGATTGGAAAATTGGTCTCGTCGGCCACAGGGAATCCTCTTTCATGATGCCAGTTTCACAGTATTTGGATATGTGGGAGTCTGAGATGAAGATTGTTACAGCCATTTGCAAAACCACTGTGAAAACTTATTTATGAACATTTACCAATCGTACTTTATGATAGTAGTTATTGTGCTATTTCTACTCGTTTGAATGCTTGAGTGGCTCATGTTGATTGCATGAATCCAAATCCAACATTGAATTTCATTTTTCATAGCAAATGTACCGAACATTTCATTTTCTTATTTGTTTAGTTCGTCGTTCTTTGCACTAAGGGGATTTTTTTTCGCCTTAAATCTTTTTCTTAGTTCTTCAGTTTTTCAAAAATTGTTTCACTTATTTGGCTAAAAGAAGCAAGCAAAGGCAAACGTAGACCGCTACAAAGGAAGGAAATAGCATCGCAGAAAAATAAAGCCCAAATAATTTCTCGAAAGTCATGTTTGATACGTACGAGTATTATGGTAGTTGTTTAAATAGTTTTACAAATGAGAGAAATTTGACATTTCTTATTTGGTGGTTTTTTGACAACACTTGATCTCGGAGTATCTTACTTAAATTTTATTATTATATAATATTTCTTTGAACTTACTATTCATCCAATCTTCCAAAAACATGACATGCTTTAAGAATCATTTTTACTTTTTAGTTGTATAATTCTACAAGGGGCGGTAGGTTCGATTCTTTTACGAGTTAGATGGCTAGGCTAGGGCTGCGACCAAGTTGCTATTTTTGGGTCTAAATTTGCAGATTTTTATTATCTAAGATGCATTTATTTTCTAGAAGCTGCTATCAATTGGAAAAAAATCGTTGAAATGCTGCCATTATTTTGGCAATAAAATTTCGCTTTTTAACTTTGAATGTGAGAACGGGCCTGAAATATGTCATTTGGCAGAAAATTCAGCACATGTTAAAACATGGGAAAGGAATTTTAGAAGTGAAATTTTATTTTTCTTTGCTTTAAAACTCAGTTTTTGCTCTGCAATGATAATCATAAATATCACAAAAATGTCTTTGGCAAGTGCTTGTCAAATATTATTCAAAACGGGTTTTCACTTACTTACAAAGATGAAGGCAGAAAAGCGCCAAAAGTTGTTAAATTTGGCCAAAAACATCAAAAGTTGCGACTTCTGGTGCAAGTTGCGTTTTGCGACTCTGTCAGAGCTTTAGTGACAGTATATTGTTAAATAAGCCTTGAATAAGCGGATTTTCTAAGTCTTTAACGCTTAAGAATGATAAGGTTTAGTGAAAGGGAGGAAGAATCTACAACGAAAACTTCGGATTCAATAAGGGAGTGAAGAGGGAATTGTTTGCATAGTTATGTACTTTTCAATTAAAAGAAAACTGTTGATTTTTCCCTTTTACATTTGTGCATTTTCCTTTTCGTCCAAACGTAAAGAAACTGCAATTATTTTAGATTTAAGGTTTAATCAATCGGCTACCGGTTTCAGGTTCTTTAAAGTTGTCTTGGGCGAAGGTTTGTTCAACATGGGAGCGGATGGCGCTTGCTTGGTAATTACTGGTCACCCTGACTGGTCTTGTTGTTTCTCGAACCTCTCGGACACAAAAAGCACAAAAGTACAGCCATCCAAACGGGATGACAGTGATCTTTCGTTAAATTGTGTGTTTGCTTGTTTCGTTGTATGGCCCAGGTCTAGACGGCCTGACGTGGCTGATTGAACACCATAAAGAGGAAGTCCGTGGGTCTCTAAGTGGGTAAGCTATTCTGAATGATCGTTTGTTCCCTGATTCCACCCCCTTCGACGGAAGATTTATTTTTCAAGCCTCACATTCAAAATGGGACCCCGGCTATTTGAAGTGAATTATCACTTCAAGGTGATAATTCGTCAGATAAGTTTATGCGAGGTTTGGTTGGACTGGTCACTCATTTGTCACTCTAATAGTAGGTAGGGTTAACGCATGAAATTATTCGGTCCCAGTTCATCATAAAAGCACAAAACTCTCCTAGCTAAAATGGCTCTTATTAAGATAACATTCAGGCATTTAAATTCTGCCCACAATGATGAGAGATTTCAAATTAAGAAACGAAACAATGTAATCTTGAAGCTTAAGTCAAAATAAAACCAAGAGAAGATAAAAAGATACGGATTTTCACCAAAAGTGATCAAGGCATCGCACCAGAGGACAAGTTAGGTCTCTCTTTTAATCATTGATCCCGTTTTCTTGGTCGAATTTGTGTAATTGGTCGAGTTACTTTATTTTCAACAGTGATTATGGCTGCCGGAAATCATGCTTGGAAACCTCTATAGCCATCCCCAGAATATATAAATGCGTGTGTGCGTGACGCCTCATTCACCAAATTCATGGCTCTCTTGGCAAAGTTGAGCAAGACTGTTTAGCATAGATCTATGTCGAGGTTCGCCTAAGAAGAGGCAACTGGCCACCATCCATATCCGTTCACTATCTTGTTCCCTTTTGGCTCTAGTACATGTACAAAAGTTCATGAACAGACAGGGACTGGGAGGGACTGGCATCCATGGGTGTGCTGCACACATGCATGCCGTTCTCATCTTCCCCCATCCTCTGCCTCTTGAACGTACAAGTACGCATGCATTACGAGGAACGACTACCATTCCCACCAACTCCACCACGATCCCTCTCGCTGGCTGTTTGGTCCATTTTCCCCCGGTTGAGCTGAAGAGAAGCACAAGACTGTAATGATGATGAGACTGATGCTAGAAGCAGAAACGGTCGCTCTTATGGGAGAAGGGCGGCTTTGTCGTCGACTTGTCGCTCCAAGATCGAACTCGGAAGGTCTTGCCCGATGTGGGATTGTGCTCCATTCCCCATGGCTTTTGCGGATAGCGTGCCAGTTTGAGGCGACTAGCAGTGTACTAGTTGACTTCAATACTGACTCCGACCCTGCCAAGCTTTATGCTGAGGGACAAAGAATAGTAAGGTGATGAAGGGGAAGAAGCAACAGATCGAAATTTCCCCAACTCACTCTCTCCCATCCAGAAGTCTTGGCCTTACTACCGTCGGCTCCCCCCCTGGCCTGACTTTAGCGGCCCATGGGCTGAAAAACGTTTCGCAGAATAGAAAGAGGAACTTTGAGTCGAAGAGCTCGGTTTACGATTCATGATTATCCATGAGGTAGACAAAAATATGAGCACGGGATCTTGGCCCTGAGTTGCGAAAAATTTGTTTCGTTAGCAAAGTGATAAACCTTCAAGTTGATGAATGACTTGAAGACAATACATAAACCAAGCTAATACTATTGCAAAAAGCTGTTTTATAAATTGATCTTTTATTTTATCTTTTCTCCAAAATAAGTTCCTTAAGTCCCTAAGTACTTAAACACTTTCGAAGGAATTCTTGGAACAAGGAAAGAATAGATGACGAACACAACTAGCGAGAACACAATCCAATAACCCACCCAATCCTAGGCTCGAAAGCTTTTAAAATGAAGGACGTGAGGGTTTATTGAGTTTGATTTTTTGATTTTGATTTTGGCAATCATCCTTGTCCAATTGTAGGCGGTGGGTCCTGAAGAATAATTTTAACATTCATTCGATGCACTATCTGCAATTTATCATGAAATTTATGATGTTGAGTTTCTTATCGATAAAAATTCAATATTTGTGTAGGCATGATTCGCCATCTTAATTCAATAAAGGATCAACGAATACCTAAGCAGGATGACAGATTTGATCCGTCAGTTACAATTAATCATGTCTAGGCCTTGGAATTAAGCAGTTAAACCATACCTTACATGTCCTTCAAAATGAAAATAAAAATGGCTCCGAATGTAAATAAAAATGCTAATAAAATCATGTTTCAAAGGGGTATTTTATGTTTTGTTTCGCTTTTTAGGGCCTGAGTTGTTGATTTAAAACTTCTGGGGCTAAAAGTTGGAAAATTTGGTCAGTGGGCACCATGTCAACTTATCTTTGTTGGCTTTTTCTGCCTGGGGATGTGAAAAGGCATCAGAAAAAATACTTGTAACCAAACAAATAAAAAAATCACTATTTTGGGATACCTCAAGAACAACTCCTCCAATCCAAGTTGAGCAACAATATCCACAATCAAAATTTAGTTCGTTCATTATTCAGCTGCAAAAAGATAGTTTTTGCCATTCAATTTTTCGAGCTATAACTTTAGAAAAAATAAGAATATTTCGTTATGAAAAAATCGCCCTAGGGTATCTGGAGTTAGTTTGGTGCAGCAGCCTTCGATCCTTAAACTTTTTTGTTGGACTTTGCAAAAGGACTATGTTAGTGAAGGTTACACATCTTCGGAAGTTTACATCAGAAAATTAAATTCAGAAATTCGAAAGGCAAAATAAAATCACTTGTTTTTATATTATTTCTTAAATCAAATTTCCCAAAAATATATTTAGAAATTAAACTATACTTAGTTCCCTTAACTGTACTTAGATTCCTAATCTATACTTTTCTCTCGCCCTTTACTCAATTTTCCCAAAACGTGTGCAAAATGCAAAAGAAAAATGCAAATAAGCACTCAAAATACAAATCAATGCAAAAAGGGCCCAAATTCAAAACAACTACTAATTTTAAAGCATTTTTTTCAAAAAAAACAGGAACAAAAGTCACGATATTACGAAACCAAGTGACAGTTCATTAGGCCCATCTCAAAAAATAGATATGGTGTTCGAAGATAGTACCAAATAAATTTAATTACATATAAACCATTCCAGTTTTACTCAGCTTATCAAGAGTTCATTAAAGCGATGTCCTATTTGGTACCTGCAGTTTAAAAAATTAGATATGTTGTTCGAAGATAGCACCAAATAAATTGAATTACAAATAAACCATTCCAGTTTTACTCAACTTATCAAGAGTTCATAAAAGCGATGTCCTACTTGGTACCTGCAGGTGACAGCTTAACGAATTGTGGCAAATTACTTCGACCTCGTAATGAAAACTCTCGACAAAAGAAGTATGTCAGAATACCAATTTTGAATCGTTGGATTGAAATGGCACAACTGCATCATGCCACCACTTCTCCTCCTATGCAGCTACTTTAGGGCGACTAGCGATGAAAGGGAACATAAAAAGAGAGCCATTTTGGCTTACACAATCTCCTCCACCTTTATACTGCTCGAATTCTGCAGCCACTCTACCAGCTCTCTCAGAGGCATCAATAGACTAAAAATGGGAGAACGAGAGGTAAAGCAAACGCTAACCATGGAATATTTAAAATATGGCTTCATCGGTTTGTTCTCTACCTTGCTCTGTACGGCATATAAACACATGACAGGCTAAGGTGCGCCATGTGTCAAGGTTATTTGAAACGGAATGAAAGGATGATGAGTTTCCAGAATTCCTCTTAAAATCGCTGTTTCGCTTTTTGGTATTTGCTCGACCTAAACAGATGTATTCCAGATCGTGTTTCAAAATTGCTTCAATGAGAGGACTTTATTGCGAGTGGTTGTAAATGTGTCAATTGATTCCTTGACATTCGCTGGTTTATCTGTTTTCTTTAGCATACTGGCTGCATCTGGATCCTTTCTCAATCTGATTGTGCAAAAGCTTCAAATCAATTTTTGAAAATTTGATCGACAGAGATGGCTGATAAAATAATATTAGGTATCACTAGGAATCATAATTACCAGATGTTTTACACACTTTACGATTGGCGTTACTTTTTTCTTCTAACGCCCCTGTGTTGTTCTAAAGCTAGTTTAGAACAGAGTCTAGAACTAGTCTCAAAGGCTAAATAAGGCAGTCAAAACTGAAGAATATGGTTTTGGTTTTAACTATTTCACTTTTCTTTCGTATATCATTCAAGAATCGAAGCGGTGAAGCCAAATTAAAAAGTGATATTATTGCCCCGTGCGCATCTTCTTGCCGGAAACTCGTGTAAACTCGCCAAACCACGAGATCATACATTATGCTAAAGGGTAGTCATGTTGTTGCTAGTTTAACACTGGAAACTATACATTTCCAAACACCCTCCCACTTCTGAATCTGGGAGAGTATGTACGTACATACTGACAGAGAGCGTTGTCTTGAAGGTTCATAAGTGGGAACCCCTCTTCCAACCAACTCTGTATCTGAACCCGACGGCTAGATCTTGCGAGTCAAGAATTCTAGAAGATTATCAAACCTAGGAGTAACCAGACTCAAGACTAAGAAATACCAACTATGGGAGCAAGGGGAATGTTTGGCCCTAGCTAGCGTCGGTTCAAGGTGTGCACCACTCCCCTGGTAGTTAGCTGTCTTTTCCTCTCTCTTTGGGTCTTTGAAGATCACCCACGCTTAACTGCCCTATACCAGGAGCCATTCACCTCTAGAGCTCTCTAGAGCCAAAATAGAACATATCGAGAAGTTGAGAGCATCCCCCTATCATCATCTCCTGCCATGGCTTCCTTCTTGAAATGGCCAGCAGGCTTTCTGTCTCTGTCTTGAACCTCAATCTCTCCAACAGGCACACCTGGCCATCAAACCCCCATGAGCATCTCGATGCTTTGAGACTTAGATGATGGTGGGAGATTCATGCTTTGTGATTTCGACCCATGCAAACACGCATATAGTCTGCAATGCACTTGATTGGGAAAAGGAACCCTAAAAGAATTCCGCATCGAGTTGAAATCTTGAGTCAACCAAAAGTCGCTCAGATCAAGTGGAAATATTCTTTTAAGCTCTTTTTATATTGAAATTAGGGCAAGCCTTGAAGCATATGAATGCATGCAGGGAGACCCTCACTAGAAGAAGGATTCGTGATCCTTTTGGAATGCTTTCTTAAAACAAATCATTAACGCTTGTGTACATTTTGTTGGAAATAATATCTAATAAGGTTTAACATTTTGAGGTTTGATGTTCAAGTCGATTTGATTTGAAATGATATGGAGACTACTGAAGTCTTTTTCTTCACCTAAGCAAAAGAAGCTTACAATTTCATGAAAGAAAGAACCAAGTCGAGAGTCGAGAAAGGAACCGCTAAACAACTGCAAGAGCTACTATGTATGTACGCAACGGTAGGAGAGGGCTGGGTGTGTTGAACCTTTTTGGCACCTCTCCATAAGACTTTGAAATGCTCCTTGTCCCAGGTCTCTGTCGTTCTATACATAGGTGATGTTCTACATCGAGGTGCTTTATACAAGTAGGAGGCTTCCGAAGGAAGGAGACGAGCCACCGATCGACGGCCGTAGTTAAGTTTCCCCCCAACCTGAGGCACACACCTTTCTTTCCATTTCGACCAGGATGATCCACACGCCAGCTTCGTGTATTCATGGACTGAAAGCCTATGACAGACCGAGAAGATGGAGTCGAGGAAAGAAGTTCTTTCTCAGGCCAGAAGGATGATGAAGCGTCCCTGAGGTAAGGCTGTTGCCTTGATTCCATTCTAAGAGCAGCCAGAGTGGAGAACAAGAAGTCCGAGAGGAGCTGTTCTTCCTCAAGACCGTTTGCTGGCTCCCCAACCGGCGCCCTATATGGCCCAGAATCTAGTAGTAGTAGTAGTACTACTACTTACACTCCATATGATTGCTCCTTCTTCATCTACAATTCTCGTACATACTGAACCGGGGCTGCCTCTACTCTCAACAAGAACCGTCGGCGTCACTGAGGACGCCACTGATAGCAAAATTGCCTCCTACCGCACATCATCGCTTCAGATGGCTTTTGGCTGGATCTTTATTGTAGCGACCGTTCGGCGCCCCTTGTTTTCACTGGGCATCTCCCCACAGCCTCTCATGTGATCTCCCAACTCTTAGGAAATTTCAAATGAGGAGGAGTCCTCCTTGAAACCCCCCCTTCACCAGTCCTTTGTTGCTTGCTGTGCCATCCGCACACATTGGAGAGGCAAAGAAGATTGCCATATGTGTCACAACTGGTCTTAGGTGGAGTAGGCGGCAGCCACAACAGTACTACCAACAACAACAACAGCAACCACATCGACAGACCTCATCTTCCTCCTCCTTAATTGGTGAAGAAGGAGACGAAGAACCCTCTTCGGAGTTTGCCCGGGGGAAACCAGTCGCCAAATGAACCTTCAACTGTTCACTCTTCTAAATCTCTGAGGAGAAAGAAGATAATCTTGGACCATTTCCTTCTGTGCTTCCCGCGGTAAGAGATTAGCCAATCATTTGCTCACTTCAGCTTGCCATTCTTCGCCTTTCGCTATTAGTCATAAGATGTTTTATGTACCAGGCTTAAGGTACTCACAGATCAAGGACTGCTTCTCAGGCCCAGGCACATAAACAGATAGGCCAAGTGGAGAAACTGTACTCGGTCTGTTCTCGACGGTTTCAAGCTCTCGTAGTCTTAAGGTCCTCGGTCGATTTTCGCGTGATCAGCATTGCCTTGCATCTTCCTTCGATGGACTGCGCTAGCATAGCATCGCAATTATTTCTTGGATCAGGGAGCTCTCTTGGTGCTCTTGAAAGCGCACTCCGTGCCAGCCAAATGCAGACCAAGAACTCATTTTTTCCACCCTCACTACTGGCCTGATCTTCGACGTTCCCGACGTTCACTTCGCCAGTTCTAACACTATCGCAGAGCAACGTTTAGGTCCTCTCTCGCTTTCACCATTTGAGCTTCTTCCTTGCCCTTCGTCAGCACCTATGAACAGTATGTGAGAATGTGTAGATAAATGAACAGAAGGGCCAAGTCAGCCATCTCAAGACACAAGAGGGTTGGAACAAGACCGACGGACTGTTTGATACCACTAAGTTCGAGCATGTACAAGGTCCCATCCTGCAAGCGGACTAGTTGCTCCATGCGTCGTATGAGTTTGCGCACAAAACTTCTTGAGGGAGGCAGCAAACGGTCAGCCAACCTACCTACCATACAGACATACACACATATATCCTGCAATTCCCTCCAGTTCTTGGGAACTTGGTTAAAGGTTCCAAGTTGCGTAAAAAACGGCTGCAAGATATTTGAATCAAACTTGGTTTTGAACTAACATATTTTTGTGTTGGTTCAAATGGTTCCAAATAGAAATAATTCCTGCTCTGTCGTACTTATCGAGTTTGAACCCGTGGACTTGCTAGCTTTGTGTGTTATGCCCTATCAATTCAATGCAAAATTAAGATGAAACAACTTTTATGGGTTTCAATTGAGTCATGGCATTGTATTAGAAATACCCTGCTAGTAGTGTTATTAAGTCGTTGGCTCACCATGCGAGAGATTAGAGATTACGTTTTTGACTCCTGACTGGCCGGTGAAGTGGTAAGCAGCGAGGCTCGAGAGTTGTTGGCTTACTACTAGCGCGGCGCTAACGTGATAGCAAGTTGTGCACGACCGAGGTTCTGAACGCCTCGAAGTTGTGGCTGAAGTAGTCAAAGCCATGGACCTTGTCTAAGCAGCCTACTCAAGGTTGGGAGCACCTAGTGCACTATCTGGAGTCTGGAGAGCGGTTTGGGTTCCGAACTTTTGGGAGGTTCAGTGCCAAGTAGACGCCCCATTGAGAACAAGTCTTGGAAGGAAGGAAGGAAACAACTGAGGAAGGAGGCTGCTGACTGGCTGGCTCTATGGTACGTGATCGAATTAAGACGGAACTTTCCATCACTATCATCAGTTAGGGCGGAGCACTCCAAGAAAAAGGAACACGGGATTAATTTCCAATTGTATTTTGGTGCCTCTTTCAGTGTCTCCTATCTAGTCAATCGTGAAGAAAGAAAGCAAGCCAACAACATTTTGAAGGCTTTGAAGGTGACCACTACCACTGCTCAGCCACCTTCCCATTGTCAAAATGGGAACAGAACAACAATACTGCCTCAAATGGAATAATCATCGGTCCACCATCTTATCAGTGTTCGACACGCTCTTGGAAGAAGAGAGTTTGGTGGATGTGACGTTGAGTGCCGATGGTCAATTTTTGAGAGCCCATCGTGTTATTTTGTCCGCATGTTCACCATATTTCAGGGTAAGATTTGGTGATTCAATTTCGAACTTGGTGTGAAATTAATTCATTTCATCTCGTGAGTAAACACTACCAGAAACTGGTTTTGGAATCCTATTCACCACCATAAATGTAATGCATAGGTCAAAGTCCAAAGGTTACATTTCCAATTGCAGAGCCTCTTCCGTTCCTCGTTTCTCCTCGACAAGGCCCCAGTCATTGTTCTCAAAGATGTGGACTTTGACAACCTCAAATCCTTGGTCGAGTTTATGTACAAAGGAGAGGCAAATGTACCTCAACACATGCTGCCCACATTCTTGAGAACAGCGGAATCGCTCCAAATTCGCGGATTAGCGGAAGGTGGGAGCAAGCATTATGAAGGCCAAATGGGCGCCGAGGCTCCTTCGTCTTCGTTTCCCGCCTTTCCCTCCCCAAACAACCACTCCACCCCCCGAGGAGGCGGTTCTGGGACAGGCAGTGGAGGAGCATCAGCAGCGTTTAAAGAGAGGAAAAGTGCCAATACCTCCTCCAATAACGTCAGTGGGGGTGGCATTTTAGCAGCTAGACTGGCTCAATTGAGCTCCGAAAACCCATCTCCTTTCCTCGATTTTGGAACCGAATCGCTGCTTTCGCGTCCGCCTAGTCATCAAGGGCAACATCAGCCTCCGCCCAAAAAATCCAGGAAATCTGAAAAACCAACCCACAAGGATGAGTCTAAGAAGGAGAACAAACTCAAGATCCCTTCGTCTTCCCCGAGTAGCAATAAATCAATTTCCCAAAGCAACATCCCTAAGATCTTGTCGTCAAACAACAATAGCTATGATATCGAAGAAGGTGCTCTCAAAATTGACGAGGATATCGACAACGGCAAAGATCATATGGGAGATGACTCAATCGCCGATAAAGACGAGGACGATATTGTTGACCTGGATGGTTCCAATGGAATCGACAGTGAAGAGGAAGAAGAGCCCTCCATGCCAGGACCCGATGGGCATGACTCCCCAGCTACCTTACCACGTAAGGAACCAAGTTATTTACAGCCCTCTGTTGACTGGCAGTAAGGAACATTGACCTTTGACGACCTTTTTAGGTGGATTAATCAACCCTTGGACTGGAGAAGAGATGAACCTGAACTACGATGCAGGAGAAAGTCCAAGCCATCGAGGCGGAGGTGGTAAGTGCCAGATTTGGATGTCCAACCTTCAACGATTTTGTGGGTGTCTTTGTTTGCCTTTTTCCTCTTTCCTTTTCTTCATCTTTCAAATCAGATACTAATCCTATTTTTTCTAATTGCTCATACCACTAATGTCAAATGAGAGCTTCGGCCGATTCCGAGACACTGGTAAGTAAAGCATCCTAGCATGGCTTTTTCATTCTTAGTTCATGATGGTAGATTAGCACATTTCTGTAATTTCTAGTGTTGGTTATCATGCCACGAAATGAAGAAGAGTGTTGTTGCCCATTACTTTTTTCCCAGGATCAGTCCAAGCCATGATTAGCTATCATCCCCCCACAAGACTGGCCTCAATCCCGACCCCCAAAAAAAGAAATCTCATTTTACGCACAGACCTGGTTTCAACTTGAGGATTTTAAATTCAGAACAATGCCCTCGTTTGCTCGTTCTTTCTTGTTTGCCTTAATTCTTCCTCTTCGGTGAAAACAAGAACCTTTTGCTCACGGTTCATCTCCAGCTAGTTGGGTAGTGCATGCATACACACAGTTACTCACACAGTTAGTTGCTGGTGCGATATTCGTTGTTTTAAGCCAGTATCGCATTGCTAATCAATACAGTAGGAAACAAACCTTCCAACATTAGTATGTGCTTGAATGCCAAAGGGACGTGCTTGGCCCTTTCTTGTTGCTCTTGTTCTTCGTCTTTTGCTGTTAAGCGCTCTGCTGCCTCTAACATGGTACCACCAAGTCCAGCACCATCTTGTACTCTTACCGCCACTACTACTAATACTACTGCTACTACCTCCTCCTCCACCATCACCACCATCACCACCACCACCATCAACGTCTCCAACGTGATCGTCGGCAGGTCGACGCCGAATCGTTTGCTCCCGAGTAATACCTTTTTGAGTCGCCTTCCATTTGAAGGGATCGTGGTAGGAGGTTTTCTTTCTCCTTCTCCATGCATTGGCCGTGTGCGTTGCTCTCGTCGACTTTGTCGTTCCACATTCAGAGAAGACGCAAAGAAAGGAAGGAAGAGGGTCGAGAAGAAGAAAAAGAAGGAGGAGGAGCTTAAGTTACGACAATAATGCCTTTGGATATGGCGAACCGTCTCGATATTGGTCATGGTCGAGACGTGGCAGTAGCGGTGGTCTTCTTCGATATTTCTATTCTCGTGGCTCTAGCACCTAAGGTTCTGTAATCATCGTTTACATGCATACAATCGCCTCACTGGCTCACTTACACCTGCTACTACTGCTTCTGTTAGCTCCTCACGAAAAAGGTCCAGTTGAACGACGTATGGATGGATGAATGTTTATGATAATAATGATAATCTTCTCCTTCTTTTCGGTGGCTTGAGTGCCAGTCAGCCATGTGTATTACTCGTACGTGTGTGTATGCACGAACGGAGTTGCAAACCCCATGGCCAAGTAGGTATAGGGCAGCATACTTGGGAGTTGGAGTTAGGTTGGATTCTGAGAGGGGTCAGATTTCGTTACGTTCTTGTCGAAAAAAGATCCACTGGAAGCTGACAGGCTGATTTTGGAATTTGCAGGGTAAAACTATGGTTGAAATTGACGACGAAATAAGTGGCAGGATCCTTCGGATTTTGATTGTTTGCATCATTGGTGCATACGATCTATCCAATGGAAGTTATGACACCTCTTTTCTAATTTAAGCCTGTCGCTTTGATATGTCTTTGTTTTCTACTACGTAGTGAGAGACTTAATGCAAACATGATCCACCATTTGGTCACTTGGCCGGTTAGGAGCAATTTAGGACAAGCCAGCCAACGAAAAAGACAGCCGGTAGGTTGATGATGGCTGTCGAAAAGTAGGAACAGATCAGAGAAAGACATTCGAGACATCCGAGAACACCTGTGGCATTGCTCCTTTCGAATATGGCATTGTCTATCGAAGCCAGCACATGCCACAAGATCCAATTGAAAACGAACCTAGGTGATAGTAGTCGTCGCCGTTTGTTACTCTCGCCCTTTCTTTCTTTCTTTCTCTCTCGCTCTCTCTCTGTCACTCTATTGTATCCTTGTGCCTCTCTTTCTACTCGTCACTTTGAAGTCACAGGTTTTATCCTGTACCGACATAGGAAATTACCACCGCAGCTAAAATGCCCCTTGGATAAGTCAAATCCTGAAGCCATGCAAAGTGGAAGTCATCGTGTTGCTTCGATGGCAGGTGCCTTATCTGCTCACCTTGTTGCCAGTTTAAAAAATCCTCACTCAAGTCCCGATATTATCTGCCATACCATGAACGGCGATTCATTCCCTCGCGTTTACCAAGTTCTAAAATCCATGTCAACTGATAAGAGTGACTTTGATTTGAAGTTAACCCACAAGTCGAGAGCTGCGCTTTGGGTGGATAGGAAAAAATGAATAGCCCCCTGACTTTAGCCAAGCTTCTTAAGATTTCTCCCGCTCTTCGCAGTCAACTGGCAATTTTTCTTTACTTTAGTCCTCTGTTGCAAAACGCAGTCCTGTGTTTGGGTCTTATCAACGCCCCTGACGGAAAAACCTTTTTGGCTTCAGTTTACACCATCAGCACTCGTTGGCATTACTCTTCGCACCACAGTATTGTAGTAACGGTCGAGATTTTGGTGCACTACCGTTCTTTTACTTAGTCACTCGTACACACTCTTATTCACATTGATAAGTGGAAGCGATGATTTGGGGGAAGGAAGAAGCAGAGGAGGAGGAGAAGAAGAAGAAGCAGAAGAAACACTGGGGCCTCCAGGATTTGGATGGTTCTTATCAGCGGTTTAGAACGGCAGAGTAAATAAAGCATAGTTGGTACAATCTTTACAAAGTGTGAGGTGTTTTCACATAAGTCGCACGGGAAGTATTTTCATTGTATGCATTTCTCTGACAAAAATCTAATTTTCTGTTGATTCTTTGGGCAAAACAATCCAATTAAATAGAACTAATTGGTTGCCTCGTTCATTGCTTATTTTTTCATCTTGGAAGCTTACTTTTTTCCGAGTTAAGTTTTTACTGGGTAATATTGAAAGGGAGCAAAATTAGATTTAACCCCAAAATACTGAAGCCTGGAAGGCTCTTGATGCCTTATTTTCATGAAAATGAATTCAAAAAGGATGAAACTTCTCTTTGGTCTTCGACTCGTAAGTAGTAGAGTTGTTGGTAGAGCGCTTTGTTATCCTTGTAGCTCCAATCTGTTATCAGTTGAGGCTTCAACGCAAGATAGGTTTATTTAGTTTTGAGGTTTCGGGTCCGTTGATTTTAGTACTGTTGGTACCAAACACACCATGATGATAATGATGGTGGTGGTGGTGAGGGTAGTGGTAGTGTGATATGACGATACTCCCTTTACGTAGTCAAAGTTTAATACATGCATGCTCTCATTATGTATTAGCCCAAAATCTTATGCAATGAGTTTTCTACGAACCAGACTTAGTTGGTGATTTTTTCGAGCCCTCTTGAGCCATTGGATCAGTAATTTTATGCACGTTTTAGTACCCCTACTTGTTCCAATGACCTCAATTCTAGCTCAGCCATTAGTTGTGTGGGTTTTTGTAGCAAATAGACTTCCTGTTTTCCAGTTCAGGGATGAAGAAATCCGAAGTGGGAATGATGAATAATCAACTACCGTAATACGTCTTACTCTACGACTAATTCGCGTTCTTTCAGCTTTTGACATTACTAACCAACACCTTTCCAGCTTAACAGCCACATCTGAGGCAACACTTCTTAACCAGTGGACCATTCTCATGCACATTCTTGGCTTGGCTGTCACTGATAACATATATCTACCTTGGAGGCCTCTCTCTCTCTCTGCTTGCCCGCTTTCACTCCAATACGGTATGATTCGTTATGGATTAATCTATTTTGGATCATAATACTCTCATAGTACTGATAGTAATAATGATGATCATGATCCTGATGATGCTAATGCTGTTGTTGTTGTTGATGCTGATCATGCTGCTGCTGTTGGTTGTTGTAGTGGATATTCATTACATCAATGAAATCCACTACAACTTGTTCTCTTGGCTCTAAACTAAAACCATCCAGATTTGACCTCTGGGTCTTGTGATGGAGCCGGGAAACCACATTGGTCCCTTCTCTCTAGACACATGTCATGGTGGTGATCCTCCTCCCAGATCTCAACATGAGAGGGAACACAGTCAAAATGGCCTCCACCTCAATTACTGGTGTACAATGTGTTGCACATTGAAGATATTTCAGGCAATTCCTCCTCCAGAATTCCCTCCCTTGCCTTACTTCGATCTTGCCTTTCCTTGCCTCGTGCATTCCAAATCCGAAAATTCTCCTTGTCAATGCTCCTGTGCGACAAATACTACTACTTCGCACGCTAAAAATAGAATTATTCTGGAACCATCTTCAGCAAGACTTCAAGTAAGACTTTTCGCATTTCATTTACTTTGACGTAGTCACATGCAACAGAAACAGAGAGAGCGCAAACATTCAAAGAAAGGAAAAATTGGTACATTTTCTTAGTGCCGACCAGTAATCATTCGCAACCTTGTTCCATGAACATTGGAAAACTTTGCTCTCGTACTTACTTGCAACTGGAGATTGTCAAGCAATGGCCACACCAACATGCAGTTGAGATCGCAGTTCCGCCAGAACCAACCAACCAACCAACCAGACAACCATCATCACTGACTGTGTCTCCCTCTCTGTTGCAGACACTGGACTGGTGGGGTGGCAATCGGCGGCGGCAGCAGCAGCAGCAGCAAGTTTGTTGGGAGAATTTTCGGAGCATTCCGTCCCATCGTCCTTGCCTCAGGCAGCTGCAGCAGCGGCAGCTACTGCTGCTTCTGCCCATTCCCGAGGGCCCTTGACCTCCTCGTACACCTCCTCCATCATCTATGGGGTTGCCCGAGTGGACCCAGCCTCCTATCATCGAGGCCGGCGCTCGACCAAAATGTCGCCCAGTAAGAAGGTCAAGCCGAACGGAAATGTCAGGCTGAAGCGGTTGACCAACACGGATGATGTTTATACCATCGAAAAGACCTCGGACGGCGATAAGTTTCGGTGCAAGGCGTGCAGTCGCCGATTCAACTTGAAATGCACGCTCTTGCGTCATGTACGTCACCAACATCAAGGCCGTTACAGGCCGCACCCGTGCCCTGAATGCGGGCAAGTGTTTAAGCGAACGGATCATCTCAAAGTGCACTTGAAAAAGATTCATCAAGTAGTCACCCTGCCCCGTCTGATCAATCGGGGAACTAGCTCCCCTCCCAATACTCCACCCCCACCCGCCACACCCGGCTTGTCTGAAGCCATCTTAGGGGGCGGTGAAGGCATCGGGGTGGGCTCCCCAGCTTCAACGGCCTCGTCCACAAACGGACCTAGTAATCCTGAAGAGGCTTAGAAATGGCTCAATAAATGTCCAAAGGGTTTCCCTAGTACTGTTTCCCGGGGGGTTGGGATGCTTGGCTATGGCTGAAGCTGGTAGTTGGAACAGCAAATCTAGTTGTAGGTTGGGAACAAATGTCCTTTTCCAAGTAGGAATTGCTCTATGCTAGATTTTTCTTTTCGTTTCAAAACTTGTAATGCTCAATTCACTCATGATACGGTCTACGAATAGTGTCAATCAGTTTTTGCAACCTGTACTTAATTTAATTCCTATCGTTATTAACATGAATGCTGAAGTCATTACAATCAGCATGTCGCCTAGTATTGTCTGCGATCTTAAGTTTGGAACCGAAACTCTTGCCTCAAATTGCAACTTGTGTACTTAAAAGATTCAAAATACTCCCAAAATGCTCTCACAAAGTTACCATTGCTACATTCTATGAAATACCAAATTCGTCAATTCCTCGTTTACAAAACTTGTACTTCTTTGGTGCCTTAAACTACCGTTGTTACCGAGGAACACTTGCAAATACTCATCTGAAATATGGATACTCGTGGAGGTCGGGGAATGAACAAACCAAAACCTCCCAATGAAATGAACTTGCCTAAGATCTGAGCACTTAAACCAGTGACAAATGTTTTCTTCTTCATATATTGACCCACTTGGCCTCTATGGTAGCCTTTAGAAACTAGGATGCTCTCTCAGAGGAAGGGAAAAAACTACAAGAAGTAATCTGGCTAGATAGCTAGAGCCGTTGTAACTTATGATATTGTTCTCTTTCAACCAGAATATTCGTCGACTCATTGATAAACTATACATATATATTACCGCAGTTACTCAATTTTCTCCCCTCTCAAAACCAGAAAAAAATATTCCAAGAAAGTTACGATTCTTACTTCAAATACACTGTTTTTTTCTGCAACTTATAGTACCACTTCTTGAACAGCAGACTTTGATAATGACTTTTCTTCTACAAAGACGATGATGATGACGATGATAATGAATATAAATTATTATAATTCTACTACTACCACTCATGTCCAATAAAGTACTCATTCTCTCTCTCTATCTCACTCTTTTCTCTTTCTTTCTGTCGCCTTTCTTGGCGGTTAATAATCTTGTGGTGGTTTGGTCTTTGTTGTTCGTGACTCATCCTTTCATCATTCACTTTTTATTTGGGCGAAACGGTTGTTGCTTGATTAGAAGTTTGTATGTCGTTACGTAGAATGTCTTCCTCTGGTGACAATGATGGTGGTGGTGGTGATGATGATACATTTCCACACTCGACTAATCAAGTAAGTTTGTTTCATTCAGTGATCAAATCCAACATGAGTCGTTCTGGTTCAAGCAGCCTTTGAATAAGTGTCTAACCTTGTTCCGTTTCACGTTCCTTGCAGATGGTGGATCGTTGTTCTCGTCGCTTCTTGATCCTGTCAGCCTTTTGGCAGCGGCCACCCGAGGCCACACTGGCTTGGTGGGTGATCTAGGCAATAACGGAAGTGAGCTCTCGCCTGGCGGTAATAGCGGGTCAAGCGGGGGTCGCTCCAACAATGCCGGAGGCGGTGGTGCCGGCAGTATCAGTGGGAATGGCGATGGGAGTTTGTCGGACCGAGATCCGAGTAGCAATAAGTATGCGTGCTCACGCTGTGGCCGGAGCTACCTTCATCAGGCCACGCTTGTGCGGCATCAGCGTTACGAGTGCGGCATTTCGGCTAGCTACCCGTGTTCGCTATGCGGACGGAAATTCAAGCGCCGAGATGTCTTGAAGGGTCACATGGAGAAATGCGTGAACAAGTCCACAGCGGGCGTTGTGAACGCCTCGTTTCCAACCACTCTTAGCTCGTAAAAATGAAACGACAAGCATTGTTCAAAATCACTTGCTAGTTCAGATGACTCACACACAAAAAAAGAATCAACCAAGGCATTCAAAGAAGAAAGTCCCCGAATAGGCCGCAACACAAATGATGATTATATCTGTACGTATGTATGTTCTCTAGCTACGTCGTGATTCGTGGGCAGCAGTCCTACCAACCAGTTTATGCCATATCTTCTGATTGGGAAGGTACTTCGAACTAGCGGTAAATCCCCCCTCAATATGTTGTAAGGAGTCGAGGTCTCACTCCTAATTTCTTTCCCCTTTATTATGTCATGGCGACGCTGACTTGTCGTTTAGTTATTAGATGTTTCACTGTCTCCCACTCCCCTCCCTCTTTCGTTTTTTGTCCCTATTGCCTTTCATTATCAGTACGATGATGAAATATCCACGTCCTGTTAATTTTCGTGTTGCAGAAACAATTCGAAAAGAATGGTATAATATACTCACCCCATCTTCACTTCACAAATTATCGTCAATTTTGCAGTTAGGTCCCTTCTTTCTAATATCCCAATATTTTCTTCTCTTGATTCACGAGCAAAACCTCTGGAATCTGGAAAACAACTTGCATGTCCTTACCGAATTAAGAAAAAGCACAAAAACAAACCTTAGGTCACAATTTCCTAAATTCTTGGAAAGAATACTCCTTTCCCAAACGCAAACTTGGTGTTTTCGTTGTTCAGGTAAAATTTTTCATCAAAGATCCCTTGAACGGCGTTAAAAATTCGACCAAACGAAGAGACTGACAGGCGCGAAGTGTCAGGAAAAGGAGTCCTTTTCTGAATGGAAGTAATTTATTAATATGAGCACGATTCTCTTTCTCATTACCATTTTTGCTATTTCTGCATTGATTACGAATATCACTTATAATTATTATTATTATTATCATTATTATTATTATTGCAATTGCAACTGATACCTTATTTCCTCAACTTTGTTTCGATCGCCCTCGTTAGCCTTGTCGAACATTTTCTTCAATTGAATTATTTCTACCCGCTAAAATTGTTGTTACTGCGTAGTTACTTTCAACCATTTTATCATTTATCACCCATGTGCAATCATCAATCATCCATCCTTTCTTTCTCTCTTTCTCATTCATTCCTTCTTCTTTTTCTTCTTCTTCATTTCCACGTGAAGATGACCATTTACACTTCACTCAAGAGTAATCATTAGTCCGATCCTCCAGTTTCCACGTGACTTTTTTCGCCAAAAAAAAGTGCGCCAAAGTAATTCCTAGTCAATCATAATTGTGTCACACAAATAAGCCTCGTCTCGTTTCCTCACTCCTTCTCCCAAGCCAGTCATTGCCTCTTCTTCCTCTGTTGTGTCCTCCCCGATCCTCGTGGAATTTAGCCGCAAAGAACACATCTACACTAGACTGCTAGAACCAAGTTGACCCATTCAACCCAAAGTGCCATATACCACATCGAACTGTTAGCCTTTGATGAACCCCCACTTTACAGTAAATACCCAAAACTCACTCCCGACTCATTTTCCCTGGCTCTGACTTGTCCGAACACAGACTCTACGACCTACCTATTTGCATCTTCAGCAACAATAAATCACATTTTCTAAGTTCAAGTCTTCAAATTTTATTGAATCACGTAATCAACAAGATTAAGAGTCGATAAATATCGTCTGGTCAATAATGAGCAGGTACTAGAAACGTTTCAATGAGAAAGAGGAATATGGATAGATTGATTTGATATAAGTTTGATATGTTTAGATGGAATGAATTCATGAAGAAAACAAGCCCAAATGATTTCGGAAGGAAAACGTCTGGGCTGGATAAAAACAAAAAGGATGACTTTGCTTCTCGTTGCTTAAGCCCCCATCATCTTTTTGACCGTATAACCGGGCAAGGCGTAGAAGAACATGGCTAAGAACAGAACGGTGAATAGCCACAGAAGCACTTTAATGATCGTCCATTTGTAATTGTGCCACACGATGTAACGAATGGATTTAATCGGATTGAGAAACCACATGAAAGACGAGTCTGGTCGCCTGAGAACAAGGAACAAAAATAACGAGGTTGCGAGAGTGTGGATTTAGATATTTTTGAAACTTACGTGGGTTTTTCCAAGGCATTAGGATCTTCTCTTCCGAGTCCCGCGGGACTTTTCTCGGCCTCATCTGACGCCAACAAGATCAATTCTGCCTCAACTTTTCCCTAGAATAACGATTTTATTACTTTGATCGTCCAATTCCAATTGAATAATAGGGCTGACGATTTTCTCGAACATTTCAATTCTCGAGAATGAGAATTTCTCGAGAATTCTCTAGTTTTTTGGTTTTTTTTAAAGTTTATACCAAAATCAATATGCACATGAGTGTGAAAAACAATGATTGGACCTCACGGACAATAACATCTGAAATTTCATTTCTGACATTTCTGAAACGTTCTACTGACATTGTTAAAACTTCGAACATTTTCGCATTTTTGGTCATTTGTAATTTTCAAAACAGGGGTTTCTTGTACACACCACCACAGCCATTAGAATCTCGAAAAAAATCAGACACAGAATCTTGCCTCGAATCTGGACAAAGAAGATTTTGTTTGGGCTGGTTAACGAGTTATTTTCTTGTTCGAATGTACCATAAAGATGTTTATAAAGTTTCAAACATTGCTCATGGCTCCTATTGTTCTTTTACTTGAAACTTTTGTTTTGAATGAAACAGTTTTGCCATCAATTCCAAAATATGACCTAGAGTAATCTAATAAAAAATTCTCGAAAATTCTCGAGAATTCGGAAAAATTCTCGAGAATTTTCGATCCTCGATTTTTTCGAGAAATTCTCGAGAATTCTCGAGAATCAGCCCTATTGAATAAGCCAGTTATTGAACACTTACTTGAAGGAGTAAGCCTTCATTGTCAGTCTTGATGTAAAGCGGCCACCAGCCTTTGCACCGTTTCTGTTTGAAAAGATTCACCATGGGAACAGTTCCGTCAGTTTTGAGCATGTCCAATGAACATTGTTTAACGGTCTTGGCTCCCCTTGGGAATCGATTGAGGTCCAAAGTAATGGCACCCAGGAAATCGTCTTTACTGAAGTGGTCGGCATCCCAAACCTGAAGTGTCAATCGTGCTGGCACCTGCAAAATCACTAGGAAATAATACTGCAATGCCCTTATTGTCAGGTCTAAAAATTATCCAAGGCCACGGTCATCTTTTTTTCCCTTGGGATTTCTCCATGGAACATAGACCGAAAGAATAAAAAATGTGCCCGAGGTCAGAAATCGCCAAAGAAGGCCGCTAAGAGCAAGGCCTTTAACCTGGACTTTGTCTTTTCAAGCGAACAAGCTCTTGTCTGTAGATCTGAAAGGCCAGAGGCCGAAAACGTTGCAGCTTGACATCTGAGGAGCACAAAGAAAACAATCCTTAATGTTCACTCGGAAAAACATGAAGCAATGTGCCGTTCTTCATTTTCCCCGGGAATTCGGTTCCTCGTTGGCCATAAAAGAAATCTCGATTAGTTGCTCGGCTGCACTAAACTTGCCTTGCTTGTCGTTTCATCCCACGAGAACATCGACTCTTTCTTGGAAATGACCACCTTTTCTTCAGCGGCCAAATAATCGAATGGGAAAATAAATCGCCAGTTGAAATTGCCTTCACCCGTCAAGGAACGATAATGGACATCAGTTTGTTGGGCGTCATCTGGTCCCTTGAGCCAGCTAAAAAGAACAAAACAGACAAATATTTAATTGGTTGAAGAGTTTTGGCTGCTTTATCTACGTGGTGAGATGAGCAAAGGACCACTCGTTGAGTCATCTTTGAATGAGCAAAGGTTGTAAGTAACCATATAAGATCACCAAGATTAAGGTGGCACATGTGATGGAAACATGGTTTGAATTGGAACTTGCAAACTTGAGTGAATTTTACTACAGAAAATGATTCTCTGTGGTCAAAACGGAACAGGTTTCATGATTTTAATTTTAGAAATATTTTTCGAAAAAAACCTTGCCTTTTAAACGAACATCTTGAAGGGAAAGGGTATTTCAAAGTGACATTTTTCATATTTAATTTGTCAACGGGCATTTTTCGGGGGGACCGAACGTTCCATGTGTAACAAATCCTTAAACGCGTATAGCGTTAGCACTTTCATGAAACACCTATTTTGCTCTTTTTTATCTTTGACTACACCTTCAAGAAAAACAGTGTGACACAAAATGTCTGTATTCGTTTGAATAGTGCCCAACCGAGCGGAAATAACCTGTCTTACCCTTTGACATAGATGTCACTCATTTTATCCCCGGAAAAGAAAGCGTCATCCTCAAGGACCACCTCGTCCGTGTTCCATATGATGACCCTGAGCTCGAAAGGACTCGGTTTGCGTGGTGACACGTCCAAAGACAGGCCAGGCAGTGGCATGTCCATGGGAAATAAATCTACCCAGAGCTCGAGCTTGCCCTGTTCGATGCCAGGCTTATCGGGATTGTAAAGAGCCCTGGTCTCCACATGCTCTGGCACGAGTTTGGTTCCCACCCGAGGAATCTCGTGCCAATGGTGAAGCACGGCCAAAGCCAAGTGTTCCTCGCTCACTGAAAGCAAACGAGCAAACAAACAAGGCCACATAAACGAGACGTTTAAATCGCATTTAACACACATGAGACCAGCCATTATTCCCTTGTGGAAACAACTGCTTTCTTTCTCTTATTCAAAACAAGAAGCAAGGTTTTGGGATGAAAAGACAAGGTCCAAAGCTTCAATTTTAAGCAAGTACATTATTGTAGCGTGGTGTTTCTTGAGAAACACTCTAATGTTCGTGTAAATAATCATTTCCAAGTTCATTACGATTGAGGAAGGTTATTCTGTGGTCAAGAGCTATTGGTTTACTCACTTTTAGCCGAGGCGTGTTGCCGAAGTGGATCTTTGTCGTCTTTTTGAAGCGTGAAAGTTTTCTCTCCCACTCGAACTTTGCCAGCCGAGAAATGAGGGCCATCCACTTTACCCTCTTTGCACAATTTGGTCAGAAGTTGCACTGGTTTCATGGGATCTCGCCATTGATTGTAGCCACAACTAATAAGGGATCGGAGACAAAGAAAAAAAAAATGAAAACCATGCACCGAACATCATGTGTGTATTAACAACTCTAAATTTGAGCCAAGATAACAAACTTTGATCATTCCTAACTTTACTCTCAGATCTTTTTTTTTCTTTTCCTTTTTTTGATGATCCGTCGATAAAAAAATCAATTCATCAATCACCTCAAATAAATACATGGAGTTCTCAGCGTCTCATTTTGTTTTTACTTCATTTCGGGGAGAAGTTGTTGGGTGATTTTCGATAGAAATGAAGTATGATTAACTGAAAAAACGTTTAATTGATTCCGCAAAAAAAATTAAATTAAAACTTCATAACAAGTTCAATTGGCATGACCTAAAAAGGCGATTTTTAACTCGTCATTGGCTGTTCTCTATGCCTAAGGTAATATAAAGTGACAAACCCATAAGGCTGAAATATTAAATCCAGATGCTATTAACTTTGAAAAAATTAAATAACAATCAATGAAAATCGACAACAGCACCTTGCTCTTAAAACTCAGTACTCACGGATCATAACGGGCTGCAATGCCACAAGTGGCACGATGACGACTGTAGAATCGATTCTCAAGATCAATTTTGGTCTCACCGATAAGGTCATCTGAGCCGAGCAGATCCCAATCTAGGACGCTCACGGAAAGGATCGAGTCTTGAGGAAAAGTGGCCTCAAACTCAAAACATCTGTAACATCAAGCAAGGTATCCCATTCTTAACGGTTCTTGTTGTTGTAGTTTGTGGCCCAAAACTAGCCTAAGTTTGGAGTTTGAAAAGTGGAAGGAGCAAAAAGCAGCCTTACAGGTCTGCATCATGCCAGTGACATTTTGTGGTGAATGGAACAAAAAAGTTCTCTCTCATTTGGGAGACTTACTTTCCAAAGACAGGATTGAGCTGCTTGGAGATGTAATTCTCTTTGTCCGAAACGCGTTTTGATCCAAGTTGAAGAACGAGGTAGGGATCAGCCTTGCCATTCATATCCATGGGATGAAGATCATTGGCCTTAACCACATAGACTCTGACAAGGACGTGCAGAGGATCATTTGAGGGCAAACCCTGGAAATGTAAAAAAACGACCACATTTCAAAAATCGTGCAAATGCAATACTTACACGAAAAAAATGTTGTCTGTGTTCGAATGCGTTATCAATAAGGCCGGGAAAATTATTTGTAAAAAAGTGTCAAAATATCCAATATATATTTTATTCAAAGGCCCTAGTTATTTCATTTAAGATTTGAAAAGATTTGAAAATAAGCCAGTTATTCCAGAAACATTTTTTGCCAACTCTATTATTTGGTATTTTTGTCTGTGTGTACCGATTTTCCAAATTTGTTTTTGGTGAATATGATGCATTTGGCCGTGTTTGGAGGCAAACTTGACATGTGAGTGATTTAACAAGACAATATTTTCAATTTGCCTCAATAGGGCAAATGAAGTGTGGCTTTGTTGTGCCTTTTCATGGAGCGAGAGCGTTGACATCTGCCACGGCTAGCTCGCATTGTGCGTGCACGTGAAAAAAGACAAAATTCAGTATTTCTCAAGCAAATGTGCCAAATTTGTAACATAATTTCCTATTTGATGTAGCTAAACTATCATTACATTGCTAGAACAAGTCAATGCAACATATTCTGCACAATTTCTTGAATTATGCCTAGTTTTGTCTCTCAAAACAAATGCCATATTGTATAAATTGTTGTATTTTTGGGTTCATTTTGGGTAAACCCTCTTGAGCATTGGTTTATTTTCATTCATTTACATTCATTTATTTTCCTCAAGTTTGCCTGAAATATTTTTTTCCGACTCAAATATTAGAGAAACTATTTACTTTTCCTTGAAACTGCAGTATACAGTATTTAAAAATCGATAAAAAACGGAGAAATATTTTCAAAATATGAAAAAATCATAAAAGATGATTATCTTATGTCACATTAAAAATATGAAAATATATTTTCAATTAAAAAGATATTTTAAAAAATATATATAGTTATCAACGTTATTATCTTACCTGTTATCTCACAGTGAAAAAATGCTAAGTTGCGTGACTCCATTTTAAAAACCTAACCTAACCTAACTTAAAACTTAACCTAAAACCTAACCTAATCTAACACAATAGAATGTAATTCAACCTAACTTAGTTTCAGTTTTAAAGAAATAGATCACGCAACCTCAGGAAATCGGCAGTGAGATTATAGCAGAGACTGGATGCAGGCATCTATTGGCTTATTACTTAACATTTTTGGACTCGAGGTGATTCTGCGGTTCCAACAGTACCTAAACAATTTTCCGGATGAACTAGTTGAAGTTTCGAATAACACCCACTACGTAAAAACGTATTTTTGAGGGTGTCAGGGGGAAAAACTAAAAATACTTTTTGTCTCCGGTACTTGTAGAGTGTAACATCGCTGATTAATAAATTCATTTCGAATTCCTTGATGAATACGGCCTTCAAAATTGAATTGAAGTTGTACCTCAATTCCTAGACTCACATTTTTGAAATAGAGTTTTGAACTGAGAAAATGTTTAAAGTTTTGAAACTCTGGAAGAACAAGGGCTTTTCTGACTATAAAAGTCTAACCAAATGTTAGCTTAACCATCTGTGGACCTTAAAAAGGTAAAGCATATTCAAAGTATGTACAAAACTATACCAAAATTGTGACTTTAAAAAACCTACTTTTAAAGAAATGACTCCTTCGAATGGTAGATGGCGTTAGTGTAACTTCACTTCAACGTTTTTGACGTTTACTTGTAAAAGCTCATCGGTCAGTGTTATCTACTTAGCATTCATTTAACGTGACATTACAACAAAAGAGTTTCAAGGTAAAGGTCCAAAATATGTTGGATGTACCAAACAGATGAAATAACTGAGTTATCAACTTACCTGAAAAAATCCATATTGAGGATCAAATCCCATTACAGTGTGGTCATCTAGATCCTTGGGCAAAGGTAACTTGTATATTTTGATGGCACCCTATTTGAGAGGACGAAAATTACATCAAGCCCACATTCAGGGATTTTTTTAACCGATTTCATTTCGTTGGCACGTTCATTCTACTGGAGTCTATTGGACATCCTTCAATATCTTTGTAGTCAAAAGAGCTTCTTTTTCGTATCGAAATTCGATTTTACAAAGAGCCCAGATCAACATGTTTCCATTTCATCAAAATTCTCAACCTTCTGTAACTTGATCGTCTAAAAGACAATTGAATCGAAACATGGATGCAGTACGTATTTTTCCCTAAGGCGAAAAAAGAAAACGTCAAAGCAAAAGTACAAAATTGGCAGGGAAGTTTTTTTGACGTTTGATAACCACCTTGATACATTTTACAACCTATTCAACTGGATTTGAACCGGATGAACATTTTGGCAAGATACGTTTAGTGAGGGGATTTTCATTACCTAATTTTGAAGCCTTCAATTTTTTTATTGTTACGTCTGTTTCCTTCAAATAATGTCTTTGATTAATTGATGCATAGAGCGTCGCTATTTGTATGTATGCATTCGTCGTTAAGTGCCTTTTTGGCTCTTTTTGTAACAAATGGTCAAGGAAACAAAGAGAAAAACCACACCCCTTAGGAGCAGAGGATAGAAGGAGACTCGACTGGTCTTGAAGCCCTAGAGTGGCAGGGTACTCTCAGATTGTCCAAGAATTAAACCCTAGGATATCTAGATCTCTATACAGATTTAAGCATTGCATCTTGAGTAAGATATCGGTAACGCTTCTCTTTGTCTAAAATATATTTTTCTTGAGACCTTTTTCATCTCTATTGCCAGGTAGCTTCTTATGCTCTAAAACTAAAGCCTATTCATTTCCGTGCTCGTTTCACGTAGGTAAAGTCCTATCGTTATTATTAGTGGGCGAGGCTGCACACAAAGGTGTGCAAAATAAAAGGCTGGCCTTCTCCTTTCTTCATTCTGTGTAGATCTTGTGGCTTTCAAGAAGTCAGTGAGGGCCCCCGAGCAACTCGTCTTGATGAGTTGGAAAAGTTTTCATCTCTTGCGGTATTAGCTCATGATTCCAGGCAGGGAAATTTTCATTCCGAGCTCATAAAGAATTTACATACCCCCCCATCTGAATAGAAACTAGTAGAGCAACTGGAAAGCCTGTCAACCCAAAGAAGAAACCATTCAATTATGTCCCTCTGAAGATTATTGTTTCCACCCTAGATTCTTTGCTGTTTCTCACCTTGAATTTGCCCACAATTCGACCGTCATCTTCGAATTCTTCCTCTCCTTTCTTTCCGCGATAGAGATCAAAGGTTTGAAGCCATTCCGTGAAACCATGAAATTCACTTTGAGCTTCCAGCTCATTTGGAAACACCTTCATCAAAGCCACAGTGGCCTTCTTCTTTTTTCGCTGTCCTTTTGGACTGAGTCTGGACGCAGCGGATTTAGCGGCACTCGACATGGATTTGAATCCTTGTCTTTTCTTCCGACCTCCATTGGCATCATCCAGGAAGGGACCTCCCCCATCGGACTTAGTCTGATCGTCTTCTGATTTGACCAGGTTCTCGCCTCGTTTGAGACGGCCCTCCTGAATGGGAAATTTGAACATTTAAACCGCCATTGAGATATTTGACCTTGAAAAACCCGAACAGGAAAGCAGAGAATGTTGGAGAAACCCGATACATTATAAAGTGACGTCTACACTAGATGGAAATCCTGAATTTAAAAACATCTCAACCAAGTCCCTTTTAGTGACAGTATAGATAAATAAGGAATACCACATTCGCCCGAAATATGTCATTTATCCATCTGATCAATCAAAATCAAATCGATCTTCACATTTTATGAAATCTTGTAAGCCCATGGAAAGCTTTAGATCTTTCCAATAGTAAAAAAAAATCCTCCAAAAGAGGAGTTGTGTTTGTGTTGTGTTAGAAGAAAAGCATAAATCGCCTCATGTGGATAAGAATTGTTGTTGCCTCCTAGTAGAATCGTCCTTTAACAAAGGCAAGACTTGGCACCAACAACAAACATCCCGTATTCCACCATGTTCATTTGTTCAAACAACAATAATAATGATAAAAATGATGTCGATCTTGAGTCGATTGGAAGTTGGCGCCTGACAATATCCCTTTTTAGATCATACGTTTAGTGACAAAGACCACACTATTACTGGGCGAGGATAAAAGATGTAAAATTTAGTTTTATGCTCCCATTTAAGAGACTTCATATTTTTCATGGGAGCTGTGGCAAATTTGAAAAATCATTTTTCAGCCGCCACCAACAAAAACAATAAATTAAAAGATTAAAATCAAACTAGAGAATCAAAATGCAGGCACAAAGTGAACTGGTAGACTTCTTTTAGCAAGATCTTGCACCAAAAAGAGGGTTAAGCCACTCTCTTTGTGCCTGCTTTTGCCTGAACTTTTTAAGACGAAGAACTTCTGATTCCATTGTTCAATTGAGCTGAAAAGTTGTAGACAATTGTCCATCACTATGGTATTTTGTACTGTGTAAATTGAGACTGGGTTTTTGAATTGTAACTCACTTTTTATTCATTTCAAAGTGGATTAATAAAAGTGAGGTAACAACTTTTGGATCAAGGCCCACAAATTTGTTTAAATGTTGTCAGGGGCCCACCAAACAGCCGTTGGTAGGTTCAGAGGTCCACAAATTAACGATCAAAGACCTTTGGGCCCTCAAGTACAGTACTATGGGTTTCTCGCGGGCCCATAATTTTGGACTTTCGCATAACTCCTGGGCCCACTGGTTGCCAACCCCTGCATTATTTGAATATCAGATTCCCTATGTAAGCAAATAAAAGTTCAATTTTTAAGCGGCCGCCTTTGGTCTTTACAACAGTCTTGAATCTTCAAAATACAGTCACAAAGCGCAACCAGTTTGGGCTTTAATGCATCGATATTGGGACTGAAAGTAGCACATGTCTTCGTCTTCAGAATGGACTAAATGGAGAAGTTCACACGATTGAAGCCAGGAGATGAATGAGGACATTCATCTTTGTCCCAAAAATGAGACAAGATATCTTCACAGTAACTTTGGACACTGCTTGCAATATGAGGAGGAGCCTCCTTTAGTTGGAAGAGCAGAGAAGTTCCGAGGCCATTTTTTGCAAAGTTAAACTTTGTTGATAGCAAAAAAATCTTGACTAATAAATAAAGCAAAATATTCTAGTCAACTCACCTGTGATATCATAATATTATTCGTCTATGGTAAAGTTTTTTATCATTTGACATGTCACCTTACCATTTATGTGTATGCGAACACACATACTACCTTACAGGACCTTGCTTCGCAATTAACAATAACAATAGCGAATTTTGCTTGAATAAAAGGCGCATGTTATTCTATATGGCGCACAAAAGGCAGAAAACTTTTGAGCTCAATTTAAAAGGGACACACTGTACATGGATGTTTGATATTAACAAGCAGATGTCAACTTTTAATTTTATATAGAAACCCCTAGATTAGCTAAATGTACCGTAAGCCATGATAGAAATATGCTATGAAGATGCCATGGAGCACACAAGACATTTGACTAGGGCTGCACAAAAAATGCAAATAAAAACGCCAACAATGCAAAAAATTGTAACAAGAATACAAAAAAATGCAAAACAAAAAGAAAATGCAAAAAGTGCAAACTACAGTATTTAGGCACATCAGGACTGAATTAAAGTGGACACACTTTGCATACCCAAAAGACTGATGTTTTACATTAATGACAATTTGATGCTATTGTAGAAAAGTACTGCTTTTTGAGTCTGAGATGCCTGCACTTTGAATAGATTGCATTTCACTCGTTCCTCCCTTTACTTCAGCACTCCAGGAAAGTGTGAACATTCCTTTAATTTTTGCGTAAACATAAAATACTCTATGATTGATTTAAGTCAAGGAAACTGCAAACAACACATTAGCAGAAACTAGTTTAACTCGCAATTGGAAATATTTGAAGTATAAATGTTAAAGAGAAAATTTAAAATTTCAAGGTCCGCAGTTTTCCGAATCAAATTTAGATTAAAAAGGCAAAAATTTTGACAAAATTAGATCAAAAAGGCAAAAAAATGCATAGCAACCAAAAAAGGAAAAAAAATCGGGAAAATTAAACAGAATGCATTTTCATGAAATGTGCAGCCCACATATGACCTAGAAGAATGCAAGAATGACGTTCATACGTAACAAAGAAAAAAACCTGCGATATAGTAAGGAGAAAAAAGACCCTCTAAAACCAATCTAAGATAACTTGCTATTTATGATGATCTTCCACCGTACCACGTTTTCATTTTTTTGTGAAGTTAGAAACATTCCCCAGCCCATTTGTACTAAATGATTGTGCTACCTTCTCCTGTTTCTCTTGAAGTTCATCTTCGTCTAGATTCTCGTATAAATAATCTAGTTGCAAGCTCTCAACGGAAGAAGTGGCCGAATGTTTAATCAGATTCGTCTTGGATTCTGATTTGGGCTTCGACTTCTTTAGAAACATGCCCCCTGTCATTAAGTTCGAAGTGGACTTTGAAATCCCTTTGACTTCGGACATTGACGATAAGTCCATGACAGACCGAGAGAGCTTCTTGATGGCTGCGGGAGTCAGACTTGTATCCATGACTTCAGGCAAGGACTCTTGATACAACTTCCAGGGGTCAACTTTGGGACAAATCTTACCATTCCCCAAATTACAACAATGCATAAATAATCATGGATGGGAATCAATCGTGAAGGTTCTTTGCTTACCTCAATCATAGCATCCACCGAGGCAAAATACTTGGTCCACCAATCCATGGATTCTTCATCCTCTTCTGGTCCCGGTGGAGAAGTCAAACCCCCATTTTCGATGGCAGCTGCGGATTTTCGTGCGCCGAAACCAAAACCCATCCCGCTTAAGCCAGATGGTTGTGGTGGCGAATCCTGATGGTTTGAATCTCCCCCGTGAGTCCCCGAAGGAATAGCATACGTTCCCTAAGGAGAAAGACGGAGGGACTCCATGCATTTCAATATTATGCGGGAATTTCATCTTCAGCCCAAAAACTTACATAATCAAGGGTAATGACACTGTCCTTGGCTTTGGGGATTAGAGGACTCAATTCGAGGGTGGAACTGGCTCCACCAATTCCGCGGACTGAATCGGTGTTATCCCCTGGGAGTGTCAATTGATCTGCAAATGCCGATATGTAATTGTCATATTTCCGAAATCTCTCGAAAACCGATGACGCCAGACAAACGATTGAATGAAAATTGGCGAAAAGAGGGAACAGAGAGTTAGTCCTGAAAGTTTGGCTGAAGCAATCATCAAAGAATTGGACAAGAAATGTTTTATAACTGAAAGCCCACAAGCCCGATTGAAGCAGTACACTCGACGGAGAGAGATGTCAGAAAAAATGACGCACTGTTAGTAAGACCACGAGAAATATCAAGCACCTCACAATTGTTGACTCTTTTTGTTTGAACTTGCGGAAAAGTATCCAAGTCTTGAAAATTTGGACAACAGGTGGAGGGCCCTTGGGATAGAAGCTGCTGAATATTTTAGTACCATAAACCATAAAATGCACACGATATCTCACAGAACACAACTCGAATATAAAAGCTTCCTTCCCATGGCCCAACTAAAAACACAAATAAAACTTTTAGGCGTTCTTGAAAAGAAATCCAACATTTTTGTTGTTTGAATGGAAAAGCAAGTTAGCGGTGTGGAATAAAAAATATGTCACAACTTTATGTCTACTATTCTTCTTCTCAAACATGATGGAAAAACGCAACACAGTAGAACGACGTTAAACGTAATTGAAAATGAATGGTGAATGATTGTGAGTGTTAGGAAGTACAATAAAATACAATGCAAGTTTAGTTCCAACGGCCAGATTGGATTGCTTAGTAAGCTGATACTTTCGTGGGGTTTCCGCTTAACTCCATGACCGGTTTTCCTTATTTTTCAGCTAATCTCGTTTAAGAATTCTATCCAACATCGTACACAATTGGTAGGATCATATATAGGGTGAAGCAGTTTGGTGGTTAACTAGAAAAGCCACGAAAATATTAGCTAGTGTGTAAGTTGCTTATCTTGAACCCCCAAACGCACGTCTTCACTTTAGACCGAAAAAAGTCACAGAAATAGACTATTTTCGAAGATGATTTTTCCTTTTTGGTTGCATTGTATTCTTGCATACAGAGCAGGGCAGAAGTATTGGCACAAAACTTTAAATCCAAATAACGGTAACAAGGCATATTTCTTATTCAACCATTCTGCTTTTCCCGTAATCTCCCAAGCCATGTAAACAAATCTCAGTGCAATCACTTTGTCTTGTGAAACGCAAAAATGAAGCTCCAAGAACAAAGACTAACAGTTATCGCCGAATTTTGCACGGCCAACTTCGGTGCAAAGACACATGTAACACGAGCTCGGTTTTAACGAGTTTTAAACGCAAGCGTACTTCGGTTATCGCCTCTTAGCTCCTGGACCTACATTTTTTCGTATCACAAAAAGGTGATTGCACTGAGATTTGTTCACATGACTTGGATTGAATGAGAAATACATCTTGTTACCGTTATTCGCATTTAAGGTTTTCCGCCAATACTTCTGCCCGACTCTGTACTTTCTAACGCCCTGAACAATTCATCTAGTGTGAGTAAAAACGCCAAAGTTGTGGTGTCCTTGTTTGAGTAGAGAAGAACAATAGAAGCACATCGCCTCGGAATCAAAATGCAAAATGACCCAACGTTAAAGTGAGCGTTTTTTGAGGGATCGAAATAGGTGTCGAACCTTTGGGAGTTGATGCCTCTGCTCCTCCTGTAGCAGGTGCCACGGATTGATGTCTAGCATATCCAGGGGGCTTGGGAAACTGCTTTGGAAGTTTGGGCGTAAACTTCAGACCACCCATTCTTGGTTTGCTGGAGGCAGCCATGTCTAGATACAAAACTCACTGGCTTAGAGGGACAAAATAGGTGCAAGCTATTCCGGCATGCACTCACTATCTATTCCCAAAGGCAAAAAAAACTTCGGAAAACAAGGAATCTTTCTCACAGAAGGTACTTCGAAATGAAAATCTGAATCCCTTCGCCCCACCAATCTTTCTAGCCTCATTTTTCCCACTCTAGGGAAAAAAAACCTTTCCAAGACCAAATCAATTTTCCTGCCTACCTAATGAATCTTGCAAAGGATGGGCCTTGAGGGCAAAATTTTGAAGTAATAATTAATTACTTCTGAAGAGAACGGGGATTTAAGCGGATTTAGAACCACTCAAGAACCGAGCGAAGGAAAATTAGGGCTCTTAAACTTTAAGCAAATTAGATTAGAGCCGATCCACTTGGACCCAGCAATGAATTCAAACTTTTTTTCAGTTTTCTAACCACCAGCTTTGTTACTTGGGTGTGAGTGTGTACTTAGAAATGATTATGCCCTGTTCGCACGCTACCTTCAAGTTCGAAGAGACCTTGAAAATCTTACAAATTTTGTGTTTCTCGGAACCAAGGTACAATACTTATATTTAAGACTTGTCGAGGCAATATGCTTTTGATGGGTATTCCATAAACTCAGACCCAAATTTGGGTCCATGAACATGGTGCTGTTAAAGACAAGACAACTCGGTTTCATTGCTCTTTTCAACTGCAATTACCTTGGGCGTATTTCATCTGCTGCTTTAGGGCCAATTGTTGGTGCTTTTTCTGCTCGGCCTCACGATCACGCTTTGTGACCGGTTGGTAGACAAATTTGTGGATGCTGTTGATGACATGAGTGCCAACCAGAGTGAATCGACCAAAGCTTCGGCAATCCACTACACGAATCGTCAATGGTGGGCAGTAGATGTCTTGCTCAGGTAATTCAATGTCGAGAAACTTCACAGTGGTAGAGAAGTTGGGATTTTTCTTGGTGTTCAGTATCACAGACGACTGGATGATGTGACCAGCACATTCCACATCCACACGTGGACGATCCACCGTAAGAAATTGAACTCGTTTGAGGTCTCGCAATCCCCAGAACAGAACCTCAAACCTACGTAGGAAAATGTTAAGAAATGGATTGGAAATTTGGAGTTGTCATTGGTTCTCGTTTTCATTGACTTTCCTAGACTTGATATGTATCGAAGTTTCGACCCTATGTTGCTCGTGGACGGAAGTCTATCCGTTCAAGCTACGTTATTTCAATCTCTAGCCAACTTTGATCCCCAATGACTACTAGGCGTCTAATACCTACTATCTCTTTGGCTCACTTCCAAAGCCAAGGCAAAAAAAAGAAAAAGCCTTTTAAAGGTTTAAAAGTCTAAAGGCAGATGGTAAGGCAGTCAGGAATGGTTCTTAGATCTCCTTGTGACAGAAGCAAATCCTAACGGAATAAAAATCAACATCAGCCTCGCTCCCGTAGGAAAACCGTGAGCACCATCGGTTGGTAAAAGCAACTTCTACTACATAGTATGAAGTAGGAGTACTATAAATGAGGAAACTTTTGGACTCTTGTAACCACCTGTATTTTGCCAAGGTCGGACGAACCCCTTTTGGAATGGGAAGAATGGGAACAGAATCAGTTGGACCACTAGGAACCACTTCCTTGGCGTCCGGCAACGGCGGAAGATTCAAACTCCCATCGGACTCCCCAAGCTGAAAGTAGCAATATTTGTTTTTCTTAGTCCCAAGGGCCATGCAAAAATATCGAAATCTTGTCAGATTTTGAAATGGCTGTATTGGAAAAATAATCCAGCCATCTCACGTTGGGTCTTGAGATGACCATGTAGATAAAAAAGTTGATAAAAGCTAAGTATTCACGAAGAAGGAACAAAGGCACTAATTTTGAATAGATAGCTCACCTCAAACAATTCAAACGCTGCTAAGAGATCTCCGGCTTCTTCATTTCCCCGATAGATTTGAAACCATTCGAGATTGGCTTGTTTGTATGTTGAGTCGGCAAGAAAAACGTGCGGTTTGCCAATGGCCCTTCCCAAAAACTCGGCTTTACCAACCTTTTGAATGAAGAAGATACGGCATGTTATTTAAGACCCTCTTCCGAGGGAAATGCATTTTCCAAAGACAAAAGAGCTAGAAGCCGTCTCAAAGCGTCCTCATATTATGGTGGATTGAAATATGCAAAACACAAATCAATACACCAAGGAGTTGGCTCCAAACTGGCTGGTTTTGCATCTTTTTCCAACAAAAATGTGCCAACAACCAATACCTTGTCCTGGTCGTAGATTTCAATAATGATAGACGGAGGATGAGCTTTGATGTCTTCGCGTCGTCCGTACACCAGGATCTCTTCGAACACCAAAAGTTCGTCCCAAGTTGGTGACAAAGTTTCATCAATGACCTAGGCGGAAAATTGTTAAGAGACCAAAAAGAAACGAGGAGGAGCTAAGCATTTCCGGGCAGGCAATGAAAGGGTACTAAAAACTCACTTGGGTAGTCTTGCAATACTCTCCACAAATGACTCGAGCAAATGGATCCGAAAGACCGGAAGCATCCGACCCAATAAGGGAACGAGCTTGATACATGTGAGCTCGAAGTTGGAAGAACTAGAATCAAATTTGGCATGAACTTTCCACAGATTAGACCCTCAACAATGGGATTAATATCCCACCGAGGTCTTACATGTTTCTCTGAGTAGTGGATAGAGGTGGGAGGGGGGAGGGCGGGCCGCTCCGCGTTGAGAAGTTCATTGGTAATCTGGAAGCCCGGAGGCAGACCACTGGGATAACTTTTCTTGTGCTTCGAAGACCCCAACCAGAGATAGACTTGCAGTTTGGCTTGGATCATCCAACCACTGGCACCAGCTCCTCGACGACCTGGCAACTGCAAAAAGGACGCGCTCAACATGAGGGCGGGTCGCTCTCGGATTTGAAAATGTGCAAAAACGAATGAATCAAGGCCAAGATTCTTTTTCGTTCGTTCTACTATCGTTTGTGTTGGACTTGCAATCGTACAATTAAGGAACATGAAAAAAGGACAAGGATGAAATGCATGCAGGAAATGAAAAATAATGCTGGTTGTGGGAAGGTGGGTGAGAGCGCATGACCAATTATGGCTCTCCGTATTTTTAATGAAAGGTATTGTGATTTTGTGAATTTAACGAATTCCAAGCAAGACTTCCACGACATCGATGCAAGTCCAAAAGCATGTTTTTTGATGGTTGCTCATGTCTAGAGTACTAGTATCCCATTATGAGTGTATTAATGACCTAGGCCGATCACCTCAACCACAAAGCTACTGACAACTTGTAGACAAGACCAAATGACATGGAACTATGGTATATTTGTGTATTGGATTGGCTCACTCACGAGCCAGATTGGAAGAAAAGAACGATGCAAGTTGGAGTTGTCCTTGTATGTACATACTGCTAGATCTGAAACGCATTAGGGCTTTCCCAAGCTTTTTCTGTGATTGCACTCTAATTTCTAGTCCAGGGAGGAAATTAGGTTGATGCCCTCGTGCTTAGAACGATAAAACAAGATGCAAGTTAGAAAATGCTCAAGACACTTAACCCGTTTGCTGGCTAATACTACTCTTCTAATTGGTCAGTATGGGCAAGCACTTGGGGTTTCCTTAACCTTTTGGGAACCATACATCTGCTTTTGAGCTAGATTGTGCGGAAACTTATTTGAAAAACAATCAAGTTCTTCTTTCTTAATGTTCTCATCAAAATTGATTAAATTATTTATGAAAAATAGTCAGGATTCTGCTTTCATCGTTTTGCTCAAAGTATTCAAAATATAAATAAGAAAAAGATGGGAACCGGGATTTATATTGTGTGAGATGGTTTTATGAGAACCAAAAGAAGCATCAATAAGGTGCTGGTTACAAACAAATGTCTAACATAATTTAAAACGTATATTCACGGATTTACTTTGGTCCAAAAAATATAGATGTATAGAAAATAGCTTGTCTACATTATCGTATTAGCAAAAGGCATTCTTATGAAAGCTGATAAAGTAAAATAGGCAGTATTTTTTAAAAGTATTTACAAGTTATTTTGACTAAAGGAATGAGAGTCAATGCTCATCATTTATATTTTGGAACTTGTCTTGTCTCGAATATTTTTTTTTGATTTATTTCGCCAAACCAAATGATTTTTCAAAACAAAGAATGTAAGGGGCTTCATTTTTTGGTCGCGCATTTTTGTGAAGTTTTGTGGCAAATTCAATACTTTTCCCACCCACATAGTAACAATTGCAATCTTCTACAGAAATAGCCCTCAGGGGACCCAAAAGGCTAAGAATTGGCTACGAGTGAGAAAGAAGATTGGAACCAAATTGGATAGACGAAATAACTTCCAACACAAGCGTAAAATTGAAATTGTACATGGACTGACTATACTTGTGAATGAAATTAAAACTATGTTTCATATCGGTACCCAGTTGGTCGTCATATCAGAGATGCTATTGGTGAGTGAATTTCCTCGGTTGGCCATAGTAAAACTGCTCGACTGACTCGCCTTGATTGAGGTGTCACACGCGGAATGGACCAACGAACGAAGTAGAGAAGACCAAGAAGGAAGAACACAACGAACGACAAGGAGTAAAAACGGGATGAAAAAGAATGGACTTAGTTGTTGGTTGCCTAACAAAGCTGACACGAGGTAAAAACAGTTTTCAAATGAAAAATTAAGGATCCTACCAATTCCGTCGAAATCAGCTCCCTTAAGCTGCAAATACCGAAAACAACTTTAACTAGGTTGCAACTTTTCCAGCTTTATACCTATTGCTTCATAAAATGCGAATCCTCAAAGTTGGAATTTTGTTTTGTGTTTGAGAGGAAGGGACACAATTTTGAACGAATAACTGAATAGCCTGCCAATCCTGTCCAAAATGGCTCTTCAAAATCCTCACTTAACCCTATAATGATTCCGCATGTTCATCACTAGGCTTTTAACAAAATACTTCCACCAACGCAAGCGGAAAAAAACAGAATAAAAGAGACAAGCAATGAAACAAAGTGCCAATTGGCAATGCATGAATTTTTTCTCGAATATGGGATTGAGTTGTTCAGAACTTTGCAGTGTTTTTTTGTAAACTGTGACGATAAAAAAATAATAAAAATATGGCGCTAATAAAATTTAAAATGCTCATTTTTTATCTTTTTATCATTCACTAACACTCCGCGGCTCTCTAGTGGCCTCAAAATATACATCTTATTTTCTATCAAAACAGTTGTTGGTTTGGTAAATAACTTCATACAAGGACCCCCTGAAGAAAACATAATTGACTTTTTTGTACCAGATTGACTCAAAGAAGAGTTATTTTACAACTTTGTACCTCATCGGTCGAAAATTGAACCAAATGCCATTACATATTCGTATAGAAACTATGCGCAAAAAAACAAAAAAAACAAAAGCATAACATCACATAAACCAAGCACGAACATGGGATTTGTAAAGGGCCATTTATGTTCCTGGAATCATGTTGCTATGTTTGAAAATGGAGTAAAATGAGCAATCTTTCACGGTTCATTAATTAGTAGCCTAGCCTAAAAACATTTTTCTCACCAGAAAAGCTTTTGGGAATCCAAGGGGAAAAAATAAATAGTGTTTGGCCACTTTTTCAGGAATCAACACCTGGATGATCCATCAAACACTAAAAAAGTCGAGCTTGCTTCCATGCACGGTACATTTCAACAAAAACCTAACAGATTAGAGAGAAAAAAAGTCTTTCGAAATTGCTTACCTTGAGAAAGATGGTCTTCATTACCCCACAATGGCGGCCTTTTTCTTCTTCCACCATGGAATACAAAATTTCTCGACTAGATATTCGCTGATAGGCCAATCGTTTGGTCCCACTTATCAGCCACAGAAATACATCGGGAAGACCATGCTGAGGCTGAATACATCAAAAATAGTAATCTACAGATCTTTGGCACTTTCATCGCTGAACTGATGAAAAATCTAAAAATCTTACGTCGTCTACGAGACGTCTCAATCTTTCGAGGAGCCCTTGAGCTACCCGATATCGATCCCTCCACGATTTCTTCTTCATAGTCTTTTGCTGTCTAGCCAATGCTCCAATGCTTTCCTGTGAATAGAAATATATAAATTTTTGGTCTTTCTTGGAAATGTTCGCGGTTCTTTGTCCTTTGGCTCGTGGCTTGAGCCAGAGGCATTCTAAAATGAAATTGGAGCCAGCTCTCCAAATTGACTTCATTAAGAATCATTTGGTGGAACATTATTGCCGCCTCGTAATCTAGTTCTTTTTGTCTTGAATTCTTAGTATGAAACAGATCGGAAAATGTCAAGTCTCGGTGAAGTCACGTTCTC
>CM021312.1:652491-793829 GCA_010645155.1 Tigriopus japonicus | reverse complement strand
TTGAGCGTGAATGGAATGTGTGCAATGTGAGTTGAAAGGTCATATCTTAAAACCTTTCCTTTTCCTTGAGGATAGAAGAGTGAGCTGGATGAATCTGTAGCCGATGGGGTTTGGAAAACCTAATCTCGATTTCCCTTGAATGCTTTTCGAAGACACGTTAACTGAACTACTCGAGTCAAGTAGTTGCGTACAGAGGTGAATGGAAGTGTTAATGACCATGGCACATTGTTTGTTAGTTTTCTCGAGCAATACGGGAGCAATGGTCATATCTTGGCTTCCTGTGCGTATGGTTATATGGATAGGTGGGTCTTTATTAGTCATAGGTCTAGTGGAATAAATATGGTGTACGAATGTTCACACGAGTGGTCTCAAGTACAGGTTCATTCGAGTTTCTTGATGGTTTCGGCATAGTCGCTATTGATAATCGTTACGCACGTGGTGGTTACGCAGCTGAAGGGTCTCTGTTAAACAGAATGCTACTACTTCTTCAAGAATAAAAACAATTCGGATAAGTGAGTAAAAATGATTGGTGCTTACCATTTCATTTTGGCACATTTTGGCTCGCTCCCGGTCCAAGCGAGTTTTTCCTGGGGCCGATAACCCGCTTTGGGGACTTTTGCACAAGTTTGTGAATTTATGACAACCTGAAACAACGCCAAGTCCATAAATAATGAGAAACGCATATCAACTTGGCACAAGTTTTCGAATTGAATTGAATTGATCATTATGGCACCACATTCAACTATTCCAACCAGGATCTGGCAGTGGCGCGTATTCAATACTTATTGGAAGGTGGAAAAGTACGAGTAGGTAATTCCATTAACCATTCCAATATGTGAAGAAAGCACATCATCCATAATAGGTTGTCTTCAAACCTATGCTCTGACAGGAGCAAGCACACAGTTATGATACTTCTTAAAAACATGATAAAATGTGTGAGATGGGTCAATTGCTCGTTTTTTATCAAATGCAAACTTTTAGGGATGAGAAATCTATCTGAGTTGTGACCCAAAAAAGTTGCTTCTTTTGTCATTTTTTACTCTTTTTAATCTCAACTAGCATTTGAATCACATTTCTCTCACCTTGTTGGACATGCTCAAAAAGGGCTTTGAGTTTGTTGTCACAGCCTGCGTCCTCCATTTCAATCATGTTGTGGATCTCCTTCATATCCTCCTCCTATAAAAATAGCAAAATGTACTGGCCACTCGTGGCTCCTTATACGTGGATGTATTCACTTGCCATTCGACCTTCAAGTCTAGGCAAGTGTTACACATCAAAAATCTCATTTTGGACACATAGTAATGTTTGCCATACACACTCTGGTACTTCATCTTGGTCCGAGTGTACAAATAAACCAAATTCAACCGAGGCCTAGGCCCAGCCCTAACGTACAATTTCTGTGTAAATCGTTGAAAAAGGTTTTGTGAATGTTGCCTTTTTCAAACAAAGTTTTTTTTTTTACTTAACACAGTATCAATGTGAAAGTCATAAAATTGGAAAGACTCTAACACATATTAGTTATGATTGAGGTTGTGATACGCTGAATGCCTCATGGATGTTTTTGGGTGGGAAAGAATGAGAACACTAATGAAAGATTAATAAAGGTTAGAAGGGGCTCTTCCTTTTAGCGGCTAAAAAACCTGCAATGTCAAGAGAGAAGGGAAAATGCCCAGAGCTAAATAACTGAAAGAACCTCGTATCATTTCCTCCCAATATTGCTCTTGTTTGGACAACCTACGACCAAAGTCTTACAAAGATAAGTGCCATTGGCACACCACTTGCCAAGAATATTCATCAAAATACGTACATGAAGAAAGACACAAAGGACACTGGTGTTTTTCCGCTTTTTGGCAAGCTTGATCCCAAAACAAAGTCGTGGTGCATTGTCATGCCATCATCTATATCTCTATTGTTTATATGTTATGTGGTAAAGCTTCTGAGTTCCTACCATGTAAGCAAAACTCTGAAACTTAGGGACTTCATGAAGTCCTTCATCTTTTCTTAATTTCAGATCCGTTCTTTTCTCTTTGATGAACATTGGCAAATTTCAATACTGATCTCATAATGTCCTTTGGGAAGTATCTTTCACAAGGGCCTACCATGGGCCCTCCAGGGAAATAACTGGGATCCGGTTGCGAGTTAGGGTCCAACATCCAACGAAGCACAGAAAGGTCACCTACCCTAATTACATCAGTAGCTCAGGAGGGATCACAGAGCTGAAATCTAATTAGTGTCACCAATGTTTGGAAGGCGTGTCTTTATGTGATTCAATCTCGAGTCTTCCAAAGAAAATCAGACCAAAGCATTATTGGGCAGGGTTGTTCTGTTTATCCGGCAATTTCATCAGGTATAAAAGGTCTTATGGTACAACGTATTTATTGTTCATGTACGGAGGTGTACTACAAAATATGTATGTTGTCAATTACCATGGTGCCCTTGGGAAAGCGAGAAAGCCATCTCGACCAGGGTGTACGATAAAACAAGGATTTCTAGAAGTTGGTTGATTGAACACGGCCAACCAGGATCAAGTCAATATAACACAGAAGAAAAACGAGAATACGGAAAAAAGGCGTGCACAATCCCATAAATTCAAGTAGGTGTCATCCCCTCCATTATTCCCCTACATTCGTCAGAAGGGGCGGGCGGGTCACGCAATGACACTAATGTGTCCAAATGCACACTGAATTTTGTTTTTAACCTAACAAAAATTTGCCTTTTATGATTTTTTAAAGGACAATTCGCCAAATTGTAGCCATCTTTTACGTGAGGTCTTTAAAAAAACAATCAAAATATCTTTTAAAAAGCCCTCTTTGACCTTGAAGTATCCAGGAATAACCTATATAATAGTATTAATATGACCCCTTTCAGGGGTTCCTGAAGTATCTTATTTACTTGCTTTTTTCAATTAGCGAAACATTGTCATTGTCATTAACTATTGTTTATTTTTTCAGAACTATCCTTACCAGCTTTAATGCCACTTTACTGATTGCATTTGATTGGTACAGCCTTCGCCGGTGGTCTGGAAATGTGGCCCGGATGTACATCGTGGGTTTTTCATCCCAGTAAGGCAGGAAATAGTACAGACGATCGTGGGACAACGGTTTGATTGTGGGCGTGGTACTTGACCACGTGCCGTTCAGAGACTCGGCTGATCCTGCAAACAATTGCAAGATGGAACTGGCGTCATGGTTTATTCAGTATCAGAGATAAAGTTCAAGTAATATGGTCACTGAGGTGGAATCGAATGCTTTCTAACTTGACGGAGGCTTTTCGAACTTGTTTTCAAAGTTGAAACGTGCTCAGAGAAATGTTGCAGATTACGAATAGTTAAGAGGTTAGAGTTTTTGTTTGATGGGTACAACACTGTCAAGAGGAGCAAAATCTGATCTACAAGCAAGTTTGAATCAGTAAAACTAGCCCCAAAGCCCAAAGATGGTCAGAGTAAATTTATATTCTATTCGTAGGTTCTATGCTACGCTGAGCACACAAAATTTGTGCACTTTTTTCATCTAATTAATTAATCATCATACCTAAGTCTTCCGAGACCAAGAGCTCAGTGTCCTCCGCTTTTGTCGTGGGCACTTGTCCATCCAAGGAATTCCCGGCGTTTCCCATGGAGAGCTCGAACTGAATGCCTTTATCGGACAGCCTTTTGTCAATCATGGTGGCATCCATAACACACCCAAAGAGGAAGAACTCCTCACGTCTTCCGTAAGCTGCCTGAAGCGGAAAATGCTCAAGGGATGAATGAACGTTATCCAAAAGGACAAGGATTGTATGAAGGTAATGTACTATTTTTTTCCACTAGGCGTGACTTTTGGGATAGAAAAATGTTATTGTGAAAGTGTTTAGGCTTAAATATTGCAACGGCTCGTCGCACACACACACAACTTTCCCTGATGTTTCGTGGTCCAACATGGAAGGTTATTTATTACCTGTCCATGGTCATAGACTGGAAAGTCCTTGCAACCCCGAGGATAGTAGTATTGTCCAATGCATGCAGGACTTTAAGGGCCGTCAACAAACAAAAGATTAGCTTAATGGACTTCGGAGCTTTCGAAAGGCAATATGCAGTCTTTCGTACATTGGATAAACTAGAACCGTTTTATTGCGTTCAATCATTGCAAAGGGCGAGCATGCTTGCTTGCATGTTCTCTTACCTCATTTATTGTTTGAGTAGGCTGGACATCAACCTCTGACGGAGCCGTGTCTATAGATTCCGATATGTCCGTTTTTAGCGCAATCAAAAGTCGCCCTCGATAAGAGACTCCCTCTCCAAGACCATCATTGAGTGTTGAGTGCTCATCGATGAGGCTGTAATCGCGTGTGGACCCGTATAAATGAACAAATGTGGGACCAAAAGTCGGAATGAAACCTAGAAGATCGAGAAATTCGGTCTATGATTAATTAGAACCATGAAAATTTAAAGTGATATGAAATTAAGAGTATTTCTAATCTGTCAACTATTTATCTTTGTGGCATTAAATAACGTTTGTATCTCATGTGAGGATAAGTATTTGTGGCTTACGTGTTTTAACGTGAATGCCATCTCTACATAAACATTTGTTTTAAATACTGTACGTTTCACTTTTTTTTTAAATTTTTATGATGTGGAGAGATGAGATTCACTAAAACATCTTTAAGTAAGAAATGATATTCCCACATCTTGGGATGTAGCTGATGGTCTGAATGAACATCTGTGTTTTTAATCCTTTTCCATTCATTTTAATCAGCCAATAAAAAACTGCTCCCTTAATATTGCATTAGCTAGAAGTTGCATGGTAGTTGTACGAAACAAACCTTTTTGTCTACAGGCTTTGGTTTGTAATCAAAGACGAGAAAAAAACTAGATGGAAGAACCTCTCAACTCTCAGTGTAAAGGTAGTCTGGATTTTATTCATTTCTCGTTTCCATTCAATCTCACAAGGGGCTTATTGCAGATCATCAATTGTGCGTCAGAGAAGGACCAAAAGGATTAAAGTTCGACGGTACTCAAAAATTTTAACACACAAGGTGGTAATCCAGTGGTTCAAAACTCATGCCTTTGAGAAAGTAAGAGCACTTTCGTACTTCACTCAGGATTGGTTTAAGGAAAATGACGTTACATGTATATGTATTTTCTAGTCCAAACAAATTGGGTACTTTTTGCGAAGAAGAATATTTGGACGTGGATCTTTTTTGGAACAAATGCAAAATATTGTAAGTACCATACAGGAAAAGATAAGTAAGTACTTTTGTTATTTCTACTTAAACTCTATAGCTAACAATGGTTAATTTTGAACGGAAAATTTCTAACAACATAGACAAAAGAGTTGCAGCTAGTTTTGATTGATCCGATGGGTGGGATTGTTTCCAAAATTGCCTGATTTGTGTAGACGTGTTGAAAAGTAGAATTTTCTAAAATTATGGTCATTTATGTTAAAGTCTTTCCTTTCAAAACCTAAATTAGTATCTAATGGGAAAGAGTAACTTTTGTCTATTCAAGGTACACATTGATTTTTAACGTTGGCATGATTTCAAAATACACTCCATTGCACCATGATTTGTCCCTATAAACATAACAACTGATGATATTTCCTATAAAAAGTGTTAGAATGCTACATCTTTTTTAAGTTCTTTTTTCAATCAGCACTGGGACGAGAAAGTTAACACCAGTAATTTCCAGTCGTTCAAACGCACTGCTACAATGACACTTAAAATTGAAAATATAATTCAGGCGATTGCTGTCGATGGCACGAGGAAAAGAGTGTGGTTACCTTTGTCACCATCATTGGAAATTTGACTGAGATCCAGGAAGTGCGTTCCAATGACCGTGTCTCCCACCGTATCACTTTCCCTGAGTTGAAGCTTAATTCGCTGGCACAAAGGCGGGAACATCTCGGTAAACACGATCTGCTCGTTCCACACGGGAGCATACGAATTCTTCTTCACCGAGGTGCGGCCCTAAAATCGTAAGAAATGTTTTGCATAAGTAAAAGGATGGCCATAGATGCAGGATTCTGCTTTACATTGCCTTCCATTTCTATCAAGAGAAGAATTGAACGATAAGTTTTCGAAATCTCTTTATGTTTATCGAGGGATTGGTTGGAGCGAGATTTCTTTCGAAACGAGTCTCCAATTCACTATCGATCGAGAAGACCGAACTCAAGAGAAAGGCATTCCAGAAAATCACATTAGAAAAGCCATCTGAATAAACGCACCACGGACGTGATATGACTTTGTAAGTAACAGGCAAGATCTGCATGGTCATTTACAAAATGGTAAGATTTGGTAGCATATTTCATGCTGAACAATCGCTCTTCCACAAGGTCCTAAAGATGGGAACTCTCTTCGTTTCGTTGACATCATGTGAGAAAAGAAGAGGAATTCGAGGCAGACAGCAACCCATCCATGTATTCCAATTGCAAATGAGGATAAGGAATGGGGAAATATGTCATTGAATACGAATACCATTGAAGTGAGCCGCTCTACGGAGATCCGCTCCAACGGGACGTTTGGAGAATGAATGGCTCATCCTTCTCTAAATTATCTTTTCCAGCCTCGTTGGTTCACTTCTAATTGGGATATGCCACTAACAGGCAAGGTCTTGTCATTTTCCACAGCCTTCATGCAACGAAGGCCACTCAAGTGAGTGAGTGTGAGCAATCAAGTTGGCACCCTTCTTTTTCGACGTCCCATAAGGTACTTCCAAACTCTATTATGGCTTGTGTGTGTGTGTGTGTGTGTCTCTTCTCTCTTTTGAAATTCCCATTAGGTGTGGCGATGAGGACCAATAGACCACAGGATGCACACTCGAGACCAGATCTGGTGCTTTTGTTTCCAAACTTGCTAGGACCGTTTTCATTACATTTAATGTTCTGACTCATTCACCGTTTCATGGTCGAGGAACCTTTTATAGGAGAGTCTCAAAATAGACGGTCAGTATTTGAGAAGGAAAGGAAAAAAATCATTTTCTTCTCGAAACCAGATAAAGGTACAGTACAAAGCAATCAATGTGCTTCATTCTGTAGTTTTTCTTGAGGGCTTCCTTGTGTGGGTCATTGCTAACGTCTAAAAGTAACACATTTATACAACCGCAGACCTTTCTGTAAAACTGCCTTGTCGTTTTCGGACTTATTTTCGTTCGTTGTCTCTTCATTCCCTCTAGGTAGACCTCAGAGCCTCAATCTACTTCCACGTTTCACGGTTGCCCACGCAAGCAACAAAGGCTACACTAGTGCACAGTATGTGCTACTTGGGAAAGGAATATTGTGCACATTCTCTCCCTGATGATTTGTTAAGGGAAAGATGCTTTCTAGAATTAGCCGTGAAGCAATTGTACTTTGGAGCCTTAAAGACGATCACTTATTTTGGAGCAAAGTTAGTCTAAATTAAGATAACGCAAGGAATTTAAAGTTGAAGGAGAGCAATGACATACGAGTACGAGGAAATTCATCGACCTAGATTAAATAGCTTATGTAGCTTATGGTGCCTCTATGGATTGTACTTATTAAAAGGATAGAATCGAGGGTTGTCAGTAAACTAGACCAACAATTAAGGATTGTAATAATGACATATAAAAGTATCCGTTATTCATATTTGCGCCTTGTTGGCTTATCAGGGTCAGATTGTCCAATCAAAGCTTTCGGGAGAGAAAAAATACTCATTGAAGGACAGTTCATCGCAAATTAGCGCAATTTCAATTGTCATCGTGGCGCATTTGAGAAATATGATAAATAAGACTTATTTAGTCAGCATCACGTACTTAACTATGCACATACATTGTCGGTATTTAAAGAAAATATTGGCGTGTACTTACAGTAAGGCCTGCAAATGAGACGGAAACGTATGGATCCACTAAATCCCTAGTTTGGCCGCCAAATGCATGCTTGAGGTTAGCCATAATGGAAGAATTCATTCGGGGCAATCCGTCTGCTCGATATATCCGGATTATATATTTAGCTCGTTGCCTCTCAGCTGGCACACCATCCGGTAGCAGCAGATTTCTGAGGAAATGGTGAGGAAATGGTAAGTGAGAATCTAATGATCATTGGCGGTCTCTAAACAACGATGGTGGCTTGCTTACGCTTCAATATCGTCCTCGTCTCGTTCACTTTTGGGCGGGATCTTCACGGGATCTCCCTTCGTTATCACATTAATATCACATTTGAGATATCCCTTAGGACCCCCTGTGATATCATCAGGATCCGTCAAAAGGGCCCATTTGTGGTAGAATTGATGATCTGCAAGATTGGCGATATAGTGTAATAAAGATAATAAACGTAATATAAAAAATAATAAATAAAAAGTAATAAACTTTGAGAAGAAATCGAGTGAGAGTTCAGAAGCATGCCTAAAAGGACGTCACAAACGAATCAAAACAAGAGCATTATGATACTAACATGAACCCAAGTCACAATATTGATTTTTTTTGGAAAATGAAGAAAAACTAACAACGTGTTTTAAATTCCATGCCGTCTATGATCTGGCCAATCTTTAAATAGTGCTAATATTTTAGATATAATGGCATAAAACTGTGGCCATAATCGCTTTGTAAAAAGATATGGCGAAATCATGCAAAAAACTACATTTACAGCGAATATGAGAACAAGAAAAAAAGCTTTCCTTACACCAACATTCCATAATACACTATCCATTTAATCAATGAAGAAGGAGCGGTTGCATGCGAACAATCCATTTGTCTCTCATATTCTCTCTGAAGCACTTTCACTCAATCGACCAGTCCCTCGATATGGTATTGGAACCATCCGAAAAAAACATGTAATTGCTTGTTCTACGGTACTTGAACCATAAAGTAATTGCGCCACTGTTCCCCCAGCTTTGCATTCTTGAGCATTTTTTACCCAAACTGAAAAAAACAGACGATCGACAGCAATTTTGCCATCCCACTTGTATCAGTTTGCATATCCAATGAAATGGGTGAGTTGCAAAGCGATTTCGTTGCTCATGGACCCTCAATCTACGTACTTTGCCATATTGCATTAATCATGTATTGACTAAAGGCTCTGACCATACAGGAGCTCCGAGACTGCCAACAACAGTTGAATAAATCATGGCTCATCACTTTCAAGTAACTTCGACTAAAGATGGGGAGAGCAAGAGACAGCAAAATTTGCCCAATAACAAGGAAAGAGATCTTATAAAAGAGCGGCTAAAAGCAATCAATTCCCCACCGAAGCCATTTATATGCAGAAAACTGTCGATCCACTATCTTAACCGAATTGAATAAGTTATGTTGGTAAACCATATGGTAAGACTTACACCACATTTTGAGCAACATTTTCCTGGTCCTGATATGAACATACTTTCCGTTTCATCCAAAAACGAAAAAGGCTTGTGTTTTTTGTATGGAAATTACCATGCTTGAATAATATTTGATGACAAATTTGTTTCAATACCATCAGAAAAAACTAGCTCCTTTAACTGATGCTAAGTGGATTTGCAAATGCAAATACCGTTTAAGAGCATTGAAAGTCCAAACAAGAAAAAAATGTGTTTAAATCATGATTTTACTTTCCAAAACTATGGGATTGTTCCAATGAAAAGGCCATCTTGACCATTCCTGTTCATCAAGGCGTCAATTATGTTTTTTTCCTATTGCAATACAGCGACTTAAACATCCCGTATTGAATAAACAAATCCTAATGCGAGCATTTTCAAAAAAAGCAACGTACAGCGTATGTACAAATTCAGTCGTTCTTTTGAGGAACATTGTTACGATTTTCGGATCTCAAATTTGATCAAACCTCATTGTAACAGGGCAACAAAGTAAACCATGTATTATTCCACGCAATTTCAGCTAAACTAATAGCCGTTTTAAAAACCTTCAATCCGTTTGTTTAAAATGGACCATGGACATAATATCTTAAGTTCGGGGATTTGCTTTATTTAAGGACTTTTCCCTGGGATCATGTTGAGACAAGTTTGTCAAAAACGGCCAGCCAAAATAACTACTAGATAACAAATCATCTGCAGTAAAGTCCAATTCGCTTGTTCAGCACCAAAAGGTCAAACCTTGAAAGTATTGCAAATAGTTCCTGACTTTTGTTGTCTCACTTCCGATTCTAACAATCGGGTGACATTTGACACAACCTCAACTGAGAACACTTGATTTTTTTTCGTTTTCTTGTGATTGGGCAATTTGGAACGTACACCTTGGACAAGTGACCTATTTCACAATTGGCCGTTATTGATCCAATGTTTGACGATTACTAATAAATTGCTTTGCTCAATCGATCAATGCTCCTTTACTTGGTGAAAAGATGGCGACCATTTTTGTCCAATTACGGCGGAGAAGAGGGGTCGCTAACATGAGTAGATCATTAACATGAGAGCTGGCTGATTCTCTTCTTTAAAAAAACTTGAATTAGATGCTTGGATGGTGGGTCCTTGCTTATGTCAAATGTGTAAGGAGCCACTTCAAAGCGGATTTAATTCAGCATTAGGAAGGGTGCTTTGGCATGTGCATACGACCAAACCACACGTAAAGTGTTCATTTTTCAGTTGATAGGGGCTCGTGGTCGACCAGAAAAAATCAAGTACTTTCGACAAAGTCAGTTCTTTTCGTTTCTCCTAGAGTTTAGAGCAGGGGTAGGCAACCGGTGGGCCGCGGCCCACATGTGGGCCCAAGGTTGGTCTTTGGTGGACCTAAGGGGAATGGGGAAGTTCAAAATAGTGGACCCGCAAGACATCCATAGAACTGTATTTGTGGGCCCAAAGCTTTACCCGTTAATTTGTGGGCCCCTGAACCTACCAACGTCTGTTTGGTGGGCCCCTGACAACATGAAAACAAATTTATGGGCCTTGACCCAAAAGTGGTTGCCGGCCCCTGGTTTACTGGTTTAGAGATATCCAATCAAAGGTTAAATTGATATCTGAACATCTATCATACAGCCCTGTGCAGGTAATTTGGAACAAGTCCATATCCATCAAGAGCAGTAAAGAGCAGTTTTAAGAGTAAGTTATTGAAAATATATAATGGACGCATATCTTAATTCATTATTCAACGTGTCCCCTCCCAACTTCAAGTATAGCTTCCGCATGGGATCTGAAAGTCTGACCTCCGTTGGGTTCATGAACCTTGTCACAAGCCTCATGGAGTTCTTGAGGGTTTCTACGCACTTGTGGTAGGTTGCATGGGCCTGCACCTTCAACTTCCCTTAGAAGTATCAGTCACGGAGATTCAAATCCAGGGAGATGGAGGGACAGGTTTGCAGGTTCCAAAAGTGGAGAACATTGTCCTTGAGCCAGTTCTGCACGGTCTTGGCCTTGCAAGCAAGTGCAGAATCTTGCTGGAAGATGTAGGGGTACCAGAGGACACGTTGCCCTTCCAGGGCTTGGCCACATCCTTGAGAATTTTGATAATCCTTCAAGTAGACCTCTGCAATTACTCTGCACTTGCTCACAAGGCCAAGAGCAATCACACCTGACTCAAGGACAATGTTCACCACTCCTGAGACCATCAGACCCGTCTGTCCCACCAACTCCCTGGATTTGAATCCCAGTGATTTCTACTTGTAGTGGCAAGGTCTATGGATCGCCGGATGTCTTAAGGTCCGTGAAGGCTTTCGGTTCCCATATGGAAGCTATACTTGAAGCTGAAAGGGGACACAATGAATAACAAACTAAGAGAAATGTCCAATATATATTTCATTTCTTATAAATTCCTCTGCAAAACCCCTCCTTACTTATCTCTTTGGCTTTGAACTTGTTGTTTGTCGTGCAGGAAAATTTGGATTTTCCTGCACGTGGCTGTATGATAAGTAATTCGACAATCAAATCCCATGGTGTTATAAGCACAAAAGGGTCATTTTTTTGGCTGCTATCAATAAAGATCAAGTTTGGAAGGAACTGGGTCGATTTTTTTTCCAAATTTCCAATTTTGCCACAACTTACTTTGGCCGAACACTTATGGTTTGTGAAAAGACATGACATCGTACAATGAAAGAAGTGGTAAACAAACAAGATGATCCAATTATGAACGACTATCGGAGCTGTTTTATGTCTCAAGCCATTTGGATCTTTCATGATTACATGAAACTATTTGCCTTCAGACCAAGTCAGACATAATTGGAGCGGGGCTAAGGTGGTCTACATATACAAGACGATACAAGACAGCAACATTAACTGATGATGTGAATGACCGAATGCCGATAACTTGCTTGGCTGTTGATGTGAATCAGTGAACTATGTAGTACCTGGCTGTGCCATGACTGTGGCAATGTCAAGTTTGAATGTACCCATGATTTTGCCGTTTCTAAGAAAGTGCCTTTGAACCACCTTCAGGAGTGAAGCGAGTCTTGATTAAGACGAAATGGACGAGGGCGATACCAAGATCATCACCACGATTCAATGGTCATCCCCACGTTCGGCGAATGGAATATATATGGAATAGGGAGGCCAGTGGGTGTTGATTGATTAAGTGAGAGTGTCAGAGAGAGATTTGTTTATACAAGAACACAAAGGATGTTGTGGTTGTTGTTGATGTTGTAGCAGTTGGAATTGACATTGGTAGCAGAAGAAGAAGATGAAATGGAAGTGGTAGTTGAATGTAGTTTTGAATTTTGGTGGCGAGGTAATAAGAGTAGGAGCAGGAAGAGACGGAAAGAAAGAAAGAGAGAAAGAAAGAAAGAGAAAGTACCAATCAGAAAAGTTCGATCGAGAGGTCAATAGTTGCAATTATCTAAGCAAAACGTTAAACTGGGAAGGGGCCAAAGACAAAGAGAATGGAGCGTAAGGTTCATTTCAACCCAAATTGCCAATCCAAGGTACTTTTCCAATGATTTTCATGGCTTAACGCCTAACTGATGGCCAAAACACTAAAAAACTCGCAGGGCTCCAACCACCCTAACTTATTGGTGGCTTTGTAAATAATGGAACAGGTTGCACGCCCCCTCATTCTCATAGAAGTGTGCACCAAATGTTCCTTCACCTTACAACGTGTATGGGAACATGTTAGATTCATATGTTGAGATCTTTTCACAACTACGAACATTGTCAATTAATCACAAACAGATCATTTATCTAAGATACTCCAATCATCACACAACAAAAAAAGTCCCAAATGTGCGGCTCCAGTCTGATCTTAACTAACATTGAATATGCAATTTTCACTAATCTATGGTTTAAAATCCAAAAGGTCTCTTGTATCTTACATGGCAGGAATCTTTCTTAGTGAGGTATGATATTTGGTAAAACAAACAAAATGCAAGACAAGTCCAAAAACACTTGAGCACCCAAAAACAAATCAAGAGCAAGTTCCCAGCCCCCCAAAGGAAGTCAACCAAAGACTGAATTCAATGCATAGAGTACCCGGAGTATCATAAACGGTCTTGATATCCAGTTTAAAGGATCCAACGACTGTTCCTTGGCGAAGAAACTTCCGAGAATGCAAAACCTAACAAGACATGACGATAGAATAAACTAGATGTTTCGTTGAAATGTGATTGGATGGCTTTACCCTCCTCTTAAGTATCGAGTCATTTAATTTCGTGTTATTTGTCGTACATTCATTACCATTAATGTGTCACAAAATGGCTCAAAAGTACCAATAGAGTGAACAAGAAAACCACCATTAGAAGCCATTTCAACTCGTACAAAAAGAACATACGGGTTCCCAATCTTAATGATGTCTGAAGGAACTTCCTTTTAATGGCGAAGAAATGGTACTCTTATCATAATAAATGAAACACAGCTAGGCACAAACTTACCGTGAGGGTGATGATTTTGTCGAAGAGCATTAGTGGGGCCATATGAAAGTCAAAAACGAAGTACTAGAAGAAAGTGAAAATACTTCATTTTTTCCCGGTAAGGTCTTCCAATTGATCGAATTATTTGATCGCTCTTTGATCGCGAGAATTTGAAAGGATCTGCGGTATTACCTCGTTGTAGTAGGGACAATTTGTACTCTCCTTGACTGAAGTGTATCGTTTTTGATCCCCAACTTGGACACACACCACAGGATCCATGTTCAATCCCGCCAATTGACGAGCTTCGATGATGGTTATGCACACTTGGAAATCCTGAGCCTTCAGACTTGTGGCCACTTCACTCACCGAGGGCTTGGGTCTGGAAATGGAGAAACAATTAGGGGCTTAGTACCTATTTAGCCAACTAATCTCATTAGCTTGCAAGTTAGCAAACCGGCGATTGTCAAGGTTCGTTTCAGGGATGAGTCTTAAATATTGCCAATACTAGCTAACTTAGCTTATTCAGTTGCGATATCAAAGGCTGAATTAGTCTTTAGTGTCGTAGCAAACGATCCCAAACGACGAAAAAGGTTTGAGTGCTTAAGCTCAAAATGACTTGCTCTACTTGATCATTGTGCAGAAACGAAGTTTCTTGAATCATTGAATGTAAGTCAAGTAATCTATCTAAATTTACTGTCAACCAAGCCTCAGTAGTCAAATAACATTAAACATTCTCAGACTCGCAAATGCATAAATATTTATCCATTTGAACGTCAAATCCCAAGAAATGCAACCGCGCGTCTTCTTGTTCTATTGGTTGTTAGGGAGAAAGTGACTTAAATGTAAGATACCAAATATCCCCAAGACTTTACTTTATGGGCGAAAAAGATCTTGCCCAACAAAGGGCATTGTCACGCGGTGTGATTCATGTGCTGCTCACAGACTTGCATTCGAACTTTTGGACCACCGAAGCCCCAAAATGGAAAGATGACGTGACAACAACCATTACAAACTTGACTCAAGTCGGAAATGAGAGCAACTGTGGTGTACGTAAGTGGAAAAGCTGGCAAGCCTTTTCAAGACACCTTTTACATCTCCAAACCCATTGACTTGATTTGCCTGCATATTACATGCCAAAAACAGATCATTTGGGCTTGTCCATGTTACAGATCAAGGGATTTGGAAAGTAGACCTCGATATATTCTCGCTATTAAGTTGAAGTTCATTCTGGGGATACAACAAAAAAAATATCAAGATCCTTGTGGCAATCATTGAAATGTCTCGCTTCTTTGCTGTGAATCCTCTTGGGCGTTGGTTGGATGTCCCACAAGGAAGAGCCCCAAAAAACATTCTCACCTCTTGAACTCGACACTTGGAACGGTGTCCCATGGGGCCGATTTGGCTCCTCCAAGTTCACTCTCGTTGGTCACATCAGACATCCCGTCACGCCTGGAACTCGTCCCACTTTCCATGGAAAGCGGCCCCAAGTCCATATCTCCGGCAGACTTAGTTTCAAAGGCCACTTCAATTTCTTTCAAAGTTTTCACTTTGGCAGGGCTTCTCGCACCTTTCACCACTTTCAAAGCCGATTTCATGATCTTGGATGAGAAGCAACGGATGGCAAAAAGGTTTCCCTATTTCTTCACACAACCGAGGGGAACAATTGAGCAATCCACGACGCAGTGAGAGATGTGTGCCATAAATAAATGTCAACTTAATTGCCACATGAAGAGAAGAAGACACTTGTAATTGAGTTTCACAACAAATGTTGACCCATCTTGGAACTTGGGTGGTCTTTACCAGATGGTTGAAACATTATTACCAACCCACTTGAGGTCCGAAGCAGTGGTGCAAAATGATTGTTAGAAGCGTGGCAATGGCTGGAGCTGACAGGAGCACCAGGTTTTGGGAGCAAGCGAAAAGTCCCTCTTTCTCTGCACAATGAAAGATGTTATCGTGATGGGACTTTTTGTTGCACACGCTGCGAGTTTTTAGATCCAGGGCAAATGAACAAAATGTCAAAGATGACGTCATACTTGCACAGAGCCAAGACCAGAAATTTGGAAAAAGCTCATCTTTTCCCATTAGCCTCGGTCCACTCACTTCGATCACAACGTAGTCTTTGTCGTAAACAAGAAGCCAGACTTAGGGCGAACCAAAAGGGGACATTGTGTTCACCAAACAATTGTCCAAATATCTCCAAGATGTCAGGAGAGGCGGCCGCACCAAAAGGTTCTGTATCTTTTTTTAGGAAAAAGTTTCACAGGTCGCCAGAGTTTGTATTCCAGTAAAGAGCCGAAAGTGTCTGAGAATGTTCCGTAGTATGTATGTACGCAGTATGCAAGGGTCTATTCTTCGCTGTTCAAAGACCTCATCGCTTAAGTGCTCGGGGAAAAGCTGTTTCATATGGCGTAAATCATAAAGACTTTCAACGAGACCTTGAAAACATTCACTTGAAGAAAAACCTTAAGCCTGTCTCTTCCTCGAAAATAGAACTTTTTTTCTTATTAAGATCCGACTTCAACGTGTGAGATGTTTGACCTTTATTGTTGGATTATAGATCAAGATCGAATGGGGTTTTTTGAGGCATCTATTTTGCTTATTCATGGCATGTGGAATTTATATTTTTAAGGTGCCGTAAGCTTAAAGGATGAATAGTGTAGCTGCTTTGGTATTGCAGTGCGAGTAGATGACACTTGTTTAAGTTCCAGAAACATCTTTCTTTTCCTTTCTTTCTGTCTTTCTGTCTCGTACTAGAGATCCCTCTCTCCTCACCTTTCTCTTATTTCTCTCTCTGAAGATTATGTTCAAGTAGTACAACCACGAGAATTTATCCTTCACTCGTCCGGATCCTTTGAAAGTATTGACTTTACAAATGTGAAATGAAGGTGGACCTCTACGACATTTCGAAAGCTGACAAATTGGACCATCATTTGGTGGCATTGATGGGAAGCAAACCCCTTTCATACCGGACACTTAAATAATCCATGAGCAATATAAGCCCAATTTTCCCTTTCATATCTTTCCTACCTTCGCATGGGCTTTTTGTCTTTTTTGATCTGGTTTTCCTTGGATCCCAATCTGCCATGATTTCGACCCCGCTCATCAAGTTCCACAAGTACTTCGTTGATTTCGTTGGTCCTATCTTCCTCCGAATCATGACCGGTGATAAACTCGTTGTTCATGGTCCCTCGTCCAGTCTCCACATCAGATGAGAATTGGTCAGACATGTTTCCGCCTCCACTACGTTGATGGCCAAATCCGTTGGCCACCAAACAACGTTCATCTTCCTCCACTGATGACGAGCGGCTTCGACCAAATCGCAGCACATTTCGCACGGAACGAATGGCATTTGTTCTAACGAAGAAATTGGCACGAATGCATACTAATTATGAATGTTCCGACATGACAAAAACTTTCTGATGCGTGTCAGAATATGAATTAGTTAACTCGAACGAGATTTCGTTTCCAAGACTGCAACATTTTGAATTGAAGTGACACGTCACAGTTCCATTTCCTTCTACGTAAACGTACAAAATCATCCGACCAAAAGATATGCTTGGAACGTAACCTGGATTCGAAAGATGAGACTCACTTTTGTTTCTTGACGTTGGGAAATATGAAAGGCTTCTTCTTCTTCGATGGTTTGGAACCCACTTGATCTAGAACACCCGTGGAACGACTTGGGAGTAGTCTGCGCCGAGAATATCCCACATGGAAATTGTCGTGATCCGTGTGAGCTGATTCAGCAGAGTGAGGGCTCTTTTTTCGACGATTATTGGCAATGGAACGCTCCAGATTGGTAATATTCTTTTCGATGGAAAGGAGAGCTCCGCGTTCATGAGTTGGGCTGCCCAAACTCCCCTCCCGATCCAATTGTGAGTGACTTTGACCGCTTAGAGATTCATGGGAAGGCGAGTGGCCAAAAGCTTGAAATTCTTCCTCTTCCTCATCTAGACTGTCATCGGTGTCCACAGCATACGGAGAGCGATAGGAAACCTCGAGATCAAGTGATGCCTGGACGAACAAGGAAAAACCAACAACTAATTAGGGCTTATAGACACCCCCACAATAGACCTTGGGTGCCATCAAAAGGTTTAGGCCATTGCATGTCGTTATGGTTCACGTCAAAATAATGAGAAAAGTCAATTAGAGTTAAGACCTCTATCATTAGAGAGGTCCCGTGCCTGTTGCTCAGCCCACGGCCTTGTTGCAAAAGACATTGGCTAGCTACACATTGCGTGCAGTCTTCTAATGCATAGTTTCTATTCATGGGAGCTCAAGCTCGTTCCACCTCATTCCAGTAGCATGCAAGATTTCGCTGTCAAATTCAAGTCAATCAGTCTCACCTTCAAGGGTCTTCCAGTGTGGTCAACCAAAGAGGCGGCCAAATGAATGGGCGATTCGTCAACCAGACGGTGAAGGCTGAACATGCAAGATCCAAGGACACGATTGTTAAGGAATCGGTGATAGGAGAGAATTTGAATCTCGATCTCCTCCGATTTGTTGAGGACACTCGCCAATGGCCATTCAAGTCGCTGTTACAAAGGATTAAAAGTTAATTGTATTGGACGAATAGTACAGGGGAGGCCCCTGGGTTTTAGCAGAAACTTATGACAAAACAAGATGCCAAAGCGACTTTTTGGTATAAATAACTGGAAAAGTAGAGGTGCTCGCCTAAGACTTTGTTTACATCGTTTAAGCAATTCAGTCATCATTAGGTTTTGCAAATGTAGGATCATTTTTCAGAATAGAGCGTGCGTAGCTTGGTTTGGGGAGTCGTTCTTGAAAATAAAATCATAATTTTATAACAAGCCTATCAATTTACCCAAAACTTGCTTCGGGTATTCCTTGAGATGTCCTCTTTACCTGATTTCTCTTAAATATTAGTGTGTGATTATTGTGCTTCGAGTAATTCAATGTTTGGCAAGGGACACTAAATACGGATGACCTTGTTTAAGGCTTAATCAGGATTCGCAAAACAACCATTCTGGATCTCAAGAACACACCAAAAATGCGTCTCATGGGACCAAAATCGAAAGAAAAATGAAGGATGGACTCATTGTAATGGGTGTTTGAGATATGTTTGCGTTTTATTTTAGGCAAACGTTCGCTATCGAAATTGCCAATGTAATCGGTCATGCATGAATGCAAGCTCACGATTAGACTAATTTAGAATGTTTTTTTTCTCGTCATAGTCGACTAACCTGATTGAGGGATGATGGAGTCTCCGTCTCGACAAAAACGGTGGATACATGAGATACCCCTGACATGAAAGAAAAGAGACGTTGCAGTTTGCCTGTTGAATATAGATGGCAAATGTTTGGAAGTGCTTTTACCATACCTCGAAAAGTGGATTTGATGATTCGCTCTCCCGATGAACTTCCATTACCTTTGTATGAAAGGAGACGCACTTCTAAGGACATTTTAACGGACTCGACGATCCGAGGGCGACTTATTTGGAAATGGCTGAAATAATGAGTGGCATTTCTCAAAACAGGGCTACGGTGATTGTCAGGCCAGGGGTGCTTTTATTAAGATCATATTGGAGCCATCCGCTCAATGAACACAAAATTGCATACCTGAGGTTTTAATATTCAAAGTGACCGGTCTGGCAGTGGACACAGTCATTTTCATCACTCAATCGGTAATTTGACTCAAACAAACACCAATGGGCCAATCAACTTTGGGTCTTCATTTGGATGAATACTCCGTATTACAAAGAAAACTTCTTGACCGAACAAGCTTCATTTTTATCAATTAATACAAGCACAAGATCACACTATTCACAATTCCTTTAACAAAACCAAGTAGCAATTCGCACAGATTCGAAATCAAAATTTGTATACTCAAGGTCAGAATGATATGAATTGTAATGATATGTCAAACAACAGGTTGTTTTCTCCCGAGAACGCAACACGTGAATGGTTCACGCTCAGTTTTGCGACTGAACAGATCCAGGATGTTTCCCTTTGAAGAGAAGGATAATTTTTCCACTTTCCGAAGCCAAAAGCTGAGCCCGAAAGATCGGTTCAATCTGCCGGGAGACACTCGGAGAGAGAAATTGAGTTGGTGGATTCCCGGTCCTCGAGAACTTTTTCCCTTCATCGCAACCACACAAAGCAGCCGAACATCGGAGCTACTACATAACAACCAAGAGCGAGTAAAAAGAAAGAACCATTCCCGACCCTGTGTGTGCCCGTTTCATTGAGCACCGAAGCAACAAAGACTGCGGATGATTGCTAGGCAGGAAACCAGGGGAATTTACTAGAGAAGAAGGAAGAGCGAGAGCGAGAAAGAGGAAAGACCATCATGCATGATCCTAGGGAAAGAAAGAAGGAAGGTGAGCGAGAGCCTCACGACTTCAAGCGCAACTAGTCGTCCCAGAAAGGCCAGGGTACTCGCATGCCCACTGACCTTATACTATCTAGTGGTCCCCGTTTAGCCAAGGTGAATAACACCTTGTTTCCTACCCGAGATTGAGCTAGGAGGTCATCGACAAGACTTGACAAATTAGATCGGTCGATCAAACATAATTATTGCTTTACTTCTGAGGAATGACACGTGAAGATACTTTTCGTGATGACAAATGAAACTTGTTTCGCCGTCGTTTCGAGACCTCAATTTGGCGCGGCGGTTGGAAGTTTTTGAAGGTCAAATGATATAGTCCGTCAGTCAGTCAGTCAGTCAGTCAGTCGGCTTACGTAGTCAGCACCCAAGGTACAACTTTGATTTCTGCACTTTGACCTCTTTCTCTCGCAAGGCACTCGACCCCAAATATCAGCTGGGAACTCAGAATTGTCCTTGATTTTACCTGAGGAGTTGCAAGCATATTTTGTGAAAAATCAAATAAGAACAAACAACGTAAGTTGAAAAAGTTTCAACTGGGGTGTTTCTTAACGAGATCATTTTTGATTCGGAAACGCCACCAAGAAGGTGTCGATTTTCGACCAAGTAATCCGAGTCAAAACAGAAAATGAGCTCAACAGTGTCAGAACATCCAGACTTTCTTCAAGATGGCCCGAGTAAAATTTTCGACATTGGCCAGAGCTCAAAGGAAAACCGCATTGGGGCTCACGCCATGATTTACGCCAGGACCAACCGCAAAGGGATCCACAATCAGCCGCTGCGTGCCAAAGTGCTGATGATGTTTCGAGATGACGGGTACATCAGTTTTCCCGGTGGTATGGTCGAAAAGGAGGAGAGCATCTTGGACGGACTTCACCGAGAAATGAAAGAGGAAATCAACCTAGACTTGGACAAATATGTGTTCCGGGATCAAGATCACGTTGTGTCTCATATTCATCCTCGACACACAACCTACGGGGATCTGGAATTGCATTTCTTTGCTCTCGAGGTGAGCGAAGCAGACTTTCACAAAATTGAGAGTGATATGTTACAAGCTGAACATTATGGGATCGAGACCTTTGGACTTCTCCGAGTTCCCGTAACGACGGATGGTCCAAACAATCATGGCTTACCGTGCTTTTTGACCCAACGCTTTATGGGGAATGCTCGAGAGCAATTGTTATACGGACTTTGGAAGCGGGGAATCAATACATTGGAGGAGATTCAAACAGCTTGGAATGTGGCCGCCGAAATGCAACAACTACGCCGAACATTTTGAGTATTCTTTATTAACGTGGTTCTATTAAATAAGAAAATTACGACCATTAATTTAACGTATTGCTAAGCGAGGTTTTAAATCGTTCCAATAATAACTCTTTGCTAGTGCCAAGGTTGTTTGAAACTTTGTTCAGAGTAGTGTGGAACATTTCGCGAAGACGCGTGGATGATGTGGCTTTGATATTGCTTGGAACCGTAGGCGTCCCATTCCCGTTATATCCTTCATCCTCTGTATCACTGTTGGGATAAAATACGCTCTGATTGTTTTCGTCTTCGTCTTCTTCCCGCTCCGAGAGTTGTTTGATATCATCATCATCTTCTTCCTGTTCTTCCAAGATGACGTTGAAGTATTTGCTTACAGTATCGTGGACCCATTTTCGTTTATCCTGCAGTTTTCTTGTTCTGACAGGGAGCGGTTTGGATGTTTGAGACAAAGAAGACAAAGAACCTCCATGCCCACCAAATTTGATCTTTGGAGCTTGCGATTCGAACATTGCCCGAATCATGTCGTTGCTCCGGCTAGATGTGTCAACTGCGTCATTTTGTCGATCGAAGGCAGCAACACTGACTGAACGTTGAAGCGGTCGAGTTTTCTGGCCTGAATCCACTTGACCATTATTTATTCTTGAAATTGCGCAGCGGCGGCGGCTCTGTCGGAGTTCCTCAAGCTCCAATTGGATCCGATCCCGCTCTGAGATTTTCATTGGATCCTTCTCTTCAAAGTGAGGTAAGAATTGGTCGCTAATTCTCCGGAAGTTGCCATCGTCAATTCGATTCTTAGATGTAGTCTGGTGTTCTTCTTCTCCTTCATCGACAAGACAGGAAGACTTGGATCGCCTCAAGGCCCGGATCTCTTGAAGCTCATTATTGATTCGCTGTCGTTCGGTTAATTTCTTCTCTTTTTCATTGATTTCCGATTCTTCCAAATTGTACCTTCGATTTCGAGCCTCTAAGAGATGCTTCATGTCTTGCCGATACTGATGCCGCAGGGCCTCATTTTTATCGTGAAATGATGAAGAACAAATGTCTCCCCCCCATTGGGTTCTACTTCGAATGTCCTTGATGTTGGCTAGTTCTTGGGCAATCGTAAGCTTTTGAGGGTTGATCTCATCATTTGAGACAAAGTTGAATTGCTCACAGCTTTTGGTTCGCCTAAGGGCTTCAAGCTCTTGATTGATACTCTCCCTTTTCCATCTATTGATTGGGGAGTGTTCTTGTGGGTCATACTTCGACAGTTGTCCAGATTTTCGGGCATCGGAAACCATTTCCAACTCTCTTTTGATGGCAATGCTTGTTGCCTCATCCCGGAAAAGTCCTTCGGGAGAAAATGCGCCAAATTTCTGGAGTTTCCTTAATGCCTCCAGTTCTTTTTGAATTATATTTTGCTGATGAGCATTTTGGATGTCTGGTTCAAAGTTTGGTTTGGATAACAAGTGTTTCCTGGCGTAATTAAGAGCTGCTAGCTCTCTCTGAATGATGTTCCTTTGTTCGTGGTTTTGAGGTGGCAACCTTTCCTGAAAGTCGAGTTTTTGCCGGAGTTGTCGAATATACTCTAATTCTCGCTTCAGAGCAGCATTGTGGTAAGCCACCTCACAATCGGCCACACACACGTTAGGATATTGTTGGCGAAGATATCGGAGGGCCTCCAATTCTCTTTGAACCACATCCTTGTTTGAAAATTGGATCGGTGTTTCATCCGAAACAGATTTTTCTGATTCCCTCCAATACTTTACAGCTTCAAGCTCCGTTGCAATATCTCGTTTCATTGGTTTTGGATCTTTTTGACCGAGCTGATCGAAGTCAACAAAGCCGTGTCGTCGACGCACTTCTCGTATATGATCCAATTCGGTTTGAGAAACTTGAGCAATTGATGTCTTTTCATAACTTTGGTCATCTTGGGATGCGTTTCTTCGGAATTCCCGAATTGCGCTCAATTCCGTTTCCATGTTCCCAAATGATAAGCTCTCAGTGGATGCATGCTTTTCGTATTGAGATCTTTTCGCTTTCACATTTACGTCAGGAATGTTTGGATTGATCTGCCATTTAAGATTGTGCTTGGTTGAGCTTTGCGAGTCAGTGTTCCAATCAAGGTCGGCAGGAAGTGTTCTAAAATTTCCCATTGACCTTGATTGCCCATGACATTTTCCGTTGCCGGAATTTTTCCCACCTGTCGGTTCCATCTTTTGTGTTTTACTAAATTGTTCCGAAGTATCCATTTTACCACGGAAGAATTGTTTCACCAAGTCAATTTTTGGATGGGATTGTTCTAATTGAATGGCGGATTTGAATCGCTTCAATGCAGTCCCCCGGCTTCCATTAGCAACCACTTCTACATCTGGCTTTGATCCTCTTTCTTTTGACACTTTTCCTGTTCCAAATTGGGTCTCCCAAAAGCCTTTCAGATTCAAATTTCGGACTTTCTCGTTTTCAATGGGATTTTCACACTTTGATTTGGAGAGCTTATTGCTTTCTGTTGCCTCAAACTTTTGTTTGAGATTGCTGCAACTTCCGGGGATATTGACCAACTCGTTGGGTGCTTTTAGAGCTTTGCGATAGTTCAGTTTGGCTTCGGCACCGGCCTTTCGAATCGAGGAAGAACGAATGGCACCAAGTAAATTGGTCAGACTCATTCCAATGTCATGCTGGTCATTTTTTGGCACACTGCCCTCGTCTGATGAGTCACTCTGGTCTCTAAATTGATCAGCAATTTGTTGTCTCATGAACTTGCGGTACAAGATCTCATCATTTAAAATGTGGGACGGAATTGTATCTAAATCGTCGAGATCATCTTTCTTAATGTCATCATCAGTTCGTACAGGTTTAAAACCGTGTTTGGCCAAGATTGCCTTTTTCCTCTCTTCGGGATCATCAATATCCTGCCAAGATTCCACGTGCTTTCTCGATCTAGTAACGTTTTGTTCTTCTTTCCTCTTGTTGTTAATGGAAAAGGGCTCAAGTTTAGACAAGTTGCTCATGGATTTGGTGGAGAACATTTTGCCTTTTTTCGGTCGATTCTTTGATTCGAGATTCGAGCTCTCATGAGGATGAAAAATGTCGTCGATGAGAACCTTTTTTCGTTTCACTTTTGGAATTTCCTGTGTATGCTTCGGTGCCTTGTTGCAAGGTTCGTATCTATTCTTAATCTTGTCGATAGGAACAGACTCGATCCTCTTAGCGGAACCATTTTGATCCTTTTCAATAGATTTATTTTCACTTTTCGACTCAACCAACTTTACCCGGTGTGTTTCTAATTTCCCTATATTATGGTCGGGTCTCTTGACCTTGGAAGGCTCTTGGGCTTGTGCAAATTTACCTTTGATGTCGGCAATTTTCCATGGTTGTCGTAATTTTGGAAGACTAAAGCCTTTAGATGTCTTATTACCCTCTGTTCTTGATGTAAGGCTCTTCAATGCCTCGCCATGTTCCATTTCAAGTGAACCAATCTGAGGAGACGTTGGTTCGTCATTAAATTCGGCACTAGTGATCGATTCCAAGTCCCTCATAAGCTCATGGAAATCTTTATCCCGCTGTGACGTAAGTTTTTGAATCTCTTTGGCTCGGAGTTCTAATTGTTCCACGTTCAAAGACTTCCTCACGGTTTTTTCTAACTCTGGAGCGTGATTAGCACTATTTGTTTGAACAAAGTGGAGAAGCTCTTGAATGGGGGTTTGCTTCCATTTCCATTCAAAATCTCTGTTGGAGGATTTGACGTTAGTGTTGGTCGATTGATCCATCGGGATATGTACGAGCTTTATGAACTGTGTATTGGAAGTGACGTGTTTCTCCGTTGGTTGACCAATATTTTCGAACTTTGCCCGCAAAGACTCGCAAATTGGAGGTGGAACTAGAGCAGAAATAGTTTTGGCATTGGCGCCTATGCAGTCATCCTTTGAAGTGCCCTGGATGGCATTTAACTGTTCTGTGCTTAATTTACCAACTGGTTTCATCTTTTGAGACTGATTGGTTATATTTTCTTCTCGCGCTTTGAAGATATTTCTCCCACGAAACAAGATGTTGCTTTGTGCCACATGATTGCGCATGTCTTTGGCATTCTGCAAGTTTGATTCTTCTTCCAGATCAGTTTTGTCTTGAATGAGCTCCAGGTAAGCTTTGAGGGTTTCATCAAACGTGGTGTTCTTGACCGACTTTTGCTCTGATGTTTTTAAATAGTTTTCAATATTGGCCAAAAACTCGTCATATTGCATCACTGACTGGTCTTTCTTTTGACTCAAGTCTGTTTCGGCTTGTTCCAGGGTTTTCGTTTGTTCCATGATGCGCTGCGCTTTTGTGGCAATTTCGGATGACACCATGTCTGATCTTTCGTTGACTAAATCGTACAGCTCTTTCATGGTCTTTTTTTGGTATGACCAGATCTTTTTCGGTTGTGAATGGTCTCTTTTCTGATAATTGGCATCAAAGTCAGGAGCTTGGATGATCGATTTCCTTCGTTGTGAGCGACGTGGTGGGGGTGAACTTTTTGATTCTTGGTTCCGTCTCGTCAAGGACTTTTTAATGTCATCGCAAGCTTTTCCTAGAAATACCTTCGTTTGATCCTCCTTCCTCGGATGTGAAGTAATTGAGTTCTTTCGAAATAGTTTTTTCTTCACTTCATTAATATTGCTTGTGTTTTCGATTGTTGGTTTGGGTTTGGAACATTTTGGAGAGCTGCTCTCGAACGAAAACTGTCTCATGTTCAGTTTTTGTGGTTTTCTTGGACCTTTTTGCGAGAACTTTGCGGTGGAAGGAGAAATCCCAGTTCCTTCCTCATTATCTATCAATGCTATGAGGGCGTTCACAGAATCTTCAAATGAATTGAAGTTGTCCTTCGTAATGTCGTCCGTTTTCCAGTCTTGATGTGGTCTTTCTGCTGGTTGCAAATCATTTTGGATAGGATCACTTGTTTGATTAAATTTGTTTAACGGAGCCATTTCCATTATCATTCTGATCCATTGCGGCGTATCATCATCTTCTTCTTCGTCGTTATCGGAGGAGTTTTTGACAGGTCTTGTAATTGATTCAATCTCGGATTGAACTTGCCTTAAAGCTTGGCGCCTTTGATTCTCTAAAGCTGATCTATTCATCAATTGCTCATCCATATCTTTCAAGTTGTGCAGTTCTTGGATAACTCTTTGCTTCAAAGACCATACACGGTCATTTTGTTGCTCTTGTACTTCTTCTTCTTCCGATTCATCATGGTCTGTGCTTGTCAGATCATTTTCATATTCCTCGTCACTGCTCTCAACGGTAACAACTTCTGAGGTCTCCTTTGTTTCCATAAGTCGAGCCTCTTTCAGTTTTCGTCGTGCCTGGATCTCCTTGATTCTCTCCGCTCTTAGTTCCTCCTCTTGTTTATACATTTCAAATTTATTCATGGTCCTTTCAAAGGCTTCTTTATCAATCACGACTGGGATGTAATCCATCTTCGTTTGGGGTTTCGGTTGGTCTTCTTGGAACGTCAGTATAGCTTGAGTATCGAGTTTGCCCACTTCACTTTTGGGCACGTTCCTTGTGGTCTCTCGAAGGTCATTTCTGTTTTCAAAAAGGTCCTTGATGTTTCCAATGTTGTGGATCGGCTTTCTTGCCAAAGAGACCGCTTGTTTCGACGTTTTATTTTCTTGGATCTGTTCCCGTTGGGGAGACCCTTCAAACAAAGACAGATATTTTTCCATCTCTCTTTTGTACAGTTCGAATTCTTTTCGTCTTCTTTCAATCTCTCGTTGGTTTTGAGCCTGCTCCTGACTTTTTGACGTTTTTATCTCGTGAATGGTCTCAAACCTGGAGGCCGCTTTGACCTCTGCTTGTCCATCAAAGAGAACTTGGGAGAGGAGGTAATTTTTCATGGTCGATTTGCGGAGCTTGTTCTCATCATCGTTATCTACTGAAGTGCCTTCTTTTTGGCTCAATTTGTCACGCGACGTTTTGAGTCCTTTTTTAAGTTTCTCTTTGGAGAGGTAAGATCCCAGGTTTTGTCGACTCCTTCTCAGCTTGTTCAAACTGTCCCGGGATGTGTTTTTGATCTTGTCCTTCATTAATTGAAAAGGCTTTGCTCTACGTTTGCTTTCGATTTGTGCCTTTCGAATGGCTTCCTCGGCTTGTGGTAATTTCGCTTGAGCTTCGAATTTGTTCAGAATTGGATTGTCGAGTAATTTCTTTCGTTTGGGAAGTTCCTTTGTAGTTGGAATGGATTGCGTCTTTGATTGGGAAAGGTCTTTGCTTGTCAGCCAAGATCTTGCGTTCTTTCTCCATTTCTTCTTCCTCCATGAGCTTCTTGAGTTCCTCTTGAATAGCTTTTTGTCTGGCAGCTTCAGCCTCTCTCTTTCGCTTTTGAGCTTGAGCCTCAGCCTCGATCCTCATGCGTTCCACCTCGAGTTTGGCCTCGGCTTGGAGCCTCTCTGCTTCCTCGGCCTTCTTTTGCCTCAAGGAGTCTATGGAAAATTCAGAAGGGCCCTCCTTGGAGGGTGCTATTTTCTGTGGCTTGTCTACCGTTCTGATCTGAACCTTTTGATTGGTCATCTTTTCTCGAGCTTTGGCCTCTAACTCTTTGATGTTCTTTAATTCTTGGGCAATTTTGTCTTTCAGCTCTTGCTCTTTCTGCTTCTTGGCTTCGATTTCCTTCTGCTCCTTGAGCCTCTTCTGGATTTCAAGATCTTCTTTCTCCTTGATGGCTTGAACTTGTCGCATGACCTTTTCTTCGATCATGAGCCTGTATTTGGCTCTAATAGCCTCTTCCTCATCTTTGTCGTCCTTCATAGTCCCTGATACTTGATTGGCAGCCTCTGAGGTCATCAATGGTCCACTGTCACGAAGTCCCATGATCTTATAAATTGTCTAAATGAAAACAGCTCAACACCTCTCACGCTACACGTCCTGACTGAAATGCACTCTCAATGAGTCTTTTGAACCTAGGAGCTTTCCCGGACTACAAGAAGCTTAAGGTCGTGAGAATGTCTTGGCCCATGTCCATGCAGTATTTTAATTCAGCACGGGGGGAGAGAGGGGGAAAATTTGCACTTGACCTGCATTTGTTCAGGCAAAGTATTCGAAACGAAACAAACTAATGGAGACTTAATCTCAGTGGGTGAGAACAATAATATAGATCCCAAACGGTTCCCATCAGACAATATCATTTATTTTATCTTACTAAGAATACGTTCATTCGGTAGAAACAATAACATAAATAGTGGATCCAAATCACGTAAAATAAGGCGAACGATTTATGGAGAAACTTGTTTCTGCATGATTTCCAAATGCGTCAAATCTTTCGAAGATGAAAACAGGGTTCAAGAGATGCTTTAATGTTCCCTATTTAAATTTCCACTTCCCTCATCTATGTATCACTGGTTGATGAAGAGTTACTTGTTCAACATGATTACTTAAGCCAAAAGTCAATATCATCCGTGTTAGGAGGGACTTGCTCGTGTTCAGGCTTCTTCTCTAAGGTTGACGATTCTTTTTTCTTCGCTTTCTTCTTCGATTTGGACACCTTTTCATCCACATTCTCTTCGTCGAAATTTTTCTTCGAAGATGATTTGTGATCCTTCGACTTCTTGCTCTTCTTTTTCTTCTTCTTTCCGTCATCTGCATGTTCTTCCATGTCCTCCGCTTTTTCTCGTTCAGAGGTGCTCTTCTTTTTCTTGGAAGACGAGGACTTCTTCTTGGCACTTTTATCCGATGATACTCCAAAAAGAGATGCCGGAATCGCTTGATTGCTATTACCACCTGCAGAGGAATACGGATGGCTTTGGGGTTGGTATTTCTCAATGACCTCGAGATCATCCAAAGAAATGTCGCCCAAGGCACGATGTGGGTCGTCCTCAGCCAGTCCATTATCATCTTCATCTGAAGGATTAGCTCCCTCGGGCATGTCCAAATTCTTCTTTATCACAAACGTCTCGGCTGTGGCATCAACTTTATCGTCATTCTCATCCTCTGAGCTCTCGTTGCCATCCTTGTTTTTGGACTTGTTCTTTTTCTTCTTCTTTTTGTTCCGCTTCTTCCTGTCCTCTTCCGTGCCCATGCCAGAGGATGAACGGCTGATATTGAAATACTGATCCGAAGAGGCCAAGCCGGGAATGTGTAATGGAACACCCAGATCAATGGGTTGGACGGGAATATCGTCAACGGCCGCCGCCTCTTGTTCAGATCTAATTTGCTGGGCACTGGGGGAATCTTTGAGATAGTTTGGATTGGAAATGTGTTGCAACTTTCGAGCTTCTTTGAGCTGCTTTAGGTCCTCTTTGGAAAGCTCGTCACTCTTCTTTCTACTCTTTTTCTTCTCCTTCTTGCTGGACGTGCCCTTGCTACTTGAGGTGGACACAAAGACTTCATAGTCTGTACGGGCGTCGTAGCGTTCCTCCTCAGATTCAGAATGCTCTGATTCTGAGGATGGTGGAGGATCGTTGATCCAAGTATCCAGATCCAATCCATCGGGCAAGGGGACCTTCTTTTGAGCTTTGACAGCCACCGGGTTGAGTTCTCCGGCAAAGATCACATCTAACGTTTCCGAGGTCAATGATGGTTCCATTGATTCCAAGTCTAGCATAATGAATTTAATAACTTGCATGACTGACGAAGCCCGTTCCTGGACTTCAAGGTCCGAAGAAGTAAGAAGACTTTCCATGTGTTCAGAGAGCTGACGTCCAACTTGAAGGACTTTCTCCATTGGTTCTTGCCGGTCTCTTTTCTGATTTACGAGGAAACAGAATATTTTGAGGCTGTTTTGAATGTAAACCGCTTGAATGTGCCCAGGGAGAGCAATCACCCGACCTCGAAACATGGACTGCAACGTGTCAGTGGGATCGTTTAAGAACTGGGCAAACTCACCGCAGATCCAAGCGGCGGCATACAAAACTTCGGCCACGGAGTTTCTTTTACCCACGCCGCACAACAAATGATGGTTTTCAATCAGAATGGCCATTTGCCTCACGGTGAAAGCGCGAATCGTCTCTACACGAATGGCCACGTCCATCATTTGACTAGCGATCAAAGGTCCATGGTTGGTGCCTTCCATCCGCGTGAGCTCCACAAGGACGGACACGTACCACTCAAAATTGGTGATGAATTGGTAGTCATTTTGCGAGCAAATTTGAATAATTTTCTCCATGAGTTCGTCGCGGTAAGTTGTGCCTTCGGCTTTGTCCATATGCAACATCAGTTTTTTGACGATTTCCATGAGATTTTTCTTGGACACCATCCCATAAAGAAGGTCCAAGGCTCGGAGGCGGATCGACTCATCCGAATCGTCCAAACAACGCATGACCAGATCTTTGTGACCTTGCACGGACTTGGGATGGGTTTTCAGGATCTTAGACATGGCCATGAGGCCCAGATATTTGAGGTTTTGATCCGAGTCCTCGATTAAGATCCGCAGCTTTTGGACGCACAATTGAATGGCCGCCGTGTGATTGGGCATCCCGGACGAGATGGAGATGAGCACGGCGATCACGGTATTGATGCACTCGTACAAGAGGGACATGGCCGAAGTGCTGTGAATCAGATTAGTAAGCGGTTCGATGAGTTTTTTGCCCAATCGGGGTTCGAGCGGGGTAAGTGCGCCGAAGAGCTTGATGATCTTGATGAGCATCCAATTGTTGGTCGAAGTGGTCATGAGCTTGAAGAACGTGGGAGCCAAACTCAAATAGTTCTTGGGGTTCTTTCGCGCCAACTCGCAAATCACATTGACAGCGGCCGATTGGACGCCGGGATCGGGATCCTCCAATTTCTCGCGTAATCGCGGAAAAGCCGGCCGCAGCGCATCAGGATATCGCAAAAACACCTTGTACAAAATCAAGACTGCCTTCTTGCGCAAATAGGGTTTGGTACTAGTGAGTAGCCCCATAATGTCGCCCGAGAGATCCCGCGCCAAATCCGGCGAGATGAAACAAGCCAAGGCCGACAAGGCCAGACCGGCGTCATACATGTTGGTGGCGTTGAGATCCTTACGGATCATGTTGGTGGTGAGCATGAGCACGTCGGTGTCGGGATGAAAGCTCTGAGCGGCGGCCAAGTAGCCGATGCGCTTCTCCGTGAACTTGGGCGAGCTCATGACTTCGATGATGTTGAATCCGGCCCAAGAGATATCGTATCCGAGCATCTGGAGGTAAGTCAACTTGGCCACGGCGTTGGTCTTGACCGAGAGCGGCTGTTGACGGAGTTCCTGCTTGATCTCCTCCAGACATTGTGCGATGTACTTGGCTTCATCGGCCTTGTTGTTCCGAATGCCGCGCACCAGATCGTTGAGGTTCTTGTCGAACAGACGTTCCAGATTGCCCTTGACCTTCATCAACGCCATCTTCTCGCGATGAACCCCTGAATCACCCAATCAATCAATCAATCCGTTCCACCCCCTTTTGGTCTGCGTCTATGATTGTCCACACCCGCTACATGCGCACATAAGGCCAACCAAGTTAGAGGGGATACCAACAAGGGTGGGATATGACAATGGCTATGACCATCGAGTGGAACAGGTGGAACGAACGAGCCAGCAAAGACGGCTTGTGGGCACCAACCAGCTGCTAGAAGTCTTTCGTCGTTCGTTTCCACCTCGCTCGCCCGCTCGCCTGCTCGCTCGCTGGGCCAACGGGAAATCGACGATGTGTACTAACAGGAACCTCTCACCACAGGACGCGAACTTCAGCTGACGCGTAGCCCAAAAAGCCCGTTGAAATGGTGCGGCTCTACAGTGAACTTGAACAAAATTGCCAATCGACAATAGAAAAAGGTGTTGGATAGCAAACAACGCTTCAGAACTAAGTTGCAGCATGAGAAAGCGCTCCTTTTCCTAACATAATTTCTGTATTGATGTTTTTTGTTCTCAGGAATTAAGTCAAAACTGAGGTGCTTCAAACACCCAGACTCTCGCACAAAACTGAGAATAGATCTCAATTAAACGCATGAATAACTTGAATTTAATAATACCAACTTCAGACAACGGGTTCAACTATACACGGAGATCAAGTTCTATGAAATTTGAGCGTGTTTTTGGAAGACTGTGGCCCTTTTACTGACAATGAAACTTAAACAACCAAAGCATTCACACTCTTCCCCATAAAAACATCAGTTTAAGTCAACATTTTATCATTTGAAGTGTTTATATCCATTAGATGCCGAATATAAACATTTTGACAAGCCAAACCAAGCACAAGATTGAACAAATTATTCTTCAACTTATAGTTGACTTGTTGTTGATTCCCTCTGAATGATTATTCATGCAGAATGAAGTTAAGAACAGATCCCCTTCATGGAGCACTATATTTTTCACTTTGATGGTGTTGTTAGGTACTTATAATCTGAAACCATTGGTATTTCAGGATAAGTTGAATAGGGTTGATAATGAGTGGTGAGCGTGATTTACCCAAGAGTGGGTTGCATTTAATCACCTCTAAGAGACAGATACACATACCAGAATGATGTTTAGACAGTTCATCCACTGATTTAGTTTAGAATATTGAATATTGAGTCCATAACACTTCCTTATCGTTTACTTCATAGGGCCTCTTTGGGCTCTCAAAAACAACAACAAACAGCTCTCTTCGCATCCTCTTCTTCCATCTTCATCCATGGTACTACTTAGTAATTACCCAAGGAAATCGTAAGCCATGGAAGCCTCCGCTCAGGCGTTCAGCTGTGGATTTTTTATAAATCGAATTCCATTCAAGTGAACAATTTCGTTTTGATAAGATTGATTAAACAATTATTTAAGGATGTCGTTTGCTGAATTTCAGCATTATACATTTCTCCGTTCACGAGAAACAACGTTTCAAAATTTGCTAGTCGCAATACATACGCAAGGAAACGAGGGAAAAATTGACCCTACAATCGTCCTTTTGGACGATTGTAGGTGCGAATGTTCGGTCAGAAGAGCGCGCTATGCTCTATGCTTCAAATTACTCTTGCTGACACAAAATTCAGCCGATTAACTTGAAATTAAGCTTGTGAGCTTTGAATTACCAGTCAGACAATTTGTTTGATTAGATTTTTTCTGTCTTGCACAGAATTTGAAGAATGAATTTTGCCAGTAGCCGAGGCATCCAGGTATTTAGTGATCCTTGACTTGCCACTTACTAAGACTCCATCTGCCACGACTGCTGGACTGGTGAACGAGTCAAGTGTCTGTGTGTGTTAGCTCTGTGGTTCACTCATGCACGCCAGGGGCAGGAACCTCTCACCACAGGACGCGAACTTCAGCTGACGCGAAGCCCAATGAGGCCCTTAAAACGGTGCGGCTCTGCACTGAAGTTGAACGAAATTGCCGAAAGACGATAGAAAAAGGTATTTGATAGCAAACATCACTTGGGAACAAAGTTGCAGCATGAGATAGCGCTCCTTTTCCTGCCATTTATTTTATAATGATGCTTACTGTTCTCAGGAATTAGTCAAAACTGAGCTACTTCAGACCAATGTCTCGCACAAAAATAAGAATGGATCGCAATTAAACGTATGTATAACTTGAATATAATAATACCAACTTCAGACAACGGGTTCAATTATACTCAGATAAAGTTTCATGAAAATTGGGCGTCTTTTTGGTTAACTGTGGCCATGTTATTAACAATGAAACTCACAGCCACAGTATCCACTCTCTTCTCCAGAAATCATCATTTTTAGTCAGTATTTTATCGTCTGAAACGCCTGAAATCCGGTAGATGCCAAATATCAACATTTTGACCGGCCAAACTGAGAGGAAGCACGAGATTGAACAAATTATTTGGCAACTTATAGTTGAGTTGTTGATGATTCCCTCTGAATGATTATTCATGCAGAATGCAGTAAAGAACAGATCACCTTCATGGAGCACTATGTTTTTCACTTTGATGGTGTTGTTAGGTACTCTGAAACCATTGGTATTTCAGGATAAGTTGAATATGGTTGATGATGAGTTGTGAACGTGGTTTACCCAAGAGTGGGTTGCATTTAATTATCTCTAAGAGACAGATACACATACCAGAATGATGTTTAGACAATTCATCCACTGATTTAGTTTAGAATATTGAATATTGAGTCCATAACACTTCCTTATCGTTTACTTCATAGGGCCTCTTTGGGCTCTCAAAAACAACAACAAATAGCTGTCTTCGCATCCTCTTCTGTAAGTATATCCATGGCCAGGCCGGGGTGAAGAGGAGACACCAGTTGGAGACGAATAAAAAGACCCTAAAATGAATCGTGAGTCAATGATTTTTGCGAAATACATCCTCAGATGGATCGTAGTTGTCCAAAAGTCGTGTCACTTCGTTTACGGCTTGGTGAAAAGTGAGGTTGGACCGGTTGGAATGATTGATTTTCATGAATTGAAAATCAATTAAACTTTTTTTCGTGGGGAATTAATATTTTTGCCGCATAAAATGAAACCGAATTAAGTGAAACCTTTAGTCTGGCTCTTTGGGGATACTTTCGTCTTTCTGACCTTTAATTTTGGCCGACAGAGCAAGGCAATACGGGCGTAAGATTCGTGGTATTATTTTCTCTAAAAGAACAATTATTTGCAAATTTCTTGATGACTTTAGATGGAAGAAATCACTTGTGGAGGTAGATGAACGAGAATTTTTTTTACATTACCATAGTTCTGAAATTTAATCTACCGGTTGACCCTAGTTCTACGGTCGTAGAACCAAAGTCAATTACAAGATGTGCTTTTCCTATCAGTCGATTGACTGATTGTAAAAAAATCAGTAACATCCCTGCATCATAAAGAATTGTGTAATATAAATTGTACGGCAGATTGTATAAAAGTATTGATGTCCACAGGTGTTCGTGGTTCCTTTCGTTCATTCCTAAAAAAAGTCCTTTATGGGTTGTGGAGAGATTGGGAAAGTGATGATGACACAGCCTGGTTTGTCAATCCGTCACTCTGCGTTGTTCTGTTCTGTGATTAACCTGGGCTGACCATAGAGGTTCATAGAGAGGCCATTGTCGTCATTTTGTTACTGATGGTATTCCCCAAGAAATCGTAAGACATGGAAGCCTCCGCTCAGGCGTTCAGCTGTGGATTTCTTATAAATCAAATACCATTCAAGTAAGCGATTTTGCTTTGATAAGATTGAAAAGACCGGCATTTAAGGATGTCGTTTGCTGAATTTCAGCATATGTTCCCCCCCATTCACGAATAACAACGTTTTGAAATTTACTACAGTGGCAATACATACGCGCGGAAACGAGAGAAAAATTCTCTGTATAGCACAGAATTTGAAAGATGGTTTTGCCAGTAGCCGAGGCATCCAGGTATTTAGTGATCTTTGGATCTCCCAAGCTATCAAGCACTTCAATTTTTCAAGCTGGGCTTGTTTCCATTTCAGCTGCCTCAAACCAAACCAAGCATTCAAGGTTTCAAGACACAAAGCTCAGAGGACCTACAGTTGATTGCAGGGTTGGCAAGCTATTCGTGATCCTTTTGCCTGATCTATAAATTGAACCAAAAACTCCTATCCTGTTACAGAATTTGCCAATTTTTGTTTAGATTTGTCAAGATATTTACCTTCTTAGGGGCCAAATGAAGCATGCTTTGTGAAACTTGAGTGCAACCATTTTTCTCCTTTTCTGGTGGCCAACAAATTGAAGTTTAACTGGCAAACCTGACATTGGGTGAATGTGCTTGAAACTGATTGCAAGCTTTCAAGTACAGCTGAAAATTGTTGCTCGTCTTCAAGCTGCAGCTTGTTCTCATCAGTAATCTCCATTCTGGGACCTCTGTGGGGCTTATCATTTGAACCAGAGGGTGACTGCATAGGCCGTGGAAGAAATCAATTTTCAGCATCTGTTACGGAAAGTTGCAGTTTAAAGACAAGCTAACTAGGTCCGCCAGTTTTATTATAACAGTGTGGTTTGTTAAAGCTTTCATTGTTCCTGCCCATTGTTAGAACTAAAGAGTGACGAGGTAACAACACACATATTGGTCGAAGAAAGTTTAAAATAATAGAGCTTAAGTGACTCAGAAGCATTGACCCGTAACCTCATTGCCCCACTAATTGGCAAGGAAAAATTCGGTCCAAAATCTCCGAGATTGAGCGACGACCCTGGCTTTCTTTGAGATTGGAAATCAGGCACTCGTTCACGTTCGTCTCCCTTTGAATTGTTCGCCATATTCTCTGGCGCATAAGGTGACTATTTTCAGGATTGGCCGAGCTCCGAGCAAATGGGTCAAAATTCATTTTTACATTGAATAAGCCCTATGCTCGTATCCAACTAGTTTCATGCAACAATTTTTACCGCATGGCTGTCAGAAATCAAAAACTCGTTCCTATAATCATTCGTTTTACCACTTGCTTTGCTCATACGATTGTTTTTTTCACAGTCACCTTTCACACGTTGGTTGTTGTTGCTTTGGTGAACTCCATTGTTCGTTCCTTCTCACTCACTCACGCTCACTCACTGAGGATCGGGCTGAAGATTGGCAGCAGTCAGTGCATACAAGAAGGAAGGAGCTTTTGACTTGATTTGGATCGCCAACCAACCAATCAATCAACCAACCAACTTCTTCAAATTCATCATGACTTTCTGGAGACAAGCCGGACTCAAGTGAGTATCGAGTGAGGTTTTTACTGCCAGACTTATCATTGAGTTTAAGGCTGTCTGACCCCGATTATGAAAACACACAGTGGTGCCAGATTTTTTTTCGGAAATACCCCAGAAAAGTCGTAAATTACGTCAGAAATTACCCCGAAAATTTCTCCATGTTACACAATTACCCATTTTGATAATAATGTTTTACTGCGAGAAGATCTCTCATTGGATACAGATATATAAGGTTGATACAATATTAATTGTCTTGGGGCCCATTCTGGGTTATTTGGATAAACGAGGGTAAAATTACCCCAACATTTGGACTGCCCATAGATACAAAATAATCTAACAAACACACAGAGAAGGCGTCGACAAACTATCCACCATGACAAAGTGGCCAAAAATGTGTAAGAAAACAAACGAACATTTCTTTTAGATATGTTGGCATTTTCTGCAGATTTTAGATTTTTGGGCAAGTTCTTCCGAATTTAAAGCAAAATCACCGTTTTTTCGTTAATGGTTTCAAGAACATTTTATGATTTTAGTAAATCCTTGTATTTCTTAAAACAAAATCCGATTTATTGCCTCAAAAATAATTGGCAGAAGCATTCTCTCAATGCTAAGAAAGAACTTAAATTTGTCGATTTTTTCCCGTTTTTGTAATATTTATGTCTGGTAGACACCAAATTTTAGTATTGTACCTTGGACCTGCAAATTACTTAGATGATTTTGAAAGAGGAAGACACCTTTTTGGGAAATATGTAGCTAATACAAGAAGTAAACTAGAATTTTGGGGTTGAAAACTTTCGCAAATCTTGGACAACAAAAAATATTTAAATCACTACACAAAGACGCTTGAGAAGAACCAATTTTAATACATTCTATTTTTCTAACGCAAAGTTTCTTTGCCCAAAAACTAGATTTGGACAAAAAAATGCCACTTTTTAACTCGAGGCGGTTTGAAGGAACTTGGTTTCCTTTCTTTTCAAGTGTTATACTAATTAAATATTTCAACTTTGGGCAAGGTTTATTATCGGGGAAAAATTATTGAAAATGCGGGAATTTCACGTTTTCACAAATATGAAGCAAATTAACCCAGATTTTAGAGTTTTGCGTAATACCCAATGGCCAAATACGTAACTCAATTTATGTCGAAATTACCCCAGAAATGGGTAATTACTAGGGCGGAATATTTTTGGTTTTACATAAAAACCTAGGTTTTAACCTAAAACGCATTTTTGGGCAATTTTAACCTAAAATGGAGTTTTCAACCTAATAATAACTTTTTTCTTAGCCCAAAGTCATTTGCACAATAAGATTCCTTACCCCATTGCCTTTGAAAATAAAACAAAGGAAGAAAGGAGTGAGAGCTCAATGCTTTTCATCCCCCCAACATGCCAAATCAGCGTTAGCATTTGGTTTCAGGCCGACACTCGCAATTGTCGTTTGAAATACTGGTAATTACGGGTGCTCACTGCCATTTTTGAGGTTACATACCGCCATATCATGCCACTTTTGAGCGGCAATTTTCTTGTTTTCAATTATTTCATATCGGTTTTAGGTCGAAATTTTTGAATCTCTTTTTTTAGGTCGAAAATTTTACATCTCGTTGTTTTAGAAAGAAAACTTTTTGGATCTCGGTTTTTAGATCGGATCTCGTTTTTAAGGTGAAAATTTACAATCTCGGTTTTTGGTCGATTTTTTACTTTACTCTACAACTTTATACCATGATCTGCCACTTTACAAACATCACTGTCACAAACTTTTCTTTACTGCCATTTTCTGCCACTATCCCCCAATACAAATAAATTTTTCGCTGCCCCTTTCTCTGCTCAACCACTTTTACTCTTTGTCTAAAAAGTTAACCTAAAATATTCAGCCCTAGCTAATTACCCAGCATCTGGCAACACTGAACAGTCATCGATTCCATCAGTTGGGAGGGACTCGGATCGTCTTGAGCTGCCCCGAGAGGACTTCAAGAAATTAAAGTGGGTTGGTTTTATGGTGAGCTTGATGGGATCTGGTCGGAAAAGCATGGCGTTGCAATAATATAAGGTGGAGAGACACAAATATTGAGAAGATTTGGTTTTTAGAGTTCGTTTAAAGGTTGAACCGGGTTGAATTATTTTCTTTGGAAATTTTCAATGATTGCCAACTTTGGGGATTTATTCTTTTCAAGAATTCTACAATCCCTCTTCATAGCAACTGTACATCATATTTTAGTATCTTTATTACTTTCACCTTTACAAAATCCGTAGCGAGGAACAAACAAAATTTAAAAAAAAACAACCAGTGAATGTTAAAGAATATGTGATATATTACCTCGAGATTTTGGAATTTAATAAGCTATAAAGGCAAAAAAATGGAATTGCACTAAGCAGCTTGGACAAAAAGACAGGTAAAATGTGAGATCACCAAAGGACATCATTTGATTAAAGTGCCCTCCAACCATTGTCAATGAAAAAAAGTTGCCGTTAATGAAGCCGAAGCTCCAAATGATGACTTGTCGTCCTTGCGTAAAAAATGCTGAAATGACGGGCGATGGCAACTGTCTCCAAACCTCAAAGCATTTTGAATGGCAAACATTTGATACAATGCTGAGGTGGGCACGAGTGCTAAAGGAAGGGCTGGCTTAAAGATTGTGGTAACTCATGTCAGAAGTTGAACGAGGACCTCATGTTTTTTAACATGAGATCTAACATTTGAGTTGTTGAAGCGACCCATGATTGAAATAGCGTGAACGCATACGAGATTCGGCAAGAACCCACAACACAATAACTTATTGGTCTGAAATATGCCTATGATTTATGCCGAGTGGTTTTAAAGCCGACTTATCAAATGTCCTTTTATTCTAGCTATGTGCAGTATTCTAATATTGCCGCTCGGGTTGTCCGACAAAGTCTCAAAAAGGACCTGAAAGCCGATGCGGCCAAACGGGAAAGCGCATCCATCAAGTTCAAGAAATGGGTCAATGGCAAGCCGGAAGGTAAGTCGTCTGTTAATGTTACCAACATTCTTTACTATTTTCTTTTTTTATGCTTATTTCACGGTCGGTTGGTTTAGCGCAGCCAGAATAATATGTTTTCCCTCCTTTGACAGGCTTCAAGGGCTAATTGAATTTAGCCGTGTCTATGTCTCCTCCAGAACGCCCGGGCGATCTGCCGTAAGGTGGTTGTTGTGACATGCATATGAACACTTTTAGCGTAGGGTAAATCCGAATTCTTTGTCTTCTTTTTTTTCTAACGCATCTCGTTTTTTTGGACTAACTAATGAGTCGCATTCGCGACTTCTGACGATTCAACGGGCTACAAAAGAATGAGAAACGGTGGACCGTGATACTGAGCCAAACTTGGTCTTGGCGAATATCAACGGTTTACTAAATTCCATGGGCTCGTTTAACCGACTTTTGCCCATCATAGTCTTGACACTGCTACTCGTTTGCTAACACTCGATTTCTACTAATTTCAGGATGGGTCGCCAAGGCTATCTAAGGGGACAAAGTTTTCCACCCTGATGGCTCAGCTTCAATGGCGGATGGAAAACCTACAACCGCCCGATCCATTTCTTCTCAATTTCAAAAGTACCATGTAGTCGAAGCTATCTAATCCTGTTTGAATAAAATGCAAACGGGCTTTTTAACATGACACCACTTTGCAGGCATCCCGTGTTTTATTTCCTGAATCAAAAACAACGGTTAAGACTTTTTTCCCCTTTTTGTTTTGGGTGTCGATGTAGGATTCTGAGGTGAAGCTCGCTTTCGGGAAGATTTCGCACCAAGCTCGATCTTTGTAACAGGGGTCGTATCCAGGTTTGGACTGGAGCTGATTTCTTCCTTCACTTCAACTTCGTCTTCATCGGGGACAGCATCGACGGAGAATCCGGGAATGTGCGGGTCCACCAATTTGAGCACCAATTTTTCATGTTGAACATTGGATGAATCAAGGGTCATTTGCACCTTGAGCTTTTGAAAGAGTCGGATAGTCACATCTCCGCAACTTTGACTTGGCTCTTCCTCATCAAAATGGAACGAAATCGATTTTTCCGAATCGGAGCGCAAGAACAAAGTGCCTTCAAGGCCGTATTTGGGAATTAGCACCTGGATTGCATTCTGCCGCACAAATAATACATAACCAATCTCATCTCGCTTCTTGTTGCGGAAGAACATATGGGTGTGGAGATTGACCGAGGCTCGACTCGCATATTGGGCCATTCGATGTCGGTAATTGATATTATTGGCGATTTTCTGGGTCGACTTCTTGTCCAGCAAAGCCGGATAGGTAGAATCGGCGCCAATACTGGCGGCTAGAAGTCGATGAACTATCACATCAGCGTATCGACGGATCGGGGACGTGAAATGTGTGTAAATTGGACAGGCCAACCCGTAGTGTTGAAAAAGTGGCTCTTCGATGGTGCCAGATGCGAAGTACACTGCCTGCATCATGCAACGGGTGGCAATCATTCGAAGCATGGTGTTGAAGTAAGCGTTTTTGCCGTCGGTGGCAGAGTTCAACGAATCGGCCAAGGCCTTCCCGGAATCTACTTTGATCTCGTAGCCTTGCCGTTTGCCGGCCTTAACCAATGGGTCAAAATTCGAGGGCGGAGGAGCGGGATGACGGCGGAGCATGGCGCAATCTGGGAACTCTTGAAAGATCCTCTGAGCTGAAGAAATATTGGCGGCTAACATGAATTCTTCCACCATTGAATTGGTGTCGCGCATTTGCTTGACTTGTACGTCAATGGGATCGGCAGTCTCGCTATCTACCGTGAAGCGCACCTCCGACGAGGCCAGAACGAGAGCACCTTGATCGAGGCGACGTTGTTTCAAAATCTTGGCTAACGACATTAAGTGCCGCAGACTTTGGGTGACGGGTGTCTCATCCGATGGATCGTCGATTCGATCTTGAGCTTGCTCATAGGTCAGAGCCGCTCGTGATTTGATGATGCTCTTATGGAATTTGGTCTCAATGATGCGAGCCTCCGAATCCATTTCCCACACACATGAGAATGCGAATCGTTCCACGCCTCCTCTAAGCGAACACAAATTGGATGAGAGCAAAGCCGGAACCATGTCAATCCGTCGGTCTGTTAAATAGACCGTTGTGCTCCGATTAGATGCCTCCAAGTCAATAGGCGTATTTGGACGGATGAAATGCGACACATCAGCAATGTGGACACCTACTTCAAAATTGCCGTTGGGCAATTTAATGCAATGCAGGGCATCGTCGATATCGGTACAACCCGGAGGATCAACGGAGCAAATATCCAGATGTCGACAATCAACGCGTTCCGATTCATCCTGAGGCGTGATGCTCCAGGGTAATTCGGGCAGACAGGCCAGAACGGCCTCGGAAAATTTCGAGTGAGGGATGTCGTGTTCCAAGAGTAAGACTTCATTCTCCGTAGCCTTGTCGCCAATGGGTCCAAGTGCCCGGACAAAGTGGCCCTGAGGATATCGCGAATGTCGGGGCCAGGCATCAATGGTGACAATGATGCGTTGACCGGTCAACCGTTGTACTTGACGCGTCTCGATGCGGACACGCGGGATCTTCTTTTCAGCGGGAACAAATAAATGCCGCGTGGCATTCGGAACGGGACTGGGTAGAAGCACGCCGCAATATTGGCGACGCTTGCGTTGAACGATTCCAACCACGCGCCCCGTGGGTTGAACTTGTCGGGAAGAACCGTCGGAGCCGGGCCCGGTTTTTACCTCGGTCAACGTGTCCCCCGGATCTTGACCGTCATCTTCGAGCACAATTTCGGACTCACAGCGCCATTCTTTCTCAGGCAGGAGCTCGAGAGCTACGCGGTCGCCGTCCAGGGCGCGATTTTGATGGGCTATCCCTTGAATCAGCACGGGTTGATCACGACCTTCAACGAGGATGGAAGCTTCGGTATAATTGGTGCGACTAAGGTAGAACACACCCACCAATAATTGACCGCTTTTGACGCCTCGATTGATTGCGGCGGGGGCCAAATGCTCGGCAAAGAGAGGCTTGAGGCCCGGCGTGCTCGATTGATCTTGGCGTGAGGCTAATTTATCCATCAATTCGGGCTGCTCGACCATACCGCGAACATAAGTCTCGACGGGCAAGGCGACCAAGCCTTGGGCTTTCGCTTTTTGTCGATTTTCCGCATCTTGCGTGAGTAGCACTACGGCTAAACCTAAATGTTCTTTGTACCAGAGGGCGGCGCGTCGAATGGCCCGATCATTGTGGTCATTGGGCGTTTCTCCGGGGCGTCGAGCTACGTAAGTTTGTACGTGATGCTCGTTGATGAACAAATAGAAGCGTTTGCCGGGATGGGCCAACAAATCCTTGAGTCGTTTATAAACTGGCGAGGATCGATGACGGACCTCTTGCACCACCGTTTGCAAGAGGATCACATTGCCCCAATCGCCGGCTTCCAATGCGTCGATCTGGTCCAAAACCACGTTGGTATCGAAAACGAGAAGATGGGCTTCGGCCACTTCATTACTGGGACTCCCACGCTCGGATTTCATGAGGGGCGCGTTCAAGCCAGAACCGACGACTCGATCGTGGTCATCGTCTTGATCCACGGGCGAAGGGGGCGCGGCGGCCGTTTGGCAAGGCTCACAGGCTTTCCACCCGCAATGCAAATCCTGGCGCAGGTAATGCTCGCGCACCACTTTCAGGATCTTGCCCCGTCGGGTCTTCTTGAGAAAGGTCTTGTGCGCCAACATTCTAGCACCGAGACGAACCGCGATGCTCAGTCAATCCAATCGATGAATCGCGCCTAATCTATTTAACCCGAATAAGTGGATTGCGGAATGAGGTGCATGTGAGCGCTTGAAGAGGCGGTCCACGTGTGTTGTGAATTGCACTGAGAGAGAGAGATCGACAGCAACGACAAATCATAACAAAGATAGGAGCGCCCTCTAGGCGACCGAGTCCCCGGCCGTACGCTCTAGACCACGGATCGTATAGTGACTAGATGTCGTTTTGGCCCGTTCCATCCGCGAGAGACAAGTGGGCTCAGCTGCGCTAGCTTCAAAATCTCAGGGCGAACGCGTGCTCAGAATTAACGATGCCTGATTGTGTTACAAACAAATTACATACCGTACAAGTTTGTTCAGGATTTGGCCAAGGCGGCAAGTTTTTGAAAAGTTCGAAATTCCCACCATTTTAGGGTGTAGCGTTACTTTCCAGCCGATGAAGCAAAGTTATCCACTTTTTTCTCGCACAATCGGGGGTCTAGCTTTTATTGAATTCTTTATATATAATATATAATCATTATATATTATCTTTTGTTCTGAGCATGCGGTCACCCTCAGATATTTGAAACTAGCGCAACTGGGCCAAGTTGTCCACTTTTTCTCTCACCGATAGCGTCAACCCAGGTGACATCTCGTCATTTTATGATCTGTGGTTCTACTTCGCCCAACCATCTCCGTGGCTCGGCCAGTCACGGTACACTTTTCTGACCCAAATGGACAGCGTGATTCCAAAGTCAACAAGAATCGTTTGGATTTGACTGGCAATTGTTTTCCCCGTCTTTATTCAATAGCCATGCACACCAAAAAAGCGCAAAACGTGTGTCCCATGACACGATAGCTTTTGAATTGATGAACTTTAAGTGCATGTTGCGGAAACGTGCATCACCTCATTATTTCAAAGTATGTTCTAATCTCATGTTTTTTTTACGAAAATAAAATAAAAGAGGAATGTTGTGAAACGGCAACGGAACAACAACTCATTTCAAAAAGCGTCTAAACTCGTGGCATTGGCATCAAGATCTCTCGAAGGTTTTCAAAGATTCATTGACCCCAGATTTTCGGTCACCCCGCCTTTAGCCCTCTTTTTGCGGACCAAAACAAGAGGGCCTGATGCTGGTTAAGTTGGGCTGGCTGAAAGTGGGCTGGGTCGGGCCGTGCCCGCTTATTGTTGTTGATGTTTTTGTTGTGGTGGTGGTGATGGTGGTCAAGATCGGCTGGCGAATGCCATAACTACTCCCAACCCGCGAATTTGCCCGGGCCAATCCAATCCAATCGGGTGGGCCAACCCATTGGGTCGATTTCGCATTCGGTCCATGTTCGGCGACACCCGTGTTTGAGCCGCTTCATCATGCGCCGCTAAGGATTGACTTACCCACTTCACTTCGTTTGGGTAACTATCTATTATGACGGATCAGTGGAGCGTGAAATAATGAAGTAGGCGGTTTAGGGTATCATACCGGGTGGGACAGTCAACTGAAGTTGGTGTAAAATGGTTAGGTTAAAAAGCCAAAGCCGTGTTGCCTCCTTGTCATGTTTTAAGCGCCTGACCGGTCCGTCGTAATAGATCTTAAGCCTCTTTTGTCCCGTCCAGCATCATGGTGGCCTGTCTGATCTGTCAGACGCCGGCCCGTCGCCCGGACGCGGTCAACGGCCACGAAGCCGGAAATGGTGGAAGCGCGCCCGCCGATTGGGTCGATGTACGCGGGATTCGAACCATCGCCTCCGAGAAAATCCTTGGGGAGAAAGTCGAAGAGATCCTCTTGCTAGACACGCCTCTCCCGCCGGGTCATATTTGCAAGATCTGCCACGATTTAGTCGAACAAGTGGATTTCTTCGAGAAGAACGCCGAAGAAACGCGACAAGTGTTGCGCGAACGTAATCTCCACATGGGCGGACACGGACTCGGTCCCGATGAAGATAATGCCGTTTTAGCCGCCGCAGCCGGGGCCGTGGCTGGCGGTCGACGACCCCGTCGACGACGACCCCGACGCACCGCCCCCGACTACTCGGAGGACGAAGACGATGACGATGAAGACGATGATGATACGGCCGACCCGCCCAAACGCAAGCGCGGTCGGAAGAAGAAAGACGCCCCGCTTTTGGAGCCCAAAGTGTTGTTGGACGAGCGCGGCAGTGATCCGGATTTTGATGGCAGCGGCGGGGGAGGTGGAGCGAGCGCGGCCGGAGCCGACGGGGCCGATGATAGCGCCGACGAATGGGATCCCGATGTCAAGCTCGAACCCGGGGGAGGCGTGGAGGGTGGCCTGCGCATTAAGAAAGAGTCGTTCGAGGATGGAGATGCGCCGCCACTCCCGGAACTGGGCTTGGGCTCGCTCACCAAAATCTCCATTGATGATGTCGATCTTTTCCGTCTTCAGTGTCCGGCCGATAAAGTGGCCACGACCGAGACCGATGGTCTGTGCCAGCATTGCCAAGAGTCGCACGAGAATTGGCATGCTAAATTGGTGCATATCATGCAACAGCACGACCCGGTCAATGCTGATCCGGCTAATCCCATCGGACCTTATCAATGTCCGGCCGATCACGCTTATCTCGACGTCCACGTGGTCGAGGATCACGCTCAGCATCACCACAATTTCGACGGAGATGCCATGTGGCGTGAATTCTGCCTCGTTAACCGGGAAATTTTGCCCAAATCCGTAAGTTTTTGCCATGACAGCGTTTAATGTGACGCACAAGCTTGTATTGCAATCTTCTCCATTGAAGGCCGATGCGGATGGCAAGTCTGTGTGCAAAGATGGGCGTCTCCAATGCGTGATGTGCGGTCTCTTGTGTAAGGGTCCCTTTGAGTTCTATTTTCATCGCCAGTTCCATCACAAGATGGGCCAAGATTGTAAGCGTTGTCCATTTTGCAAAGAGACTGATCCTTACTCACCCGAAATGGACTGGACCCTCTTGTGGCATCACATACTGCGAGGTCATATGGGACTAACGGACTACACCTTGCCCAAAGTGAATGCCCTAGGCCACAAACGCTCCTACAAAAAGCAAGTCCGTAAAGGTACGTGAAAAAAGTCAAAAGTTTTCACAAAATTGTGAATGATGTATTGCATGAACCATTTTTTTTTAGAGGAAGACCGTGAGCCCTCTCGTAAGCTTTTGGAAGAGCATTACAATCTGTATCAAGAGTTCTACGACTCCAACGAGCCAGCCCTACGAACCATGGCCGAAGCTTTACTTTATTCCGAGCAGTATTTAAAAGCGACCCGTCGTCTCGACCACACGCCCGATCAGAATTTGATCATTCAGGAGAGCTTCAAAGTGCTTGAATTAGCCAAAATTCCAGCCAACATTGAATCACAAGATCAATTGACCCATTGGGATACGATCAAGCTAAAATACGAGAAGGTAAGTCTTGTTGCATTTTTTCTGTTCAAGTACCATTCTCCCTCTACTTTCTCTGGTTGCTTTGCAGAATTTTGAGGTGATTCGAGTACCTGGAGATGCGACCTGTTTCCCGTGTAGCAAGAAATTCGAGTCCGCCGAAGATCGGATAGCCCATTTCTTTGCGTGCCATATGCCCGAAGGGGTTTTCGCTTTCTCGTGCAGTTTTTGTGACAAGGGCATGTCCGATTGGAAGCAGGCCAAGAAGCATCTGTTGGAGCACAAAAAGACGAGCAATTGGTTGCGCGGAGAGCCCGACAAAGAAGGCAAAGTGCCCCTCAAACTCAAAGACGACCACGTGCACTATCAGTGTTCACAGTGCTTCCTCATCAGTGCCACAGAAATCGGATATTGGTACCATTGGAAGCAGCTTCACGATCGTAAGATCCCGCCCGCTACCAAGTGCCAATTGTGTACCAAAAAGATCCGAGGTGCTCTCAGTCTTGCTCGTCACGTGATCATTTCCCATGCCAAGTACAATTACAATTGCCCTCTATGTGACCAAAGTCTCAAGGACCACGATATTTTCAAAGACCACTGCAAGCAGCACATCAAGAGTGAGAATGTGTATGAGGCCGATGCCACCTACAGCGATTTTGACCGCAAAGGTCGACTGAAGAAAGAGTTCCAGGTCCAAAAAGTGGACCGCCTCAAATGTGAGTTCTGTCAAATCGAAATCGTGGGTCCTCGCAACTTGAGTCGACACATGTTCAGCTCGCACAACATCCATTTGGAGACGCCCTGTCGTGTGTGCAACAAGGTGTTTCCCACCTTCCAAGCATTCTCGGATCATAATCTGGCTGAGCATTGCAAAACCGAAACCTGTCATCTCTGCGGGCAACAATTTCGGAACAAGCACGGCTTTTCCAATCATATGATCAACAAGCACGGTGGGGAGTCCGACAAGGTAATTTGTTTGATCTACTTAGGTTCCATAAAAGAATATTGCTCATTGACACAAAACTCTTGTGTGTTTAGATGTACATGTGTGATATTTGTTCGCGAACTTTTGCGAGTAAACATCATTTGAAGACACACATGACAACCCATACTGATGAGAAGTCCTATCTCTGCCCGCATTGTGACAGAGCATTTAAATGGGGAACCAGTCTTACTAGCCACATCAGGGCAGTCCACACCGACTCTGGTTACACATGTAAAATTTGTGGAAAGCTCTTCAAGGTAACCAACGGCAATGTTGAACTGCCGAGTTGCATGTTGATATAACATTTAACCTTTTGTTCCAGGATAAAAGCAATCTCAAAAATCATCTGTATACTCATTCCGTGGAAAAGCCTTATAATTGTGCAAAGTGTGGCAAAGGCTTTATTCGTCGAGATACGTGCCATTCGCATGAGAGACAATGCAACTCCAATTACCAATTGGGTACATTCTAGAGTCCCTCACTTGCCTGTCTTTAATGACTCAAAAGTCCTTTTTTTTATTTGGTGTTACAAGACCCTTCGTTCAGTGTTTTTTGAACGAAACAACATATTTTTCCTCCCCACCCACCTATGAAAATGCTCAAATTAACAAAAGTCTCTCGATGCCTTGCAGTCTATAAAACTCAATGATATTATTTCTCCAAGATCAGACGATCTGAAACAATTTGTATCTCTTGTTTGTCCACGAGGCGACAATTACTCATGCTTACCATGTACAGTATCCGTAGATTATTTCAAAAGAATACATTCAAGCAATAATTTCATACCTGGAAGACGGTCAAGGTTAGCTTTATTCTCAATCTTCAAGTTTCAAATGGGATCCCGGTATTGTTGCATGCTTTGAAATAAGTAATTGGATTTTTTTCGATCGATTATGCGAGAAGAGCTTTGCTTTTATTTCTTGACCTCGATGGGAACTGGTCTGGATCCATCTTGGGTAATGGCCGTTTTCTTGGGCGCAGTGATCATCAAGATACCATCAGAGGACAAATTTGAATGTACCTTGTGAGCTTCACAACCCTCGGGCAAAGTGTACTTCCGGCTGAATTGCCGAGACACAAACTTATTTTCACCTTTCTCCTCGTGTTTGGCTTCGACAGACAAAATGTTACCATTAACATTCACCTTAATTTCATCCGGACGGTAATCGTGCGTGTCGAGGCTGAGCTCAAACTTGGTTTCATCATTGGTTTGACGGATCATTTGGTCGTCGTTCTTCCAATTGAAGAAATCAGAGGGAAACAGAGCTTCCGAGTCATCGCGACTAAAGAGTCGAGGGAACATCCATCGGCGAGGCACAATCATTGGTGAGAAAGGAGCCATGTCTGTTATGGAAGTGGGCTTGGTGCCACTCAGACCTGTGGAAGAAGATGTGGTGATGGTTGAATTGGTTGTTGGCGCTCCCGCGTCCTGGATCATCATACCGGATTGCATGGCCTTTTGGTCCTGTTCGACCTTCTCCCAGAATGCTCGGGTCTCCTTCATCATCTCTTCGCGAATGCGATCGAAGTCACTCCAAGAGCTTTGGAAGAAAGGATCTTGGAAGAAAAAGTCCCGCAATGTCATGGGAACACGGTTGGAAATGGATGAGGAGGTATTCATTTTGACAGTTGTTTTTCCTTCTTCTTGCTTGGTCTGAATGTCTTGTAGGAATATCTTCCTTGATTGGGTGATGTTTCACTTCTATCGGTCAACCAAGATACAAAGAGATTTTTATACCCAAAATGAACTTTCGAGAGATGTTTCACTCGGCAAATGTTCGATCTTTCGAGACACGCCCGAATAGCCAGCTTGTGAATCTCATGAGATTGTTTCCTAAAGACAAGCCAGTCCTGGCTACTCACTTGTAACTAAGTCAAGTAGCATCTTCAGCAAAGGCTTTCTTCCTATTCCAGCCCGTTTATGACTGTCGGAGCGTTATGTATGACTCAATTTCTGGAAACGAGCCAAGCACATCAACACGGAAGGCGAAAAACAAAACAAATCTTTCCACATTTACTCAAACATTCCACAACTGTCATCACCACACTATTTTTAGACTCACTTTTAGAAGGAATGAAAATTCAAGTAAACTTCTAAACCACCGGGGAACTTTCAAAATTTTTGAACTATGGCCTTCATATCATATGAAGTCCTTTACACTCTGGTTAAGTTTTTTCCAGCATATTAACTTACTTGCTAAAACTTTGTATTGGTCCATTTCAATATTTTTTCATTTTTATAACATGACGGAAGGCAACACATTTGCAAAATGCAAAAAGTTGACATTCTGCTAATCATTGTGTGCGAAAAAGTCCGCTCAACGCACATCTGAATTTAAAGCTGGATAGGCGCCTCTGAATTCTGTTGAGCTTCCATCCTTAGAATTTTTCAACCTGGCAACGTCTGACATCACGGCCATGAATTGGTTATGCAGCAGGCAGAACTTCAGCACGTTTAATTAAGAATTCACCTGACTCGGTTAACGTGAATCGTTTTCCGTCATGAGTCATCCATCCACCCATCTCTCCTTTTAAGAGGCTTTCATTATGCACATTTATTGAATCTCGTCATCTAAAAGATTTACAACAAAAGTCTGTTGTTATGTGACAAATTGAGTGGTTTGAATAATTTCGTCTTTTAATTTTCAAAATAAAAGGGTAAGGTTAACATTCAACTTCATTCAGCATCTCTGAAAAAAAGATATTTTTATGTTTCCTATTTGCTTTTCTTGAAATGGAATGCAGCGGTCAATGGTCAAGCAAGTTTGATACTATTGGTCCTTACTGAAACCTTGAAAGAACGTTCTAATAAACTTTAAAAAACAATGCAAATGGAGAGCGCAGGTTCCTTTAGTGAGAGAGGGCCCAGTTTCGATTCTCCTCCCCGATTGTTCTTTAGTAAACCTTTAGATGCTGTTACACATTCACAGACGGTGCACTGGACTTGAAATTGGCTATCGAAAATATTTCGACGATGTGATGGTTGGCTTCGCAGGCGGATCGAGGCTCAATCTTCCGATCCTAGAACAACCAATCAAAAAAAAAGACCGTTATCATTAGGGACAGGAAGTTAAGACGAATAAAACCGTCAAATTAAACGAAAAAAAGACGAATAGAATTGCCTGATTAGACGAAAAAAGACGAATACAATTGACCGATTAAACGAAAAAAGACAAATAAAAGTTCCCAACAGACGGAAAAAAGAAAAAAAATGCTTGCAAAATGGAAAAAATCGAATTAATTTCCCAAAAAGGCGAATGAACCTATCTTATAAGAAAGAAGAAAAATTAAATGCCCGTCCAAACGAAAAAAGACGTTTAAAGCTGCTCCCACAAAATAGACGTTATGTATGTCCCTATTGATAAGGACCAATCTGTCTGAACTGATCTGACTGTCAAAAACGGCGAAATCTAGAAAATTTTAAAAAAGGCAGTACCTAACGAGCAAGAATTAGCCAGTAGTACATATGTCAAATAAAACCAAGAGTTAAAAATGCCTTTTTAAAGGAACGTTTTAGTACAGCTATGCTCAAAATCAATTTTGCAAATCCAATAATTGTTCTGATGGCCTTTTCAACCCAATAGTAATCTTTTGTTTCTGTGTCTGTCGAGCAACTGTACGAGTACAAGATAATTTATAAGTGTGGATTGTATTTTGTTTGTGCAAAACCGCAACTGACAATCAAATTATTACATTGGGCTATGATTGGTGGGGTTGAACTTTCTTTGAAGTTTATATTTGCTTGGAAAATTAAAAAAAAAACGCTGCAAGCGCTTTAAATCTAAGAAAATCCAAATTTTTGGCCAATTAGACGAAAAAAGACGAATAAAATCCAAATTAGACGAAAAAAATTTCGCGACGAATAAAGGCCAAAAAGACGCAAAAAGACGAATAAGTTCCTGCCCCTAGTTATCACCATATCGTCCTTTCACGTTCAGAGTGACATAACTAAAAACATAAAATGGTTAGCACCTTTCCAAAAAGAGGTATACGTTTAATATGCGAACTTCTTATATTCATTGTTAAGTTGAAGTAAGATGTAAGAATACAAAGTATTTACACACGGACTATATTTCTAGATTCAATTTAGGCAGTACTAAAGGCTTTATATACAAAGAATCGCAAAGGTCTGGAATCGAAGGTCTTCTCTGATTAGAGGGTTCCTCGGGACCCAAGTTCTGATTGGTCAAGCAACCCCTTGCGCCAACGTGACTAGATGCAGCTTGTCTTGGAAGCTTTCAGGCCTCAAAAAATCACCAATTCGTGGCTTCTAAATCAAGATTAACATATTGAATGTTTCACGTGACTAAAAAAGAGAGGCCCCTACTAATTTATGAGGTTTTAGACATGAGATTGTATGAAAAAGTGGAAAGAGTCAACCCCTTTCTTTTTTTGGACACCCTGATGATCTCTACTCCACATGAGATTGGGAGGGCAAGGAGAAGACAGGGGATCTCAGTTGCTGAACAAAGGGTGGCACTTTACATGCCATTTCCAAATTGGTGTTTCTGGACTTTCTGTGAGGAAAAGAAAAAAATGCTACATAATGTTGAAATTTCTTTATATTTTAACATGGCAATTTGTATCTGAAACATGTATCTGTTGGATTGAAAGCCATTTAGCCGCAATTTTCCTGGGACAATAGCTTTCAAGACATGCCGCATCTAGTCACGCTGCCGCAAGGGGTTGCTTGACCAATCAGAACTTGGGTCCCGAGGAACCCTCTAATCAGAGAAGACCTTCGATTCCAGACCTTTGCGATTCTTTGTATATAAAGCCTTTAGGCAGTACCAGTTCAAACTTACAAGAAAGTAAAGGGAAATTCATTTTTTGATGACACATGATCAAAACAGTTGGCTAAACTCTCAGAGCAAGTCAATACTGGAAATGCTATAAAGTTTGGCAATTGAATTTCATAACGAGATTATCTTTTTCCCACCAGACCGGTCGATTTCGATTTCATTTCCCCAAAATCTGACATGAAGACCATCAATTTGGCAATCAGGCCTTCATTGAGCGTGGGAGATTCCAGGCATATCTGCCAGATATCCAGGTGCGCGCGAAAACGCCTACGAGAAAGCTCTCGAACCTTCGACTTCAACTTGTACGAACAAACGTTTTCTAGCGCAGGACGAAACTTGAACCGCCATCCTCGGAGCCAAACGCCGTTGAAGAGAATGATCGAGTTCCGAACGCGGGAGACTGTTCGAGAAAACTCTCCGTCAATATTAAAATCCTGGCATTGCTCCGTCACCACCAGAACAGTAAAACTCGTAAAACAGTGAACACATCCAAACCAACACTTCCTGATCAACTATTGTGCTTCACAATGCCAGGTGAAATCAATAATATTCCTTTGACTCTTCGCGATCCTTTCTTCGAGGATGAATTCTTTCGCTCGGCTTGGAACGATTTCGATCGAGTTCGAGAGGAAATGATGCGAGAGAGCCGCGAATTCTGGAATCGCGTCCATCGCGATATGCCTTCGCTGGGCGGAAACGCACCCTATGGATCCTTGAAGGACACCAATCAAGGAAAGATTCAGAATCAATCCTCATCATCGAGCTCCACCCATCAGATGGAGCAAAGCCAATCGAGCAATAAGAGAATCTCAAAGTCGTCGTCAGAAAGTCGTCAGAATCAAAGTCAGGCTGTTGCTCGACCCGATGATATCTTCGGTGGACCTTCTTTCTTCCCGAGGTGGATGATGCCCTCCATGGGACGAGACTGGGATGACCAAGGATTCTTTGGCGCACCCATCATGAAAGATCTGGATTTGTTTCAACACAAGGATCGTCAAATGGTTCGAATGACGAACGACGAAAAGAAGTTTGAGTTGAGCCTCGACACCCACGAGTTCAAGCCCAACGAAATCAAAGTTAACGTCAATGGCAATGTCTTGAGCGTGGAAGCTAAACATGAGGAAAAGGCCGATGATCATTTCTTGTCGCGGCAGTTCAGCCGGAAATACACACTACCGGAAGGATGTGAAGCTCACAAAGTTCAGTCCAATTTGTCCGCTGACGGAGTTCTCTTGATCACCGCTCCAAAGAAACCCAGTCTGAAGCAAGTGGAGTCCACGGCTATCCCTGTCACGTATCAAAAATAATCTCTAAGTTGAGAAAGCAATTCCAAATTTTGTAAATTTTCAATTTTTTGTTTCGAATAAAGTACCAGGAAAGAAAACGGATTTCGCAGCAAAATCGCCGAACGTTAAGAAGAGATAACCACTGGCTTTAAAGCTTCAAATGCAAGGAAGCGGGAAAGACCTAACAATATTTAGACAATCTGGGCATTCATTGGCCAGGGGTAGTTTGAAAAACACTAAATCTAATCGTTCATCCACATGTGTTATGACAAAATCTCGACATTGAAAAAATATCAAATGAAGATCAATTGGTCCTCGAAAGATTTCAATCAGTTCAGCTGTTAAGATTTTTGAATCAAAGCTTCAAAATTGGTCACTAGATGGAGGCAAAAGAAGGGCAAAGTCTTGATTTCAGAGCTATCCTAGTTCAGAGATGAGCATATCAGCTATAACCTTATTGCAAGAAGTACTGAAAACTGGATGGAGTGGGAGGCTAATGGTCAGAATTATGATTTTCAGAAGGATTAATTCAATTGAGTTATTCTGCAAACGAGACCTGGCTTGTATTCAGTAGACGACGTACCCTATTTCAATTTTCAGCTTAATCGAATGGCGGGAGAGAAAAGTTATGACTTCTCAAACTTATGCACTGAAGAGAGTTTGAACGAACTTGCCCTTTTGTGGTAAAGCAATTACCAGAAAAGGGGTAGTTCATTCCAGGGATGGGTGACACCGGCAATTTTGACCTTGACACCGACACCGACACCGGAAGGTTGAAACCGACACTGACACCGACACCGGTGTCAAAGTTTCCCATCGACACCGTGGTGTCGACACCGCTGGTGTCGACGCCGACACCGACACCAAGAACGACACCGACACCAGTAATTCATATTAGAATTTGGGGTTTAAAAATCATCATCCTAAGTTTTATCAAATACATAACAAGTTCCAACCTTTTTTGGTGGCTTACATTTCTTTGCAATGGCATTTTGTTATCAAAATCGTACATTTCGGAGAAACGTTGATTTCAAGAAAATCTTGAACGGTTTGACTTCAAGACATTCATTACGGAGATCAGTCTGGACAGACCCAGACATTCTTCACAAAAATCAAAATAAATTGTAGGTAAACTTAAATTGGAGAGAGGGGAAAATAGGTTTACATTTCACAATACCCTGCTTTGCAAGCCTTTCAATGTAATTTTTGCGCGATTTGCGGAACTTTCGGAAAAGACTCACGAAACCTTAAAACGTCGACACCGGAAACCTGGTGTCGACACTGACACCGAAATCCAAAAAAGCCGGTGTCGGTGTCGACACCTCGACACCGACACCGGCTTCTCGCCCACCCCTAGTTCATTCATTCGCGGTAGGATTTGCACTGAGCTTTGAGAGAACATAACTTTTGACTCCGACGTTCGATTGAGCTGAAAATTGAAATACGCATTCTTACCAACATGGGCAAGGTCTCATTTGCAGAAGAACGTTCCTACTGGAAATCACGATTCCTCTCGTTAGCCTCCCAGTCCAGTGAAATTCAGTGGTTCTTGGTTATTGTGTAGTCAAATCATATTTATATCATATTAGAGTGATCATAAAATAAGGCCAAATATTTCGTCCAAACATTGTCTTTTTCTACACTAAGCTGATGCAGATTGTCACTTTTTCTCGTAGATAGTCAAGCTCAACCTAGATGGCAAAAAAATTATCCTTGCCTGGGACTTGTTCATTTTGATAACAAGGGAAGGGATGGATGCCAAGCACAGCCAAGGTTGCAGTAAAATGGACAGTCTGTGACGTCATCCAACATGGGTGAAGCCAAAGTTCATGATTAAAGGAAACCTTTCCTTAACAGAATCACATTTAAACTAGTTAGCCCATTTGATAGTGCGGTTTGGTTCGTGAAAATCCTCAAGCCTGCTGCAAATGTGTCTAAGGTATTTTACTGATAAGCAAAAAGTTAATTTCAACTAGTGTGGAATTTAAACAAGGGCCGATTAATGTCCCGGTTAATTCACATGATCCGGTGATTGACATCATAATATTACAGCAATTACTAGTGACGTCATCATTTGTAGCGGGAAAAATAGTTCGGAAGACCTGTGTTTCTGATGAGCGTGCGAGGTAACTTAAACGAAGGTTTAGGCCTGGTGATTGCAACAATGCCTTTCTTATCTGCACAAATTGAAATTGAAATAGCAATTCTTGACATTGTATTTGCAAAAAAGTATGTTTTGTTGCTTTTATCTAAAATTTTGCTACATAAGTTGAGAGGATTCTTCCGAACTTTGAAATTAGGAATGCCCGACTTTGAATAACAAGATGGCCAGAGGAGATCGGTTCCTGGGGCAACTAAACCTAAAAACAAATAATTAGTTTAATTGAAGGCTTCCAATTTCTCCATTTGTTTTCAAATTACTTTGCAATACTTCTCAACATACATTAACCATGCCATTGCCCATAAATGCAACATTTTTCGAAAATCTGACCCTTGAAAACTGAGATTTTTTAGTGCGACTAACCGATTTGATAGTGCTTTCTACATAAGATGAGACGTATGAGAAGAGGCGTTTTGGTCCCAAGATATCGGTTCCATTGTACTCTGGTCCTTGTGTTCGGCCTGTTAGAGGCAACTTTAAGTATGCATTATAAAATAGCAAATGGACATTTGTGATCTCAGCATACCTTTGAAATTATAGTTTTTGACCTTACTAGGCGTTGAAGGCCAAGACTGGCCCAAATCGTGGGAGTCGGAAGGTCGGAAGATAACCTTCCCTTTCTTCTGAAACCTCAATTCTCATTCAAGCCAAGTGCTGCTGTTTGGCTGTGTGTGTGATTACTAGGGACGGGCAAAAACTGCAAATAAAAAGAAGCTGTTGGTTACCAAAATTTGCACAAAAATCAGCCCAAAATCGTAAAATAAAATGCAGAAAAAGGTCAAAAGCGCAAATAAAAACAAAAAAACGCAAATAAAATTTAAAAAATTCGCAAAAAACTGAAATTTTTGAATCAAAAAGCCAAGGGGGGCGAGAGCTCAGAGTTTCGCTTAACCAACCGCTAGAGGTCGTGGCGAGTGCCTAAATGGGCAGAAAGGAGAATTGTCCCTTATGGACTTTGAAGCAAAATGTCGATTACAACACGTTCAAACTTAAATATTTTATCAACATGATGGTATTTTCTTGTTTTTCCTTCAAATTTCTTTCGATTGTATGTAGTGTTTCAGTGGGTCGATCGTTTGTTTTGCCCATTTAGACGAACGATCAACAACTGACTTTCGATTAAGACACCTACCGAATTTCAAACGACCAGCCTCACCGCAAGCCAAATCAGCCTAAAAATAACGCGCCCCACTTGCAAAAAGCTTCATATACTTTCTTGTCATCTGCTTGTTATTTTCCAATCTTGAAGAGCAAAATTTAGATAAGGAAGTAGTAGTAATCATTACTATGCTAGCCTACGCTGGGAGCTGTAAAATCAGATTTAGTTTTAAAGTTTGAAAAAAAATCTTCCTAAAGTAAACATTTTCAAAGAAGAAATAGCAAACTCTCAACAATTTGTTCATTTTAGGCCGAATTCGTAAAAAATCGTGTAAATAAAGGCAAAAAGTGCAAAAAGGCAAAAAAAGGCCTGTGCCTAGTGATTACTAAGGGCGGGCAGAAAGTAAAAATATATTTTCCCTTTTAGTTCACAAAAGTTGCAGAAAAATGTACCCAAAAGTGAAAACAAAGTGCAGAAAAAGGTTGGAAGTGAAAATAAATGTCGAAAAAAGAGGAAATAACTTGCATTTGGGCTCAATATGTCATTCATTGTCAGAGTAGCCACAGTGCTTAATTGAGCTGGAGAAGTCATTTATAAGTTCTAAAGATATTTGAGACTAGTTTTGAGGTGAGGAGACAATGTTGCACAAGTAATTGAGTTCTATTAATTAAGTCACGACCGAGAAAAGGATATAAGGTAATTAAAATACACCAGAAAACTATCTTCAGAATTTTCTGAATTTTTTCATTCCTAAGGTGGTCTCATGGTTGTCAGTACCTAAAAAATATCACCGAAATCTATTGAGCCATTGTTCTAATATGGCTTAACCAAAGTCCATTTTCGTAATTCGAGAATGTTGTTCAAAAATTGCCATTAAAAATTGGAATAAAATAGATTCACCAATACTTTAGACAACCCGCAACCCACGTATAGCTACCAATTGTATTAAAGAAAATATTCATTAATATTTTTAAGCATGTTTTGAGTGACATTACTTCAATATTTGGCCCGTGACCTAATTACCAGAGCACAATTTCAAATGTGCCATTGTCTCTTCACCCCAAAACTGGTCAAATACCTTCAATCAAATACCAAAAACTTAATAATGATGTCTTCAAGTCAATTGAACACCGTGTACTGCTACACTGATATATCCTTAACTTGATGTTTTCAAGTTTCTTATGGGCCTTTTCTAGATATAGCGGTCTTACTAGGCAATCAAACCTAAACCTATAATCTACATTATTTTTCAGATCATTCCATTACCAAAACATGAGTTTCTTTAGGTTTAACATTTGACCCTGGATAATGGATCCTCTATGTCAATTCCTATGAGTGTAAGGCAATGCTCGTTGAGACCTCCTTGGATGTCTGTTCCCTTGCTTACATTAATAAATACAAAGAGAAGGGTTAGACGGCGACTGAAGCATGTGAAGTCGTCACAACTCAGAGAGAGGCTGAAAGCGCTGTCGATTGCAGTAACACAGGAAGTCAAAGAGGCAAAAAGGTTGTATGAAACAAACCTTACGATGCCTGGGAACGAAAAACAGCTAGTGTATATTCGTACATAAACTCAATTGCCAAATTGATTACTTGAGTGATCCAAATGGCAAGGAGATACAATCCGACCAGGAAAAGACTGAAGTCTTCAATCAGTTCTTTTCCTCCGTGTTTACTCCTCTTGTCGTTGCTCACTCAGAAAAATCTGAAGTAGTCACATGTGCAGACCTTCCACCTGTAGAACTCCAAATCACTCCAGAGAGGGTCGAGGGCGTAATTTCAAAGATAAAAAACAAGCCGCCCCTGGCCCTGATGGTATTCTACCACGAGTTCTCTATGAAGTAAGGAAACAAATCAGTAAAGTGAGTAGAATAATTTAATTAAATCGTAAATTTTCTTTAAATTTTTTGCCTCTTTTTGTCCAATTTTAAATTTTTTGGCCCTTTTCGTGGGCCATTTTTTGGTCACCTCAAGTCATAATTGGCGCCAAAAAACAGGTGCTAACACATCCAGCCTGACCAATTTTAGCCCTTTAGAGCTAAATTTAGCTCTTCTTTCTGATATTTTGGAAATTTGGCTCCAAATTTGAGCATTTAGCTCTTTTGGCTCTTTTAGCTCCTTTTCTGAGAATTTTAGGGATTTTTGGCTCCTTTTTACAATTTTTGAAGTTGCCAGATTTTCTACCTCAACAAAATGAGGCTTGTTCAAAAATGGTCATTCTTCTTACAAATACGTAAGATTTTTCAGGACAAACGACTCCAAAGTATGGCTCTTCCTGCTGAAGCAAAAAAAATTGCAGCTTTTGGATAGGTTTGGCCTCCATTAACGTGCTGGTACCGACTAAAACCTTGGCTTAGTTTACTCTTTGATTCTAACTACTCTACTCTAACTGACATAAAGTTCATTTGATGTGGTTGAAATTTAGCTTGTGAGCTTTGAATTGCGGGCCAAACAATGGGTTAAATTTGATTTTTCTCTGATCGGCCCCGAAATGAAAAACGGCTTTTACCAATAACCGAGGCATAAAGGTCTTTCATTATCCACGGATCACTATCTTCTAGTGATCTGTGCATTATCGTTGCTCTATCTGTAACATTCAAAAAGCCAACATCACTTTGCAGAACAACCTTTTTTTCTTGACCGTTTTTAAGACAGTAAGAAAAAAACTACAAAAAGCAATTTTTCCATGTTTTAAATACACTGCCAATTACGTAAGGCCCAAAACTATGATCATATTAGTGTTTTTAGCCTTTTTAAATTCAGCTCTTTTTTAGCTCTTTTTCCAAAAAACTAGCTCTTTTAGCTCGAAAATTTGCCCCTAAGCTGAGGTATTTAGCTCTTTTTTTATCTTAAACGGTTGGACCCTCCGAACACATCTGTCTTCAGTTCAAATTTCTTCTATGCCAGAAATAAAGCCTTAATATTTAGCCAGAAAAAACTAAATGTGCTGAGTTGTAGCCGTATTACAAAGAATGATTACCAGAATGACTAAATGCAACTTTGAATTCAATATTACCATTTTTGATACGGTGGGGGAATAATTTTGTTTTAATTTTTTTGGCCTTTTTGGAGTAAATTGAATTTAATTTTTTTTGTGAAAATCAGTAAATTTTTCTACGCACTCTACAAACAGCAAGCCACTCTCGGCCCTTTTCCAACGTTCTTTAAACGAGGCAAGGATATCTCCAAAGATAACGTACGTTATAACGTACTCCACGAACGAGGGTGAAGTGCCACAGGCTTGGAGGGACGGAAATGTATGCCCCATCTTTAAAAAAGGGAAGAAAGATGACCCGTCAAATTACAGGCCTATTTCCCTAACTAGCGGTGTTGGTAAAATCCTGGAATAAATTTTGAAGGATTTTATTGTTGGTCACTTGGAAAGAAATGAGAAACTTATCCAAACTCAGCACGGTTTCAGAAGCTCAAGATCATGCACCACGGGCTTGTTGGAATATTTAGAACAAATTACCGAATCAGTTGACGCTGGATATCTGGTCGACTCTGTTTACTTCGACTTCTGCAAAGCATTTGACAAAGTCAGTCATTTCTGACTGACTCGGTCAGTCAGAGAGTCACCTGAGAGAGGTCCCAGGTTCGATTCTCCTCCCCGACCTCTCTCAGGGAAACTTTTAGACGCTAATCCACATCCACAGACGGAGAACCAATCTGATACCGGACACGAGATTGCCTATCGGAAATGATTTGGAAGATGTGATGGCTGGCTTCGCTGGCCGGGCGAGGCTCAAACCTCCGACCCTAGCACCCACAATAAAAAAAAATAATTCTACTGAAAAAACTCTCGGGTCTGGGCTTACATGGCTCTGAGCTCAGGTGGGTGGAAGCATGGCTATCCAATAGACAGCAAAGAGTTGATCTTAATGGAGCAAAATCAGAATGGACTCATGTCACAAGTGGTGTACCTCAAGGTTCAGTTCTGGGCCCAGTCTTGTTCCTAGCCTACATAGATGATATTGGGGACGGAATTTCAAACAAACTCTCCCTTTTTAATGACGATACCAAATTATTTGCTCCAGGAAGCACACCTGAGCAAGCCGTTTCCCTCCAAGATGACATAAACCGGCTCGGAAATTGGGCTGACACCTGGAAGATGAGTTTTAACTCCGGCAAATGCTCGGTTGTTCATTTTGGCTCTAAAAACCTAAAAACACAATATCGGATGGGCCAGAATATCCTTGACTCATCCCCAAGTGTGCGCGACCTGGGTGCCATTGTACAAAGCGACTTGAAAGTCCATTATGTCGAGTTGTCTACTGGGTCGAGTTGTCCACTGGGTCGAGTTGTCTGCTGGGTCGAGTTGTCCGCTGGGTCGAGTTGTCCTGGGTCGAGTTGTCCGCTGGGTCGAGTTGTCCTGTCACCGTTTGAAACAGTGCAAGTGTTCAGTGCTCTCGACAAGAACCATGTCCGACAACAAGGATCCCATTATGGTTGAAGCTTCAAAAGGGATGATGCCCACTGTAACCGACATTGGAGACGAAGCAGTACTGGAACACGCAAAACGCTCAGCGAGAACATTTCGAGGACATTTTTCAAGGGCAATAAGTTCGTTCGATAAAGCAATTGATAACATACAGAAAAATCCATCTGTATTTGCGACAGAACAAGTCAAGAAAGAGTTTCAGAAATTTGAAGAATCCTTCGTAAAAATTGAACATGCATATAGTAAATGCATGATTCTGGTGGAACCTTCAAAAGTTAAGGAATGGGAGGCTAAAATGAATGACGTTATTTCGGAAAAAGATAACGTACTGGAAAAGATGGCAACTGCCATGAAAGCAACCGATCAAGTTCCGACAGCAATGCCAATATCTTTACCAAGCCGAGGAAAGATGAAAGCTCCAATGAATACGACCTTGGCTCCTCCGATTTTGTCTTTGGAAAATAATCCGATTGAATTAAGATCTTGGATTAAAAAACTCAATTCATTTTTCACCTCGAATGATTTAGAAAGCACATCATCAATTAAAGAGCAACAGGAATACGTTAAACAATTTATCGATCCAGAATTAGAAGTTAAAATTGAAATAAAAATTGATCCCTTCATGAAAATTTTTGGGGACAACGGAATGATCAAAACAATTGAAGAAGAATTCGCCTTGAGATATCCTTTATTTACGCGAAGACTAGAATATTTCCGTTACACAAGAAAACAGGACCAAACACCTTCCAATTTTGTGGCAATACTAATTCAACTTAGTTACGAAGCCGATCTGCCAAGTCTAACATCAGATGAACTTCAAGTATTTCGGGTGTTAACTGGTATTAAGGAAGACAAATTGCTCACCAAATTATTGGAATTGAAAACACCCAGCTTTGAAGATGTTCAAAAGAAAATTACTACTTGGGAAGTGACCAACTATAATAAAAAGTCTTGTACTCAATCTTCCGATTCTGAGACAAGTGCAAAAATTCAAGAAAAAATGGAATCAAAGTTCTTCATCCCAATGGCACAAAAATGGATTGCCAGATCATTGCAAAAATAAGTGTTTTCGATGTGGTTCCGCTAAACACCGACGTACCGATTGTACCAAGGATAAGGTATATTGCAAAAACTGTGCCAATAATAGCCAGGCCACCATAATTTGTTTAAAAGAGTGGAATTCCAACCGTTCAAATGATCATAGATCATCGAATTTTAATCGTGGTTCATCAAGACCTCAATCAAGAGTTTCTTCACGAGCTCCTTCGAGATTATCTTCATCTGTACCAAACAATGAATCTCAATATGCAGGTAACACCCTGTCCACAGTGAAACCCGCAACGGTTACCAGAAGTAAACCAACACCCAAGTTGGCCATCGAGTTCACGGTAGGACAAAACAAATTTTCATATTTTGTGGTACCCGACACTGGAGCAACCCGCACCGTTATTGCTTATGACATTGCCCAAAAGTATAGAATTCCTTATTCTAAAGAGAAGGAATTTCTGCGAGCTGCAAATGGGCAACGAATGAATTGCGAGGGAACAGCCTTATTGGCAGCGAATATTCCTAGTAAAAAGACGGTATACATAAGTGCCATTATTTCAAAAGATTTGAATTCAGAAATTCTAGTGAGTTGGCACGACCTGGTCAATTTAGGCGTTATTCCGCCATCATTTCCGTCTTGTTTACATGTGAACCATGAAAATGCAACTTTGGAAAAAGTTTTCGAGGACTTCCAAGATGTTATTAGCGACACTTTACCTGACAAACCAATGGAAGGTCCTCCAATGGAAATTAAACTCAAAGATGAACCGATTAACCCGCTTCGAGTAATGAAAGCTCGACCAGTTCCACATCATTGGCAAGATGACGCCACGGAATTAGTTACTAAATTGATAAAAAGCAACGTTTTGGTGCCCGCACCCGATGCAACCGAATGGATTTCCCCTGCCCAATTTGTACCGAAAGAAGGAGGCAAAGGTGGACTTCGTTTAGTTACTGATTTCCGAGAATTGAACAAACATGTTGTTAGGCCAGTGCATCCATTTCCATCAGCCCAAGAAATTGTAAGAAAAATCCAGCCAGATGCTCGATATTTCGCCGTGATGGATGCGGTCCAAGGCTATTTTCAAATTCAGCTTTCTGAAGAAGCTTCGAAATTAACAACATTTTTATTATTCAACGGGAAATATCAATATAAAAGAGGGCCCATGGGACTTGCATCCACAAATGATGAATGGTGCAAGAGATCAGACGCAGTTGTGAATGAATTTGAATGGGCTGAGAAGATTGTTGATGACATCTTACTTTGGGCACCCACAGAAAGTGAATTATTAAAACGAATAAGACTCGTTCTCAAGAAATGCCGAAACATTAATTTGACCATTTCACGACGAAAGTTTCAATTCGGACGCGAAGTAAAATTTGCTGGATATATTGTGTCTGAAAATGGAGTAAAGCCGAATCCTGAAAAGATTCAGGCACTGTCAAAATTTCCTTCACCAAGAGATCTGACTACTTTAAGATCATTCTTGGGACTTGTCAACCAATTGGGAAATTTCATTCCCGATATAACGCATATGACACGAAATATGCGTCAACTTTTAAAGAAAGACAACCCGTTTCAATGGCTTCCTGACCATGAAGAAGAATTTCAAAAAGTGAAACGAATTTTGACCTCTGAAGTGTTAGTGCACCCCTTCGATCCATCTCTTCCAACTGAATTGCTGACAGATGCATCTCGAACGCATGGAATAGGATTCATGCTATTACAAAGAACAAGAGAAGGACAACCGAGAATTGTCCAATGTGGATCATTTGCATTAACTCAAGCACAATCAAATTATGCGGTAATTGAACTTGAATGTCTTGCCATTGTACGAGCAATGCAAAAATGTGATTACTACTTAAGGGGAATGGACAATTTTACAGTTATCACAGATCATAAATCTTTGATTGGAATCATGAAAAAGCCAATCACTGACATTACGAACCCTCGTCTTTTACGTTTCCGCGAAGCGCTTTCTCCCTACAATTTCAATATAACATGGAATGCTGGTAAGGATCATTTAATTGCCGACGCACTCTCCAGAGCACCAGTTTTTCCTCCCGAGGAAATGGACAAAGAAGACAATGTTGAAATGTGCTATAGAGTGGCGGAAGATCCTTCACTTCAAATGTTATTTGATAACATTGATGATGATTACAGATCTCTTATACAAGCGTTGCGCAAAGAAGTTGACGTTAAAAAGCTGCCTGCTTCACACCCTGCTCGAGTATTCTCAAATATATGGCAAGATCTATCTCTTTTTGACAGTGAAGAAGAGACATTAATTATCTATGGAAATCGTATTATCGTTCCATACCTTGCCAGGAAAGAGATTTTAAGGATGTTACATATATCTCACCAAGGCATCAACAAAACAAGACAAGCTGCTCAGCAACTGTATTACTGGCCAGGGATCAATAATGAAATCCAGAACTTGATTGAAAAATGCCAAGCTTGCCAAAGATTTCAAGCCTCTCAGAGAGCAGAACCCATTCAAAGTACAACGACCTCAGGACCAATGGATTTGATTGGAGCAGATCTATTTCAATGGTCAGGTCAGACCTGGTTAGCAATGACTGATGCCTATTCTGGATACATATTTGCACACAAGTTGAGGAGGACCACCACAACAGATGTCATTAAAGTGATGGAAAATGTTTTTCTCACATTCGGATACCCAAAAGTTCTCCGATCCGACAACGGTCCTCAATTCAGAACAGAAATGACCACGTACTTGAAGAACCATGGAACAATTCACGAGACCTCATCACCTTATAATCCTTCATCGAACGGTCTAGCTGAATAATCAGTAAAATCCATCAAGAGTCTACTTAAGAAATGTAACTTGAGTGGAGAAGACTTCAATATTGCATTGAGTCATTTTCAAGGAATCCCAAGAGAGGACGGATATTCTCCAAATCAGCTATTCTTTGGTAGGAGTTTGCGAAACGCTCTTCCCAAGATATCGGTTGATCAAGATTTTTGCCCCGATGGCAAAGCAGCAAGGGACAAGATACGAGTACGAAAAACCTTGCAATCTGATATTCGATCCAAGCCATTAAAAACAATTGCAATAGGAACAAAGGTGTTAGTGCAAAACCCTATCAGCAAAATTTGGGATTGCAAAGCAACCGTAACAAAGCTTCTCGAACATGGAAGAAGTTATGAATTAGACGACGGTGATAAAATATTTCGAAGAAATCGAAAATTCATCAAACCTTTTGGCAAAACTGTATCATTCAAATTAGACTGAAATGTCAAATCTCACAGTGTTTATTGCCGAGTGATTCTGGATACGGCCACTGCCAATTGAAATTCATATGGTTTTGACAACCCATCTTGAGGGGCGTGTAGAGTACTCCCTCTTTGCTTCTCTATTTCTCTCTATCTGATCTTAACCTGTATATCTCTCTCTGCAAATAAAATCAGTTATCCAAATCACTCAGGAGGATGAAAACAAAAAGAAATTTTAAGCATGTGAAAATGAAATTCAGGTTGAAATGTAAAGTAGGAACTACAAGTAGACCAATCTAAAGTCTGGATGAAGGTTGAGATGTAATCTTGCAATTTATCATAAAATGACAAAACAGTAGTAGACTCACATATGAACCTGGTACTAAATCATTCCACCTTCTTGATAGAAAGACTCCTTTAAAAGTAATTTCAAACTTTTCAATTAAAAGGCCAAAAAATTCCTTGATTATAATTACATTTCATTGATCAAAAATGATGAATTTTGTGTTTTTCATGTTATTGAAATGTAACAAATGACTATTTTCGAGCTATCTAATCAAGAAATATCCTTTTTCCTTCTAATGTCTTTTTTCACGGAATGTTATTACTTGGCCACGCAACCTCTCTCAGCCAATCTTTGGACGTTTAACGTTTACAGTATTTTTCCATCAAAATGTTGGAAAAATGTACCCAAAGATGGCTTTTTGCCTTTATGGGTGGCTCTTGTGATTCCATGGAGTTGAAAAGTGCGTATTTTCTCAACAGAAAGCAGTTCTACGAGTGCTTCATTGCTATCACGAAACGACCAAAACTCAAGCAACAAAAACTTGTCCATGGTCTTGAAAATAATAAGCTTACAACTGATCTAACTCATTCCACCTGTTGAGATCAATTTAGAGTCAATCGACAGTTTGTTAGTGGGCCACAAAATGAAGTTTATAAGGACTTAATTAGAGAAACTTCAGACCATGCTCTTAAGTGATGTGACATCATGGTTTTACTGACCTCGTGATGCAAAGGAAGCCGTGGGATGCCAAGAAATGGGTTTATACAGCTTATACCCTTCCTTTCGTCCATGTTTCATCGATTTAAGTGGTGGACTATTTTATATTTCAATGAGGAAGTTCGCCAATGATCAAGTTCTTGCTTTCTACAGTTCGAAAGCCATTACTGACTATCCAAGTACCAATGTGTGTTCAACAAGTTCGTCAATATATTCACCAGGAGCCAACAATCAAACCAGTTCAAGCCAATCTTGACAATTTTCAGTTTCAATTTGCTACAATTTTCATTTATGGACAATAAACACATTAATTGTCTGTTGCGCGACAAAACACTTTTTGTTCCTACTTTTCCAGTCGTTTGGTACGATAATTTTTGTGGGATTGCATTGACACGTGTATGACATGCTCTTTATGCTAAAATTGGCATTTTGTATCCTCGAGTGTTCAAGACGCCCGGCATTGACGTATGCCCATTTTCAAATGTTAGACTCCAGATTATTTGTTCAGTTCAGGGTTGCCAATTTGTATTGATCAGAGTTCAAAGTTAGGTCATGGTCAGAAAATGAAAGATTAACATTTCAATGCTTTAGCAATGCAAATGTTACTTGGAAATTTATGGTTAATAAGAAAGTGCTCAAAAGGACTTGTTTTTTTCCACCCCAAAAATACTGAAATATTGGTTGGAAGTAAGATCAATTTGGCAGGCCTGGAATATTTCAGGGTTCAAAATTATTTGATCATTAGCAAAATATGAAAGAAAAAATGTAAGAAAATGAGTCGTAGAGGAATTTGATATTTTGTGTACAAGTAGAGGAATAACAAAGAAGTTGTGTGAATGTAATGGCTTGCATTGCTAACAACATTTGTCTTAGTACCAACCGGCACCCAACGTGCCAAAAGATCGTTCCATAATTTGGAAATCTATCGGAAAACTTGAATGTCGCATAACGAGTCTGAATTTGGCCACCCTAAGGCAATTTCTATGTCTAGTTGATTTCGAGAAAGCCCGAAGACATGAGATAAAAAAATAAAAAAGGATGTCAACTTTGAGTGGTACAAGAATTTGAAAAAAAATCCTCCGAACTCTCTGTGATCCAGAAGAATGATTTATCATAATGGCAGTCATTGCTAACAACCTTCCGCTTCAAATCTTTGCAATGCTGACGTGTAAGGGCGGGCAGAAAGTAAAAATATATTTTCCCTTTTAGTTCACAAAAGTTGCAGAAAAATGTACCCAAAAGTGAAAACAAAGTGCAGAAAAAGGTTGGAAGTGAAAATAAATGTCGAAAAAAGAGGAAATAACTTGCATTTGGGCTCAATATGTCATTCATTGTCAGAGTAGCCACAGTGCTTAATTGAGCTGGAGAAGTCATTTATAAGTTCTAAAGATATTTGAGACTAGTTTTGAGGTGAGGAGACAATGTTGCACAAGTAATTGAGTTCTATTAATTAAGTCACGACCGAGAAAAGGATATAAGGTCATTTAAAGTACACCAGAAAACTATCTTCAGAATTTTCTGAATTTTCCATTCCGTTTTGAGTGACATTACTTCAATATTTGGCCCGTGACCTAATTACCAGAACACAATTTCAAATGTGGCATGGTCTCTTCACCCCAAAACTGGTCAAATACCTTTGGAACTTAATAATGATGTCTTCAAGTCAATTGAACACCGTGTACTGCTCCACTGATATATCCTTAACTTGATGTTTTCAAGTTTCTTATGGGCCTTTTTTAGATATAGCGGTCTTACTAGGCAATCAAACCTAAACCTATAATCTACATTATTTTTCAGATCATTCCATTACCATAACATGAGTTTCTTTAGGTTTAACATTTGACCCTGGATAATGGATCCTCTATGTCAATTCCTATGAGTGTAAGGCAATGCTCGTTGAGACCTCCTTGGATGTCTGTTCCCTTGCTTACATTAAAAAATACAAAGAGAAGGGTTAGACGGCGACTGAAGCATGTGAAGTCGTCACAACTCAGAGAGAGGCTGAAAGCTCTGTTGATTGCAGTAAAACAGGAAGTCAAAGAGGCAAAAAGGTTGTATGAAACAAATCCGACCCGGAAAAGACTGAAGTCTTCAATCACTTCTTTTCCTCCGTGTTTACTCCGCTTGTCGTTGCTCACTCAGAAAAATCTGAAGTAGCCACATGTGCAGACCTTCCACTTGTAGAACTCCAAATCACCCCAGAGAGGGTCGAGGGCGTAGTTTCAAAGATAAAAAAAACAAGCCGCCCCTGGCCCTGATGGTATTCCACCACGAGTTCTCTATGAAGTAAGGAAACAAATCAGCAAGCCACTCTCGGCCCTTTTCCAACGTTCTTTAAACGAGGCAAGGACATCTCCAAAGATAACGTACGTTATAACGTACTCCACGAACGAGGGTGAAGTCCCACAGGCTTGGAGGGACGGAAATGTATGCCCCATCTTTAAAAAAGGGAAGAAAGATGACCCGTCAAATTACAGGCCTATTTCCCTCACTAGCGGTGTTGGTAAAATCCTGGAATCAATTTTGAAGGATTTTATTGTTGGTCACTTGGAAAGAAATGACTTGCGACAAAACATAAAAAATGAAGAATTTTCATGCAGTTTGTGTGAAACCTACAACTTCTTTCTTGCAATGTAAAGGGACGTAGTTATTTTTATGATCTTCATGCATCTTATTAACATCACAAAGTAATAAAAGAAGCCAAAGTTATGAATATCTTTAGCCCTTTCATTCCAATTGGGTGTTGTAGCACCCAAAATTTTAATCTTTGATATAGTCACGGTCATGCTGTATAACAGATTAAATTTGTTGTATTTAATACCAGTGCTATAGTACCTTTCTACCTTAAAAATATTTCACGTGTACAGTGTGTAACAAAAGTTCCGTCCTGAAAGAGTTAAGAATGTTTCTTTGTGTGCATCAAGTAACACTTCATCGTTGGGAAGCATTACAAGAACCACTATCAGATAAAAATTCTTTCTTTGGTGACTTGATCAATGGACAAAATGCATTTGTGTTGAAATTTTGGGCAAATATATGCCAAGAAAATAATCTGTTTTGAGCTTAAACGATGCCCAAAATTATGCCTCACACAATGCAAACACTGAAATTGACCTTACTCTCTTTGTTCACTCACATTTAGAAAAAGTAAATGGACTTTTGGAATGTGCCTGAATCACCAACAGAAAAAGCAAGGCCCGCTATCAAGATGAACTCACACACCATGAAGAATCTATCAGTAGTTGGGACTTGACTGATTCCCAAAATAACTTTGGGTGTGAATTTGCTTCTGTCACTAAAGTGTATCAAAAGTGGGTGTGCCATCAACCATAGACTGTGGCACTATAGCAGATGAAGGAGTACTGCTACGAAACAAATGAACTGAACTTACGATTCAAAAAAACACACTTGAAAGGCACTGCACAGATGAATTTATCACATTTCAATATGATTTTTCAAGATGTTTATAGTATTGTGAGTGAGAAGCAACTGGCAAAACAAACAAGGATGACTGCAAATTGTAGGCTTTCTATAATTGTAATTTGCGATCTGGCAAAAAGAATTAAATCTCAAGTCATTTCTTTAAATAATAGAACCCTACCATTAGCCTATGAATTGCACGGGGAACTTAATACTCAAAATATAAAAAGTTGTTGTGCTGCTATCAGAAGAAATCATGTTGTCTGATGGTCAATGATCTCGTCACCTTTTGAATGGCAAATGTGGCCAATCCTGCCCAATGAGAATTAATTGGCTTGGGTTGCTTGAATGAAACATAATTTGAGACGGGCACTTTTTCTGATGTGGTTTCAAATCCTTTAAATTAAGGAATCCTTGTCTAGAGGTATGGTTGACAACTCTGCAGGGACAGCAATACAATCTCAGCTTGAAGTTGGTACTAATTCTCAGTGGTAAAATACCTTACCTTGGTAGACCTTGGTACATCTTGCTTCTTTTATTGGACTTTCATCCTCCCCAACAATCAGCCTGCTTTGACTTTTCTTTTTAGAGAGAGGTTAGATTTGAAAATTTCCAAGACAAAACATTGAAATTTAGGGATCAGAAATGAACTTTCACACTTCCAGAGGGTAGCCAGTGGTGTGGCATGGGGCTAGGAACGTAAAACTCATTCTCAAAGGGAATTAAACCACTTTTCTTAGACAGTTGCGTTCTCCCGCCACAATCTGTTTCTTCCCTACTGATGTAAGAGAATCTGATGATTGGCGGCGGCAGCGCAGTCTAGGAATTCAGTGGTCTATGCGCTGTCCATCACAAGGGTAATGGTGACGATTTAAGGTCGGGTCAAAAGAGCAACAAAGGAGTGTTGCCAGATATTTCAAAATCAGTAGTTTCAAGTTAAATAATGGCAAATGCAAATTAACAGATAAAACTTAACTATCATTTTAAATATGTACCACTCTCAAAACAGAAAGAAAAATGTCTTAAGATATTGCCCAAAGGAAAATTTTCATTGTTTAAACAAGCAGTTTTGATCTGAAATTCATTCTTGCAAGAAAGTATTCGATGTGGAACATCTGCATTGCTTTAAATCATTGCAACTTATAACCTTGCCTCACAAGATAGTGAGGCAAGGTACCATATACTTTGATTAACCCAGAACCCGTACTTCTTGGCAAACAAAACCTGCCTCCTTTTTCTTTTCCAAAAGCGTGGAACGATTTCATCACCAAAACCAAGACTACCTTCGTAATGGAAGAAAAAATAAAACAATGGAGCAAATATGTACTGAAACTAATCATAAGCGCATACTAATCGAAGTGTCTTGAAAAAAAAGTGTTTTTCCTGCCAAGGAGCGCCGTAACTTGTCGTGGTTATTCTTGTAGGGATGAGGCAAAGGGTATTTATGGATAGTTGGCCTCTGAAACCAACCAGTACCGGGTGTAATATCCCAACCAATCTCTACACTATCCAGATTACTAGTTTACTGTTCAAACAGCAACACTACAATTTGTATCACTCTCAACATTAAAGTGGAGAGATTCACAAGAGCTTGCACGTGCCCAAGCTCTTCGTGAGAGTCAAAGACACCACAAAAACAAGCCCTACGGCTTATGGTGATCTTAGGGCCCTAATTTTCCACCACCATATAGTACCTTATACTAAGTTTACAACGTAATATTAACTTTTCTACTTATCCTAAAGTCATTTGCACAATAGGACATGTGTAAGGTTGCTTCAAGTGAGCGTTTTAAATCATTCCGCGGGCGGCAAAACAGGGCCGTTGGCTGTGCTGTGCTGGTCAGCCCATTTTGGCGAATCCAAGTTTTTCCCATTTTAACGTGCATTTGATGATTCTAGGTCCCTGGAAACGATCTAAATTTTACGTTTTGATCCCTCTGCTTTAACTTGGTTGAAAATATGCCCAATTTGTTTGCTAGAAAATGATACAGAAAAGATTAGATCTTAAAAGAAAGAAGCGTTAAAAAATAATGCATTTCTCTGTATGTTAAGTACTTTGAAATATCTAAATGATTCTTTGGAACCAACTGAATAAATCAGCATCTTTATATTAGTGTTTGGATCAATGTTAAGTCCTATTTTTGCAATAGCAAAAGGCTTGCTTACTTGCTTTTATATCAATCACCCTAATAGTATTTTTTGCATATTATTGACCCAATTCCAGCCAAGGTATCCTTAAGTGAAATACCGATCGTTTCCAAGGACCTAGAATCATCAAATGCTCGTCAAAATGGGAAAAACTTGGATTCGCCAAAATGGGCTGAGCAGCACAGCACAGCCAACGGCCCTGTTTTGCCGCCCGCGGAATGATTTAAAACGCTCACTTGGAGCAACCTTGTGCATGTCTAATTGAGAGTCGAAAAAAGCGACCTCTAGCGGCATTTATAGCATTTCCTGTAATGGAAAGTAGAGAAATTCCGAAAATACGCCCTTCACTTTGCTAAGTTTGAAGGCCTCTCGTACATCCCCACTGATTTGAAATTGGCAGCAGTTAACAACAAGTCGTCAATTAGTGTAACAAGAAACAGTCTTAAGTTTTAAGAACATCAAGATTTTTGCCTCATTATGAAGTTATTACAGGTTTAAAATGTCAACTTCAGTTTCAAAATTAGTCACCCTCTACATAGGAAGGAGAAAAAAGGGAAAAGGAGAAGGCAAGAGGGGCTGTCAACCAATTCAGAGCGACCATTGAAGGTCTTAAGGTTTTTAAGGTCTGAAGACCTTAAAAAAGGAGTTGGTGAAGCTTTCAGACTTGTGGACTTTTGAACACCGTTGTGACAAACCAATGTAATTTTGGCGCATTACAAGAACACAACTTTTGAAGATAGAATAAATGGCTCTAGAATGAAATAAAAAAGAAACAGCAAACACTGATAAAACTTGCATAAAAGCGAAAGAAGTTACAACATAGACCGAGTCCGCATCATCAGGTGGTTTCAGACCGCCATTGCCAAAAGTTTTTTGAAATACTGCAAATTACGGGCGCTCACTGCCATTTTTGAAGTCACATACCGCCAAATTCTGCCACCTTTGAGCGAAAAGTTTCCCGTTTACAATCATTTCGTCTCGTTTTTTAGGGTACAAATTTTCGATCTCTTTTGTTAAGTCGAAAACTTTCTGAGCTCGTTTTTAGGTCGGGAATATCCGATCTCATTTTTAGGTCGACAATTTTTTATCTCGTTTTTTGGTCGATTTTTTTGCCTGCCCTTCCACTTTCTGCCATATTCTGCCACTTTACAACTTTCATTGCCAAAAACTTTTCTTTACTGCCATTTTCTGCCACTTTACAAATTTCATTGCCAAAAACTTTTCTTTACTGCCACTTTCTGCCATTTTACAAATTTCACTGCTAAAAACTTTTCTTTACTGCCATTTTCTGCCACTTTACAAATTTCACTGCTAAAAACTTTTCTTAACTGCCATTTTCTGCCACTTTCCCCCACTGCCAAATAAAATGTAACTGTCTCTGTCTCTTCTCAAGTGCTTTTACCTTTGAAAGAGTAGAGTGCTGTAGAGAACTAGATAAAAGACTAAAGTTGATCTGAAAAGCCTTTGAAAAGGTGTAATCAATTCAACCTTAAAAACCAAAAACGTAATTTTGGGCAACCTAATTATGTTATAATTTGCCCAAAGAGTTAACCTAAAATATTCTTTTTCTTTTGGTCGGGGGGGGGGGGCGGATTTTTAAATACCGCTACAAGGAATGGGATTCCTTGTAAAGAGAGTTAATCATCAATATAATTTCAATAATTAATGTTTATATGAAATTTGATCTACCAATGAGTTACTGTTGGCAGATCTCTACAACCCTTGTAAAGTGGGTTGGTCAGGAATAGTGTCTAAAAATTTGTCCAATCCTGCCTTAAATGCTGTTAGAGGATCAGTTCCTACATTTTCCCGACGAAGACAAATGAGCAACAAATTGAACAATGAAGGAGCCCGATAAAGAAGAGAGGAGGACTTCATTGTTTGTACTAAACTAGTTTCCTTTTGATTTGGAGGTGCTCTCGAAGCGCATGTAAAACCTCTACGATCGCTACAACTGATCTCAAATCCTGGGTTAGGACAGAGCCCATGAATGCTCTTGAAAACATACAATATCAGACACCTTTCATACCTTCTCTGAGTACTAGACAGCCCTAACTTTTGGAGTCTCTCCCAATACGAGAGCTCTCTCATTCCTGTGATCTTTGGACCTGCTCGACCTTTTGCAAACCAGCTGAACTCATTAGAGCCCAAATGGGTGAGGCATATTCAAGATGCGGTTGAACGATCGACTTGTACAGAGTTTGCATCGTCATACTATCTCTGGACTTAAATAGCGATCTAGCCGCTTGTTTGATATGATTGTGCGACCTTGGCTTGAATATGATCATCGAATTTCCCCGTGTCTTGGATTTGAATCCCAAGATTTTTGATCGAAGAAGCCCTTTCATTTTCATTATTTATTATCTTGATAAGCCTGTTCAGATTGCCCAAACGTCATGACCTGGAACTTTTTTCCATTCAGGCACATGTTATTGCTTTTGACCCAACTATAGACTCGTTCCAAATTGTCTTCCATCTCAATTGACGAATGACCATTTCTTCAAAACACAAGTGTTATCGCGTTCAGCGGAGGAGGATAAAGAACAATGTTTAGGGACGTTTACAAAATGTGAAGGCAACAATTTTTGTTGGAAATGATTACATTTTACCTCAAACAAACAAATATTCTAAAAACCTTTACAAGAATACAAACAAACAAATAAACGGCCAGTTTGTTCGCATCAGTAGTCTCGATTCATGCAATCTATCAGAACTTTTAATCCTACACATTTCGTAAATGTACAGTTGTATGCAAACGACCATTATGTCTGAGTTTTCAATTTGTTTAATTTTTATTTATTTTTTTCTTTTACTTTGAACAAGACCAACGCTCATTATGCACCCCGGGAGTGCTAGCTAGAGCTAACCTGACCAATAAACCAATGAATGAGCTGCTAATTTCAAGAACTTCGTCTTTAATTGCAAGAGTTAAAAAAATCACGCCTTTTTACAATTTTAGGGAAGACAGTCTGTAGCATTGCCAACCTGATGAGTGTCACGAACAGGAATGATTTAATCCCGTCGTGTCGAAGAAAATCTCATCCCAGGGATCCCGAGGACGGGATAAACCGAAATTTTCAAATGTTTATTATGTCAGGGTATAAATATCGTAATTTTGATTTGGCCCAGTGGTTGGAAACAGGTGTTTCCAACCAAAAAACTATGCAACAAATGACACAAAAATGTAAGTAAAATGTCACAAAATGCAAATAAAAGCGGAAAAATATGCTGGCGCAATGGAAAAAAATTGAATAAAATTCAAAACATGTTGGTATAAATGGGTCACACCAAGATTTTTTGGTTCTGGATCAAGATCAGTATAACGACTTTTCAGATTGAACGGGTTTGGTTCCAAACTGATCAAAATTTTGAAGCTGACTCAAATCCAGATTGTTGCAAATCTGGATGAGATCGGATTGTTTAAGACTCATATAGGGTCTTTTAGTAATATTTCTAATATCACTACACTCGTTTTATTGAGCAATTGAGAATCATTTATTCAAGTTAAATGAGTTAACTCCTATTTCGCTACACTTTTGTAGTGAATCGCGGTTGATTCTGGTTTTGGTCCTGGCTCTGTATTGGTTTGTGCTTTTTTGGTCCAACTCACAATAAACCGATCTCTTCCACACCAATAACTAAATCACAACCAACATTTTTTTGTCGTTTTTGTAAAACGTAACAAAAAATGCCTATAATGCAAATGAGACGTTTTACATTTTTCTACCTCTCTAAATATCATTGCCAATTATTTGTTTCATTTGTGCCATTTTAGTTTCTTGCAAGTATTCAAATTTTAGAAAATCCCGTTTTGAGTTTTAAAATCTGGTCCCGTTTTGGAAAACAATTGAAAATTCCATTTATCCCATTTATCCCGTTTTTGAATAGAGAATCTCGTCTCCGGATTCCGTTAAACTCGGGATCCGGGGATCATCCCCTGACCACCAAAATCCGACAATGACTCAAAAATTTAGCTATTGAAAAACAGTTATTAAAACACATAAATTTACATTTCAAGTGCATGAATTTATATCTCTATTACAAAGCTTAAGAACTTGTTTCAATCTCAATTTGACAGATAAAATAAAAGAAGAAAGTACAATTTTGTCATCATGATTGGTAAAGTATCTAACCCATACAGGGACAAACAACTTTTTTTTTAAATTTGAGCCTTCCAAGCTTTCATACTGACGAAGTTTTTTTTGCTATTTTTTGGTATATCTCAACTGCAAATTTCAATCTCAGTTTGACTTTAAATTTGAGAGACTTTCTTGGGTTCACATGACACTTCTTTGGATTGCTTATTTTCCACTAGGTTTTGCTTTGGCAGACACACAACTTTTTTGACTCTCAAGCATTGCAAATTTGTTGGCAAAATGGGCTTTCATTAATTTCATTAGACTTAATTGTCGATTTTTTTTTTTAACTTAATGTCATTAAAATAGTTATTGTTGAGTGGCATGTTGGACAATTTTTAGCGATATTAGGGTTCAAAATGCGAATTTTCGTTCTTTTGGCTGAAACTTGAAAAGGGCAAGGTGGTTTTTTCAAAAGAGGCGCAAGGCGCAAGAGCCTAAAAAAGTGCGCAAAAGGCACCCTAAAAGGCGCCAAGTTTGCGCAAAAGCGCAAAATATGGAAGCACTGCATCGATCCTCTTAGAAATGCTTCGTTTTGTTTTGTTTTGTTTTGTTTTGTGCCGTGGCCAATTTAAGCAAGAGAAATAGGCCAAATTTTTGAAAATGTTACTTGTATCGAGATTGAGGAAATATGTAAAATTTCTTATATCGAGAATTCTTATGTAGTAAAATTTTGGTCAGCACGTAAAAGTTTCTTATAACGCGAAAATTTCTTAAACTGAGATTTCATATATCGAGATTCGACTGCACTTCAAAAAACTAAGCTTTGGGCGTTGTACCACGAAATACCTGTACTTGCAATTTGGACACACTCGTGGGAACAATCGACGGAACTTTCAGTTATATTCTGACATCATTTGGTCAGCTATCAGGGAAAACTGTCCTCCAAAGTAGGCAAATATCTCGCATTTGTAGATATCTGTGGCTCAAATGGCTTCAATGGGACATGGACAAAGGTTTCTCAAGTGCGTGTTTTAAATCATACCATTAGCGTTAAAACATGGCCGTTGGATGTGCAAAGTAGCTTGGCCCTTTTTGACAAATTCAAGTCATTTCCATTTTTCAAATAAGTCCAAACAAAATTGGACTTATTTGACCCTGTAGGCACAATAAGGACCCAAAATGAGTAAATTGGGGTGTGCTGGTATGGTTTATTAAAAGCAGAAACTAAGTGCAACATTAGTTCAGCAAAGGAGTTTGTTGGGACAATTGTCATCACTAATTACAAACTATTGTAGTTCAGGGTGGTTGTTGATCTTGGAGCTATCTGGAGGGTAGTTGGCGTCAATTTTCTTTCATGGCAACAGGACTTGTTGAAGCAAGTTGCTGTTGCACTATCCAATTGTGCGTTGACCCTTGGTGGAGTATCTGTTGTCCTCGGTTAATTGTCAAGGTTGCTGTCATTATCATCACGGTTGCTATCTGTGCTGTTACTAACATCATCATCATCATCATCATCATCATCATCATCATCATCATCATTGTCATCAATTAGGGACTGGCTTTCAGTCGTTTCCACCTGAGCTTCTTCTGCTGTCTCAGTGACATCCTCGGACTCAATGGCACTTTCTAAAGATCAGCAAACCAAGAAGCATTGTTAGGTAAAAGATCAAATGTAGAACATGTCAATGCAAAATGGACCTCTGACAAACAAACAACTCTAGGGGGAGTGAGACCATGTGGACTGCTTCCACAAAGGCCATGTAATTTATATTCTTACCTGGTAGAATGCCACACCACTTTTTAATCGCTGGTCGGGTAATCTTTTTAGCCTCCACTTGAACAGTATTGCATACCTCTCTTGGAACATCAATGCATTTGACACGTTGCTCCAATTTGGGAATGATCTTGTTGGTGGGGTTACAAGTTCTCTGAGGATTCAAGTGACACACCTCCTCAGGAACGTCTTGAACAAACTGCAAAAGAGGCCAGCCAGTAAATGAATTGCGCCATCAAGCAGTCAGTATAAGGGTTGGTTGGTCTGTCCCTTTCTCTCTTGGATCAGGGCCTCCATAATGACTCGATTATTGGAGCTCAAGACAGACACTACGTACCGTTTTAATTTCATTGGCACACACTCGAGGCCCTTGGACTAATGGACAGGCCTCTGGACCACACACCTCTCGCACCTCTTGTCGGCAATCTGTCTCTGGAGTTAACTTGGTGCTATTCATCTTCATCACATTGCACACTTGCTTGGGAACATTAGTGCACTTGCCATTGTCATTGCAAACCTCCTCCGTATTGGAGACACACTGAGCAATCTCATCCTCAACCTCATTCTCGTGATAAGTGGTCTCACAAACTGTTTCATACTCGTTTGAACACACCTCGTCACCTACAGCGTCACAATTCCTGACGTTGGGCTGTTGGCACACCTCGATCTTTTGAGTGCGTGGGACAGCATGATATTCAATATAACAGTTCTTAATGAATTTCTCTTTGCATTCTTCAACCTATTTGGAAAGCAGAAAACGGTTCAAATGTGCTCATACACAGAGGGTCACACATTGTTGCCGTTGGCTAGTCTTACCTCTTCAGTTTTGAAAACGGTTTCATAGGTTTCATGGCAGGACTCTTCCAAAATGTGAGTACAATGCAGTTCATCAGCATACTCAACATCTTCCACCATCATGACCTTATTCACGCAAGTCCAACCCTCAGGAACGACTTGTGGGTTAATGGTGAGCACCGCTGATGTTGGACTATTGTTGTTGTTGTTGTTCCCCATGTCATCTTCAGTATCTTCATTGGTTTCATTGTCCTCATTCCCGATGGATTGAGTTATGGAGTCATCATCATTGGGTTGGCCAGTTGGATCATTGTTGGATGGGTCAGTAGGATCGTCATTGGAAGGGTCAGTAGGATCGTCATTGTTGGGAGGGTCAGTGGGATCGTCATTGGAAGGGTCAGTAGGATCGTCATTGGAAGGGTCAGTAGGATCGTCATTGGAAGGGTCAGTAGGATCGTCATTGTTGGGAGGGTCAGTGGGATCATTTTGTCCACTTTGACGCTCTAAAATAAAGGCTTGGAGTTGTTGGGCCAATTTCTTGTCCACTGAAAACAGAGAATATGGGACCCAGATCATTAATGGTGTCTTCTTGCTGCTATTCTTATTTTTCAGCCAACATAAGTGGAGACAGGCTTACAAAGATTAAGAGGGTTCTCTGCCTGAGGTTGGACTTGCTGAGTTGAGCGGCCTTCAAACTCCACACTGCTTGCTTCAAAGTCACCTAAAGGTCGACCGCGACGAACAAATGCACTAGAGGAGGACAGCAAGGAGCATGCCAGAGTCAAATAAATCTAAAAGAAGGTCAGAATTAGAGCCATAGTCCGGGTGCCATGCCAAAGAAAGAAATGCTTAGGTTCTAACTGGAATTCTCATTTTGCTGAGGGATGGTGGACTGATTGGTGCCTGCCAAGAGAAAAGCAAGAGGATAGATAAATGAGGAGAATGGTCAAATCCTATGGAGGAACTGATACTGATAGAGTGTCAAGTGCTGCTTTTATAGATCGGCGGGATTTTTGCACAAGATATCCATGTGCCTACGTACCACTGAGCTAACCAAGACGCCAACTTCAGGCCCTTTTGGTTGCGTTGTGAAAAGAAGGAAGAAACTGGATCTCTGCCACTTACTTTCTACGAGCTTCATCATTTGCAATCCACCTTGCGCTCTTGATTTCTCAACAACCCGCCAGTTTAAAACTTGTGTTTCATGGCAAACAATTCAAACATGAATTTTCATCTTATATTTTCCCGTAAGACGCAAATGCAGATGTTCAGGTGCAAATCGCACTATTACTGACGTGACTTTACCGTACTTGATGATGCCCCAATCCACAATACTTTTGATCTGTTTCTTGTGAGAAGCTAATACATTGACTATTTAGACAAAGTTTTTAATATCTGACTCTTGGTCTGTTTTCTAAATTTTGTGTTTCAACGACAGTAATGTCTTTGCTTTTCTTAAAAATCCTTGTGTGACCATGGTACTTAAAACTGCCCATCAGGTTTGTTTGGAAATACCCAAACACAATGAGTGGAGTGGCCGAAAATATTTATTTAAATATGCAATATTTGTTTTAGATATTTGAGCAGCTTTTAAATATTTGGCCGTTTTGAGCAGCTTTTAAATATTTGGCCGTTTTGAGCAGCATTTAAATATTTGGCCGTTTTGAGCAGCTTTTAAATATTTGGCCGTTTTGAGCAGCTTTTAAATATTTGGCCGTTTTGAGCAGCTTTTAAATATTTGGCCGTTTTGAGCAGCTTTTAAATATTTGGCCGTTTTGAGCAGCTTTTAAATGTTTGGCCTTTTTCATCCACAATTAAAGGAAAATTTTAACAAAACTGTCAATGACAGTGGTGCCAGGTGGCATATTTGCACGTCAGAAAATTCGAAATCTGGCATATTTGAGATCCCTATGGCACTATTCTCCGTTTCGTTCTGGCATGTTTTTTGGCGTGTTATGTCTTGTTTTTGCTATTCTATCTTAGCAATAAATTTCATAAAGAAATTGATACATAAGGTTTCATTTGAACAAAAATAGGAAACGCCTGACCTCTGACGGCATTTCCAGTAATCATTCTGCTTTTCAAAATACAGTTTCAAGATACTCACTGAATATGCTACAAAGGAGATCAGTAGATACTTAGACAAGATCGGCCCTTCTCTCAGACGAGAAACGCTTGACATGAAATTCCAAGTCATTTCATTTTCTCATTTCGTTTCTATATTTTTTGAATAATTGTGGTTAATTCATGACAGCATGGCAAATTATTTCCGATTTTCAAATGATCTACTGATTCATGGTTTCCTTTATTTGATGGAGGTTGTTCAAACACGTCGATTTTTGACCTCAAAAAATGATTTCTAAAGTATTTCAGCTTTGAAAATATGTTGTTTGGATCACAATGACAAGTCAGAAAAAAGTGCAGATATTTTGCTGCAAAAAAAAAACCGGATTATTTCCAGGAAATGAGTTCTCCAACAAGCAATCCTTCAATCTTTCAATTTCAACCCCAACTTAAGATCTATCCCAATTTCTCCCATGATACTAGCGTGATTATTTCCTCAATTTTTGAAAGCTCAAGTGTGCCAGAATCATATTTCTGTTGTGGAGACTTTCGCATTTCTGCTTATTCATTAAATGATATTGAGACAATTTTTCAACCCTCTGAACATAGCGTTAAATATCTGGAACGGCCATAAAATTTAAATGGAAAAAAAACGAGATTTTTTACAGTTATGCCCATTATCTTGTATTACTTTTTTATTTTATTTGTACCGTTTTTTGGACAAAAAGTTGGAAGCAAGAACACTGGATATTAGAACAACTCCTGAAATCAAAATTATGTTGCTGCCGTAAAATAATATTTTCATTTCCAACTTGTCCAATATGAAAGGGAATTTTTTGCCTTTTAGAACCAGCAAATAAAAATAATTGATCAACAGTGAAATATAAAAATGTTTTTTGGGAAAAATCAAATGCAGATTATCAAGGCACTAAGAAGCTGATGTTAAAACATATAATTTATTTATGATTCTTAAATTTGTTACCTTCTGTTTTGATCTTACCAACAATCTATGAACTGCTGTCGATAAACACTAACTGAAAAGAGCAAGACAGTTTTCGAAATATAACATGGCGCAGACGGCAGGATCGAAATACCGTCCTATATTTTCGTGATTCTGTTTCAACGCCTGCTGATTTCAATTCCCAATGGCAACTTCAAATGCGACCTTAGCATCATTCCGAGCATATAGAGGTCATTTGGCCCGTGTAATTGCCTCTGCAAATGAATTCATGTTAGATCTTCCAAATCCTACACCACCCAAGTTTGTTCAACAAGCTCACATCATCCTTTCAAAATTAATTGATGCTAGATCCAAAGTTAAAGATTCTCTTGCTGCTGCATATTTGAAAATACCAGAAGATAAGTTGGACAAAATTGAGGATGAAATTGCGACAGAATCAGCCTCAGTCGATCGGTTATCCAAAATGCTTCTCATGGTTTCATTGGACGAAGCAATCATTACTCAACGACCTTCTCAACCAATAAGAATAAATGAGGCCCTGAAACCTCAACGTCTACCATCGGATGCAAAATTGCCTGAATTTCGGGCATGGCGAGAAAACTTCGACTTGTATTTTTCTTCGTATTTTTCTTCAAAAAATATGGCGAAATTTCCTCTTGCAGAACAATGAGGACATTTACGAGCTTGTGTCGATCTTAAGCTTCAACAACAATTGTCTATTAACACTTCATCTTTGAGCACCATTCAAGATTGCATAAATGATATTCGTCAAACTTTCCTTCAAGAAACGCCACTTCTAACAAGGAGATATAACTTTTTCAAATGTAATCAGCACCCCAGAGAACGGTTTTCGGATTGGTATCTCCGACTACAAATGGAGGGAAATGAAGCCGAGTTGGACACCTTTTCGCTCGATGATTTCTACTCTCTTCGGATTATTACGGGCGCATGGGATAAACAACTACGGGAGGAATTTCTTCGGCGGGGAGTAAAAACGCGCGAGGAACTGTGCGCTGCAGCATCAGCATGGCAATCTGCATCCATCGTCGAACAGTCCCTGGATATAAAAAACTCTGAAATATCTGTGTCAGCCGTTTCAACCTCGTACCGTCCAAATCAAAACGAGCCAGGTGCCCAAAATATTAAGGGAGAAGGTTTTCGATGTGGTGGACTACCAGAGAAACATGCCAAAATTGGGGAATGCTTTACTCAAACCCTTCAATGTTATAGATGTAAAACAATAGGCCACTTATCTTCGGTTTGCTTCAAAACTGGCGCTGCATTACATCCACATCCAAAATATTGTTTCAACAACAATTGACGTTCACGATTCAAAACGTGGTGCGTACACACAAGAAAGAGACCCGGTCTATGTAGTAACTTCTTTCGCTTTTTATGCAAGTTTTATCAGTATTTGGTGTTTCCTTTTCGTTTCATTCTAGAGCCATTTATTCTAACTTCAAATGCTGTGTACTTGTAATGCACCAAAATTGCATTGGTTTGTCACAACGGTGTTTAAAAGTCCACTAGTCTGAAACCTTCCCCAACTCCTTTTTTAAGGTCTGAAATTGGTCGCTCTGATTTGGTTGACGGCCCCACTTGCCTTCTCCTTTTCCCTTTTTTCTCCTTCCTCATATGTAGAGGGTGACTAATTTTGAAACTGAAGTTGACGTTTTAAACGTGTAATAACTTCAAAACGAGGCAAAAATCTTGATGTCCTTAAAATTTAAGACTGTTTTTTGAAACAATAAGTAACAATTTGCTGTTAACTGCTGCCAATTACAAATCACAGAGGATGTACCAGAGGCACTCAAACTTAGCAGAGTGAAGAGCGTATTTTCGGAATTTCTCTTTTTTACACCACAGGTCATGCCATAAATGCCGCTTGAGGTCGCTTTTTACGATTGAATCGTGAACGTCGATAACCAAGGATCTTCACATCCGGAGTCAAGGCCCCGTCAATACTCTCCTTCATCAACACCATCGCAGAGAAACGCTTCATGCATGTTCGTTCGAGTCAATTCCTTTTCAAAGAAGACTCCACTAGTGAAAGTTCAAATTACCCCGCACGGTGTGAAAATGCCATTGAGAGAAGATTTAAAGATGCTCTCAAAGAGAATCAATCATCAATTAGGCTACCTGGCTTCTCAAGGGCTTCATATATGTCACTTTTTCATTAGGTACTCGATGAAATACGAAAAATATTCATATTTTAATAAAACCGGCTCTTTTTGAACATTCCCGCCCTAAATCGTCACTTTGAAGATCATCCTTTTTCAACATGATCTTGAGTGTGACCAACATTTTCGACGAATTGTTCATTCGTTCATATTATGACTCTGTCTAAATTGATAAGGAGCACTTTAGACATTACTCAAGTACGAAATATCTCATCAGAGGATGACTTCCAATTATTGAGATTTTAAAATGTACGCATCAAGAAGTAGAATTGTTGCCAACAAGGCCACAGTCGTCTGTGGAAGCCACCCTGCATTTTTTGACATTTTTCAAGTCGTTGAACGAAATGAGAACCCTCTCGTGGCACTTGGTTTAAGAATAATAATTGCCATTTGTTCGAGGTTTGCTGAGTTGTAAGACTCAGAAAATTCCCGTTTTGTGTAGCTCCAATGCAAAATTGTGGTTGTTCGCGGTTACAAAGGGACAAATCAAAATGGTGTGTTCTTTTTCGAAAATCCACACGTTTCGGCCATGAAATTGAATCCAAAGTGAGCCGGGTTGGCTGTGCCAAAGCTTTTGCAAATGGATCACCAAGAAATGAACTGTCTTTCCCTTCTGAATCAACCATCGTTTTACCAAAACTCTTGCACAAACCGAATCATTGGAAAAAATTGTGCAAACAAGCACAAACAGATCAGTTTCTCTTGCATGTGAAGAACAAAAAAGAGTCGAGAGCGAGTCTAGCCTATTTTTTGCATACTTCGGAAAGTGAAATTGCCGTTAGAGGCGCGGCAATCGCGCGACTCGTTCTAGCACCATCTAGCGATAAAAATTCAAACTTTTTGTACTTTACAAGGAGAAGAAGGGTCCTTCAGTCGGAGACGAGTTGATGTTAAGAGCCGATTCATCCAAAGACGTTTCGAAAGGTGGGTCACCATTAGTGATGGGTTCCGAGTTGGGAGTGTTGTCACATTTTACTTGGAGATTAGGTATCTTGCTGTTTGAGAAGTTTAGCAATGGTCAAGCTTTTTGACCCTTAAGGACCAAGATGGCAAAAGTATTGCAAAATACGAACTCAAATCCATCAGTAGTCACCATGAAGGAACAGATGGACACACTCTTCAAAGCTTATTCAATCACTAATTTCAGTTTGTAATCTTATGTTTTCTTTATTCTTGTGAATAGCTCACAAACCTAATGACAAGAGGGAAAAGCTTGATGATTTGAATCAAGTTCGCTTTCCTGCTTCCTCTTTGATAACTCGTTTCTGTTCGTATATTCTTTCCGTTCTTTTCCATCACGTTCTATCAGATTCGACTTATTACTTAATTACTGTATAAAATAGTCCAGTACCAGGATCACGGTGACTTGGGCTTTGAAGAAGCAAGTGAAGACCTGAAACAGAAATGGCAACCAAGGAATCCTTCGAACCTCCACTTTAAATGAAGTTTAGTCACAAGGTTAAGAATTTAACACACTTTCCTTTATTCTTTATTGCTTTCCTATATTCTATTATCATTTGTGCAAACATGTAAATTAGACCTGCCGTCCAGCTGAATACATGTCTCATTTGCATACAAATATATTGCGATCAACAACTATCTCATATTCTGAAGCATAACAATAACGTATTTCACACATCAATTAAATACTCGTCTTTCTAAACTATTCCCATCTTTCCAGCCCTTTTTCACGGTTGAAATTCAATTTGGGAGTCGAGTGCTAAAGACAAAACTTCGAAACACAGGTCCTTTGTGGAAATCTAGGTCAAACTTTTCCCGCTAGATGGCGCTGAAACGAGTCGCGCGATTGCCGCGCCTCTAGCGGCTATTTCACTTTCCCGAGTAGGCAAAAAATAGGCTAGACGATTGCGAGCAGGGTGGGCATTTGATTTTTGGACATTTTGTCCACCCCTGTCCAAAAGGTGTCCAAAAGTGTCCAAAAATAAGGCTGTCCAAAAATAGGAGTGTCCAAAAGTGTCCAAAAATAGTAATTCGAAAAATAATGGTTAAAAACATTTTTAGAATAACATTCTACAAACTTTCTCTCCAAAATAAACGTCACTTGACGAAATCTAAGCAAGAATAAGTCAATTCAGCATGAGAAACTTACACTTAATACATTAAATGAGCCAATAACTTGAAGGCCAAACTGGACATTTGAACTTTCCACTCTTTTCATTTGACCACCGAGCATCGTCCAAAATGTGGGAAAGAATGATCGACTGAAGGAATGAACGAACAAACGAATGTGAGACTGGGACTACTAATAACACGCTCACACCACACTTCATGTTAAACATAGTATGCGAGTACATTTTAAAGCTCTTTTTGTGTCTTGATTTGTGACAAGAGAAGGTTACTTAGTATTTTGGTTTATATTCCAAAGTTTATCATTGTTGCAAGTGTTTCCCATCCAAGAGGCAAGAAGTCTTTTGACCTGACTGTCCAAAAAATGTTAACTATAATAAAGCACACTCAAACTGATATCAGATTGCAATGTGGGTATTACCAAAGAATTAAAGCAGTGTTGTTTTACTATTAAAAAAGACAAGACTCTTGTTTACAGATGAGGAAATAAAATGTAAATCTTGAAACATTTTGAACAGTTACACACATTTTACCATATTGTATAAACAAAACATTTATTTTTTTAACAATTTATTAACGAGTTATCATGGCAAAGTTTATTTCTCCAAGTAATGTTCCTATTCATAGAACTATTTTTGTTTAAGTACACAACCATGCATTCTTTAGAATTCAATTACTTATGTAGTGTAACTGGTTTTTCGTCTGATTTGTACAACTTTCTTTTACGTTTGTTGGACTTTTGGACACTTATGGACATCTTTTGGGGATTTTTGGACACCCTCTGGGGATTTTTGGACACCTTCTGGGTATTTTTGGACACCTTCTGGGTATTTTTGGACACTTTTGGACACTTTTGGACACTTTTGGACACTTTTGGACACTTTTGGACACTTTTGGACACTTTTGGACACTAGGGTGTCCAAAATGCTCTCGATGTCGAAAAATGCCCACCCTGATTGCGAGGGATCAAACTAATCTTTGACAGAGATGCAAAAGAAAGTCAACCCCTTATCAATCCAAGACGATACAGAATCAAATGAAAATTATTGAGTTGGACCAGGTCGAGACCCACCGTTGTGGAATAATACCTAAGGATTTTGGGATTACTGAAAACATTGAGCAGTGGATGGTATCCCATGAGTTTGTGTTACAAATCAACAAGGCGTCAGAACATCTCAAAGATAACGCAAATGGAATATCAAATAAACAATCTCAACGTCCATGAAACCAATTCATCCAAAAGGAGAATAATGCATAATAAATGGCTCTTACTTAGTATGCCCTCAGAAAGAGTTGGATGGAAAAGCTGCATTGTGCTCAAAAAGATCCTTAACCCTCCCTAAAATTTATAAAAACGTCTTGTTCATTTGAGTGATCAATTGTTACACAGAATAAAAACTGGTGAAGAGGGTCATAGCATAAAAATGGAATATCATCAATTCATTTAATATTGAGGCGAACATCATTTGCCTCAAGAACAGACGAATCGTGATTTCTTTGTGAAAAACTCTCATTCGAGACATGGAGAATTTGATTTGGCCCAGGACCTTATTGGCAAAAATCTACGTATGGTAGTCTTGATAAACATTGAGAAGACCCAAAAACCGAATCTTATCCTCCGCGTAAATAACGGACTAACTCTGACTTAAACATGCCAAATACTTGACACAAAAAATAAACTACAAAGAACAAACTTGAATGTAAAAGTAAAAGACACTACTTGTGCATGAAAGATACGGCTTCACTCATGCAGAGGACGTTTTCTTTGAAATATATTGCACGTTTATGAAACGTACAAGAGATAGCAATATGTTATTCCTCACACTTCTACATATTCTGTTCAAGGACAATAGATTACATGTGTAGTTGAATGTTGACCAACTCAAAACACTCCATTTGCCTCAAGAAAAATATCCTTCGAACTCACTTTTTAGGGCGGGAATGTTCAAAAATACCCATTTTTTTAAATGTAAATATATTTCGTATTACATCGAGTATTTCATCGAGTACCTAATGAAAAAGGGACAGATATGAAACCCTTGAGAGGCCAGGTAGCCAAATTGATGGTTGATTCTCTTTGAGAGCATCTTTAAATCTTCTCTCAATGGGATTTTCACACCGTGCCCGCGCAGTGGTGATTCATTTTTCATAGATGCTTTACCAGACACTGGTGCATCCGAACCAATCATTGCACAAGATTTGGTGTGGAAAAATAACATTCCCATTGAAAATTCCATTGAACAACGAAAGTCGTTGTTCTATCAAAGCTGCAAACACCACTGAGAAGCCTTGTGTTGGCTCCGTGACCCTTGGTGTTAAAGTGGGTGTGAGTGAAACCTCCATCATCGCCTTTGTAACTCCATCCATTCAAAACGCGTTATACTTATCTTGGCACAATTTGGTAGATCTTGGTATTATTCCCTCGACTTTTCCGATCCCTTCCGTGAAAATTCAATCCATTTCAATTTCTGAAGATCCGGTTTCCTTGAATGACTCCCTTGAACCAATTTTCATGAAGTATTCACATGTCTTCAACGAAGGAGACATTCTTCCCCCTATGAAAGGTCCACCAATGAAGATACATCTCCGACCAAATTGCGTTATTAAGCCTACCTGCATCTTGGTGGCTCGACCAATTCCATTTGCTTTAGCCCCCAACGTAAAACTGAATTGGACAAACAACATTCTTCGGGAATTATTGAACTAGTATCTTGGCCAACTGAGTGGACTAGTCCGGCAATTTTTCTCCCTAAGCCCAATGGCGAGGGTATTCGTCTAGTCACCGATTATACCGGGTTAAATCGATACGTTCGTCGGCCCATCCACCCATTCCCAACAGCCACGGAGATCGCATCGTCCATTCCCCCTTCGGCGAAGTATTTTGTGACTTTAGATGCCCGAAAAGGCTACTGGCAAATTCCTCTAGCAGATGATTCTAAGGATTTGACCACCTTTCTCACTCCTTTCGGCCGTTACCGGTATTGTGGAGCACCCATGGGTCTAAATGCATCGGGTGACGAGTATTGCCGCCGAGGTGATGAGGCTCTAAAAAAATTGAATGGCATCCACAAGATTGTCGACGACATCCTAATACACGGCTCCACCCCTTCCGAATTACAAACACGAGTGATTGCTGTCTTAGAACGTTGCCAAGAGCATGGAATCACTCTTTCTCGTTCAAAGACTCAAGTTGGACGAGAGATTCGTTTCGCTTGATTTATCATTAATGGTGAAGGAGTCCGAGCAAATCCAGAAAAATACGTAGCGATTTCAAATTTTCCCGCTCCTTCAACTGTCTCGGATTTGAGATCTTTCTGCGGTTTGGCCAATCAATTAGGCCAATTTGTGCCAGATTTGGCTCATATTCTCGAACCCCTTCGTCCTCTGCTAAGCGCAAAGATTGAATTTCAATGGCTTCCAGAACATGAAGCAGCCTAATCGCTGGCCAAAACCACTGCCAGATCCAAATGGACCAGTTCTAGCCCATTTCAATCCTACATTGCCCACTTCTTTACTGACAGATGCGTCAAGATTAAAGGGATAAGGATTTGCCTTAATCCAAACCACTGAATCGGGTGGAACTGTCCTAATTCAGTGTGGTTCACGTGCTGTTTCCCCCGATGAGAGCCGATATGCAGTCTGCAAGTTAGAGGCAACGGCCATCAAATGGGACATTATTAAATGCCGTTTGTATCTAGATGGGATTAACTTTGTCATTCTAACAGATGATAAACCATTACTTGGAATTTTCAATGGAACAAACCTATCTGCTGTGGAAAACCTTCGCCTGGAACGAATTTTGAGCTCGATCTCGGCATCTTGACGTGAAATATCCAACATTTCCATTAACCTAGACACGCTAAATCAAACCTGATCCGCCATTGCAACTTTAAGGTGCTTCTTTTGTCACTAAAAACGCAATCCTCGAACTTTGAGATTTAAATATTTCCCAACCTTCATACAAAATTGGACTTATTTGACCCTGTAGGCACAATAAGGACCCAAAATGAGTAAATTGGGGTGTGCTGGTATGGTTTATTAAAAGCAGAAACTAACTGCAACATTAGTTCAGCAAAGGAGTTTGTTGGGACAATTGTCATCACTAATTACAAACTATTGTAGTTCAGGGTGGTTGTTGATCTTGGAGCTATCTGGAGGGTAGTTGGTGTCAATTTCCCTTCATGGCAACATGACTTGTTAAGGCAAGTTGCTGTTGCACCATCCACTTGTGCTTTGGCCCTTGGTGTAGTATCTGTTGTCCTCGGTTAATTGTCAAGGTTGCTGTCATTATCATCACGGTTGCTATCTGTGCTGTTACTAACATCATCATCATCATCATCATTGTCATCAATTAGGGACTGGCTTTCAGTCGTTTCCACCTGAGCTTCTTCTGTTGTCTCAGTGACATCCTCGGACTCAATGGCACTTTCTAAAGATCAGCAAACCAAGAAGCATCGTTAGGTAAAAGATCAAATGTAGAACATGTCAATGCAAAATGGACCTCTGACAAACAAACAACTCTAGGGGGAGTGAGATCTTTCTATCCATTTGTTTTGCTCCATGTGGACTGCTTCCACAAAGGCCATGTTATTTATATTCTTACCTGGTAGAATGCCACACCACTTTTTAATCGCTGGTCGGGTAATCTTTTTAGCCTCCACTTGAACAGTATTGCATACCTCTCTTGGAACATCAATGCATTTGACACGTTGCTCCAATTTGGGAATGATCTTGTTGGTAGGGTTACAAGTTCTCTGAGGGTTCAAGTGACACACCTCCTCAGGAACGTCTTGAACAAACTGCAAAAGAGGCCAGCCAGTAAATGAATTGCGCCATCAAGCAGTCAGTAAAGGGGTTGGTTGGTCTGTCCCTTTCTCTCTTGGATCAGGGCGTTCATAATGACTCGATTATTGGAGCTCAAGACAGATACTACGTACCGTTTTGATTTCATTGGCACACACCCGAGGCCCTTGGACCAATGGACAGGCCTCTGGACCACACACCTCTCGCACCTCTTGTCGGCAATCTGTCTCTGGAGTTAACTTGGTGCTATTCATCTTTATCACATTGCACACTTGTTTGGGAACATTAGTGCACTTGCCATTGTCATTGCAAACCTCCTCCGTATTGGAGACACACTGAGCAATCTCATCCTCAACCTCATTCTCGTGATAAGTGGTCTCACAAACGGTTTCATACTCGTTTGAACACACCTCGTCACCTACAGCAGCACAATTCCTGACGTAGGGTTGTTGACACACCTCGATCTTTTGAGTGCGTGGGACAGCATGATATTCAATATAACAGTTCTTAATGAATTTCTCTTTGCATTCTTCAACCTATTTGGAAAGCAGAAAACGGTTCAAATGTGCTCATACACAGAGGGTCACACATTGTTGCCGTTGGCTAGTCTTACCTCTTCAGTTTTGAAAACGGTTTCATAGGTTTCATGGCAGGACTCTTCCAAAATGTGAGTACAATGCAGTTCATCAGCATACTCAACATCTTCCACCATCATGACCTTATTCACGCAAGTCCAACCCTCAGGAACGACTTGTGGGTTAATGGTGAGCACCGCTGATGTTGGACTATTGTTGTTGTTGTTGTTCCCCATGTCATCTTCAGTATCTTCATTGGTTTCATTGTCCTCATTCCCGATGGATTGAGTTATGGTGTCATCATCATTGGGTTGGCCCGTTGGATCACTGTTGGATGGGTCAGTAGGATTGTCATTGGAAGGGTCAGTAAGATCGTCATTGTTGGGAGGGTCAGTGGGATCATTTTGTCCACTTTGACGCTCTAAAATAAAGGCTTGGAGTTGTTGGGCCAATTTCTTGTCCACTGAAAAGAGAGAATATGGGACCCAGATCATTAATGGTGTCTTCTTGCTGCTAGTCTTATTTCTCAGCCAACATAAGTGGAGACAGGCTTACAAAGATTAAGAGGGTTCTCTGCCTGAGGTTGGACTTGCTGAGTTGAGCGGCCTTCAAACTCCACACTGCTTGCTTCAAAGTCACCTAAAGGTCGACCGCGACGAACAAATGCACTAGAGGAGGACAGCAAGGAGCATGCCAGAATCAAATAAATCTGAAAGAAGGTCAGAATTAGAGCCATAGTCCGGGTGCCATGCCAAAGAAAGAAATGCTTAGGTTCTAACTGGAATTCTCATTTTGCTGAGGGATGGTGGACTGATTGGTGCCTGCCAAGAGAAAAGCAAAAGGATAGATAAATGAGGAGAATGGTCAAATCCTATGGAGGAACTGATACTGATAGAGTGTCAAGTGCTGCTTTTATAGATCGGCGGGATTTTTGCACAAGATATCCATGTGCCTACGTACCACTGAGCTAACCAAGACGCCAACTTGAAACTATTTAGGCCCTTTTGGTTGCGTTGTGAAAGGAAGGAAGAAACTGGATCTCTGCCACTTATTTCCTACGAGCATCATTATTTGCAATCCACCTTGCCCTCTTGATTTCTCAACAACCCGCCAGTTTAAAACTTGTGTTTCATGGCAAACAACTCAAACATGAATTGAACATTTTCATCTTACATTTTCCCGTAAGTTGCAAATGCAGATGTTCAGGTGCAAATCGCACTATTACTGACGTGACTTTACCATACTTGATGATGCCCCAATCCACAATACTTTTGATCTGTTTCTTGTGAGAAGCAAATATATTGACTATGTCTGACTCTTGGTCCGTTTTCTAAATTTTGTGTTTCAACGACAGTAATGTCTTTGCTTTTCTTAAACATCCTTGTGTGACCATGGTACTTAAAAATGCCCATCAGGTTTGTTTGGAAATACCCAAACACAATGAGTGGAGTGGCCGAAAATATTTAATTAAATATGGAATATTTGTTTTAAATATTTGGTTGTTTTGAGCAGCTTTTAAATATTTGGTCGTTTTGAGCAGCTTTTAAATATTTGGCCGTTTTGAGCAGCTTTTTAATGTTTGGCCTTTTTCATCCACAATTAAAGGAAAATTCTAGTTTTTCGTTGCATTTTAACAAAACTGTCAATGACAGTGGTGCCAGGTGGCATATTTGCACGTCAGAAAATTCGAAATCTGGCATATTTGAGATCCCTGTGGCACTATTCTCCGTCTCGTTCTGGCATGTTTTTTGGCGTGTTATGTCTTGTTTTTGCTATTATATCTTAGCAATAAATTTCATAAAGAAATTGATACATAAGGTTTCATTTGAACAAAAATAGGAAACGCCTGACCTCTGACGGCATTTCCAGTAATCATTCTGGTTTTCAAAATACAGTTTCAAGATACTCACTGAATATGCTACAAAGGAGATCAATAGATACTTAGACAAGATCGGCCCTTCTCTCAGACGAGAAACGCTTGACATGAAATTCCAAGTCATTTCATTTTCTCATTTCGTTTCTATATTTTTTGAATAATTGTGGTTAATTCATGACAGCATGGCAAATTATTTCCGATTTTCAAATGATCTACTGATTCATGGTTTCCTTTATTTGATGGAGGTTGTTCAAACACGTCGATTTTTGACCTCAAAAAATGATTTCTAAAGTATTTCAGCTTTGAAAATATGTTGTTTGGATCACAATGACAAGTCAGAAAAAAGTGCAGATATTTTGCTGCAAAAAAAAAACCGGATTATTTCCAGGAAATAAGTTCTCCAACAAGTAATCCTTCAATCTTTCAATTTCAACCCCAACTTAAGATTTATCCCAATTTCTCCCATGGTACTAGCGTGATTATTTCCTCAATTTTTGAAAGCTCAAGTGTGCCAGAATCATATTTCTGTAGTGGAGACTTGTTTTTCTGCTTATTCATTTTGCAATTACGTTATGATATTGAGACAATTTTTTAACCCTCTGAACATAGCATAAAATATCTGGAACGGCCATTAAACTTAAATAGAAAAAAATTGAGATTTTTTACAGTTATGCCCATTATCTAGTATTACTTTTTTATTTTATTTGTACCGTTTTTTGGACAAAAAGTTGGAAGCAAGAACACTGGATATTAGAACAACTCCTGAAATCAAAATTATGTTGCTGCCGTAAAATAATATTTTCGTTTCCAACTTGTCCAATATTAAAGGGAAACTTTTGCCTTTTAGAACCAGCAAATAAGAATAATTGATCAACAGTGAAATATAAAAATGTTTTTGGGAAAAATCAAATGTAGATTATTAAGGCAGTAAGAAGCTCAGGCATTTCAACGATTCATGGACGAAGTCTTGCGGGGCTTGCGTGGGGTTTGTTGTTATGTGGATGACATCCTTGTCGCAAGTGGCTCTCCCGATGAACATCGAGCTCACCTCGTAGCTCTTTTTGAGCGACTTTGCACCTTTGGTCTCCTTATTAACAAGACCAAGACCACCCTTGGAAAGCCTACAGTGGACTTCTTGGGCTTCGCTTATCGGCGTCAGGTGCTTGCACTCTCGATCACCGAGTGGACGCCATCAAATCTTTTCCGGAGCCGCACAGTGTCCAGTCCTTACAAGAATTTTTGGGACTTGCCAACTTTTGCCGCCGTTTCACTCCACGGTTTGCTCATATCGCCCAGCCTCTCTATGCTTTAATAAAGCCACATTCTAAGCAGAGTCAAGGGAGGCGCAAGCTGGCAAAGGAACCCTTGTCTTGGACACATGGTACACGGGCAGCCTTCCAGACACTCAAAGATGCCTTAACTCGCCAAGTCACACTCGCATTCCCGGATCCCAATCTCTATACACGACTAGTCGCAGATGCATCTGATGCCACGGTTGGAGCGGTATTGGAGCAACAAACGGATCAAGGATGGCGCCCGATCGGATTTTTTAGTCGAAAATTGGATCCACGTGAGCAGCGTTCCGCAACTTACGATTGGGAATTACTTGCTATCCACCTCGCTGTTCGAAAGTTCGAACATCTCATCGTTGGAATTTCCGGTGACTTATTCCACATTCGAACTGATCATAAACCTTTGCTTTTAGCCCCAAGTCTGCCCCAAATTTCTGGCCCCATGAACGTGGTGGCTGATGCTCTATCACGGAACCTTATCAACGTCACTGAGCCCACAACTGACCTCACTCGGTGCATTGCCGAGGCTCAAAGGGCCGTGGGAATGAACCGTGACTCCACTGACCAACACTGGCCAGATCACTGGAAGTGTTGTCTTATCATCTTATTCAGAACCACGAGGTGGTAGTGGATACAAGAACCGTTCGCCCACGCCCAGTTATCCCACCATCTATGACCAGGAAAGTTTTTGATAGCTTACACAATCTCTCTCATCCTTGGACCAAGGCAACGAAGAGGCTTATTACTGGTCTCTACATTTGGCCCTCTATGTCAGGTGACATTGCCGCATGGGTCAGATCATGCAATCACTGCCAAGCTTCAAAGGTACTGACCCACACCAAGACCCCCCTCCGCCATTTCGACCACCACCCCATCGGCAAAGTTCGCTGACATTCACGTCGATTTGGTGGGCCCATTGCCTTCTAGTCAGGGAAACCGATACATTCTCACTGTCGGCAATCGGTTTTCACGATGGGCTGAGGCCTTCCCGATTTCCAATATTGAGTCTGGTACATGTGCGGAAATGCTCCTAAATGGTTGGGTGCAACGTTATGGAGTGCCGGTCTCCTTGGTGACAGATTGGGGCAGTCAATTCACTTCAGCCCTTTGGCGTGAATTGATGGAACTGCTTGGCACAGCTCACAAGAACACCACGGCCTACCATCCACAAGCCAATGGCATGGTCGAGCGGTTCCATCGTCACATCAAGGCCTCACTGAAGGCTCGGGCTGTGGGTGATTGGTGGTCACAAGAGCTCCCATTAATCATGTTGGGAATTCGTTCTTGTGTCAAGGAAGATCATGGGTGCTCGTCTTTTGACATGGTCTTTGGGGAAGCTCCACGTCTTCCAGCTTGTTTTTTCGTAACACCAGAGCCACAGTCCCCTCATGATTACCTAGTTCACATACGGACCGTGATGCGCAACCAACGGTTTCTGGAGCCCAAGTGGCATCGTCGTGATAATCCAGGTGATCTACGATTGGCCCTGGACACATGCACCCACGTGTACGAGCGTGTGGATTCTGTGAAGTCACCTCTGCAACGACCTTATGTTGGGCCGTATCTGGTGTTAGAGCGCCATGATAAATACTTCCTCCTTGACCGGCGTGGGAAACAGGACACAGTGTCATGGGATCGACTCAAGCCGGCTTTTCGCGTGGAATGCGTGTTGAAACCAGTGGAGGAGTTGCAATTTTCGTCCCACGGTCGCTCAATTAGAAAGCCTCGCCGCTTTCAGGAAACCTGCATATCTCCTTAAACCCTCCTCTTACCCTATTTTTCCGCGTCTTATTCCTACTTTCCAACCAGTTTTCATTTGATCTTGTGTACGATGTTTTCAAATTTTAGCTTTGTGTTGTCAATCCCTTTCCTTATGCTCCCGGGATTTCCCGGGGGGGGGGGATATGTGTAGTGCCTGGGAACCCTGAACCCTGAATAAAGACAGTTGATCTGAACTACTTCACGAGTGTAGACGTGCGTCTCTTGGGATCCTACACACCAAATAACACTGGTTTCTCACCAGCTCAATGGATATTCAGCCGGCCTCAAAGAACAACGATTCCTTCAAATCTGGACATTTATAACCGCATTTCCGATAGTGATTATTAGAGCCCGGGAAAAAATTTTTTTACATTAAAAATATTTTTTTACATTTTTTGCCAATATTACGTGAATATAACATTTTAATTTTATTTGACATTTTTTGGAAATTTTCAACATTTTTTTAACATTTTTTGTAATTTTTGCTCAAAAATGTCATCCCAAACCGGTTCTGAAGGACCAATTAATCAAATGAATGAAGGCTTGAAATTTCCCGCCAAAATTTCCTGCTAAAATTGTCATTCTTCAACTTCACATTTTACAATGCCAATTTATTTCAAATCTTTGGAAAGGGGGAAAAGTGCCCTTTAAGTTTCTTTTTGTCAAAAAGTTGTGAAAAAGTTCAAATCAGAAACTTTGTGACCCCTGTTTCCGTGATTATTTTACGTGGGTAAATAGCTATGAGTAGAGTAAAGTATGTTTTTTGTTGGCACTGTTGCCATTATTTACTCAGAGTTTAATATCTATTTCAAGGGAGTTCAGCTCACCCTTTTCAACGACCTTCCCAAACCGCCCTCAATCACTCTTTTTTCTGATATTCCTTCATACTTCTGTCGAAGCCGCGTTCTTCCTCTGATTTCAGTGTACCCGAGGCACCGAAGGCTAATATTTCGGGAAATACTTGACGCTGAACACCATGTTAATTGCAGTAGGAAAGAATTCCATCCCATTCCTACTGATGATTGCATATGTTTGATCTGTGGTGATTTGGCACATCCATACCATACGCTTTACTTTTGTAATGTTTCGAAACCATGTTGATGATAAAAGACATCGCAATAAATGAGTAATAATAATAATATCTATTGCCTTTCAAAGAGTCTGAATGTGCTATCTTACCTAAAACATAAACTGTTTTGATGGCATTATTTCCTTCAGATGTCTGGTCACACTGTATTAAGTAGTCTTCTCAAGGAAGAACCTCTCACCACAGGACGGCCGAACTTCAACTGACGCCTAGCCCAAGAAGGCCCTTAAAACGGTGCAGTTCTGCAGGGAATTTGAACAGAATTGCCAAATACGATAGAAAAAGGTGTTTGATAGAAAACATCACTTCACAGCAAAGTTGCAGCGTAAGATAGCAATCCTTTTCCAGCCATTAAATTTTTACAATGATGCTTGCTGATCTCAGAAATTGGTCAAAACTGAGGTGCGTCAAAGCAATAAAACAGTTATTTTTTGCGTATTGTCCTACATTTTTTGCCCTAAATTTCAAAAAATTTTGCCCTTTTTGCCCTATATTTCAACATTTTTTGCCCTTTTTCCTGACATTTTAATGACATTTTTTGGACGTTTTTCCAACATTTTTTCCCGGCCTCTAGTGATTATTAGGGCTAGGGAAATTTTTTTTTTACATTAAAATTATTTTTTTACATTTTTTTGCCAATTTTATTGCATTTTATATGCAAAAATAGCATTTTAATTTTATTTTGCATTTTTTGGAAAATTTCAACATTTTCTTAACATTTTTTGTACTTTTTGCTCAAAAATGTCATCCCAAAACCGGTTTTGAGGGACCAATTAATCTAATGAAGGCTTGAAATTTCCCGCCAAAATTTCCCGCTAAAATTGTCATTGTTCAACTTCACATTTTACGATGCCAATTAATTAAAATCTTTGGAAAGGGGAAAAAAGTGCCCTTAAAGTTTCTTTTTGTCAAAAAGATGTGAAAATGTTTAAATCAGAAACTTTGTGACCCTTGTTTCCGTGATTATTTTACGTGGGCTAAATAGCTATGTGTAGAGTAAAGCACGTTTTTAATTTGGCACCGTTGCCATTATTTACTCAGACTTTAATATCTATTGCCTTTCAAAGGGTCTGAATGTGCTATCTGACTTATTACATAAACTGTTTTGACGTTTTTTTTAAGCTAGAGTTTTGACGGCATTATTTCCTTCAGATGTCTGGTCACACTGTCTTAAGTAGTCTTCTCAAGTCCTCCACGCATCTAGTCCCATTTCTCACACATTTCGTTGACTTTTTGCCCTAATTTAAAAAAAAATGCTCTTTTTGCTCTAAATTTCAACAATTTTTGCCCTTTTTGCCCTATATTTCAACATTTTTGGCCCTTTTTCCTGACATTTTAATGACATTTTTTGGATGTTTTTCCAACATTTTTCCCGGGCTCTAGTGATTATGAAAAGGCAATGGCAAAAAAGTGTTCAGATTACCAAAAGATTATCAAGCATTCCGATTTACACAGTCAAGAGTTAACCCTTCTAAAAAAGGATGATCGCGTTATTCTGCAGAACCCGCAAACAAAATTATGGAATGTTAAGGGGACGATTACATCTATCCAATCCAACAATCGTTCTTATGTGATTTCGACAGATGAGGGAAAGGTTCTCATCCGTAATCGACAATTTCTGAAAACCATCTAAAATATTGTAGTTTCTTTTTAATCATGCCAACTTTGAATTTTTATTCTTTTACAAAATCAATCCGGAGGGGGATATGTTATGATCTTACCAACAATCTATGAACTGCTGTCGATAAACACTAACTGAAATGAGCAAGACAGTTTTCGAAATATAACACCTTCTTTTCACCTCACTTCTCTTTGTAATTTTCCAAAAATGCGCTAAGATTGGTTACCTTTTTACATCCTACGTTGATTAAATCTGGCATATTTCCTTTCGCTCATAAAACTATCAATCCAATTCAGGACCTTACCCTGGACCCCAAACTCTTTGAGTTGATTGAGCAAAAGACCATGATCTATGAAGGGCAGACCAAAAGTAGTGAGACTCACATCATATCACCTTTAATTTTCACGAAATAAAAAAAAATATTGCTAATAAATGTTGTTATATGATTGATTTTTGACAACTTTTATTAATATCATTTTACTGAATTCCAAACTTCAGCTTTTTGAAATTCCCGCGCAAATATAGAGGGCGCTGAGACCCCTACATTATTTTCAAATCAAAACAAAAATGGAACAGCGCGGAACTTTGAAAACTTTTGCTTTAAGTGGGAAATCTGCCACTGAAGCTCATCAAGCATTGCTGGCGGCCTATGGGGACAATGCCCTGTCCTTTCCAACTGTCTGCAGGTGGATGAAGGCCTTCAAAGATGGAAGAGATCGAGTGGAAGACCCACATAGAAGTCTGGAGCTGGTTCCCAGAGGCCAGACCATCAACTCAACTTACCACTGCATGGTGTTGGATAAGTTTTTGGACCATTTCAGGAGGAAAAGGCCAGAAACGTACAAGAAAGAATGGTTCCTTCATTTGGATAATGCGAGAGTCCACAACAGCAAAGAGACTCAGGAGTTCATGGCCAAGAGGAAGATAAAAACCTACCTTCATCCACCCTATTCACCTGATTTGGCATCATCAGACTTCTACCTTTTCCCAAACCTCAAAAAAGATCTGGCTGGAAAGAAGTTCTTGTCAGATCAGGAGATCAAGATGGCAACGGAGGGGTCTATGAAGGTGCTCTCCAAAGAGGGCCTACTGGAGGCCTTTGAGGCATGGTCTCGAAGATGTAACAAATGCATTGAAGTCCTCGGAGATTATGTTGAAAAATAGTAAAAAGAAACATGTCAATAAAACTTACCGTTTTGGAATTATAGACAAGGTCTCACTACTTTTGGTCTGCCCCTCGTACCTTATCAAAGGCCTTGGCAAAATCAAGATAGACTAAATCAACTAACTCGTGACTTTCAAGCCCCTCAATGATTTGCTCGATATGCTTTTCAGCCTTACTGATTATGTAATGTTAGGGCCACTTTATTGTGACTCACAATAAAAGGTCTCTAGGTAATGTCATTTTTTGATTAATCTCCACGCGATTTGCATTAATATTTTTTTTTTTTTGAGGAAAACTTAATGACACTAGATACGCAAATGATTGATGAATATTTAGAGCGAAGTAAAATTGCCCTGTGATACTTTTTAGTGGGAGTGTTTTTCTTGGTTCCAAATTAAGTGAGTAGTAGAAGTAGCATATCAAGAGGGTGCAAGATCAATTTTTTAATATTGGTCATTGGCATATTTTCAGCTAGTTTTTGGTAAGGCAACACTGGTTTGCTCTTTCCTTCAGCCTTCAGGTCCCCACGTCCTTTTTATTACCAAAATCATAACCAATATTCAAGTCTAAATTTAGAGGAATAAAACCCTTTAAAATTAGCATTTTGTGCACCAACTCTTTTTCATTACTAAATTACATTAGTCAAAAAGCACGGAAATCATGGAGTGGGAGGTTAGCAATGAGAATTATGATTGCCATCAGAAATGAACCATTTGCGTTCTTCTGCAAATGAGACCTAGCTTGAATTGAGAAGAACACGTATTTCAAATTTCAGCCCAATCGAATGCCAGAGTGAAAAGTTATGCCTTCTCAAACTTATGTACTGAAGAGAGCAAAGAATGAATGAACTCGCCCCTTTTGTGGTAAAATGATTACCACAAAAGGGCTAGTTCATTCATTCTCGGTAGGATTTGCACTGAACTTTGAGTGAGCATAACTTTTGTCTCCGAGGTTCGATTGAGCTGAAAATTGAAATACGTATTCTTGTCAACATATGCAAGGTCTCATTTGAAGAAGAACGTAATTGAATTGCTCTAATTGGAAATCATTATTCTCATTACTAGCCTCCCACTCCATGATTCCAGTGCTTCTTGCATTAGTAATTGATGAGCCTTATGAAATTCGTCTCCGAAAGCTATCACTCGATTCCCTTGAACTAGGGGCCTAAAGGTGGACCTCAACACAGTATGCAACAACTGCAAAGGCGTTTTGATGATCCCCAACGAAAAAAGTCGACCGTTTTCTAAACATTCGACCACAGTTGGTAAAGCCAAGACGAAGCTTCTGCTTCGGAATCAGAGTGTTGAACCCGTGGAACTGAATATTAACGGACATCCGAGAAACCGAAACTTTCCATGCATTCAAAAGGGGTCTCTATTACTGATGCGAACAAATTGGCCGTTTATTTGTTTGTTTGTGTATTTGTTTGAGTCTTTAAAATATTTTGTTTTTTACGGATTTTTAATTGAAACAGAATGTCAGTCAATGTAAATGTCAAGAGAAAATAAAACCCGACTGGGGAAGAGTCATGTCTGATAAAAGCATTGGTCTGTTAGCGAGTTAGAATTAGCTACTCGATGAAGTCCTTGAACATAGGGCTGGTCAGGGATCGTGGATAAAAAGTCGTCTGGATGAGACTTAAAACTTAACAATGAGTCGTCTAATGTTTAGATTCGTGCAAAGATGAGGAAAGTAAGTTGTATAGAGAAGGAGCGCGATACAATACAAAGTTAGATTTCATTGACCTGATCAACTTCCTGTCCCCTGGTCTTGACTTGGCTCTAACTTTGCATGTGATCCCTCTCTGTTCATTGTGGTTGAAAACAAAACATGCATTGGAACAAAGGCCATGAATGCATTTGAAAACATAAATTATTAGATACCTCTCGTACTTACGTTGTAAAGTGCAAAGTCACGGGGCTTTTAGCCTATCTGAATCAGATAGAGTTTCCGTACAACTAATTTTACGGGTAAAACTACGTTGGACTTTTTTCAATCTTTTGAATCGAGGTAACTGGCGCCCAAATGGGAGAAGCATACTCTAGATGCGGCTGCACAATGGATTTATATAATGTTAGCATCGTGATTTGATCTCTCGACTTAAAAGTTCTGTAGATCTAGCCGCTTGTTTGACATGATTTTGCGACCTTGGCTTGAATATGATCATCGAATTTCCCCCGTGTCTTGGATTTGAATCCCAAGATTTTTGATCAAAGAAGCCCTTTTATTTTCAATTATTTATTATCTTGATAAGCTTGTTCAGATTGCCCAAACGTCATGACCTGGAACTTTTTTCCATTCAGGCACATGTTATTGCTTTTGACTCAACTATAGACTCGTTCCAAATTGTCTTCCATCTCTATTGACGAATGACCATTTCTTCAAAACAAAAGTGTTATCGCGTTCAGCGTAGGAGGATAAAGAACAATGTTTAGGGACGTTTACAAAATGTGATGGCAACAATTTTATTTAGAAATGATTCAAATTTACCCCAAAGAAAACAAATATTCTAAAAACCTTAACAAGAATACAAACAAACAAATATACGGCCAGTTTGTTCGCATCAGTAGTCTCGATTCATGCAATCTATCAGAACTTTTAATCCTACACCTTTCGTAAATGTTCAGTTGTATGCAAACGACCATTATGTCTGAGTTTTCAATTTGTTTAATATTTATTTAATTTTTCTTTTACTTTGAACAAGACCAATGCTCATTATGCACCCCGGGAGTGCTAGCTAGAGCTAACCTGACCAATAAACCAATGAATGAATTGCTAATTTCAAGAACTTCCACTTTAATTGCAAGAGTACAAAAAATCACGCCTTTTTACAATTTTAGGGAAGACAGTCTGTTGCATTGCCAACCTGATGAGTGTCACGAACAGGATTGATTTAATCCCGTCGTGTCGAAGAAAATCTCATCCCAGGGATCCCGAGGACCGGATAAACCGAAATTTTCAAATGTTTATTATGTCAGGGTATAAATATCGTAATTTTGATTTGGCCCAGTTGATACATCCAAGCTCAGACGACCAATTAACACCATCAAAGTGAGAACAGTCCAACGCATTCTTACCCCACAGCCAGCTCAGTCTCGATCCAGACAACAACAAACAAAGGCTGGGAGTAATGCTAAAATAACAATCTGAAACATTTTACAATGTATATCAATTCTCATTGTATGAAATATAGGCCCATTTCCATCCAAACTACCGTTATTTTACTCCATTTCCTGGCTTTCTTCCACCTCTTCCACAGCCAGATTGGCCAAAGGGGTGGCATTGCGGCTAAAAAAATCAGCCGGGTTAATCTTTCCAGCTCTCCACACCAATTTAAAAGACACATCTTGATGTCGGAGTATAATGCAATCGGTTCTGACCGAACCAGGCCTAGTTCCACGAAAGATTGGAAGCAAGGCTTGTGATCTGTGCTTATTGTGACATCAGGATTACCTATTAGATAGATTTTCATCTTCCTTAGCCCATAGTCAACTGCCATGGCTTCGAGGCCAATTTGGGGATGTCGTTTTTCAACCGAAGTGGTTGCTCTCGATGAAATGGCCACCGTCTCTAAATTGTCAGTCGAGGCACCCTGACAGAGAACTGCACAAAGGCCATCACGGTGTGCATCAACAAACAAAAAGGTAGGCCTACCCGTGTCGAAATAGGTCAGGCAAGCCTTTTCATGGAGAGAACTCTTCAAATTGTCAAGCTCCCTGTGATGGGTTGGAGTCCATTTAAATTTAGCGTCTTTGAGGGCAAGTGCTCTCAAATGGGGGGTTTTGCGGGCGATGAAAGGTATAAAATCGGAGTTCGATCTCGCCATGCAAAGGAATGAAACTAGATCTTCCTTGCTTTTGGGTCGGGGTGCATCACGTAAATTCTGGACCTTTTCGGGATCGGGCTTAACTCCCGTGGATGATACAATCATTCCCCAGAATGGTATCTCGTTCTGCCCAAAAATGCATTTATCTGGGTTGAGTGTCATGCCTGTAGTTAGCAATCTCTCAAGGAATTGTCGCAAGGATTGGTCGTGTTCAGACCCTGTCACACCTGCGATCACAATGTCATCGTGAACGGCGTGTAGCCCAGAGATATCACTAAAATGTTTCCGGATAGCCCGCATGAATTCCCCAGAGGCAGGTTTGACACCTATAGGGAGACGTTTAAAACGATATAGTTCATTGCCCACGCGGAAAACCGTTAATGATCTGGAGGCTTCCGACAGGGCCAGTTGGTGGAAAGAGGAGCGGAAGTCCAGCTTTGAAAAAAAATTGCACCCCACCAACCCAGCCTTGATCGAATCTATTGTAGGGATCGGGATTCGGCTTTCAATCAAGTTCTTGTTGAGGTTACAAAAGTCGATGGTTATTCGTATTTCCCCATTGTCTTTGGGGGCCACTTGAACATTGCTTACCCAAGGTGACGGTCCGTGGTGATGTTCAATGATGTCATCCAAAAGCATTTGTTGGATACCCTGATCAACTTTCGCTTCCAAATGGAACGGCGTGTATCTTGGGGCACATGCTACTGGTTTTGGGTTGTTGATTAGGTGCAGATCCACTTCATAATCTACGAGTAGCCCTACTCCCTCAAAAACTGAATGAAACTTCCCCATTTTGATGCTTTCAAAGGTTTTGTCAGTTTGAAGTACAGTCAATCTAATAGCGGTTTCAGTAGGCTCCCTCTTGAATTTTGGAAGGTTGATGGTGAGAATACCCAAGGCAACGCAAGTTTCGCATGAGATTAGTGGCACCATTGGGCGAGAAGGAGAATCATCCACCACATACCACTTGGTTGCCAAAGTCATTATTATGTACAAAATGAGCTACATAAAATCATGCATTCCGAGAATGAAGTAGTAAACACTATTTCATATGGGATTTCGTACGGGAAACATTTGTAGATATTGATGTTATTCTTTGGAATCAACTGAACAAAAATCCATTGTCGAATTATTGTTTGGATCACTATTTGTCCTATATCTGTAATAGTACAAGGCTTGCTTAAGTATTTTTTATTCACTTTAAATGTGAATTTTCCATACTTTTGGCCCAACTCCAGCCCAGGCATCTTGACGTGAAATATCCATCATTTCCATTAACCTAGACTCGAATACACGCTAAATCAAACCTGATCCGCCATTGCAACTTTAAGGTGCTTCTTTTGTCACTAAAAACGCAATCCTCGAACTTTGAGATTTAAATATTTCCCAACCTTCATACAAAATTGGACTTATTTGACCCTGTAGGCACAATAAGGACCCAAAATGAGTAAATTGGGGTGTGCTGGTATGGTTTATTAAAAGCAGAAACTAACTGCAACATTAGTTCAGCAAAGGAGTTTGTTGGGACAATTGTCATCACTAATTACAAACTATTGTAGTTCAGGGTGGTTGTTGATCTTGGAGCTATCTGGAGGGTAGTTGGTGTCAATTTCCTTTCATGGCAACAGGACTTGTTGAAGCAAGTTGCTGTTGCACCATCCACTTGTGCGTTGGCCCTTGGTGGAGTATCTGTTGTCCTCGGTTAATTGTCAAGGTTGTTGTCATTATCATCACGGTTGCTATCTGTGCTGTTACTAACATCATCATCATCATTGTCATCAATTAGGGACTGGCTTTCAGTCGTTTCCACCTGAGCTTCTTCTGTTGTCTCAGTGACATCCTCGGACTCAATGGCACTTTCTAAAGATCAGCAAACCAAGAAGCATTGTTAGGTAAAAGATCAAATGTAGAACATGTCAATGCAAAATGGACCTCTGACAAACAAACAACTCTAGGGGGAGTGAGATCTTTCTATCCATTTGTTTTGCTCCATGTGGACTGCTTCCACAAAGGCCATGTTATTTATATTCTTACCTGGTAGAATGCCACACCACTTTTTAATCGCTGGTCGGGTAATCTTTTTAGCCTCCACTTGAACAGTATTGCATACCTCTCTTGGAACATCAATGCATTTGACACGTTGCTCCAATTTGGGAATGATCTTGTTGGTGGGGTTACAAGTTCTCTGAGGGTTCAAGTGACACACCTCCTCAGGAACGTCTTGAACAAACTGCAAAAGAGGCCAGCCAGTAAATGAATTGCGCCATCAAGCAGTCAGTAAAGGGATTGGTTGGTCTGTCCCTTTCTCTCTTGGATCAGGGCCTCCATAATGACTCGATCAATGGAGCTCAAGACAGACACTACGTACCGTTTTAATTTCATTGGCACACACTCGAGGCCCTTGGACCAATGGACAGGCCTCTGGACCACACACCTCTCGCACCTCTTGTCGGCAATCTGTCTCTGGAGTTAACTTGGTGCTATTCATCTTTATCACATTGCACACTTGTTTGGGAACATTAGTGCACTTGCCATTGTCATTGCAAACCTCCTCCGTATTGGAGACACACTGAGCAATCTCATCCTCAACCTCATTCTCGTGATAGGTGGTCTCACAGACGGTTTCGTACTCGTTTGAACACACCTCGTCACCTACAGCAGCACAATTCCTGACGTTGGGCTGTTGGCACACCTCGATCTTTTGAGAGCGTGGGACAGCATGATACTCAATATAACAGTTCTTGATGAATTTCTCCTTGCATTCTTCAACCTATTTGAAAAGCAGAAAACGGTTCAAATGTGCTCATACACAGAGGGTCACACATTGTTGCCGTTGGCTAGTCTTACCTCTTCAGTTTTGAAAACGGTTTCATAGGTTTCATGGCAGGACTCTTCCAAAATGTGGGTGCAATGCAGTTCATCAATATACTCAATATCTTCCACCATCATGACCTTATTCACGCAAGTCCAACCCTCAGGAACGACTTGTGGGTTAATGGTGAGCACCGCTGATGTTGGACTATTGTTGTTGTTGTTGTTGTTTCCCATGTCATCTTCAGTATCTTCATTGGTTTCATTATCCTCATTCCCGATGGATTGAGTTATGGTGTCATCATCATTGGGTTGGCCAGTTGGATCACTGTTGGATGGTTCAGTAGGATCGTCATTGGAAGGGTCAGTAAGATCGTCATTGTTGGGAGGGTCAGTGGGATCATTTTGTCCACTTTGACGCTCTAAAATAAAGGCTTGGAGTTGTTGGGCCAATTTCTTGTCCACTGAAAACAGAGAATATGGGACACAGATCATTAATGGTGTCTTCTTGCTGCTAGTCTTATTTCTCAGCCAACATAAGTGGAGACAGGCTTACAAAGATTAAGAGGGTTCTCTGCCTGAGGTTGGACTTGCTGAGTTGAGCGGCCTTCAAACTCCACACTGCTTGCTTCAAAGTCACCTAAAGGTCGACCGCGACGAACAAATGCACTAGAGGAGGACAGCAAGGAGCATGCCAGAGTCAAATAAATCTAAAAGAAGGTCAGAATTAGAGCCATAGTCCGGGTGCCATGCCAAAGAAAGAAATGCTTAGGTTCTAACTGGAATTCTCATTTTGCTGAGGGATGGTGGACTGATTGGTGCCTGCCAAGAGAAAAATAAGAGGATAGATAAATGAGGAGAATGGTCAAATCCTAGGGAGGAACTGATACTGATAGAGTGTCCATGACCTGCTTTTATAGATCGGCGGGATTTTTGCACAAGATATCCATGTGCCTACGTACCACTAAGCTAACCAAGACGCCAACTTGAAACTATTCAAGCCCTTTTGGTTGCGTTGTGAAAGGAAGGAAGAAACTGGATCTCTGCCACTTATTTCCTACGAGCATCATCATTTGCAATCCACCTTGCGCTCTTGATTTCTCAACAACCCGCCAGTTTAAAACTTGTGTTTCATAGCAAACAACTAAAACATGAATTGAACATTTTCATCATCTATATTTTCCCGTAAGACGCAAATGCAGATGTTCAGGTGCAAATCGCACTATTACTGACGTGACTTTACCATACTTGATGATACCCCAATCCACAATACTTTTGATCTGTTTCTTGTGAGAAGCTAATATATTGACTATGTCTGACTCTTGGTCCGTTTTCTAAATTTTGTGTTTCAACGACATTAATGTCTTTGCTTTTCTTAAACATCCTTGTGTGACCATGGTACTTAAAAATGCCCATCAGGTTTGTTTGGAAATACCCAAACACAATGAGTGGAGTAGCCGAAAATATTTATTTAAATATGGAATATTTGTTTTAAATATTTGGTCGTTTTGAGCAGCTTTTAAATATTTGGCCGTTTTGAGCAGCTTTTAAATATTTGGCCGTTTTGAGCAGCTTTTTAATGTTTGGCCTTTTTCATCCACAATTAAAGGAAAATTCTAGTTTTTCGTTGCATTTTAACAAAACTGTCAATGACAGTGGTGCCAGGTGGCATATTTGCACGTCAGAAAATTCGAAATCTGGCATATTTGAGATCCCTGTGGCACTATTCTCCGTCTCGTTCTGGCATGTTTTTTGGCGTGTTATGTCTTGTTTTTGCTATTATATCTTAGCAATAAATTTCATAAAGAAATTGATACACAAGGTTTCATTTGAACAAAAATAGGAAACGCCTGACCTCTGACGGCATTTCCAGTAATCATTCTGCTTTTCAAAATACAGTTTCAAGATACTCACTGAATATGCTACAAAGAAGATCAGTAGATACTTAGACAAGATCGGCCCTTCTCTCAGACGAGAAACGCTTGACATGTTGAAATTCCTAGTCATTTCATTGTCTCATTTCGTTTCTATATTTTTTGAATAATTGTGGTTAATTCATGACAGCAAAGCAAATTATTTCCGATTTTCAAATGATCTTCTGATTCATGGTTTCCTTTATTTGATGGAGGTTGTTCAAACACGTCGATTTTTGACCTCAAAAAATGATTTCTAAAGTATTTCAGCTTTGAAAATATGTTGTTTGGATCACAATGACAAGTCAGAGAAAAGTGCAGATATTTTGCTGCAATAAAAAACCGAATTATTTCCAGGAAATAAGTTCTCCAACAAGTAATCCTTCAATCTTTCAATTTCAACCCCAACTAATGATCTATCCCAATTTCTCCCATGGTACTAGCGTGATTATTTCCTCAATTTTTGAAAGCTCAAGTGTGCCAGAATCATATTTCTGTAGTGGACACTTTTGTTTTTCTGCTTATTCATTTTGCAATTACGTTATGATATTGAGACAATTTTTCAACCCTCTGAACATAGCATTAAATATCTGGAACGGCCATTAAATTTGTATGGAGAAAAAAAAATCGAGATTTTTTACTGTTATGCCCATTATCTTGTATTACTTTTTTATTTTATTTGTACCGTTTTTTGGACAAAAAGTTGGAAGCAAGAACACTGGATATTAGAACAACTCCTGAAATCAAAATTATGTTGCTGCCGTAAAATAATATTTTCATTTCCAACTTGTCCAATATTAAAGGGAAATTTTTGCCCTTTAGAACCAGCAAATAAAAATAATTGATCAACAGTGAAATAGAAAAATGTTTTTTTTTGGGAAAAATCAAATGTAGATTATCAAGGCAGTAAGAAGCTCAGGCATTTCAACGATTCATGGACGAAGTCTTGCGGGGCTTGCGTGGGGTTTGTTGTTATGTGGATGACATCCTTGTCGCAAGTGGCTCTCCCGATGAACATCGAGCTCACCTCGTAGCTCTTTTTGAGCGACTTTGCACCTTTGGTCTCCTTATTAACAAGACCAAGACCACCCTTGGAAAGCCTACAGTGGACTTCTTGGGCTTCGCTTATCGGCGTCAGGTGCTTGCACTCTCGATCACCGAGTGGACGCCATCAAAGCTTTTCCGGAGCCGCACAGTGTCCAGTCCTTAAAAGAATTTTTGGGACTTGCCAACTTTTGCCGCCGTTTCACTCCACGGTTTGCTCATATCGCCCAGCCTCTCTATGCTTTAATAAAGCCACATTCTAAGCAGAGTCAAGGGAGGCGCAAGCTGGCAAAATCAAGGGAGGCGCAAGCTGGCAAAATCAAGGGAGGCGCAAGCTGGCAAAGGAACCCTTGTCTTGGACACATGGTACACGGACAGCCTTCAAGACACTCAAAGATGCCTTAACTCGCCAAGTCACACTCGCATTCCCGGATCGCAATCTCTATACACGACTAGTCGCAGATGCATCTGATGCCGCGGTTGGAGCGGTACTGGAGCAACAAACGGATCAAGGATGGCGCCCGATCGGATTTTTTAGTCGAAAATTGGATCCACGCGAGCAGCGTTACGCAACTTACGATCGGGAATTACTTGCTATTCACCTCGCTGTCCGAAAGTTCGAACATCTCATCGTTGGAATTTCCGGTGACTTATTCCACATTCGAACTGATCATAAACCATTGACCTTTGCTTTTAGCCCCAAGTCTGCCCCAAATATGGCTGAAAACAAGAAAGCTGCCCAAATGCTCCAATATATCAGTGAGATTTGCACTGATGTTCGCCACATTTCTGGCCCCATGAACGTGGTGGCTGATGCTCTATCACGGAACCCTATCAACGTCACTGAGCCCACAACTGACCTCACTCGGTGCATTGCCGAGGCTCAAAGGGCCGTGGGAATGAACCGTGACTGACTCCACTGACCAACACTGGCCAGATCACTGGGAGTGTCATCTTATTCAGAACCACGAGGTGGTAGTGGATACAAGAACCGTTCGCCCACGCCCAGTTATCCCACCATCTATGACCAGGAAAGTTTTTGATAGCTTACACAATCTCTCTCATCCTGGGACCAAGGCAACGAAGAGGCTTATTGCTGGTCTCTACATTTGGCCCTCTATGTCACGTGACATTGCCGCATGGGTCAGATCATGCAATCACTGCCAAGCTTCAAAGGTACTGACCCACACCAAGACCCCCCTCCGCCATTTCGACCACCACCCCATCGGCAAAGTTCGCTGACATTCACGTCGATTTGGTGGGCCCATTGCCTTCTAGTCAGGGAAACCGATACATTCTCACTGTCGGCAATCGGTTTTCACGATGGGCTGAGGCCTTCCCGATTTCCAATATTGAGTCTGGTACATGTGCGGAAATGCTCCTAAATGGTTGGGTGCAACGTTATGGAGTGCCGGTCTCCTTGGTGACAGATTGGGGCAGTCAATTCACTTCAGCCCTTTGGCGTGAATTGATGGAATTGCTTGGCACAGTTCACAAGAACACCACGGCCTACCATCCACAAGCCAATGGCATGGTCGAGCGGTTCCATCGTCACCTCAAGGCCTCACTGAAGGCTCGGGCTGTGGGTGATTGGTGGTCACAAGAGCTCCCATTAATCATGTTGGGAATTCGTTCTTGTGTCAAGGAAGATCATGGGTGCTCGTCTTTTGACATGGTCTTTGGTGAAGCTCCACGTCTTCCAGCTAGTTTTTTCGGAGCACCAGAGCCACAGTCCCCTCATGATTACCTAGTTCACATTAGAGCTGTGCATCGGATCCGATCAGATCCGAATCCGATCGGATTCGGATTCGTGTAGTGCCTGGGAACCCTGAATAAAGACAGTTGATCTGAACTACTTCACGAGTGTAGACGTGCGTCTCTTGGGATCCTACACACCAAATAACACTGGTTTCTCACCAGCTCAATGGATATTCAGCCGGAGGGGGATATGTTATGATCTTACCAACAATCTATGAACTGCTGTCGATAAACACTAACTGAAATGAGCAAGACAGTTTTCGAAATATAACACCTTCTTTTCACCTCACTTCTCTTTGTAATTTTCCAAAAATGCGCAAAGATTGGTAACCTTTTTACATCCTACGTTGATTAAATCTGGCATATTTCCTTTCGCTCATAAAACTATCAATCCAATTCAGGACCTTACCCTGGACCCCAAACTCTTTGAGTTGATTGAGCAAAAGACCATGATCTACGAGCAGGGTGGGCATTTTTCGACATCGAGAGAGTTTTGGACACCGTATTGTCCAAAAGTGTCCAAAAGTGTCCAAAAGGTGTCCAAAAATACCCATAAGGTGTCCAAAAATACCCAGAGGGTGTCCAAAAATCCCCATGAGATGTCCATAAGTGTCCAAAAGTCCAACAAACGTAAAAGAAAGTTGTACAAATCAGACAAAAAACCAGTTACACTACATAAATAATTGAATTCTAAAGAATCCATGTTTATAAACTTAAACAAAAATAGTTCTATTAATGGATACATTACTTGCAGAAATAAACTTAGCCATGATTACTTCAACCCTCGGTCATGAGGGTTGAAGTATTTGCCTCACTGATTACATTAATTTATATTCATTTGTAAAACGTAAGAACAATTTGCATGTTTTGTTTATACAATATGATAAAATGTGTGTAACTGTTCAAAATGTTTCAAGATTTACATATTATTTCCTCATCTGTAAATAAGAGTCTTGTCATTTTTATAGTAAATCAACACTGCTTAAATTTATTGGCAAAAGCATTTTAATACCCACATTGCAATCTGATATCAGTTTGAGTATGCTTTATTAGAGTTTACATTTTTTTGGACAATCAGTTCAAAAGACTTCTTGCCTCTTGGATGGGAAACACTTGCAACAATGATAAACTTAGGAATATAAGTCAGAACTAAGTAACCTTCTCTTGTTACTAATCATGACGCAATTAGCTTTAAAATGTACTTGCATACTATGTTTAACATGGAGTGTGGTGTGATTGTGTTATTATTAGAGTCCCAGTCTCACATCCGTTCGTTTGTTCATTCCTTTTGTCGATCATTCTTTCCCACGTTTTGGACGACGCTCGGTGGTCAAATAAAAAGAGTGGAAAGTTCAAATATCCAGTTTGGCCTTCAAGTAATTGGCTCATTTAATGTTTTAAGAGTAAGTTTGTTATACGGAATTGACTTATTCTTGCTTAGATTTCGTCAAGCGACGTTTATTTTGGAAAGAAAGTTTAAAGAATGTTATTCTAAGAATGCTTTTAACCATAATCTTTCGAATTATTATTTTTGGACAGTTTTGGACTCTCTTATTTTTGGACACTCTTATTTTTGGACACCCTTATTTTTGGACACTTTTGGACACCTTTTGGACAGGGGTGGACAAAATGTCCAAAAATCAAATGCCCACCCTGTCTACGAGAGGCAGACCAAAAGTAGTGAGACTCACATCATATCACCTTTAATTTTCACGAAATAAAAAAAATATTGCGAATAAATGTTGTTATAGGATTGATATTTGACAATTTTTATTAATATCATTTTACTGATTTCCAAACTTCAGTTTTTTGAAATTCCCGCGCAAATATAGAGGGCGCTGAGACCCCTACATTATTTTCAAATCAAAACAGAAATGGAACAGCGCGGAACTTTGAAAACTTTTGCTTTAAGTGGAAAATCTGCCACTGAAGCTCATCAAGCATTGCTGGCGGCCTATGGGGACAATGCCCTGTCCTTTCCAACTGTCTGCAGGTGGATGAAGGCTTTCAAAGATGGAAGAGATTGAGTGGAAGACATGCCAAGGTCTGGAGCTCCTCGTCATGCCCGAACTGAAAGAAATATTGACTCGGTCAAGTCAATTCTCCTTGAGGACCGCCGAAAAACCATCAAAGAAGTATCTGAAGAGTCTGGTTTAAGTCATGGCACAGTTGAGAGGATCATTTTAGAAGATTTGAAGTGGACAAAAATTTCAGCACGTTGGATTCCTTGCATCCTTAACGACGATCACAAAAAGGCTCATCTCAAGTTTGCAAGGCAATTCAAGCATGACCATTTTCATCAAGGAAAGGCATTTCTCGACAGTTTAGTGACTCAAGATGAAACGTGGGTTGCTTACTACACACCAGACTGAAAACCCAGTCTGCTCAAGGGCTTCCTAAAGGCTCAGCTCCTCCCAAGAAGGCAAAAACTTCAATTTCGACCAAAAAGATCATGCTGAGCATCTTCTGGGATTCTGAAGGCCCCATCTCCCAGCATTGGGTTACCAGAGGCCAGACCATCAACTCAACTTACCACTGCATGGTGTTGGATAAGTTTTTGGACCATTTCAGGAGGAAAAGGCCAGAAACGTACAAGAAAGAATGGTTCCTTCATTTGGATAATGCGAGAGTCCACAACAGCAAAGAGACTGAGGAGTTCTTGGCCACGAGGAAGATAAAAACCTACCCTCATCCACCCTATTCACCTGATTTGGCACCATCAGACTTCTACCTTTTCCCAAACCTCAAAAAAGATCTGGCTGGAAAGAAGTTCTTGTCAGATCAGGAGATCAAGATGGCAACGGAGGGGTATCTGAAGGTGCTCTCCAAAGAGGGCCTACTGGAGGCCTTTGAGGCATGGTCTCGAAGATGTAACAAATGCATTGAAGTCCTCAGAGATTATGTTGAAAAATAGTAAAAAGAAACATGTCAATAAAACTTACCGTTTTGGAATTATAGACAAGGTCTCACTACTTTTGGTCTGCCCCTCCATGGACGTCTCGGGTGGACGACTATCGGAACAGAATCGCCCAACCTCTCCGACCCCTTGGTTGGCCAAAATTCTGAGCCCATTTACTGTAGACTCATTTGGCTTCTCAAGTGATGTTCAGGGTTAGACTTATTTTGACTTGAGCCCAATCAAGACTAGTTTTTTCAAAAAGAAGAATGGACAAAGTTGTGCAATAATTGAACATTGAATAATGATTTCTAAATAAATAGTATGTTTTGGGTCCATCTCATTAATCTTTTCTCAAATTACTATGACAAAAAATTAGAAATTTGACTCGCCCTCTAAATGCTTGTGACCCTTGACAACGCCAGAAGTTGTCGATAAAGGAATCACTTCAGTTTGTCCCTGGTTGTCTAATCGTTAATCACCGATGTCAAAGATGCGTGACGTCACACCTCTCAGGTTAAATTTAGGTTAAGTTAGATTTGAATGAAGTTAAAGTAGGTTTAAATTAGGTTAGGTTAGGTTTAAGTTAGGTTAGGTTAGGTTTAGTTAGGTTAGGTTAGGTTTAAGTATGGTTAGGTTAGGTTTAAATTTGGTCAAATGTGACGTCACTTATCTTTGACATCGGTGATTACCGGTCACACCCTGGTTGTGGTTGAATTTAAAGCATCAGGAAACAAAAATCCATAAAAACAAGTCAAATGTGGTCTTTAGACTTTTTTGAAGGGGTGTGAAGTGAAGTGGTGGGCACCAGGGTGAGACGAAAGGGGCTCCATGAGTGGTGGGGAACTTCAGCCATCAATGACCAACAAACACAAATGTTGAAAGATATGTTCAGGAGTTTCCATTCACTGGGATCTACTGAAGTGCTTACAAAGGTAGGCAAATCCAGATTTATTTGAAGTATGAATAACCAATATGTTGCAATACACCTCATTTTGGTTGCTTCTTTTGGATGCATAACAGCAAGGCTAGAATAGTTAATGACCAATTTTGTTTCGCAGAATGAAAACCTATCTCCACATTTTTTAAACACATAATCCAAAAATATTTAGGGCACTAAGAACTGGCCTTCTAAGGTCTTTATGTTAACTTTTTCATTTCGTTTGTTTTAACTTAACTCTGCAATGGACTATACTAGTGATGGACCGAAAGGGCTCATAACCAAAACCAAAAGTTTCGGCCGAAAGAGGGCTTAACCGAAACCGAAACCAGTGTTCACTGTTTACAAAATTGTTCAAATGCAAAATCCGCCTTAAAAATTAGTGCTCGATGTTGGGTAGTCGCAAATTTTGAAAAATCTTAAAACTTAAATTTCAGAGGTTTTTGGACCATTTTTTTTTTCGATTTTGTTGTCAAACTCCATTTTATATAGTGCTTGTCTGCTTTCGGTTTCGGTAGGCATAACCGAAACCGAAGCCGAAACCGAAATTTCGGCCGAAAGCGCTTTCGGTCCATCACTAGACTATACAGTCCTAAAAGGTGTAAAAATATGGAATTGACATGGTGATCAAAATTTTGTGCTTTCAATTCACTTGCCATTTGCATTGAGCATTCTTTATTTGTAACTTTTTTCTTTATTTTACAATGTTTATACATTTTACTTGCTGGTTGTATTTGTCAATAGTTTAGGTCCCATGTGGTAACCAATGTTGTTAAACAGAATTTGTCTAGAAATTTATATTGCCCTTTCATGTGAACCAAATGACGGCTTAGCAATGTTGATACAATTATGCCTAACATAGCATTGCTCCATCAAGATCAACAAGTCAAGATTGGCAAATAGAAGTCAACAGTGTGTTCAATCTTAAGCCCTCCATCAAGTGTTTGGTTTGGAGGCTGTTCCCCATTTTACTTATGATGCAAAAATTTTGGACAATCTATCAAATCCAGTTCACTTTGAAACAGTCTTTTCACAGAAAGTTTAGTTTCATCAACTTTTTCAGAACATTAATATCTACATCACTGTCAGCTAAGCTTTGGTTTTGAAAAATTCCATTTTGATGTTAGTTTTTGTGACTAAAACTACCATAGTTTCTCAAAACGTTTATACATTTGTGAGTTGGATGTGCTTCTGATTTGTTCCAAGGAAAATTGCGTAGTCCTGTATTCCTTTCACCAAGATTTAAAAAAAATAAGGATTAATATAAGGAATAAGGATAAATACAAACTGTCCATCCTCTGTTTGAAAACAGTAACACTGATGAATTAAACCACAAATGCAACAAAAATTAGAGGAAACTATGTCCTGAAAGGATATAGTGTTATATATTGAAATACTTCTTGTTAAAATATACCAAAATAAACACATATATAAATCAATGTTATCAACCACGTTGTAAAATAGATGAGAAGGAATAGAAAATAAATTATTGCAAACTTGTCTGTATCATGTGAAATAATAGATTGGCAGCAAAAAACTCGCACGGTTAAAATCAACCATTTAGGAAGAAACACGCAACTATGACTACAATAACCTACCCGTTAACAGGTAAACCGGTTAGATATTTCATGCAGCAAGAAAATAGGAGAATATTATGTTCATAGTTAAACAGGATCGTTAAGGATGAGTTAACAACACCAAGAAATGAAAAACTTGCTTCTTTGCTTCATTCCCTCCTCTAGCCAACCAAGCGGTCACCTCGATTTTCCGTACGACATCCAGGGTCAAGATATCCATGGCCCCTCGTACCTTATCAAAGGCCTTGGCAAAATCAAGATAGACTAAATCAACTAACTCGTGACTTTCAAGGCCCTCAATGATTTGCTCGATATGCTATTCAGCCTTACTGATTATGTAATGTTAGAGCCACTTTATTGTGACTCACAATAAAAGGTCTCTGGGTAATGTCATTTTTTGATTAATCTCCACGCGATTTGCATTAATATTTTTTTTTATTTTGAGGAAAACTTAATGACACTAGATACGCAAATGATTGATGAATATTTAGAGCGAAGTAAAATTGCCTTGTGATACTTTTTAGTGGGAGTGTTTTTCTTGGTTCCTAATTAAGTGAGTAGTAGAAGTAGCATATCAAGAGGGTGCAAGATCAATTTTTGAATATTAGTCATTGGCATATTTTCAGCTAGTTTTTGGCAAGGCAACACTGGTTTGCTCTTTCCTTCAGCCTTCAGGTCCCCACGTCCTTTTTATTACCAAAATCATAACCAATATTCAAGTCTAAATTTAGAGGAATAAAACCCTTTAAAATTAGTATTTTGATCACCAACTCTTTTTCATTACTAAATTACATTAGTAAGTGATGAGCCATATGAAATTCGTCTCCAGAAGCTATCACTCGATTCCCTTGAACTAGGCAAGGATGGCTCAAGCCAGGATTACTTTCAAAATACACACTAGGTCCGATTAGTACAATGGAAATTCAACGGAACAATATATATGTAGCAAAAACCTCACATTTTAGTACAATGATCGGACCTAGTGTGTATTTTTGAAATCTGTCCTGAAGTACAGTGGTTCCTGAACTAGGGGCCTAAAGGTCGACCTCAACACAGTATGCAACAACCGCAAAGGCGTTTTGATGATACCCAACGAAAAAAGTCAACCGTTTTCTAAACATTCGACCACAGTTGGCAAAGCCAAGACGAAGCTTCTGCTTTGGAATCAGAGTGTTGAACCCGTGGAACTGAATATTAACGGACATCCGAGAAACCGAAACTTTCCATGCATTCAAAAGGGGTCTCTATTACTGATGCGAACAAATTGGCCGTTTATTTGTTTGTTTGTGTATTTGTTTGAGTCTTTAAAATATTTTGTTTTTTTACGGATTTTTAATTGAAACAGAATGTCAGTCAATGTAAATGTCAAGAGAAAATAAAACCCGACTGGGGAAGAGTCATGTCTGATAAAGGCATTGGTCTGTTAGCGAGTTAGAATTAGCTGCTCGATGAAGTCCTTGAACATAGGGCTGGTCAGGGATCGTGGATAAAAAGTCGTCTGGATGAGACTTAAAACTTAACAATGAGTCGTCTAATGTTTAGATTCGTGCTAAGATGAGGGAAGTAAGTTGTATAGAGAAGGAGCGCGATACAATACAAAGTTAGATTTCATTGACCTGATCAACTTCCTGTCCCCTGGTCTTGACTTGGCTCTAACTTTGCATGTGATCCCTCTCTGTTCATTGTGGTTGAAAATAGAACATGCATTGGGACAAAGGCCATGAATGCATTTGAAAACATAAATTATTAGATACCTCTCGTACTTACGATGTAAAGTGCAAAGTCGCGGGGCTTTTACCCTATCTGAATCAGATAGGGTTTCCGTACAACTAATTTTACGGGTAAAACTACGTTGGACTTTTTTCAATCTTTTGAATCGAGGTAACTGGCGCCCAAATGGGAGAAGCATACTCTAGATGCGGCTGCACAATGGATTTATAAAATGTTAGCATCGTGATTTGATCTCTCGACTTAAAAGTTCTGTAGATCTAGCCGCTTGTTTGACATGATTTTGCGACCTTGGCTTGAATATGATCATCGAATTTCCCCCGTGTCTTGGATTTGAATTCCAAGATTTTTGATCAAAGAAGCCCTTTCATTTTCAATCATTTATTATCTTGATAAGCTTGTTCAGATTGCCCAAACGTCATGACCTGGAACTTTTTTCCATTCAGGCACATGTTATTGCTTTTGACCCAACTATCGACTCGTTCCAAATTGTCTTCCATCTCAATTGACGAATGACCATTTCTTCAAAACACCAGTGTTATCGCGTTCAGCGTAGGAGGATAAAGAACAATGTTTAGGGACGTTTACAAAATGTGATGGCAACAATTTTATTTAGAAATGATTCAAATTTACCCCAAAGAAAACAAATATTCTAAAAACCTTAACTAGAATACAAACAAACAAATATACGGCCAGTTTGTTTGCATCAGTAGTCTCGATTCATGCAATCTATCAGAACTTTTAATCCTAGACCTTTCGTAAATGTACAGTTGTATGCAAACGACCATTATGTCTGAGTTTTCAATTTGTTAAATTTTTATTTAATTTTTTCTTTTACTTTGAACAAGACCAATGCTCATTATGCACTCCGGGAGTGCTAGCTAGAGCTAACCTGACCAATAAACCAATGAATGAACTGCTAATTTCAAAAACTTCCTCTTTAATTGCAAGAGTACAAAAAATCACGCCTTCTTACAATTTTAGGGTAGACAGTCTGTAGCATTGCCAACCTGATGAGTGTCACGAACAGGATTGATTTAATCCCGTCGTGTCGAAGAAAATCTCATCCCAGGGATCCCGAGGACGGGATAAACCGAAATTTTCAAATGTTTATTATGTCAGGGTTTAACTATCGTAATTTTGATTTGGCCCAGTGGTTGGAAACAGGTGTTTCCAACCAAAAAAATATGTAACAAATGACACAAAAATGTAAATAAAATGTCACAAAATGCAAATAAAAGCGGAAAAATATGCTGATGCAATGGAAAAAAATTGAATAAAATTCAAAACATGTTGGTATAAATGGCTCACACCAAGATTTTTTGTTTCTGGGTCAAGATCAGTATAACGACTTTTCAGATTGAACGGGTTTGGTTCCAAACTGATCAAAATTTTGAAGCTGACTCAAATCCAGATTGTTGCAAATCTGGATGAGATCGGATTGTTTAAGACTCATATAGGGTCTTTTAGTAATATTTCTAATATCACTACACTCGTTTTATTGAACAATTGAGAATCATTTATTCAAGTTAAATGAGTTAACTCCTATTTCGCTACCCTTCTGTTGTGAATCGCGGTTGATTCTGGTTCTGGTCCTGGCTCTGTATTGGTTGGTGCTTTTTTGGTCCAACTCACAATAAACCGATCTCTTCCACACCAATAACTTCTACACAACCAGCATTTTTTTGTCGTTTTTGTAAAACGTAACAAAAAATGCATAAAATGCAAAAGAGACGTTTTACATTTTTTCTACCTCTCTAAATATCATTGCCAATTATTTGTTTCATTTTTGCCATTTTAGTTTCTTGTAAGCATTAAAATTTTAGAAAATCCCGTTTTGAGTTTGAAAATCCGGTCCCGTTTTGGAAAACAATTGAAAATTCCATTTATCCCATTTATTCTGTTTTTGAATAGAGAATCTCGTCTCCGGATCCCGTTAAATTCGGGATCCGGGGATAATCCCCTGACAAACCCTGGCTACAAATGCCTGGACCGCTCTGTCGCAATTTGTCCTTCTGAGCAAAGTCGTTTTTCGTAAAACAACCTCGATTGACCATGTACACATTGAAGGAGTTGAAGTACATCACGATAAGAGTAACTTGAATAACTGTACATCAAGTTCAATAACCTCACAAATTACTCAGTATTTCAGTCTGAAATGTTGTTGCCAATGTATATTTGGCCATTTTTGCGAATCATAAACAAGCAAGGTACAGTCGAATCTCGATATAAGAAACTTTTCTGTCAGCGGCAAAATGTTGCTTATATCGGGATTTTTTTTTTATCGAGACTCAAGAAAATTGGCTCAAGAAACGATAAAAAATACAAGGAAACTACCAGAAGAATTTACCTCACCTTTATGTAACCTTATAAACTTACTTTTATTACAACAAAATCCGACAATGACTCAAAAATTTAGCTATTGAAAAATAGTTATTAAAACACACAAATTTACATTTCAAGTGCATGAGTTTATATCTCTATTACAAAGCTTAAGAACTTGTTTCAATCTCAATTTGACAGAAAAAATAAAAGAAGAAAGTACAATTTTGTCATCATGATTGGTAAAGTATCTAGCCCATACAGGGACAAACAACTTTTTTTTTTAAATTTGAGCCCTCCAAGCTTTCATATTGACGAAGTTTTTTTTGCTATTTTTTGGCATATCTCAAGTGCAAATCTTTCAATCTCAGTTTGACTTTAAATTTGAGAGACTTTCTTGGGTTCACATGACACTTCTTTGGATTGCATATTTTCCACTAGCTTGGCAGCTTTGGCAGAGCTTTTAAGCTTTTAAGCTTTGGCAGACACACATTTTTGTTGGCTCTCAAGCATTGCAAATTTGTTGGCAAAATGGGCTTTCATTAATTTCATTAGATTTAATTGTCGAAAATTTATTTATTTTTTAAACTTAATGTCATTAAAATAGTTATTGTTGAGTGGCATGTTGGACAATTTTTAGCGATATTAGGGTTCAAAATGCAAATTTTCGTTCTTTTGGCTGAAACTTGAAAAGGGCAAGTTGTTTTTTTCAAAAGAGGCGCAAGGCGCAAGAGCCGAAAAAAGTGCGCAAAAGGCACCCTAAAAGGCGCCAACGTTGCGCAAAAGCGCAAAATATGGAAGCACTGCATCGATCCTCTTAGAAATGCTTCGTTTTGCTTTGTTTTGTTTTGTTTTGTGCCGTGGCCAATTTAAGCAAGAGAAATAGGCCAAATTTTTGAAAATGTTTTCTGTATCGAGATTGAGGAAATATGTAAAATTTCTTATATCGAGAATTCTTATGTTGTAAAATTTTGGTTAGCACGGAAAAGTTTCTTATAACGCGAAAATTTCTTAAACTGAGATTTTTATATCGAGATTCGACTGTACTTCGAAAAATTAAGCTTTCAGCGTTGTTCCACGATATACCTGTACTTGCAATTTGGACACACTCATGGGAACAATCGACGGAACTTTCAGCAGGGCTGTCAGATGGCGGTTTGGGGCGCCAGATTTTGGTGTATGTGGCAGTTTGAGGCCTTGTTTGGCGGCGAGATTTTTTTTTGGCGGGACATAAAAATCTGGCGGTATTCTGGCGGTTTACCCTATAGTTTGGCGGAAGGAATTTTTAGTTTGGCGGGCAAGAACATTTTGACAGGTTTCTGGCGGTTTTTACATGAAAATCGTGAAATTTGGCGTTTTTAAATTAGAGTTTTAGGATTAGTTTAAACACAATTTGTCACGCTGATTCTGGCAGGATTCAGCGCACTCTTCAAGAGTGTTCGAAGTTATAAAAAATAGTGTGACCAGTTTTTGACTTATATGGCAATCTCTTTCAATACCATCTTTTTTCATTGGTGCCTGCTGTTTCAGCCAAAGAACCAAAAGTCGCTTCTATAGAAGAGAAGAGAGTGTTGGATAGTCGAAACTAGAGCTCTATATTAGAAAGAGTACAATCATATCCAACGCCATCTAGTTCATTCTGCTCACAACTGCTCGCCGTTCCCAAAAGGATGCACAGGTACCTTCTAAGCTGAACAAGTTTTCCAAATTATCAGACCAAGATAGCACCATTTGAGAAACTAAAGGGCCTAGAACCTTAATGAAGGGGTCCAAAATGAACTATTAGTGTGTTTCAAATGATTCAAATCTGAATCGCTTGTAGAATTAGGTTTAAAGCTTTAAAAGACAGTAAGAGAATGAAGATCTATACCTTTGGACATATTGATGCAAGAGGTGATGGCAACAGTGTGATAGGAAATGAAATTGCAGGGCTGCTGAATTCTCTTCCCTCTTGTGCTTCACAGTCATGGTTATTGCTGAGAAAGAGTGCAGGGAATTTTCTTACTCTCTTGACTTCACCCCTGACTGCTATTTACCATTGCCCACCTACCCCTTGATATGCAAGATCACAGGTGAAAGTGGTGGTGGCCAGCAGGGGAGTCCAGTCAAATGCTTGCTAGCTTCAGATGGCTTGCCCAGCTTGCCCACTGGCACTTGTTAAGAAGGGAACTGCAAGTATTGCTGGGCCGGGCCAGCTCTCTCTCTCCTTTCTCTCTCTCGCGCTCTCCACAGTGAGCCCAGTGAGCAAACAAGGACTTGAAGGCGTGCTTGAAGGACTTGACTCAACATTTCAGGGTTGATAGGTAAAGAAAGGAAAACTCAACATGCTCCTCTCTATCACTATTCTTTCTCACACATTTTTTATGGTAGGAGCCCTGATAATTTTTTTTTTTTGGGGGGGGGGGGCGGATTTTTCAATACAGCTACAAGGAATGGGATTCCCTGTAAAGAGAGTTAATCATTATTATAGGTTCAATAACTTATGTTTATATGAAATTCGATCTACCAATGAGTTACTGTTGGCAGATCTATACAACACTTGTATGGTGGGTTGATCAGGAATAGTATTTAAGAATTTGTCCAATCCTGCCTTAAATGCTGTTAGAGGATCAGCTCCTACATATTCCCGACAAAGGCAAATAGGATTGTGAACGTTTTCTCTGAAAAAGCATTGATCACAATGAGGGGTGAGATATTCATTTTTCTATTAGTCTTGTAGGTTTTAAACCTAATTTTACAGGCAATTCAGCTTTGAATCATTTGAAACACACTAATAGTTCATTTTGGACCCCTTCATTAAGGTTATAGGCCCTTTAGTTTCTCAAAAGGTGCTATCTTGGTCTGATGATTTGGAAAACTTGTTCAGCTTAGAGGGTACTTGTGCATCCTTTTGGGAACGGCGAGCAGTTGTGAGCAGAAGGAACTAGATGGCTTTGGATATGATTGTACTCTTTCTAATATAGAGCTCTAGTCGAAACTACCCTATTAGTTCGGATGGATATTTAGAGCGAACAAAAGATGCTTTTGAAGCTCAAAAAAATAAACAAAATGTGCTGGCATGGTAAATAACAAATAGCGTTTTGGGATGGAAAATAAAATTTGCTGAAGTGACAAATCCAAATGGCAAGGAAAATAGAAAAAGAGCAAATAATTGCAAAACAAATTTGATTTGTGTGTCTCTGACAAAGCTTTTTGACTGACTTTTTCAGTCAAGTTTGAAGAAATATTTTTCTCATTTTCTTCATGAAACATTGTTTTTCATAAAGCATGTAAAATGGCAATGGCACAAATATATAGAACAGTAGCAAAGAAAACTGAAGAAATTGTAAAGAAAACAAAACTTTGCTAAAAGGTTAAAAATAGAAAATTGACCAATATTTTTGCTTCTTACAAAAAAAAATATGATGGTGGCCTACTTAATTTTCTGTTTTCTTGTTTGGTTGTACTGATAGCTGTTTGAGTCAAATTTCTTATCGGTTAGTTCAAAATTAGTCAATTCTATTAGTGGTTGTGAAGAATTGTTTGTTGTCCCCCTCTATTGCCGCCCCAACAGCCTGCCGCGTAGACATTGCTAAAGGCCAACCAGCATTGTCCATGCACTCAGGAAGAGACAAAACTCAACATAATTTTAATTATTTCCCAATATGTGTGATATGGTATTGATAAATAAGTATCATAATTATTTACTGATATCAAAAAGGACATTGGTTAGTGACATTGTTGGCAAATCTACTTGAAATATTAGGTAATTTGTCTCTTTCTAAGTGCCTGGACAGTGCTGGCTGGCCTAGAGCGATGTCTACGCGGCAGGTCATGGCAGCGTCCATAGCAAAAGACAACAATCAATTCTTCACAACCTCTATTGAGAGCAAACGTGTTGAAAAGGGTGTTGTCCGGTGTTGTCTTCAACTTTATAGACCCAAAGCATGAATCCAACCCAATGATTAAGTTCAACTAAGCTAAGTTTATCGATGAAAGGTTGATACATGATCTAAGTTGAATGATAAAAGGTTGATACATGATATATCTGGTCTAGGATAAATGCATAATAAAAAACTGGAATCTGGCGTTTTCGACTGGTTCATCTGGCGTTTTTTGTCTCCGATTACCTGGCAGCAATCAGTTATATTCTGACCAGGGTTGCCAACTGGTGATTTTGAAACATGTCTGGCGATAGAAAAATTAATCTGGCGAAATCAGCTGATCTGGCGATAAATCTGGTGATTTTGATATCACCATATATATCATCTAGGATTAAATATTTTAGATGACAATCACTAAGGGGGAAGAGTTTTGACAAAAGGTTTGTTTCTTGATTTGATTGTGCTTTTATCAAGAACATGAAAATTTTGTTTCACTCTTTTGATGTAGAACTTACTTCCTCCCTCTTTGCGACGAATCTATCCATTAGACGACTCATTATAAGTTTTTAAGTCTCATCTAGACGACTTGTTATCCACTATCTGTGACCTGTCCTAAGGGCAGGGCATGGGGCAGCTAATTCCAACTCCCTTACAGCCCGATGCTTTTATCAGACATGACTTTTCCCTACACGGGAACTTCTTTTTTTACTTTTACATGGAATGACATTCTGTGTACCAGTTAAAATCGGTAAAAAATGCATGCAAGAATTTTTAACAAGCGAGTTTGGGAAAAAGAGACTTTATGAAGTCAAAAGCTTCTGCAAATGCATGTGTAACTGATTTTAAAAATTTCCCAATTTGATTTTCTTAATAGTAGGGCCAATTGAAATCCTAAATAAATTGTTCATCCTATTATTTTGCGATTGCGCCCGTTTGGTTTTGGTTACGCCCTCTTTATGGTTTACTAATCAATCTATTATCATATGGTCAAATTACAGGGCATGAACAATGTCATTGATATAAAAATGTGTTTTTTTTTTTTTTACTTTTTGAGTGATCACGTCACATTTTGGGATTTTTTAATGGCAACTGGTCAGATTTCGTTAACGTAATATTAATACCATTAACATTGCTTTTAAAGAGTTCTAAATTTCATAGCATTTCACAAAAGAGTCCGAAAGATTTTTATTACTTGGCATCAATAAAATTTTAATTTTGTTCACAAATTACAAACTAAAACGTGTTCTAAATGCCACAAATGAAAATTTATGAAGGAAATTCAAGATGGTGGCATTCCGTTTTTCTTCGAGAACTTTTGTCATGAAATGCGTATCGCAAGATAAAAGTTGAAATAAAAGTTGAAAAACAAAACTGAAGAATTGACCATTTGAGGTATTCCTCGATGATTACTTCAGCATGATGTACATAAGGTTGTTAGTAAAAAGAAATTTGGCGAAAATCTGGCGATTTTTCAAATGAGGTGGCGAATTCTGGCGAATTTCGGTGGCAAATCTGGCGATAAGAGCCGTCGAAGACCTGGCAACCCTGATTCTGACATTTGGTCAGCTACCTGGGAAAACTGTCCTCCAAAGTAGGCAAATATCTCGCATTTGTAGATATCTGTGGCTCAAATGGCTTCAATGGGACTTGGACAATGGTTTCTCAAGCGCGTGTTTTAAATCATACCATTAGCGTTAAAACGTGGCCGTTGGATGTGCAAAGTAGCTTGGCCCTTTTTTGACAAATTCAAGTCATTTCCATTTTATTGTCCATTCAATGAGTCTAGGCCTCTGAAAATGACCGTTGTTTAACATTTAGATAATTCTGCTTACACCTTGCTGATAATATGTTCAGTTTATTATGTACAAAATGATCTACATAAAATTATGCATTCCGAGAATGAAGAAGTAAACACTATTTCATATGGGATTTCGTACGGGAAACATTTGTAGATATTGATGTTATTCTTTGGAATCAACTGAACAAAAATCCATCGTCGAATTATTGTTTGGATCACTATTTGTCCTATATCTGTAATAGTACAAGGCTTGCTTAAGTATTTTTTATTCACTTTAAATGTGAATTTTCCATACTTTTGGCCCAACTCCAGCCCAGGCATCTTGACGTGAAATATCCATCATTTCCATTAACCTAGACTCGAATACACGCTAAATCAAACCTGATCCGCCATTGCAACTTTAAGGTGCTTCTTTTGTCACTAAAAACGCAATCCTCGAACTTTGAGATTTAAATATTTCCCAACCTTCATACAAAATTGGACTTATTTGACCCTGAAGGCACAATAAGGACCCAAAATGAGTAAATTGGGGTGTGCTGGTATGGTTTATTAAAAGCAGAAACTAACTGCAACATTAGTTCAGCAAAGGAGTTTGTTGGGACAATTGTCATCACTAATTACAAACTATTGTAGTTCAGGGTGGTTGTTGATCTTGGAGCTATCTGGAGGGTAGTTGGTGTCAATTTCCTTTCATGGCAACATGACTTGTTAAAGCAAGTTGCTGTTGCACCATCCACTTGTGCGTTGGCCCTTGGTGGAGTATCTGTTGTCCTCGGTTAATTGTCAAGGTTGCTGTCATTATCATCACGGTTGCTATCTGTGCTGTTACTGACATCATCATCATCATCATCATCATCATCATCATCATTGTCATCAATTAGGGACTGGCTTTCAGTCGTTTCCACCTGAGCTTCTTCTGCTGTCTCAGTGACATCCTCGGACTCAGTGGCACTTTCTAAAGATCAGCAAACCAAGAAGCATCGTTAGGTAAAAGATCAAATGTAGAACATGTCAATGCAAAATGGACCTCTGACAAACAAACAACTCTAGTGGGAGTGAGATCTTTCTATCCATTTGTTTTGCTCCATGTGGACTGCTTCCACAAAGGCCATGTTATTTATATTCTTACCTGGTAGAATGCCACACCACTTTTTAATCGCTGGTCGGGTAATCTTTTTAGCCTCCACTTGAACAGTATTGCATACCTCTCTTGGAACATCAATGCATTTGACACGTTGCTCCAATTTGGGAATGATCTTGTTGGTGGGGTTACAAGTTCTCTGAGGGTTCAAGTGACACACCTCCTCAGGAACGTCTTGAACAAACTGCAAAAGAGGCCAGTAAATGAATTGCGCCATCAAGCAGTCAGTAAAGGGGTTGGTTGGTCTGTCCCTTTCTCTCTTGGCTCAGGGCCTCCATAATGACTCGATCAATGGAGCTCAAGACAGACACAACGTACCGTTTTGATTTCATTGGCACACACTCGAGGCCCTTGGACCAATGGACAGGCCTCTGGACCACACACCTCTCGCACCTCTTGTCGGCAATCTGTCTCTGGAGTTAACTTGGTGCTATTCATCTTCATCACATTGCACACTTGCTTGGGAACATTAGTGCACTTGCCATTGTCATTGCAAACCTCCTCCGTATTGGAGACACACTGAGCAATCTCATCCTCAACCTCATTCTCGTGATAGGTGGTCTCACAAACTGTTTCGTACTCGTTTGAACACACCTCGTCACCTACAGCATCACAATTCCTGACGTTGGGCTGTTGGCACACCTCGATCTTTTGAGTGCGTGGGACAGCATGATATTCAATATAACAGTTCTTAATGAATTTCTCTTTGCATTCTTCAACCTATTTGGAAAGCAGAAAACGGTTCAAATGTGCTCATACACAGAGGGTCACACATTGTTGCCGTTGCTTGGTCTTACCTCTTCAGTTTTGAAAACGGTTTCATAGGTTTCATGGCAGGACTCTTCCAAAATGTGAGTACAATGCAGTTCATCAGCATACTCAACATCTTCCACCATCATGACCTTATTCACGCAAGTCCAACCCTCAGGAACGACTTGTGGGTTAATGGTGAGCACCGCTGATGTTGGACTATTGTTGTTGTTGTTGTTGTTTCCCATGTCATCTTCAGTATCTTCATTGGTTTCATTGTCCTCATTCCCGATGGATTGAGTTATGGTGTCATCATCATTGGGTTGGCCAGTTGGATCACTGTTGGATGGTTCAGTAGGATCGTCATTGGAAGGGTCAGTAAGATCGTCATTGTTGGGAGGGTCAGTGGGATCATTTTGTCCACTTTGACGCTCTAAAATAAAGGCTTGGAGTTGTTGGGCCAATTTCTTGTCCACTGAAAACAGAGAATATGGGACCCAGATCATTAATGGTGTCTTCTTGCTGCTAGTCTTATTTCTCAGCCAACATAAGTGGAGACAGGCTTACAAAGATTAAGAGGGTTCTCTGCCTGAGGTTGGACTTGCTGAGTTGAGCGGCCTTCAAACTCCACACTGCTTGCTTCAAAGTCACCTAAAGGTCGACCGCGACGAACAAATGCACTAGAGGAGGACAGCAAGGAGCATGCCAGAGTCAAATAAATCTAAAAGAAGGTCAGAATTAGAGCCATAGTCCGGGTGCCATGCCAAAGAAAGAAATGCTTAGGTTCTAACTGGAATTCTCATTTTGCTGAGGGATGGTGGACTGATTGGTGCCTGCCAAGAGAAAAGCAAGAGGATAGATAAATGAGGAGAATGGTCAAATCCTATGGAGGAACTGATACTGATAGAGTGTCAAGACCTGCTTTTATAGATCGGCGGGATTTTTGCACAAGATATCCATGTGCCTACGTACCACTGAGCTAACCAAGACGCCAACTTGAAACTATTCAAGCCCTTTTGGTTGCGTTGTGAAAGGAAGGAAGAAACTGGATCTCTTCCACTTTTTTACCATGAGCATCATCATTTGCATATCCACCTTGCGCTCTTGATTTCTCAACAATCCACCGGTTTAAAAGATATGTTTCATGGCAAACAATTTAAACATTTTCATCTTATATTTTCCCGTAAGATGCAAAATGCAGAAGTGCAAGTGCGAATCGCAATAAAACTGACGATGTTTTACTATACTTGATAGTTAAGGGGGTAATGCACACTACTGTTGATCTGTTTCTTGTGAGAAGCTGGTATATTGACTATTTAGACAAAGTTCTTAATATGATATTCTGACTCTTGGTCCGTTTTTTTAAATTTTGTGTTTCAACGACATTAATGTCTTTGCTTTTCTTAAACATCCTTGTATGACCATAGAACTTAAAAATGCCTATCAAGTTTGTTTGAAAATACCCAAACACAATCAGTAGAGTGGCAGAAAATATTTAACTAAATATGAAGTATTTGTTTTAAATATTTGGCCGTTTGAGCAGCTTTTAAATATTTGGCCGTTTTGAGCAGCTTTTAAATATTTGGCCGTTTTGAGCAGCTTTTAAATATTTGGCCGTTTTGAGCAGCTTTTAAATATTTGGCCGTTTTGAGCAGCTTTTAAATGTTTGGCCTTTTTCATCCACAATCAAAGGAAAATTCTAGTTTTTCGTTGCATTTTAACAAAACTGTCAATGACAGTGGTGCCAGGTGGCATATTTGCACGTCAGAAAATTCGAAATCTGGCATATTTGAGATCCCTATGGCACTCTTCTCTGTCTCTTTGTTGTTGCTTGTTGTGTCTTGTTGTCGAAAGATTGGAAATTTTAAACCTAAAAATATTGATTTTTTCCCCTTGTAAAGTTTAAGTTCAAAGATGATCACTGGCCCCTTGTCGACAGATTAGGAATTTTGAACTTGAAAATATTGATTTTTTTTCCCCTTGCAAAGTTTAAGTTCAAAGATGATCACTGGCCCCTTGTCGAAATATTAGGAGTTTTGAACATGAAAATATTGATTTTTTCCCTCCATAAATAAGCTGATCTCAAATTTTGACAAGGTTTGTTTGTCTCTCTGCCTTCCAAAAATGGTGGCAACTGGTAGGCCGCTGTTTATAATTAAAAGGTTTAGAAAGAAGCTGTTCAAAACTTTTACAGGGAATCGCATTCCTTGAAGCGGTAGTAAAAATCCGCAACCGCAGAAAAAGGAGTTGTATTATTTGGCAGTCCATGATATCATTCCCCCTGGACAGCATGGGTTTCGACCCCATTTTAGTCCCATCACCCAATGGGACATGCACAAAGATTGCTCAAGTGAGCGTTTTATATCGTACCGCTAGCGATAAAACAAGGCCATTGGCTGTGCTGAGTTGTGCTCATTTCGTCAAATACATTTCATATTTATTTTGCCGTTTTTTTATACAGTCTAGGTTCGTGGGGAGTAGGGCCAACAACATGTAAAATTCACTTTTAGGGGGTTAAATAAAAAGCGCTTCATCAAGCCTTTTGCTATTGCAAGAATAGGATTTAATAGTGATCTAAAAAGTAATTTTAAGATGCATATTTGTTTAGTTGATTCCATAGGAGTATATAAATATTTAAAGATGTATTGTATTGTATTTTGTATTGTTGTATTGTATGTATTTCATCCTTAGGACACAATGTGTATAACAGGATATAGATTAAGTCAAGTATCTAAGTTCTACCGCATTTCTTTGACTAGATTCTTAAAAGAAAGTAAGTTTGGGGCCTGTTGAATTTCAACAGGAAGTTTTTTCCATTCCTTAACACTTCTCTGACTGAAGAAATTTGCTCTCAAGTTCAACCTTGATCTTTGAGCACAAAAGTTCAATTTTTTATGTGTCCCATAAAGAGAAATGAAATAGCTTTTACTGCCTTTTTCTAGTTTTCTTTTTCATCCTCTTCATTGCTCCTCTTCAGAAGTTTGGTACAAAAGCCAGTACTTCGCCGTATGCTGATGACAAGGCCTGGAAAAGTATTTGCTAAAAAGTGACAAAAAAAATGAAATATAAGTTTTCTTCAAAAGGCCAAAATATTTGAAATATAAGCCGGATATTTAAAAAAACTTGCTTTTAATGCAATAACTTGGCAATTCTGTTTGTGTGCACCAATTGATCAAATACATTTTCGGGAAGTTTAACCTTATGGGCGTTTTTTTGGCGACGCAATTGAATGCTAACTGACTTAACAATATAATTTTCAGTTTGCCTCATAACATGGCGCAGTTTTTTTGCGAATGTGATAATTGTAATAGTTATTTATTGTCTAACCTTGGGCACAAAATCCCTTCTGTTTTTTTTGTATATTTGGTTCATTTTGGTTTAAGCCTTGATGTGCATTGTATTATATATTTCAAAATATATATTACTGGCCCTAGTGATCATCAAACATTTCGAATCAGACCCCTTAAAATTGTTATTTTTGTTAATGTGCTTATCATTGTGAATTCCATCCCAGGTTATGAAATAAAATCACAAAAGAAATTGAGCTTTCTCTTATACCTGAGCTTACCCTGTGGCAGGTTTGATCAAGTGGAAAAGATACCTGTTCAAGTCACTTTCATCTATTCTCCGACAAAATTATCAAAACTTTTCTAAAAACGTTTCTTTTCCGTGACGATGATAACCTCCAGCAATTCCACCAACGTGACTGAAATAAGCACCCATGACTTGATTGAGGACCCAAGCGACATCCTTCAGAAAGATGTTCCCTTTTACTTCTCAGCCCTGTTTTTTATTGCATTTAGTTCATTGGGCCTCAATGCGTTCATTGTTATTCAAATCCTTCGGTGAGTGGTAACTATTATGTGTCTCTCACGCTTTGAGAATTTCTCAACTTTGACATTGCTTAATCTATTTCAGTTTTCCTCGTCGTCGAAGCACGTCAATCAACTTGATGATTGCTATGGAGAGATTTATCCTGATTCTTATCTCGATTTCGTATGGGGTTCTTATTTGGGTTAACCTGACGTGGTTTTGCTTGGCTGTTCATATTCTTTTGCCGTGTATGATCCTGATTGTGAAACTTTTGCTAACCATGAGAGTCCTCACACGTTTCCTTTTTATTGCATTGGACACCCGCATGAGATCATTCTCGGTTTTTTGGAGTCTGATTTTAGGCGGTTCCTTCTCGATTGTGGTCGGGGTTCTCCCGTGTGCAACTTTATTCGATGAATCTATCCCATTGATGGATCGTTGCTTGATGAAACCCTTGCCATTCCATGCTCCAAAATATTCGTTCTTGTTCGTATTCGGGGTGATATTTGCAAATTCATTGCTTTTTGACGTTTTCTGCTTCTTCAAGATTTTTAACTACATGAGAAAGAATTCCGTCCGAGTAATGGTTGTACCATTGAGTGCCTCTGATCGAAGCAAAGTGCATAATGTGATTACGGCTCCTTCCTCGTTACTGATTTGGCTCATATCGGTAGTGTCCATGCTTCCTGGAAGCTTATTGATGCTCATTTCTCAGTCTAACGTGAAAACCCAAGATCATCTGTCCATTCTGGCTTATCATTTATTGTTCTTGTTTCTGTTTGGAACCGTTGTTGGATTGGCGTATGTGGGATCTAGCGCTGAGCTTCGACACGATGTTCTGTTGCTTCAAAAATGGATTGGAACCGTCTTTGGACAATCCATCAAGTGTGAAAAGGATCCAATTTCAACCACCAACAGCATGGATCAATATGTGCATAGGTCCTATGTGTATTCCGTTTCAGGGCAACAAAACAACGACGGATGGTCTGAGAACCCTTTGGGATAGCAACACGCCTCACGATATCGCGATGTAGCTAAAGAAATATTTGACTTCTATCATAATCAATGACTTTATCATCATGATCATTTTCAATTGACAACCCGTCATCAATCCGGCAATAAACTCATTAATTTCCATTAGAATGCCTGTTATTTACTTGGCCAAGATTGGCGTACGTCTTTGGATTTATTGCAATGAATTGTTTTGAATGCCCACAAATCTCTCAGGTTTCATAGTAAGTTTAGGTACGAATGAGTAATGATGGGTTGGTTGAGCTTGGAAATAGTTTCATGGCACAATGAGGTGGGTTCAAGTTGGACCTGAGGAGTTGGGAGGAGCTCGAGAAGGCTGGGATAAGATGCACGAATGATAGCTTAAAAGAGTATAAATATGAATTTACACAAGACATATTTCAAGGCAGTCTCTTCACCGATACACCACGCTGAAAGAAATCTGCTGATTGCATGTCTTTCTCGTCGGGAAGGATTGAAATTGCCACAGTCACATTCAACATTGGCACTAGAGGCTCGAATAAGACCCAGTATGCGCCTGCCTGGATGTTATCTAAGATGATTTGCGAATATTGTCTAGATATGAAGGAAATGGACCTGCAACAAACAATGAATGATACTTTAGGTTAGAGACGGGTATTAAGACTCCTTTTTGGTGAGCATACGTTTTGTCCCAATGCGTCTTTTTTGGCAAGCCCGCTCGTCTCACGAACACCCACATGGGGGTGGTAAAATGCTTCTCATCCCACATACTTCGAAGCGTTATGGACCAGCCTTCTTTTTCCCAAGGAACAATGATACTGTGAAAAGAGGCGAATAAGCATTTTACTAGTTGATTGACAATTGAGATAGAAAATTTCCAAGATAGTAGTCCGGATGTTAAGTGCACTAATTCCAATGGCTCAAGTGTACCAAAGTATAGTATAAATAACTATGCTCGATCATAGTTTCTGTACATAAGCTGTCTTTCAAACGCATCTTATGTTCAGAGACTATGCTCGAGTATTGTTATTGGTACTCTACTTTGGTATACTTGAGCCATTGGAATTAGTGCACCTAACATTCGGGCTAGTAGCTGATATTTTCGCGGCTTTTCTGCTTGATCGCTTCATTGATTGACCCTATGATCCGACCAATTACATTCGTTGTCGGATGGATTCCCAAACCGGATTGGCTGGCGAAAAAGCATCGAAAATTTCGACTAGTTTCATATTTCTAGAGACGAAATGCTTCTTTTAAAAACTTCTTTTAGTCTCAAAAAATAACTAATGAATTCTGCACGGAATGTTACATTATTTCATTTTTAACTCTATTCAATGCGTAAGAGGCTGAAAGAATACTTGCATCAAATAAGAAAATTGATTTGCGTGGTTGTTGAGTGGTGAAAAAAATGCCCTTTTTTGCTAAATTGAACTCAGTGACCACTATCACAATTAAACTACTGAGTTTTAAGTATTCCTTTTTGGAGAGAAGTGAGCTGCATTCCCGTTATGTTTATCGGGCACAATAAACGGTCAAAAATAGTTGGTGTCCATTCAAGGATATCATTAAATGGTCATGGTCCGATGCAAGCCCAATAATACCGTACGATATGGGTAAAGTGAGAATGTCCAATGTTTTGGGGATCGTCTGATATGCATAATGGCATTTGTCGTCTACCTTAAAAGATTTCGTGACAATCGGTTCTTTACGCATTTAAAACTAACTGGACGATACAATTGGTAGGGGGTCTCTTTGAAATGAGAATTTGCTTGAAATGTGCATTGACACTGGTTTGAGGTAGGAAAACACTCCTTGTGCACGGCCTCGACGAATCTCATCCTGCATTTGGGGAACTTTAATGAGATGAGCAATATTGTGACAAAATGCTCCTTGACAGAGAACCAATGTTGTACCAGGAACTGTGCAAACAGTTAGAAACGATAACGAGCTTGGCATAAGAATGGTTGAAATGGCAGAATGAGCTGGCACTAATTTTAATGTGCTTGAATTCTTTTTTCCTCCTTTCCTTTTTCACGCTCAAAATAACCACTAGTGGTCGAGAGGACGACGTTGCGAGCGAATTAATTTTCGCCAAAACGCTCAACAAGGTCGCCTGGAAGCCTGAGAGGTTTGATTGACAAATGTGCAATAGAAACCAACATTTCATTTCTCGCCAACGAATTTCGGTCAGGGTCGTGTCTTCTGAGGCATATCTTGATATCCCGTTCTTTGCAATATGCATGTCAAGCTATTCAATCCTCTTAAGAGAGGGCTTTTCTTTTTGCTCGTCTTGCTAAATCTGCGAGACGAGAGGACGGGGCGGCAAAATGTCTGAGAATTTGCAATTTAGTCAGGCGTTAAACTCGCTCAGGTACAGACCTTTTTCTTCCCGTACTTGCAACACCAGTTTACTAGCTCCTCCGAGACGAGAAGAATTATGAGCCAACATCTTTGGCTCCATTAAGGTATTGACCAAACGAGGACTTTCTAGAGAAACTCACACACTTACCGCCCATAGTAATTCGTACCCTGTCGAGCACGAAAATTGGTGAAGGAGACAATTTCATCAGCTCGGTTAAGGGATCTGACTTTGGCCAATTCCGTCACTTGATAATCTGAATGGCTGGAATGGTCGGCCAAAGATTTACTTGCCCGATCAATGTTCGATGAAGCTCCTCGGAGACAACCCAGGACAAATACCTCAAACTGACTGATGTAAACTGCAACAAATAACATTGAAATGAAGCAATAATATTCATGGTATCATACAAACCAAGGGAATGAATAGAGCTCTATATTAGAAAGAGTACAATCATATCCAACGCCATCTAGTTCATTCTGCTCGCAACTACTCGCCGTTCCCAAAAGGATGCATGAGTACCCTCTAAGCTGAACAAATTTTCCAAAATATGAGACCAAGATAGCAATTTTTGAGAAACTAAGGGGCCTAGAACCCTTATGAAGGGGTCCAAAATGAACTTTTAGTGTGTTTCAAACGAGTTAAGATTGCATTACTTGTAAAATTAGGTTTAAAACTTTAAAAGACATTAAGAGAATGAAAATCTATCCCCTTGGACATATTGATGCAAGAGGTGATGGCAACAGTGTGATAGGAAATGAAATTGCAGGGCTGCTGAATTCTCTTCCCTCTTGTGCTTCACAATCATGGTTATTGCTGAGAAAGAGTGCAGGGAATTTTCTTCCTCTCTTGACTTCACCCCTGGCTGCTATTTACACTTGCCCACCTACCCCTTGATATGCAAGATCACGAGTGTCAGTGGTGGTGGCCAGCAGGGGAGTCCAGTCAAATGCTTGTTAGCTTCAGATGGCTTGCCCAGCTTGCCCACTGGCACTTGTTAAGAAGGGAACTGCAAGGATTGCTGGGCCGGGCCAGCTCTCTCTCTCTCCCTTTCTTTCTCTCTCTCCCTCGCTCTCTCCCGCTCGCTCTCTCTCGCTCGCTCTCTCTCGCTCTCGCTCTCCACACTGAGCCCAGTGAGCAAACAAGGACTTGAAGGACTTGACTCAAAATTTCAGGGTTGATAGGTAAAGAAAGGAAAACTCAACATGCTCCTCTCTATCACTATTCTTTCTCACCCCTTTTTTATGGTAGGAGCCCTGATTGTGAACGTTTTCTCTGAAAAAGCATTGATCACAATGAGGGGTGAGATATTCATTTTTCTCTTAGTCTTTTAGGTTTTAAACCTAATTTTACAGGCAATTCAGCTTTGAATCATTTGAAACACACTAATAGTTCATTTTGGACCCCTTCATTAAGGTTCTAGGCCCTTTAGTTTCTCAAAAGGTGCTATCTTGGTCTGATGATTTGGAAAACTTGTTCAGCTTAGAGGGTACTTGTGCATCCTTTTGGGAACGGCGAGCAGTTGTGAGCAGAAGGAACTAGATGGCGTTGGATATGATTGTACTCTTTCTAATATAGAGCTCTAGGAATGAAGTTGAAGCCAGCGTTTGGCTAGAATTTGTTGCTCCCTGTTTGAAATATCTTAAACTTGGTTTAAAGGTACTTTGCTGCAAATATTATCATTTTCTTGAAGCAATATCTAATAGTTTACAGCTTTTACAGTTGATGTCAATGCGGAAGATATGGGCAATGATCGAATTGGAACAATAATAATGACATAGAGGTGGAAATTTAAAGAAAAATACTTCCACGGGGTTCAATCAAGAGTGTGCCTCATGTTTGATCGTGCTACGTTCCTTTTCGGTTGCATTTCATTAAAATGCAGAAGCAATGTTTTGTGTATTTGTTTTGTTGTTGTCAAACACCGTTTTTCAACTATTTCCTATGCGGGTCTTTTGTCAGTGTGGACTCATCCTTGAATTAAGACAATCCATTCATCATCTTTTTAGATAGGCTTTTGAGGCGGCCAATCCTTCGTATTGCACTTGTAGCACGATAATGCAATTAAGTGCTCAAGGAAGATTGAATGCTTTCAATTTAGGTCGATCCTGTTTATGCTTGCAGTAACTTTATGATTCCGATCGTCTTCAAAAACAGGGATTGGAGAAAGGACCTTGATAGATTTCGCTTTCATTTCATCTCAGATTCATCACATGTAGTTTTTGAGCTGTCACATGTCGTTGTCACTCAAGTGAATTGATGGATGCCTTTGATGTTCAAACACAGGAATTTGCACGGTTGCGAAACCTGGCTAAACATGCAAGGAACGGGATATGGTCAATCCAATTCGCTGCCCATCTCCAGCGCCCAATTTCTTTGCACTCAATTAAATCTGTTAGGATCTTTGTTCAGCGGTCGAGTGAAATTCAAGAGCCCGATTGCCAATCATGAAACTGACACCTGGAGGAGGTTTGTGATCCTGTCCTGTTTTTTTTTTTTTAATATGCACACCTTTCCTTTAATCTGGCGTTCAAATATCAAGTCATTGTCAATAGATGAAGCATTCAACTTCATTGTTGTATCAGTCCCAAATTGAGTTATATAATAGTTTTCTGACAACCAGGATGAACATACCTCGCACTTGCGATACGTTATTTCAATGCGATTTCCGCCCTACCTTTGAAGTAAAGTCATTTGGACTCACAACGAGGAGGGGAAATCTTGAATCAAACCGAGTTAAACCGTGTAGATCTAGGCATCTTCTCGAGGCATCGCAATTTTTTCAGTGACCTGTCAAACGCAAGAGGGGTCGCGAAATTTGCGGCGTCAAGCATTGAAATGGACAATCTGCGACAGAACAGCAAGAGTGTGGGGGTTTTATCCTTTGGGAAGACAAAAGTACTTTGCGAAGACCGGGGTAGAATTCATAGTGTAGGTATAAATTCACGATTTTCTTGATTTGCAATGTCTTGCTCGGTCAACCATTGTAGAGGAAACATTTCGGAAGTGAATCAGATTGTACAATGGCACCAAAGGTAGACAGTCTTTCATACAAGGGAGATATTTCTAGCCAATGTAGTAATACATGTCTTGTTCTAGTTCTTCCATTTCTTCACGTTATTTGTGTTAATGGCAAAGGTGTCTGGAGTGCCCAAAGATCGATCTTTCCTCCAATCACGTAAGTCTGTTCATCACATAGACCGATTCCCTGCCAATAGCTAAATGTAAGCCATATTTTGATTCCTTTTCGACAGATTTAGATAATAAGTTTGCGTCCAAATTGCAAGCCCTTAGTGGTAAGTTTGTTTCATTTATGGAGATTTTAATGCCAAACAAGAAATCAAATCATCAGTTTCATTTAACTCATAGTAAGAGATGATTCCGATCAAGATCAAGAAGTGGTTATGTCATTAGACTTTGAGGACGACCAGAACACAGAACAAAGTAAGTGCACACATCTTCTTAGGAGAATAAATTGCAGCTCATTTCATGTTCCCAAACCGGAGACCCTTTTAATTACCCCCTTTAATCTCCGCTCTTCGCCTTTCGTAGTGACAATGAATCCCCAAATCCTACCTGACGGTTGGGCCTGTATGGACAAAGTGATGATGATCGATGACATTGAGTATACAGATGAAATTCAATGTACTCACATCGTTGAAGAGTCTTGCCACAACACATATCAGACCGTATTCAAGGCCACTCAAGTAAGCAGCATGTCAAACAATAACTGGTATCCACCAAGCTAGAATTTCAATCAATGGCTCAGTTTTTGGACTCTGAATTGGTGACTGATGCTCTCATAATGTGCTTTGTGTATACAGATTGAAGAATGCAAAGAGAAGTTCAAGAAGGATTGCTACATCGAATACAAGACCGTCCCTCGAACCGAAAAGATCGAAGTCTGTCAAGAGCCTTTGATTCGCGATTGCGAGGCCCAAGGCGAAAACGTGTGTTCCGACGAATATGAGTCCGTTTGTGAGACGACTTATCACGAAAACGAGGTCGAGGATGATATCCCTCAATGCCAATCAGTCAAAGAAGAGATTTGTCAGGCCAACAGAAAATGCACGAAGGTGTCAAAACAAGTGTGCAACCTCATGAAAATGAATAGTACCAAACTCACACCGGAAACTGAATGTCGCCAAGAAGTCCGAGAAGTTTGTGGTCCAGAGCTCTGTCCGATTTCCAAGGGACCAAAAGTTTGCGCCAATGAATTGAAAACTGTGAGCAGAGTTGAGATTTGTTTTGCAGTCATCGATTCAACAGCTAGATTTATGATCTTTTTTTAAATCAGTTCATTCAAGAAATCCCCGAGGAACGTTGTAATCTTGCTCCCATGAAAGTTTGCAATCCGGTGAGCAAAATTGTTCCTCGGTTGGAACTCAAGATGGAATGTATTGATGTTCCCAGGGAAGTGTGTTCAAAAGTACCTGTTGAAGCCAAGAAAGTCCAACGCCCCGTGATCAAAAAATGGTGTGGGCCTGTCTCAAATGGAACTAGTAAGTCAAAAACAAGCCTTTATGCTTGTCTTGTTAGAAACAAGCCTTTAAGCACTTGGACGAGATATTGTCGAATTTAAAAACCTCACTTGTTTTCTCTTCCAGGGCGCTTCTTCTCCAGAAATAATAATCCATACACAAACAATTGATGTTAGACATCGTGCCATGACATTTAGTTTTCACCGTTTTGTTCCGTGAAATATATTTTCCTTTCAAATCGCTAAAAAGCCTTTGATTTGAAATTAGCGCAGAAATTTGCGTGCGGCAAGCTCGAGGGTTGGTTAGTTTTGCAAGAACAGTGAAAGTGACTCTCGGCGACGATAATGTGCGATTTATTCAGGATCCAGTTTTGGAATGTACGGTACATGTCCGTCCTATGTATGCAACTAATGAATGGTGTCTTGTCTTAATTGAGGGACGCTATGTGACGTCACGCTAACATCATGATCACCTAGGTCTTATAAAAGAAGTTGTCGGAGAAATCATCATCTTCAGTTCCAATTTAGAATTCGGTCTACAACCTTTCTTTAATTCCTTCTATGTGGCTATTTTCAGATTATTTTCAGATTAAAAAATAATGAAGATGAAAGTGAGATTAAAAAAAAACCGCTATGGGTGTTTGTTCGTTGCTAGATCTCCTTTACCCCGAATAATATTTCAGAT